>OX336372.1:13968135-15205737 GCA_946902895.1 Fragum fragum
GATTGTCTCTTATTATCAATTTAATCCCTTGTCTAATATTTCACAGAATTATATCAAGATTTATTTAACCCTTTTCTATACAAACTGCAGATTTTACGTCGCTGTGATTTTATGCTTGAGAAGACATTGCGGAAAAGAAGAGATTGCTTGGAACAAACAATTTCTCATTTTCCCACAATATTTTCTGCCACATAGTTTGGTTTAATTTCCATTTTCCCTTTTCACCTGCAACCTCTTTTTTGGACCAATCTTAAATGTCCAAACTAGGTTAATATGATATAATGAAATACCAAGTTCATTTTCATAACCTAGTTTAACATAACTACCATCATTTAACCAGGTATAACCTGATTTAAGAATATTAAGATAAATTATTATAGTAAGTTTGTGCGTGTGATTGTGTATGTTGTATGTATGTGTATATTTGTATGTACATTGTATGTATGTATGTATGTATGTACATATTTCATATCTTAGTGCTTGCATTGAGGTTTTATTTTTATACCGCTTCTACTATCTCTAAGTACTCGAGAGTAATCAAGTCCTACATTCAGTTTAGGGCCGTTTAGGCCAAATAACGGGCGTTCTAACTTCGGGTGGTGCTAACTTGTAGTCAACCAGGTACATTATTCCTTTGATTAATAGTTATCTCCCTTGGCTTATAGAAGCAAGCTTCTGTATGACACCGATCTTTGTTTTTGTTAAAAATCGTCGTTTTCCAAATAATTCGTGATTTTACCTGTAGTTAACTAATTTTATCAATATAATTGAAACAATGACTTTCGCCCAAAGATATTGTTACGCTTGACGCATTTGAATACTGCAAAGAATCGTAAATTGACTGAGATCTAGCGAGATAATGGCCAGCGTGCTGAGAGAAAAACCTCCACAAACTTCACCGGACCAGGGAATCAAAAATGAAGAATCTGCAGGCAGTGTTGATTTTATCAAACATATGCCAACAATACCAGACATCCCATTGGATAATATCAAATGTCCTCTGTGTGATGAGACATTTTGCAGGTAGTGCCCCAGGGATGCTGTCATACATTTTTTTTAAGAAGTGTCATAACTAAGGGGTTTATACTAAAGAATACTACATTCAAAATTCCAAAGAACAAATGGCTAGTTTATAAGTGATATGCTCTTGGTGATTTGCAAGAACATAAGTAATTGCAAGCTCTTTTAACGACAATAATCATTTAATTACAAGATATAAATTATTGAAAATATTTAAGCACCGTAGTTCTAACATTAGACTCTGTATAGTGTCATATCAATTGTGATATCACAATCCGTATGACAAAAATACAAGTACATGGATGACCATAAGTAACGAAGAACACAAGGATAATTGCATTTTGCCTAGAGGCTATCAAACCAGGAGACAGTTAATCAATTATACAACAGCTAATCGGAATGCCTTTGATCGTAAATCCTATAAAGAAATAATGTGATGATTTGTTTACGAGTTTAGATTTTTAATTTGTCTTTTTTATCATAGTACACAGCCATCCAGATTTCAGAGACTCCTCATTTTCAGAAAGGAGATTTTATTACAAACGTCATGTCATTTGATGTATTTTGAAATTCATTGATAAAAGAAATAAATGAAAACTGATTTTCCCGTAAAACTAAATAGAGAAAAAATCATTTTTCAATGAAATCCTTGTACTGTTGTTATCTACTTTGATTTAACAAATATAGAAAAACTAAGACAAACAATCCACTGCTTCTACGATCTTTTCAGAAGTAGCATTGTTAGGATTTTATTCAGAATTTAATTTTGCTTATCTTTTTTTGGTAATTAATCCATTCAATGACAAATGGTTCTGTGTTAACATACATGTAGTTTCAAATTTAAACCTCCTCTACGCAGTCTGTCGTTTATGTACTCAGCTTCCATCTTTACCCGTTACTTACAATAACTGCAACTCAGTCATAATGAACCCTTTTTAAATCTATTATTTACAAGCTTTTTATCCATTTATTGTTAGGTGAAGTTGGCAGTCTTTAACCCATTACCACCACATCCAGCTTTTTGATTTTTGAAGATTTTAAATGGAAAACTTGTGAGAAAAAGAGGAGGTGCTTGAAGCAAGCAATTTCTCCTTTTCCCACAATATTTTTACCTATACTGGTACTTACATGTATTTTCTGTTTTGAGAATATTCTGATTTGAAATGTGGTTTGCAACTCTTTTTTTTCAATTTGGACCAGTATGGAAATTTTGTCTTCCGGTAATGAGTTAAATAAAATAGTAATAATAACAATCTTTTCTTATTTTCTGCTTCAAATTAAGCTCTGATCATTTTTGTTAATTCAGACCACCTCTACTCTCTTTTCAAATAATTGATTATTTTAACTTTTGATAATTGAGATTATAATACCATCTATAAATGAAATATTCAAGAAAATAATTTCAGAATCAGATTCCTATATTCTTGAACCCAAAGAAAGAAGACAAAATTATTTGTTCACAGGAATAAGATCTCTGTAATAAGGGCTGAAAGAAAGGATGAGAAATGCTTTGATATTAAAAGCATACTATATAAAACAAAATTTGCAGCTTTTTAGCTCACCTGAGCACAAAGTGTGAGGTGTGCTATTGTGATTACTCGTTCGTCGTCCATCCGTCTGTCAGTCAACCCGTCCACAATTTCTTTAAAAATCTTCCTCTCCTAAACCAGTAGGCCAATCAAGCTGAAACTTTGCAGGGATGTTTTTTGGATGAAGTTCTACAAAAGTTGTTAAAAGAATTTAATTCCATCAAAAAACTGTGGTTGCCGCGGCATTTGAAAATGGGAATCTTTAGTAATTCTGTAAAAATCTGTAAAAATCTTCTCCCCCTAAACCAGTAGGCCAATCAAGCTGAAACTTTGCAGGGATGTTCATTGGGTGAAGTTCTAAAAAAGTTGTTAAAAGAATTTGATTCCGTCAAATCTCCAGTTGCCGCGGTATTTGAAAAAGGGAATATTTAGTAATTCCTTTAATATCTTTAAAAATCTTCTCCTCCTAAACCAGTAGGCCAATCAAGCTGAAACTTTGCAGGAATGTTCCTTGGGTGAAGCTCTTCAAAAGTTGTTAAAAGAATTTGATTCCGTGTAAAACTTTTTTAACCGCGGCTTATGAAAATGGGAAACTTTACTAAATCTTTGATGTTATTTTTTTCATAGACTACAAGGCCAAAGGCCTTTATATTTTGTATGGAGCTTAATCATATGGTTCTCTACCAAGTTTTTAAATATTTAAGCTCTGGTGTCAAAAATGGCCCTGCCCCTGAGGTCCGAAGTTTGAAAAATGTCTGATTAGAGCAATTTCAAAAGACTTCTCCTCTTAAACTATAAGGTCTAGGATATTCTTATTTGGTACGTAGCATAACTAGATGGTTTTGTACTATATCACTAAAAGTTGTCCTCCTAGATCGAAAACAGCCCTGCACTAGGGGTCCAAAAATATGGAAAAATGCAAAATCAGTATGTTAAAAAAAGAATTCTTCATTTTAAGCCAGAGGGCATTTATATTTTGAGTGTAGCATAGCCTGGCTGTTATCTATCAATTTTGATTAAATTATGCCTGTAGGTTAAAAAACACCCCTTCCCTGGGTGTCCAACGCTCGTAAAAATGCTCGTAAAAATGCTCAATTAGACCATGTTTAACAGTCTTTTCCTCCCAATCTACAAAGTCTTAGGCATTCATATTTGGTATATAGCATAAACAGATGGTTCTCTACCATGTTAGCTAAAATCTTAGCCCTGGGATAAAACATGGCACTGCCCAAGAGGTCCAAAATTTTGGAAAACACCCAATTAGAACAACTTCAAAAGTCTTCTCCTTCTGAAATATAAGTTGAAGGGCATTCATATTTGGTATGTAGCATGACTAAATAATTTTGTACCATGTTACAGGGAAATATGCTCTTAGGATAAAAAACGTCTCTGCTCCTGGGGTCGAAAATTGTTTAAATCGCATTGAAAGAATTCTTCTTCTTGAACAGAAATGGAGAAATTGCTTGTCACCCCCCTTTCTCACAATGCTTTTATGCCCCTGCATCGATAAAATGGGGGGCTTATTGTTTTACCAGTGTCTGTCTGTCTGTCTGTCCGTCTGTCCATCTGTCTGTCTGTCTGTCTGCAAAACTTAACCTGCCAACTAAACATTTTCCTATAACTTCAACCCTGATTAAGTTACAATGCTAATATTTTGTATGCAGATAGGTCTCAACGAGGTGCAACTGGGGAAGGTCATTTCATCAAGGTCAAGGTCAAAATTTTAACCCTTTACCCGTTTCTTAAAAATTCCTGTTTCGGGGGCAAATATTCCTGATTCGAGGGCATGGTGTTCCACAAACACATTGTATTTAAACTTATTTTCCCTTAGGGTGACAAACTCTGGGATAGTTTGGTAAACTATAGAGCCAAAGGCATTCAGTTTTATTGTAAAGCATTACTGGATTGTTGTGTACAAAGCCCAAAATCTTATATTTGTTTTATTTTTTTTTGCTCAAGTTGTGTCTTTTTTATACAAAAAAGTACTGTAATTTGCAGATGCCTCAGGTGAGCGATTTAGGACCATCATGGTCCTCTTGTTTTATTTTGCTATAGAAATAAGGAATACATGCAAAGATTTGCTTTTTAACATGATCCACTTCTCCTGAAAGTCTCACCGCTTCTCCCTACTTTGAAAAAACTTCTCCCAATTCTCAGACTAGGGAGAAGTCATTTCTCATCAAATCCTGAGAGTTTGCAGAGCCATGAGTACTGGTGTGAGAAATACCAGGAATCCATTGTTAGGTGCTCCAGCTGCCATGGTATGACTGAAATACTGTTAATAGTGGCCTTAAACCCCATTCAATAAATCAATCTAAATTAATCAGAAATTTCTATAATGAACAGTGTCATGTTAACTTTGATCATGGTTTGTTTTAAGGAACAAAACTCAATTCTACAACTTGTCATTGAGTTATTCAAAATGAAAGTAGTCAGATAAATGAGAATGTTGTGTATATACTTTTATAATTTAATTGTTAGGTTCGTCTATCAAAAACGAGCGTTCTGATTGGTCGAAAAATTTAATTCATACCTCCATGAACAAAATTTTGAGTACGCAGCCATTTTGAATGCTTTCGCACAAAATAGTTCACTACAAAAAGGTATCAAAATTTGTTAAGTTGTTGCATTTTCGCTCGATGCTATTAAATTATAAGAGATGAAGAGAATATTATTTGTTTTCATGGAGGTATGAACCGAAAAACCTAATCACACAATGTATGAATCCGCTTCGCGTATTCATACAGTGTGATTAGGTTTTTCGGTTCATACCTCCATGAAAACAAATAATATTCTCTTCATCTCTTAAGGAATATATATTAGTACAGATTTACCTCTGTCTGTGCGTATATCCAGTTCTTGTACAGAGCATATCTTCTACATTTAAGAGATGAAGAGAATATTTTTTGTTTTCATGGAGGTATGAACAGAAAAACCTAATCACACTGTATGAATACGCGAAGCGGATTCATACATTGTGTGATTAGGTTTTTCAGTTCATACCTCCATGAAAACAAATAATATTCTCTTCATCTCTTAAGGAATATATATTAGTACAGATTTACCTCTGTCTGTGCGTATATCCAGTTCTTGTCCAGAGCATATCTTCTACATTTAAGAGATGAAGAGAATATTTTTTGTTTTCATGGAGGTATGAACCGAAAAACCTAATCACACTGTATGAATACGCATAGCGGATTCATACATTGTGTGATTAGGTTTTTCGGTTCATACCTCCATGAAAACAAAAAATATTCTCTTCATTTCTTATAATTTGATAGCATCGAGCGAAAAATGCAACAACTTGACAAATTTTGATTCCTTTTTGTAGTGAACTATTTTGTGCGGAAGCATTCAAAATGGCTGCGTACTCAAAATTTTGTTCATGGAGGTATGAATTAAATTTTTCGACCAATCAGATCGCTCGTTTTTGATAGACGAAACTAACAATTAAATTATTAATCGATGGATTTCAAAATAAAATGGTAGAGTTCTCCTTAAAGAGTGCTAGTGTCACACTTAAAGTTGTGTTGGATACTCTCAAGTTCAAGGTCACTACTTAACCCTTTCCCGTTCAAATACGGGATTTTACGTTCCTGTGATTTCATACTCCAGGAAACATTGTGGAAAAAGAAGAAATTGCTTGTAACAAGCAATTTCTTCTTTTTTCACAATATTTTCTACCACATAGGATGGTTTCATTTCAAATGGCATCCAGTTTTCATTGTCGTCTGTAACCTCTTTCAATTTGGACTAGTCTAAAATTTCCAAAAACAGGAAAGGGTTAAAGTCATGTAGTAAGCAGTTTAGTAGGGTCATCCATGTCTGTGATGTATTTCTGGTTGAAAATGTCATGCATAGACTCAAAAGTATGAGAATTGAAAAACCAAATTTTGAAACAGGATGGGCATAAATTTATGTTCTTTTTTCAGTTTGACGATGTTAGATATCCATATGAAATACCATCCTGATGCTGCAGAATATAAATGTCCACAATGCCCCAGTGTATTTAACAAGCGATACACACTGTGTCAACACCTTTTGATCCATGTGGAGATTCGTAATTTTGCCTGTGAACATTGTGATAAGAGTTTTAAACGGAAAGGTGATTTGGTACAACATCAGAAGATGCATTCAGGTATGACTTCATTTGTTCATTGATATAAAGACTCTATTTGATTTTAATCCATGTACCATGCATTTTTACTCCCTGCAAATGGTCTGTTGTTAAAAAAATAAAGAGATAATCTCTAACCCATTACCAGACGATTAAATTTTTAGACTGTTCTGATTTCAAAGACATGGCAGACACATTTTACTATATGTTTTTCTAGTAGGTGTCATAAACATCGTTATGTCGTTAATGGGTTAATGGCTTTTGATAGATTATGAGTTGATAATTTCACAAAAAAACAACAAACCAAAAGTGAAATTATCAAAATGGTAAACTCTCAGTTTTGGTAGAGAAAAGCCCTTTTTTGTACATAACTACTGAATGTCATGTACGCAGGACCAAAGACACGGGTGACGTCATCAGGGTGACATTTTATTCAAATACGAAATGACAGGTTTGTATAGATTTTGTACAAAAAAATTATATTCAGTATCTTTTGCATAAATCCTTTCCTGTTTTGCCAAATTTTAGACCTGTCTAAATTCAAGATTTTTGAAGGTGACAATAGACAGTGGATTGAATTTGAAATATAACCATTCAGTAGGGTAGAAAATATTGTGGAAAAAGAAGAAATTGATTGTTACAAAGCAATTTCTTCTTTTTCTACAATGTTTTCTCAATTATAGAGTCACAGGGACATAAAACCAGGGATTGAACAAGAACGGGTAAAACAGAGTAACAATAATTATTTGCTTTTCGTGCAGGATTGATTTATCTTTCATTGAGTAAGCAACAAAAGCTATATCTTTTGTTGTTAACCCAATGAAAGATAAATAAATCTTACACTTAGATAACCATAAGTATCCTCTACATGTTTTATCATCAGATAATGGTTAATTTTTGTAGCTCTTTTTTCCGTGAAAAAGTACAAAATTTCAATCGTATCGGACAATTTTTAACCCATTAGCGACCATAAATTTTAGATGGTCCAATTTGAAAGAAATTGCAGACAACAGTTTGAAGTTTAAGAAATTTTACAATTTTTTGTCTTTTTGGGTAGAAAAAAATTGTGGGAAATGATTAAATGCTTGTTGCAATAAATTTCCTTGTTTTCCTCAAGGTTTTCCTAATCTTTTTTCCTTGAAGTGTGTCAAAAAGTTGGCTCATGTGGGAAAGGGTAAAGAAAAATGAATGGATTTAAAATAAAAGGTACAGTTATTGTCCTTTTGTCATATGTGATCTAGTCTCGTGCAATCCTTGATAAGACAAAAGCTGAAAAGAAAAGCCAGCAAGACACTATGGATAAATGAATTACTTGCTAGAACCCGTTAACTAGTATTTTCTCTTTAACCCATTACCAAACGAAAGAATTTTAGACTAGTTCAAACTGAAGAGAGTTAGTGACGACAATTTAACGGTGATGAAATTTTAGATTTTTCAACTTTTTGGGTAGAAAACACTGTTAAATGAAGAAATTGCTTATTACAAGCAATTTCTCCATTTCACACTATGTTTTCCCCATGGTTTTTCTTGAGGGACATCCAAAAGTGTCATTGTTCGGATATAGGTTAAGCAAATTATTCTGTATAACTAGAGGTTTGCATTCTCTGAAATGTTATATTTGCATCAAATAGATAGATTGTACATATACGTCAGACAGTATTCTATAATTATCCATTATAGGTGAGCGGCCTTGGGTTTGTGATTTTTGTAACAAGAGATTTAAGAGAAGCAGCCATTTATATCAACACCATCGTACACATACTGGGGAACGTCAAGCCCTTTACAAGGAGTACAAACCACATAAATGTCCGCACTGTAGTCGGAACTTTCATCGTAAATGTGACATGGAGGCTCATGTTTTAACGTACACCGGAGAAAGACCATATAAGTGTTTTGTGTGTGAGAAAGGATTTCGCCGAGCGTATCATTTGAAGCAACATTTACCCATACACAGTGGAGAGAGAAACTTTGTTTGCCTTGACTGTAATAAAACCTTTGTACGACAGAATGAATTACATATACATTTGCAGAAGCATAAAGATAGCCCAATAATGTTTGTCTGTGATTTCTGTGATGCAGTATATCAGACGGATGATGAATATCAGAGTCATAAACTACGCCATGTTAACGAGCAAGTGATGTGTAGTGAGTGTGGGGAACTTTATATGGATAAGAAAGCTCTTGAACATCATAAACAAACGGAGCATGATTTAAATCATTGGCATGTGACAAATTTTTAGACTGATCCAAATGGAAAGAAATTGCAGATGAAAATTCTAAGTTGATGAAATTCTAAAAATCTTTGACTTTCTGGGTAAAAAACATTGTAAGAAATAAAGAAATTGCTTGTTATAGACAACTCATCATATCCCAAGTAGTTTTCCCAAGTTTATTCTTAAGCGGCGTAAAACTAGGATTGTGCTTAATGGGTTAAATTAACCAATTCCAAAAATAACATTTTTTTTTTTGTATACAAAGAAGTAGCAGAATACAAGTTTGTGAAATTAAAAAAACAATGACTGTCAGGGTAGAAAACATTGTGAATAATGAAGAAATTGCTTGTAATAAGCAATTTCTTCATTTTCCTCAATGTTTCTAAAGCTTTTTTCATGAGGGGTGTAAAGTAGTGATTGAGTGGGAATGGGTTAAACCATCTGCCTGTTTGATTTTTGTGATTTTTCTGTGATTTTTTGAGCTGAATTTGTTTGAATTATACTTAAAACTACAGAGTTATCAAAGTATTATCCAAGAGAAAATATTTGCCATCCCATTACCCTAATTTTTTACAAGCTAAGGTAAAAAGTGAAAAAAGAAAAAAAAAAGTAGAAATCATTTGCAACAAGCAATTTCTCCAATTGCCTGAATGTTTTCTACCTTTATGGCAATTATATAATTCATTTAAATTTTGATTTTCTGTCTGAAACCTCCCTCAAGTTGAATCATTCTAACATTTTGTCAGAACTTTTCTGTCCATTCTACCACACTATGTAATCAAAATGTGACCCCATGTTGACCTCTTCCAGATTCATTCTCTTTTTATTTATTTTAAGTAATTGTTTTAACTCACTCCCACACAATGATTTTTTGACGCCTGTCAAGAAAAACAATTTGGAAAACATTATGTAAAAAGAAGAAATTGCTTGCAACAAGCAATTTCTTCATTTTTAGCGCACTTGAGTACGAAGTGCTCTGGGAAGCTATTGTGATCAGTGGTCGTCCATCGTCTGTCACTCCGTCTGTGAACAAGTTTTTGAAAATCTCCTACTAAACGACCAATTGGAATTCAATAAATTTTATAGAAATGACCCTTGTGTGGTGGCCTTCCAAAATGCTTCAGGAATTGCTTTCGGTTGATAACTCTGGTTGCTTTGGCATGGGAAAGGAATTTCTAAGAAATTCATTCAAAATCCTTTAGACTGTAAGACCTAGAGCTTTCAAATTTTGTATGTAGCATCATCTTGTCCTCTACAAAAAATTTCAGGTTATGTTTTTTATTTAAGCCCTATATTGTAGGTACTTGGAATTTACATAGGAACAAATTCTTTTGAAAATCAACACAACAAACAAATCAACTGATTTCAATTGAACTTTACAAAAATAATTCTTGGACGATTTTCTTTAGAAAAGCTTAATACAAGAGAAATCCATGAATAACTGGTTGCTATGGCAATCAATGGAATTTCTTATGAATTCTAAAAAAATCTCTGCAATCAAAAGGCCTAAAGCTTTCGTTGTCAGTAAAATACCTGATGTTATGATGATATTATTTGTATTAGCCCTTTATTCTGAGGACCTTTGAGGGAAAAATTGGCTGCATGCATAACATGGCAAAGTCAACTTTCACAGAATGATTGTACCATTACAATGATCATTTGTTTCAATATTTCAATTTGGTAAATTCCGTGAAGTAACTCAGAATAAGGGAAATTATGAAAATTTAAATAAAATATTCTTTTGAACACAATATAGTCTACAATTTTCATTAAAGTCTTTCTGTCATTTGCTTTATTATCTGGACAACTTTTACTTACCTGAGAACTGACTGAAAAGGCTATTCAATGGTAATTATTGGAGGCTTCAACACAATTTTAGACTGGTCCAAATTGAAAGAAGTTACAGACGACAAATCAAAGTTGATGGAATTTGATATATCTCTTGTCTTTTGGGGTACAAAACAATGTGAAAAAAATAGAAATTACTTTTACAAGCAATATCTTCATTTTCCACATTGTTTTCTCAAACTCTTTTCTTCAGGGGCGTAAAAAAGTGGGATAAAGTAATCCGTTTGTCTGTCCATCTGTGCTTCCATAGATATTTCCCTGCATCCCCTCGACCAAAGTTTAATGAAACTTCACAATCACTCCATTTTATGTATTTACACTGTTTTTTTGTGTTTTTTTTTTTTAAAATGCATCTGAGGACTGGGAAAAGGGGTCTTACGAAAATTTAATTAAAAAATCCTCGTTAACGCAATTAATCCCACAGCTTCGATAGGATTTTGATGAAACTTTCACAATGATTGTAAGGTCATAAGGATCTTTCCTTTGAAATTGGGTCCAAACTGTCAAGAAACAAAGGAGCCTTGAGAAAAATTCATTCAAAAATCCTTGTTAGCAAATCCACACCTTTCAATAGATTCTCTTTAAACTTTCACAGATTGATTGTACTATCATTGCGATCGTTTGATGTTGACATTAGATCAGTCAAGTAAGGAAAGGAGGCTTATGAAGATTTAATTTTAAAAGGCTTGTACATGTACCACAATAAAGTCATCAGTTTGCATCAGATTCTCTTCAAAGGTTTGCAGAATGGTTGTACTATCATTAGAATTGTTCTTTACAAATTCCGTCTGATCAGATAAGTATCATGGGAAAAGGTAGGAAATTTTGAGGTATCAGGGATCTAAATTTCTGGAGTTATGTTTTTAAAAGCATCTTGGGTACTGAAAAATAAGCCATGTTTTGTGAAAACCAAGTTTTACAATACTCATGTGTTATATAGCCAGTAAAGATTATTTAGGGTCGTATTATGTTATGGCCCCGGTCGTCCGTACGTCTGTCTGTCCGTCCGTCCGTTAGCAATTTTTTGTGTGCGCAACTCCTCCTAAACTATCAATGGGAATGAGCTGAAACTTGGCACAATTATTCACCATGATGTCTAGTTGGGCATAAGACCTTTGAAATTCAAATTGCTCCAGTCATTCTTGAGTTATCTTGAATTATCTGCCCTTGAATTGAACTAAAATCACTGTTTCTTGTGTGCGCAACTCCTTCTAAACGATCATTGAGAATGAGCTGAAACTTGGCACAATTACTCCCCATGATGTCCAGTTGTGCATAAGACCTTTGAAATTTAAATTGCTCCAGTCATTCTTGAGTTATCTCGAATTATCTGCCCTTGAATTGAACGCAAATCACTGTATTTCTTGTGAGCACAACTTCTCCTACTTTCTGAATGGGAATGAACTGAAACTTGCTACAATGACTTTGTGTGATGTCTACTTGTCTTTAGGACTAGAATTTGTTTGAAATTTCAAGTTTCCCTGAATTATCTGCCCTTGACTTAACAAAATAGCTTCAATTTACATTTAATTTTGTACAAAACTCCTACAATTTACACAGAATTTAACAGAAACTGGCTACAATGTATCTCTATGATTTTAGTCCGCTCGTCTGTCCGTCCGTCCGTCTGTCTGTCCGTCTCCTAGCAATTTTTTGTGTGCACAACTCCTCCTAAACTATCAATGGGAATGAGCTGAAATTTTGCACAGTTACTCCCTATGATGTCAGGTTGTGCATAAGACTTTGGAAATTCAAATCTTTCCAGTCATTTTAAAGGTAGATCTTGAATTATCTGCCCTTGACTTGAACGAAAAACACTTAATGTCTTGTATGCACATCTTATCCTACATTTTTTATGGCAATAGTTTTAAAGTTAACAATGGTTTTGAAAGCTGTCATGTTTCTCAAGTGTATACAATATTATTCAGGTAACAAGATTGATAAAATGCATGAGCTATCATTCAAGATAACATAACTGACAAAGCAAGGTTACTGACAAGCCCCTTCGGGCATATATGCGCTGCTCTGCGAAGCTCTTGTCAAGTATTCTTTTATCAAGTTTTTTTAAAATATTATGCTTAGATCATCCCCGCAAGCTTTAGTATATAGCCTAAGCAGAAATTCCATGGAAATACGATAACTTGAGGAAATAGGGTACACAAGGATAAATATCTACAAGCTCTATTTCATATTTTGCGCTTAAGTAAATTTCAGCACCTGAAAACTAAAAACAATATAAATGATTATAAATTATAAAAAACAAATTATGGGATATAAAAGTATAACAGATTTTAATAGTAGCCCCGAAAATAAATAAAGGTAGGGTAAAAAATAAGGATTATAAAGACCATTCAGGAAGATTTGAACAATGGTCCTCACGCATGGTAAGTGAATGCTCTTACCACTGGGCTGAGAGGGCATATGATAAATGGGCAATAAAGATAAGCCTTTTTTTAAGACGTTGAGAGAACAGCTTCGTCAAGGGACTCATTTGTTAACATTACTCTAGAATTGCTAACTTATCCCAACTAAGCTGCCCTCGCTATACCAAAAGAATAGAACGGACTGGCATATTTCTTAATAATCTTTCATTTGACTATGGTATTTTCAACTTATGACTGGAAAATGTATAATCTGTTATAAAGATTGGTTCACTACTTGCTTCTTTACACCACCTGATTCATTGGTAAAAGGGTTTGTAAGATGACTTGTGAATGTGTACTTTCAATTTGGACTAGTCAAAAAATTGCTGTCTGATAACTGGTTAAAGTTTAACCAGTTATCAGACAGCAATTTTTTGACTAGTCCAAATTGAAAGGAGTTGCAGACGACAATGTAAAGTGTATGAAATTTTAGATTTCTTCTGGATAGAAAAAATTGTGTAAAAGGAAGAACCCTATCAACTATTGAAAGGTTCTATTGGACATAATGAGAAAAGGGGCCTTAGTGATTTCTTTGTTTACACTCTAGAGGCCACAATATTAGCACAATCTTCATTAAATTTGGTCAGAACAATTGTTAGGTCATAATGATGAACCATGCTGATTATAGGACAGTTCATTCGGAAAGCATGGGAAATTCTTTGACAAATTCTTTGTTTATACTCTAGAGGCTAAAAATTTGGCCTAACCTTCATGAAAATTAGTAAAATAATTGGTAAAAGGATTGGTAAAACTGACTAAGGGACAGTTCTAATGGAAAGCATTGGAAAAAGACCCTTAGTGACAAGTGTTTTTGTTTACTATCTAGAGGCTTAACTTCATGAAACTTAGTCAGAATAATTGTTAGGTCAAAAGATGAACCTTATGGAAAATGAGAAGGTTGTATTGGAAAATGCAGTAAAAGGGGCCTAAGTTACATCTCTCTTGTTTACACTCTTAGGGCCACAAGTTTGGCTCAATCTTCATCAAACTTTGTCAGAATGATTTTAAGGTCTTTAAGATGAAAATTTTTGAGAATGGGAAGTTTTTTTTAGAAAGTGGCCTTAATAAAAATTTGTTTGATTTAACTCTGATGGCTGAAAGCCACAGGGCTATTGTTATGGTATGGTGTATGTCTTGTGTCTGTCTATTCTGTCATATAACTTTAACTTAAAAAAACTTCTGAGAAAGTACTGAACAGAATTCAACCAATTGATTGAAACGATCCCTTTAACCAATTCCTCCAAAGAATTTTGATCGGATGAAAAACATGGCTTAAAAGGGCAGGGTTAATTTTTCGCATATAAAAAGTAAAAGCTTTAAAAAACTTAGTCTACACAACCAACTTGTTCTTTTAGTAATGAGGAAATATTTGAGCACAAAGGTAAAATCTATGACTTATAATGAGAAAGCAGGTGAAATGAAGAAAAAAAATTAATACTCATGATTGAATTTAAAATTTAAATGTCACAGTAATTCAAAAAAATACTGGGTTGTTCTACTTTCAACCATGTTATAGTCTTTTTAGCTCACCTGAGCACATCAAGCTCAAGGTGAGCTTTTGTGATCATTTAATATCTGTTGTCTCTCATGTGTCGTAAACAATTTCCTTGTTGGCACTCTAGGGGCCACAATTTTGGCCCAATATTCATGAAACTTTGTTCATGAACCCTATAGAAAATGGGAACGTTCCATTAGGAAACACAAGAAAAGGGGGCTTAATGACAATATCCTTGTTAGTACTCCTGTGACCACAATTTTGGCCCAATATTCATGAAACTTGGTCACATTGTTTGTCTGGTCACAAGGATGAACTCTATTGAAAATGGGAAAGTTCTTTTTTGAAACACAGGAGAAAGGGGCCCTAATGACAATTTTCTTGTCAGCACAATAGGGGCCACAATTTTGGCCCAATCTGTTTTGGTCAAAATGCTTTGCAGGTCAGATGGATGAATCCTATTGGAAATGGGAATGTTCCATTGGAAAACATGGGAAAAGTGATCTCAATGACAATTTCTTTGTAAGCACTATGACCAAACATTCTTTAAACTTGTTCAGAATATTTGTCTGAGCACTTTGATGATGAACCCTAATGAAAATTGGAATTTTCCGTGGGAAAACATGGGAAAAGGGGCCGAAATAACAACTTCCTTGTAAGCACTCCAAAGGCTCCATGAAACCTGGTCAGAATGCTTGGTAGGTCACAAGGATTTATCCTGTTGAAAATGTGGAAACTCCTTGTAACCAGCAAGTTCTTAATTTTGCAAAGTGTTTTACAAAACCCTTTTTCTTCAGTGGTATAAAAAAGGGGGATCTTGGGTAAAATCAAAGTACATGTATGTTGTTGCTACTAAAAAAATTAGTTAAAAGTTCAGTTTTTCCTCTCTACAAATTTAACAGAGTTGTAGACATTAGCCTAACTACGCTAAAAATCAACAAAACTAGAGGCACTTTAGTAAATATATCACTCCACAGGCTTGGTTATACCGATTGACCAATTAAAAATTGATCTAGCTTTTCTATGATCCTCAAGAAAAAAAGTTAGAAAAACACTATGGGAAACAAGATGTGTTTGTGAAACTTCATGAATCTGTATCAGCATTTTTTACGAAAAATGTAACTATGATAAGTGCTTTGACCTTGTCACATGACCTCGACCTTGGTATCTGCAGTTGCCTATTGATGAAATCCATCATCATGCCAAATATGAGAAATTTTAATTATTAAAGTAATTGTATAACGTAAGACTTTTGGTTGTTTTTGCAGGAGTTTGACCTTAACAAATGACCTTTATCTCGTCATATGAGCTCAACCTTGGTATCTGCAGAAGAGCTCTGTATCTTGATTAGGCTTAACCCTTTCCTGTTTTTCAAAATTTAAGACCTGATCAATTTGAAAGAAGTTGCAGATGACAACTAAAAGTGGATGCGATATAAAAAGTAACCAACAAACATGGTAGAAAATATTGTGGGAAAGGAAGAAATTGCTTGTTACAAGCAATTCCTCCTCCCACAATATTTTCTCAGGTATAAAATTACAGTGATTGTACAGGAAAGGGTTAATGTAATTGTAAATCTTAAGTTTTTTTTTATTAAGTTTCCGATAGACAGAGCAATAGACAAACAACAGCAAAAACAATATGCCCCCAATATTTTGATGTGGGGGCATAGTGAAAAACAGCATACCTTCATGACAAAATTTTTTACTGGTTCAAATTGAAAGTAGTTGCAGACAACATTTCAGGGTTACAATAGGGAAAAAGAGACAAACAAAGAACTATGATGGTCCTAAATTGCTCACCTGACTCATCTGCTAATTAACCCATTCCAACACAGAAAAATTTAAGACTAGTCCAAATTGAAAGAAGCTGCAGATGACAATTTCAACTTGATGGAATTTTGAATTTTTTTGTCGTTTTGGATAAAAAACATTGTGGATAATGAAGAAATTGCTTGGTACAAGCGATTTCTTCATTTTCCACAATGTTTTCAAAAACTTTTTTCTTGAGGGGCATAAAAAGGAGGGATTGAGTTGGAATGGGTTAAATTATCATCTGCTAATTAAAGTACTTTTTGGTATAAATCTAGGGACATTTTTACCCTATGGGCAAATCTGGTAACATAGTTCCAAATCATCTAGTAATGCTAAATAGCAGATATGAATGCCTTAGGCCTTATATTTTAGGAGGACAAGACTTTTTAACTTGCTCTAATTGATATTCATATGAACTGACAAGTCAATTTCTATATCAGAGCCACTAGAGCATCTAATTCCCTCATAGGCCTCTTCTTTTCATAATTTTTATGTTTATTTTTTTCTGTTATGTTCAAGTATTTATTTTCAATGTATGATCTGCATATTTATGATAGATGCATTTTTGACTTAATAAATGATAAGATAACTTCGGGATTGTTTTCTCCTTATTTTTGTAACCATGTCCATGCCGAAAAAACATGAAATGACATTGTCTTACAAGACTCTCTGAGTGTGTTTGTCCTTCTGTTTGTCCATTTGGATGCAGTTTCAAGTTATTGTATGACCGCTGTCAATCAAAATGTTTATTAAACAAAGCACTTACATAAACAGGACGTAAATGGAGACCTTGGACATTTATGTGAAGCGTTTGCATTGATTTGGCAAATTAAATTAAATTTAACCCTTTCCTGTTCAAATCCTGGATTCTACGTTGCTGCTATTTTATACTGGAGAAAACATTGTGGAAAAAGAAGAAATTGCTTGTGACAAGCAATTTCTCCCTTTTCCACAATATTTCTCTATCACATTGGTTTCATTTCAAATTTCATCTAAATTTTATTGTTGTATACACTTTCTTTCAATTTGGACCAGTCTAAAATTTCAAGAAATTGGAAATGGTTAAACGCTGTAACTATAGCTTATTCAAACTGTACTGATAAATTTAAGGTTGTAAATAAAAGACTTTTACTTTGTTTTATGCTCCCATCAAGCTAACGATGATGTTTCAAACAAACTATCTTGCCAGAGATCATTGGGCGTGGCCAGCAATCTATAAATATCTATTGCTAAATTTGATTGACCTCATACAATTTTCCTTTTAACCCATTCCCAAACAATCCTGCTTTTTTATCCCTCTCATGATAAAAGCTTTGGAAAACAGTGGATAATGAGTAAATTGCTTGTAACAAGCAATTTCTTCATTATTCACAATGTTTTCTTCCCCCCATTTGACATGTTTCTAAAATTTCTTCAATTTTATCAGATAAAAATTGTCGTTTGTAACTTCTTTCAATTTAGACCAGTATAAAATTTCAGTCTTCTGAGAATGGGTTAACCCTGAAAAAGTTTACCGAATTTTCCAATTTAGATGTACAAATGAGGAACAATTACATAACATTTTGTACATTTGGTATTGGGAAGAAAAGCGAGTCACTTCAGTAAGATCAAGGACTATGAATTTGCTTGAATGGGGTTTAACACTGCTTTTATCAATTTTTCAGTCCTATTGTAGCAGCTAGAGCACCTAACAATGGATTCCTGGAATATCTCACACCAGTACCACCATTACATCCTTTTCTAGCCTCCAGCTACTATCCCACTTAGGTTTACGATTATTCACCATTGATGAGAGACTATCGTTGGAAAGGATATGTGCCGCTGCCGAGAATCGAAACCCATGACACCCCATGATTGAAGATCAAGGACTATGAAACCAGAGGTCCTACGTTCGAATTAGATGTAACAAGAATTTTTCTGTCATTTACATGGTTATCACCCTATGGTTAGTCTAAAGTCTTTGTCTTATGGGAAATCACATATTGAGAGAAATGAAGAAATTGTTTGGTCACAAGCAGTTTCTCCATTATACACAAGCTTTCTAAAGCTTTTTTCTTGGGGGAACATAAAAAAGCATTATTGTGTGGGATTGGATTAAGTGCCTATATAAATATAGGCATTTATAGTATTGTTCTACAAACCCTATCCAAATGTTTTAGGCTAAGAACATACAGCATCCAGAAATATCTGCTTGCTTAGTGGAAAAACCCCCCGTTGTCAGAATTGCTTGGTATAAAAAGGAACAAGACAAACACTATTGATGAAGTGTACAAGTTTTATTTAGCCTCTACATACACACATAATGGTTGATAATATTACACACAAAGAGGGTGAAAGGCTGTGATAATGAACTGTATTACAATACATTGAATTCACAACACGTAAAATATGATGGTAATATGCTTGAAGTCCTTGCTGTTTCTTGCCAACTTTGTTACCTGTCAATTTCAACCATTCCCACACAATCTCCTTTTTTGACACCATTTTTAAAAACTTCAACAACCTGAAATTTTCATCTGCAATTTCTGTCAATTGGACCAGTCTAATAATTTGTTGTTTAGTTATGGGTTAAGATAAGGGTTTGATCTCTTTGTTATGTAATTACATGGTGTTGAAAACTGTAGATTGCTTTCTTCATATCTTTACAAGAAAAGGTCAGCTGGAACTTAAACCTTCAAATTTATACTCATCATTTCCTCTTTTTGTTGTTTTGACCCCCTTCAAAATCGGTTTTGACCCCTAGATTGTCATGACTCCTCAACTTCAAATTGAAAGACCTTAAAAATTAGAGGAAAGTGCGAACTTCTTGTTGTCTATTAATTTTTTAGTTTTATTTTAACAAAATATCTGAGTGACTTAAACTTCATAGGGCATTAGTGATAATGTGCCTTATTTCAGATTTTCATTTCACAGGTATATTCAAAGCATCTGAATTAAAGAGGAACAAAAAATACTTTTCAATCGCCCTCTTCTAATGGAATGTTTGACTGATTTTCCTCTTTAAAACAGAACTTGGAATATAACTATATTCTAACCCTGTTGTACCACTTAATTGGTTTGTACCATAGACCGGCATGTACTTCAGTTGCAGTCTGTCTGTCATTTATTCAGGAAGACAAAAGGTTAACCCATTTCCACACTATCTTGCTATTTTATGCCCCGAAAGAAAAAAGCTTTGGAAAACATTGTGGACAATGAAGAAATTGCTTTTAACAAACAATTTCTTCAATGACTTCAATATTTTCCACCCTAAAATGCAAAGACTTTTAAAACCACTAACATGATATTGTCGTCTTCCAGAACTATCAATTAGGACACGTCTAAAACTTTATCAAGTGGAAATGGATTAAGGTTATCAAATATAATGACATTTCTTAAAAATCACACTAAAATTTCATCACTGTTTAGAAATATCTTCGACAAGAAACAGCACGGATCTTGTACACTTCAGATACAGTTTTATTGTAAAAGCATGAAATATCAGATAAATTAATGTAAACTAAAAACTGGTTTCTACTTCTAGGACAGGATACTTAGAACACATAAAGCCAGAATTTCTTCAGTTACTACTTCCAGGTTAAATCAAGAAATGACTGCATGGCTTCATCTTTACCAAGGGAAAAAAATACCTTTTTTATGTCTGGACAAAAATTACACTGCATAAGCCTGCTAAGCCAAGTTGAAATATAAATACAAAAGCTTATACCAATGCAAAGATTTTATTTCATTTTTTTTTCCCTTTTCTTTATTGTAACATTTTGTCTTGGAGAAAATAAGACGAAAGCAAAATAAAACACTTTACAATAAATCATATCACAATCAGTAAGTCAAAGAATTAACAACCTTGGTACATTTGGTCAGTTTAGCCTGTTAGGTGGTATCATTATAGGGGTCTGGGACAAACTATTGTAAGTCCCTTTAAAATATATGCTCTTAATTAAAATTAAGTTGTGCTAACCTCGTATATATTTATACATGATAGAATAGAACTCAGATCCAAAGAAAAAAAAGGGAAGCAAATTCTCATCTAACAATAATTATTTAATAAATGATGAGATTTTTTTCTAGTAAAATCTTCAATATTTTTTACATTAGTTTACATAAGTCACGCTTTCATCTCATTTTTTTCATTTCATTGCCTTATTTCTTTTTACATGAACTTTTCTCAGATAATTTAGTGACAAGTTATAGTTACAATGATTTGTAACTAACCTGTTATAGTATTTAAATTCAATTTGAACATACTCCCGTTAAAAATAAACAGACATAATTTTACCTAAAATCTTTTTTCTAAAGTTTCCTTTCGAAATTTTCCGTTGCTATAAAAAAACAATTCATACTTTGTAGCATGTTATTGTACCCTTGAACAAGGTGACAATGAGTGGAATGTTTAACAATACTGTCTCATTACTAACAACAAATACTGTTATAATTCTGACCCAAAATATTGATCTGAAAAAAAACCAAAAAAACCCAACAACAAAAACTAATTTCAGTATCAAATCTTTTTACCAAAAAATTTCCAAAGCAAATTTAATCAGAATTCTCAGAAATTTAGCTAAACATGCATGATATGGCATGAGAGGTTTTCTATCTTTTTTCCCTAAACAAAACAAGTTCAAAAGTAAAACATTTCAGTGTAGAATCTATTAATCGAAGTAAGTAAAATGAGATTTCAAAATGAAGCTCATATTACCAACCATTCAAATATCCTTCCCATTCTTCATTCAAGCTCAATCTTTTAACCCTTTCCTGTACAATCACGATATTTTACCTTGCTGTTATTTCATACTTGAGAAAACATTGTGGAAAAAGAATGAAATTGCTTGTAACAAGCAATTTCTACTTCTTCCACAATATTTTCTACCACATAGGACGGTTTTCCTTCAAATTTATCCAATACTTATTATCGTCTGCAATCTCCTTCAATTTCGACCAGTCGAATATTTCAAAAAATGAGAAAGGGTTAATTTCATTGGAAGATAGTCTTGCCCAAATAAATTTCATGTGTAATTAGGAGTTACACAAAATAAAATATAATTTAGCAGAACATTTTCAAATTGGGAATTGAATATATAGAACTAGACTAATACTTTGAATGCTTGGCAAATATAAGCCCCAAGAATGAAACAACTAATGAGTTGACAAATTTACATGGCATATATTATGATATACACATTTCATGACATATATGTAAATATGTAATAAAGCGTTTTGTGTTAGGTACATCAACATTTATACTACATGTATGATAACTGATAACTCAGCAGAATGAAGGTATATAAGTAATAAACTGGCCTTTGTTGAACTTTAGTCATTGCTCATTCACCACATGAAGAATTTTGAACAATTAACCTTTTCCCGTACAACCCCTGATTTTTACGTCCTTGCAATATTATACTAGAAAAACATTGTGGAAAAAGAAGAAATTGCTTGTAACAAGCAATTTCTCCTTTTCTCACAATGTTTACAATTATATTGAATTTTTTCAGAGTTGTCTGCTAGCCCTTTGAATTTGGTCAAGTCAACAGTAAAGTATTAAACACAAAATTTTTGTGACTGCCTTTAGCATAAAAACCCTACTTGCATTAAATCCTTAAAATTAACCGGTGTATGTTATGAAACAAATTAACTTATCATAAATCATTTTGCATCATTAAAAGGTCATAATTACAGCTCATTCCAGCTGTTGTTACAACCCTTTCTTATCCCACCAACACTGTTTTATTTAAAGAAAAGAAATGATCTGCAGTTTGTGCCCTAGGTTTCAGCTGAATTTGATCATTATTTCTACTTAGTGCAAACCTTGCCTCTAAATGCACTAGAAGCTAAGAACATACAAGCTATAAGACTACTTATTGAGTTATTGGTCCATGTTTCGGCTTACATAAAGTACATATACACGAAAGATATTGCAATGGATGATAAAATCATAAGCTGCTAATGCATTGGTCTACTTATTAAAAACAAAACAATTGAAGAGTTTAATGCAAAATTATTGTACCCGCCAACACATTGTATAGGTAAATACAACCATTTTTCAACAAACCAATGATTTGCTCTGAGGAAATATTTACAATGAGAGTACGATAAACATCGACATAAATCCAATAAAAGAACACAAAGTACTTTTATATCTGCCGTCCAATTAAAATTTTAGGTTTTTTGCGTCAGCAAATTATTAACAAAACAACAAACACAAATGCTACCTTAAGATTTAGCAATTTTTGTTAAAATAATGTTAAAATTTTGTTCAAATGGCTTGTAGACTATTTTTTTTTATCTTATTTCATTAAGTAGTACAAGTAAGGTTATCACTATTATCAGAAAAGTGTCTTGTAAGATTGTTTCAAAAGTTAATCCACAATTTATTTAAAAAAAACATGATCGTTAAATGTCCTCTCAGTTTTGCATTTCAAAATATCTGTAGGTTGGATTTTCATATCCGTTCATCTGCATGTTAGCCACATGTCTTTCCTCTGGTGAAGCTGCTGGGTCGACTTCAACAAATCCATGTGTAATCGGTTGTCTTCGGGATCGCTTTCTGAGCATCACAACGGCAACAACAATGATGATAAAGACAGCAACACTACCAATGGCTATCCCAACAACACCTCCAGCTGTATATGTTGGGGCAAACGCAGCAACTCTGTTTTCACCAGAGAAACTTGGCTGAAAGAGAAGATAAATTCATGAAACACCAAACCTCTGCATAATCTGTAATTGATTGTGGCCTTCACCATTTCAGAAAAAAATGCTCAATTTGTGTATACTAACTATATTATTAGTCTTGTTACAAAAGTAATTTGATAAAGGGCAAAATAAAAACTCATATAACCCATTACCAGACAACAAATTTATAGACACATTTGATGTAGTTAACAATTGAATGTGTGATTAAGGTTAAAAAATCTTGTGATTACATGAAAAATTTCTTGGGTCAGGTTTTTCATAGCTTTTCTGTTTCTTCAGCATATCAACAAAATATTTTTCATAACCAGACAACAAAATATTACATTGATACAAAATTCAAAGAAGTTGTATACAGCAGTTGTTAGTTAATGAAATTTTTTATTTTTTTGTCATTTTAGGTAGAATACATTGTGGGTAATGAAGAAACTGTTTGTAACATAACAAGCAACAACTTTATTGAGTACAATGCTTTCCAAAGCCTTTTCCTTTGGATGTCAAAAAGCTTTTATTGTGTGGGAATTGGTTAAATGCAAGATTTTGTGCAAATGGGTTAAATAGCCATTATAAGAGGAGAATATTTAACCTTAATTAAGCGTCTAAGTCTAAGTCTTTTTAGACCAAATAATAAAATTAGACTGTTCCAAACTGGAGGGGTTTAAAAAAATACAACCAGATCTTTATTTTTTATCACAAAGGGTAGAAGTGCATGCATTGACACATATAGCTACCTATAAAGTTGACAGTGAAGACTCTTATCATACTTGATGGAAGTGTGTGCATGTGTGTGTGTGTGGGGGGGGGGGGAACAGTTTTTCAGGCCTGCCTTTAAGTCTAAAATTTGTCATCATATTTAACTTTTGTTGGCCTTACCATTTGGATCTCATGCCCATGACTCTGAGCATTAGCCTTGTATGGTTTGTTGTTAGTGTCTTCAATTGTTAAACCTTCCGTGTCAATTCGGATGTTTGTGATATCACCTTCTTGGCTCTCAGAACTGTCATCACTATCAACAGACTCTATGGCAACTGGAATGAAATTTATGTTCGATCTCAATTTTAGTCACTGCTTAGTAACCATTCCCAAACAATTCCCAAACAATCTCTTTAGAGTAGAAAACATTTTTAGAAATGAAGAAATTGTTTCTTTTCCTTAATTTTTTTCTAAGCTGTTTTCTTGAGAGTTATAAAAATGTGGGATTGTGCTGGACTGATTAGACCCATATCTACACACTTTGAATATAGCTATTGACTATTTTCCTGGAAAAAGACCAACAGGGGCCCAGTCGTCAATGGCCCCTATATTTTGGGCTGGGCCCCTGAATTTTTGGAAAAGATGCCCATATCCCTAAAGTTAAATGCTGAATTTCAGTAATCTGGGCCCCAAAGTTAAAATTGCTAGTCTTTATGCCTGCTTTTGCTAGAAAGTCATTAAGACCAGCAATGAACTTTGAGCTAAGACATTGACCGACAATGTGATGCCTTTTTGTTAGTTGGGCAACTTAAACATCGTACCTACAGCTTATTCACACTATAGTTGCAACATGTAGGTTGCCAACAAACCATTTTACTTTTATCTTACATATAACTGGCCACAAATTTTGCAAAATAATCCCAATCAATATCAGAGCTAAGTGGGCAGGGCCAGTGGTCTATTAACTTGACATTATGTGATGTCATATAGTAATGAACTTTTGTTTTATTTCAATGCTGTAAGAGCAACTCATTTTTGGTTGAAAAAAGATGAACTGTGTATATGCTTATAATTATGGTCCTTGTAAGCCTTTCCCTATTTTGCATTATTTTAGACCTATCCATTTTCAAAGGTTTTGCAGACAAACTTCAAAGTGAATTAAAAAGAAAAAAACAGTTGGGTACAAAATATTGAGGAAAAAGAAGAAAATGCTTGTTTCTTCTTTTTGTACAATATTTTTTCAATTATAAAATCACAGGGACGTAAACACAAGGGACAAACCAGGAACCAGTTGAAATTAAAATGGTGATTTGATAAGAGTTTTGTTTGGTTAAAAATTAGATGACAGTGTGTCATCACAATGAAGGTAAGTAGATGTATTATATTACCCAGTCCTGATTTTTTTGCTTTCCCACATAACAAAATTTGAGACTGGTCCTAATTGAGAAGCTGCAGACGACAATTTCAAGTTGATGGGATTATAAATTTCTTCAACTTTTTAGATATAAAATATTATGGATAATGAAGAAATTCGTCGGTGTTCTACCCAAACCTGGTAACTACAGCTTATTCTAAGCTGTAGTTACCAGGTTTGGGTAGAACACCGACGAATTACTTTATACAAGCAATTTCTTCATTTTCCAAAATATTTTCCAAAGCTTTTTTTTTGAGTGGAATAAAAAGGAGGGTTTGTGTGCAAGTGGGTTAACCAATCACCACATGTCAAACATTTTCAAATAAGCTGCAGACAATTCAAAGTTGATGGGAATTTAAAAACCTTTTTTGTCTTTTTGGGTAGAAAACAATATGGATAATGAAGAAAATGCTTGTAACAAGCAACTTCTTCATATCAACAATAGTAAACAAAGCTTTTTTCTATAGGGGTGTAAAAAGCAAGATTGTGTGGCAATGGGTTAATCAGACTGAACAATGTTTTAACGCATTCCCACACAATGACACTTTTTGACGCCCCTTCAAGAAAACAATTAGGAAAACATTGTAGAAAATGAAGAATCAAGCAATTTCTTTATTTTTTACAATGTTTTCTACCCAGACAGTTGAAAAAATCTCAAATTTCATAATCTATAAATGTCTGCAACTTCTTTCAATTTGGACCAGTCTAAACATTTGTCTTGAGGTAATGGTTTAATTGGCCACATCCATTTTGAATGAGTACATACTGTCAATTGGAGCAACTGTTTCTGCAGGCACATTATCTTGTGGTATTTGTACGACGTCACTCTCGCTCAACTCAATCTTGCGGTATCGAGAATCACGGAATTTTGCTGAAAGAATGAACAATCTTTATTAGCAATCACCAAGGAAATATATCTTATAGGCACATATTAACCTATTTATTCTGAGGCCTCTAATAATAAATATTCAGCAAAAATATTGTGAAAATAGGTTACAAGCAATTTATACTTTCTCAAAAGGTTTAACCTAAATGGATCTAACACTATTGGGGAAAACATAGTGAGAAGGGAAATATTGTTTGTCCTTTTCTATCAAGGTTTTCTATCCTAAATGGCACTTATGATGCTGTTTACGAATGCTTTGAAATATCCTCTGTATTTTCTAATTCTAGCCCAAAATTGTTTGTCTGATAAAAGGGCTAAAGCGATTTCAATTTCTCTTCTCCTTTACTATTCTGAATGTTTATTAGCATTTTGATGTTGTAAACAGAATGAACTATCTTACTTGGAACCATATTTGACATTGTCAGATAGGCTTTTTCTTTCTTTCTGACATGTCCAATTAAGTCTGTATTGAATGTATATATTTTATGAGAAATATTTATAAGAAGATATTACAATTAGAATTGAATTAGCCAATGAGATGACATTTTATAATTGTACTAGTCAAGATTGACAGATGTTTGAACAGCATTTGCAATAGTGTGTTAGATATAAATGAGATTAACTATTAAAGATAATAAATACCCTACCTCTCTATTTCATCTCAGAGTGGCAATAACTCTACAATCTAATTTACGAGCAATTACACTGTAATCATAAGGCCAACAATCAAGCAAATTCAAATCTTTGCAATGGATTCCTGGTATTTCTCACACCAGTACTACCACTAATTCCTTTCCTAGCCTCCAGCTGCTATCCCACTTAGGTTTAAGATTACCGTAATTTGTCCATATATTCGGACACTCCAAGAATTTGGACACCATTAATTATTTCATGAAATAATTAATTTTGTGCCTCTAATTTCGGACAAATGGTGTCTGGAATTTATCTATAAATTCGGACACCGAATTTACGAACATAAAATATCGGGTTAACAAATACCGCATCCATTATCGGTAATTTGGAATCTTGGCGATCAGTATCTCCAAACTGTCTGGGTTAAGTGTCAACAGGTGTATATTGTTTATAACAGTGACCGAGAATAGGCACGCACCTCGATGTGCATAAGCTACGAACCGTGAAGGTGATGCAATTAAAATATCACGCTTGGTTTCTCTCTCTGATTTCCTAATTTTCTATCCCCGACAGGACGTGCTTTAAAGGATGGCTACGATTAACATGTGCGACCCTATGAAATTAGTCAAATTGACCTGAACCTACTTTCGTTTACTACACTTTCCTCGTATCCGGAGCTCATCGAGGGTATTGTCATCGGCCGTATCAAATATATATAAAAACAAACAAAAAAAAAAAATGCAATGATATGCTTTCAGAAGAATCAGTCGTAGCTACGACGTTTTCCCTAAATACGGAAAATGCGAGAATTTTACTTGTTAATTTGTCACAAAATAATCAACTTCTCATCCGATATATAATTGGTAGATTGAAATAAATTACCCTTTTTTATCCCCGCTTCTTTTAATAATCCGAAAATTTAATCTCATACTGTTCAATAAAACACACGTAAGAAATCTCGTTCGACAAATATAAAGTAAAGGTTTTCGGGTACAGTTTATTTTACTACGAGGGAGGAAAGGTGATCAAAGGCGCCGCCGCCAGATGTTCAGCTATATTTGGGAGAGTTTCCGGAGTAGGCACGTGCCAGACGCGTACCCCGTGAGAATTCTTTGTGACCGAATTTTTACCCTTGTCATTATGCCGAAAGTTTACATGGTTTAATCGACTGTCTGAATAATCTTCAAACATTACGGATATAATTTTAAAAAAAAGGATTTTTTCTCACAGGTAGGCCACCGCATTTACTTGAAATTTGCGGGGAATATTACGCGAAGAATATGTGAAGCAGATCAGAGAAAAACTGTCGTAATTGACCGATGCCGTGATTTTATTCTGACAAATTACTTCTTATCTCTTGGTGAATTTAATACATGAACAATTAAAATGCAAAGATTTTGTTTAGCTCTCCATATAAATATCCCTTTTTTTCAATTCAACCGACGATGATTGTGTATAAATGACAGAAAAAGAATTTACCATCCTCTCAAAATCGGACTTTGACTACAGAAACGTCGTAACAATTTTGCCTGAACATGTTGCAGTCACGATCTTGTCGTATTCTTACGGTGATATGTGGAATTCTATCAATCGTTAAAACGAAGAAAAACAACAGTTTAGAAAAGTAAATGGTTTATTAAGGTTTTTAATCAGTGAATGATCATTAAATTCACGTCGTCTTCGCCGGTATCTTGAAACAATCTGAAAAAATAAAATTATAATGAATAAATTTACGAACGTAATGCGTAACACATATCAAGTTTATTTACTGTTGAAATGAATTCAGTGTCTGAGCAAAACAGTTAGTGACTCATGAAAATCGGCAATGGTTGTTCCCGGCCGCACGACGATTTATCTATAAATTCGGACACTGGCTTGAGTAATTATCTATGTATTCGGACATGAAAAAAAATAATTATTTAATTGTGTCCGAATATATGGACAAATTACGGTATCCACCCATTGGTCAGAGACAAATGTAGGAAAGGATATGAGCCGCCGGCAGAAATCAAACCCATGAAATCCCATTATTGTAGTTAAGGAGTCTGATGTGCTACCGACTGTGCTATGATGGCGGCTCTTTAAATCTTTGAATAGGAGGTAGCTAGAATTGTATTCAAAACCAGCATGTTGCCACTCATGTAGCACAGTTGACCTATGCTACCCCAAAACAACAGGGTATCTCCTTGGGTCATGGATAACGTTTGTAAAGAGTTTCAAATTCCTAAATCATAGGAATTATGAGCTACAGCACAGAAATGGTTTTCAATAAATTTCAATTTTGACCTTGATCTTAGATCCAAAACCAAAAAGGCACTTCCTTGGATCATTGGTAACAACTGTATGAAGTTTTATCGTTGTAGGTCAATTGGTATCAGAGTTAGAGCATGGAAACAAAGAAGTCTACAGACAGACATTGGGAAACCATTATACCCCTCTCTTATTTGTGGGTTGGGGGGTTAAAAATTCCGTAATCCTCAACTCTTACTAATTTTGTAAGCCAAATCAGGGGCAATTACACATTTATTCCTGGTAGAAGTTAACCAAGAGGGCCATAGGCCCTAACGCACTTTCCTGAGTTGATGACTGTTGAAGTAATCAAAGTGCCAGAGACCTAAATTTGGTTAAAAGTTACCTGTGAGCAATATCTTGCTTAAGAAATCAGAAACAAAACACTTTCTTATAAAGATTCAAAATTTTTTGTGCCCCTGGCTAAGATTTGGAGACAAACATATTAACTTATCATGAAGCCAATCAAGCCAAATATGTGGTCTCCACAGAGCACAATATAATTTCTTGAAGTTTAACTGAGTGACCTACTTTTTGACCCCTATGTTCGAGTATAAATTCTGTCTAAGAACTAATGGATGCAAACATTCTGAACAAATATTAAGACATTTGAGAGAAAAAATATGGCTTCTAGAGTGCACAAAAGGCTCTTCTACGATTTCAATGGCTTAGTGCAAAAATATCATAGGTATCTACAAAGTATAGACACTTATGATGTTTTTACACTAAGCTATTGATTTGACTGAATTTTTTACCCTTTGTAACCTAATATAGAACTTGACCATTATTTCATGAAGACAAACATTCTGACCAATTACTCAAGACATTTGAGCACTTAATTGGACTTCTAGAGTAAACAAAAGATTTTTAAATGATTTGACCTAGTGACATATTTTCACTCTATGTGACTCAATATCGAGATAATAAAAAAACAAAAATTCTGACTAATCATCAAGACATTTCTGCCAAAAATGTTGCCTCTATAGTGCACAAAAGGTTTTTAAAAGATTTAACCTTGTTACCTAGTTTCTGGCCCAATGAGTCCCAATATTAATCTTGAATGAGATTTCATAGAGACAATCATTCTGACCAAATACCAAGACATTTCACCAAAAAAGTGGCCTCTAGAAAGCATACAAAAGTTTTAAAAGATTGGACTTATTGACCTAGTTTTTGACCCCATGTGACCCAATACCATAATTGGATGAGATTTCATAGAAACAAATATTCTGACCAAATATCAAGATATTTAAGCCATAAATGTGGCCTCTTGAGTGTACACAAGGATTTTCTAAGCTTTGACCTCGTGACCTAGTTTTTTACCAATATGACCTTTTATCCAATTGAATGAACTTTTATGAAGACAAATATTCTGACCAAAATCAAAACATTGAGCAAAATGTGGTCTCTAGAGTGCACAGAAGATGTTGGTGGAAGACTGATGACGAACCCAGCATGATCACAAATGGTCACCTTGAGCATCTTGTGCTCAGGTGAGCTAAAAAAGGCATTGTGTCTTTCACATTTTAGATTCCTAAAACTTCTACCAGAATTCAAGTGTAACAGACTAAACCCATTACCAGATGACTAAATTTTAGACCAATCCAAATTTAAAGGAGTTGCAGACAACAATTTAAAGTATATGATTTTTTTATTCTTTTGAATCTCTGGGTAGAAAACATCGTGTAAAATCAAGAAATTGTGACAAGCAATTTTTTTATTTTCCACAATGATTTGCCAACTGTTTTGCTTGAGGGACGTCAAAAAGTGTCAATGTTTGGGAATGGGTTAAACTATAGGAGAAGTTGTCTGGACAAGATTTTTGGAGAGACTGACAGACCAACTAGCTGGCAAACTGATTCAAGTATACTCCACGCCCCATAAACTATGTTTGCAAGGGTATAAAACTAATTGCCAGGGTATAAAACTAAGAAACACACAGGGTAGAAAACATTGTAAAAAGAGGATAAATTGCAGCCGTCCTCATGCATAAATCTGGATTGAGTGGTAAAGGATACAAAGCATAAAAGAGAGACATGAAATAGCTCCAGACTAGTTATTTGTACTTATCCCTTGATTTATCCTTTTGTTATTATTGTTAGTATTATCAAGTATGAAATTATTGTTTACCCATTACCAGACAGAAATTTTTTTACAGGTCTAAATTGAAAGGAGTTGCAGACGAAAATTGAAAGTTTATGTAGTTTTAGATATTTTCAAGTTTCTGGGTAAAAAAAAATTCTGTAATGTAGAGAAATTGCTTGATCCAAAATGTTTTTTCTTGAGGTGCATCCAAAAGCATCACTGTGTGGGAATTGGTTAAAATCTGTCATTATAAGGGCAAAAGTTAAAAAATGATACCAATTTCAGGTCGGATTTTCATTTCCATATCAGGGTCTCTGTGCAGCATTCTAATGGCATCTTCTATTCCTTTGTCAATATTATTCAAATGTTCTTTGGTGGTTTTGCGGATATTTTCAGCTTCCTGTGGATTGGTGTCACGGACATGTTCAAAGTGGTTGACACTATGCAAACGGTCATGTTCTTCAACCTTGATGTATGCTTTCAAGAGATCGAAAATTCTTGCACTCTGCAAAAATGAAATAATTGAAAAGGATTGATTGTTTTGAGTTAAATGCCACTTATATCATAACTTCTGTCATATCTCAGCACCTTAACCAATTACGACACCAGAAAAATTTAGACTGCTTAATATTGAAGGAAGTTACAGATGACAAATAAAGGTTTATGAAATTTTAGATTTTTTCAACTTTCTGGGGAGAAAACATTGTGGCAAATGAATGCACAATGCTTTCCTAACTGTTTTCCCCGGGGGGGGGGGGGGGGGGGCGTCAAAAAGCATCTTTGTTTGGTAAACAAGTAACAATGGGATCCGAAAAGCAATGGGAAAATATTGGTGTAAAATGAAAAAATTGCTTCATTTTATACAATGTTTTCTACCTAGAAAGTTGAAAAAAAAAATTCTTTCAATAATGACCAGTCAAAAAATTTGTTGAGTGGTAATGGGATAAGACAATTAATCATCCATTGGTTAGAGACACAAATGTAAGAAGCAATTTGGTTACAGACAACATGTGTATAAACTTTCAAGTATGTAGCTCAACAGGCAAATAATTAAGAGCACGGAAATGGTATTCAACCAAAATTCAATTGTGACCTTGACCTATGTGACCCCAAAATGACAGGACATTTCATTGGGTCATTGGCAACAATTGCATTAAGTTTCAAGGTTGTGGGTCAATCAGTTCTGGAATTAGAATACGGAAAAAATTCAACCAAAGTTCAATTGTGACCTTGACCTTTGACCTACATAACACAAAATATAATAGGTCACTTCCTTGGAATATTGGCAACAATTGCATGAAGTTTCAAGATTGTAGGTCAGTTGGTTCTCGAGTTTAAGCGCGAAAACATTTTTCAACCTAAGTTCAATTGTGACTTTGACCTTTGACCTACATGACCACAAAACAAATGGTCAAATGGTTGGAAATGTAACAAAAGGGCTCATTATTATGAACAATACCGTAGGATTGGCTGATTCTAGAGCCTTCTTGTAGTCAGCTAAGATTTGGCGTTTCCTCTTGTTGAATCCTGCCTGGACTCTTTGTTGGTGTACTGCGACCAACTGCTTCTTCTCCGACTCTGCTTCCATAACGAAGGCATGGTACATCCTCTGGTATCGCTGAAAACATAAAGATCAAGTAGAGATATGAATACCAGTGCAGGCAGTTTTAAAAAAATAGCATTGAAACACAACACAAATGAGGAAGAAACCAAAGTTGTGGGTGCTTGATAACCCATTTACGGATGACATTTTAACATCGGTCTACAGGTAAATTAAATAAGAGCTATTATTAAATGTGAAGTTTTCCTCAATATAATTTCTTGAGGGTGTAAAAAGTCCAAATGATATGGCAAAGAGCTACGAGGTCATAATAGAGACAAGAGGCCCAGTGAGCCTTAACGGTCACCTGAGTAAAAGAGCACCAAGACAAGTGATTTGTTTGAAAGAATTAGAAAAAGGTTTGGTTGAAATCCCCTCAGTAGTTCTTGAGAAGAAGATGAAAATGTTTAAAAGTTACCAAAAATTACCCCCTTTTGGTCCCCATTTTAGGCACCCCTGACCTCCAGCCTTTTAATTTTCACAAATCTGTATAATCAGTACCCAATGATGCTTTTCACCAAGTTAGTTTGATATTGGCTTAGTACTTCATCAGAAGAAGATGAAAATGTGAATTTTTTAACATGATGAACTTTGACCTCTGGGTGTGGCCCCATACATGACCCCAGGGACATGAATTTCACAATTTATAATATAACTGTCCTACTTGTCATGCACACAGAATATTTAAGCTCTGGCATTAACGGTTTATTAGAAGAAGATTTTTTAAGAAGTACCAAAAATTACCCCTTTTTGCCCCCGATTTGGGCCCCTTTGACCCCCAGAACCCCTATTTTCACAAACTTGAATTGGCATCCCCCAATGATGCTTTCTACCAAGTTTGATTGAAATCCCCCCAGTAGTTCTTGAGAAGAAGATGAAAATGTTTAAAAGTTAACGGACGACGCACGACGGACGACGACGGACAAACGATGATTGCAATAGGTCACCATGACCATTCGGTCAGGTGACCTAAAAATACAGTACCTCTGTAATCTCCTTATTGAGTTGCTCAGCTCCGTCTTTGTCTGTCTTCTTCATCTCCACAAACTCTGCTCGGGCCTCCTGCCATTCTTTCATCATCTGAAAATATAAAGGTTACAATTATGAAACTTATTGAGGCAATAATACTTTATTTTTACTACTTCCTTTACCCTGAGAAATGATTTCTGTGTACAACATTAAAGGTCCAGAAGGCAATGATTTAAAAATGCTTGCAACAAGTACATTCAGATCCAATGGTAACACATCACTCACAAAATATTACATTTTCTGTCCTAAACCATTCTCTGCTTCTTAGTCCTTTAACCATTTACCAGATGACAAAATTCTAGACTTGTCCAATTTGAAAGAAGTTGCAGACAACAATTTTTGGGATGAAAATTGATTTGTCGCTTTAAATGGAAAACATTGTGGATAATGAGGAAATTGTTTAAAACAAGCAAACACTTTGGCATTCCTCATTTTCACTGGTTCCAAATTGAACCACATCATTTTGAAATCCATCCATAAATGTAGGAGTAATTGTCCGGACAAATTTAGATGGACGGACTAATAGACTAACGCACATACACCTACTTGTCATGGTGACAACTATGTCTTGCTCACCGCAGGAGGGCTTGACAAAAAGGGGGTTAGAAATAAATAAAGACAAGAAGACCATGATGGTCCTAAATCGCTCACCTGAGGCATCTGCAAATTACAGTACTTTTTTGTATAAAAAGACAGAACTTGAGCTAAATAAATAAAACAAATATAAGATTTTGGGCTTTGTACAAAACAACCAAGTAATGCTTTACATGGAAAAAGAATGCCTTTGGCTTTATAGTTTAATCCATTACCAAACTATCCCATAATTTGTCACCCTCAGGGAAAATAGGTTTAAACAAGGTGCCAAATTGTCACAAGATACGCCTGTCACACTGCTTAATATTAACTGGGGGTTTGAATAGAACTGAGGTTATTTTGAATGAATATTTTTTGTCAAACAAAGTATGAAAAACAACAAAGGGCAATAACTCAAAATATTCGCTAGGTAGATTTATGGTTCTTGTGCACTGCACTCCTACTTGGTGAGCTCTATCCATCCATGAAGTTTCATGATTCTAGCTATTATACTTTTAGAGATATACTCCGGACAAGATTCAAGTATGAAAAACAACAAAGGGCAATAACTAAAAAAATAGGCCAGGTAGAGTTATGGTTCTTGTGCACTGCACTCCCCCTTGGTGAGATCTATCCATCCATGAAGTTTCATGATCCTAGCTATTATACTTTTAGAGATATACTCTGGACAAGATTCAAGTATGAAAAACAACAAAGGGCAATAACTCAAAAAATAGGCTAGGTAGAGTTATGGTTCTTGTACACTGCACTCCAACTTGGTGAGCCTTATCCATCCATGAAATTTCATGATTCTAGCTATTATACTTTTAGAGATATACTCCGGACAAGATTCAAGTATGAAAAACAACAAAGCCAGGTACAGTTATGGTTCTTGTGCACTGCACTCCCCCTTGGTGAGATCTATCCATCCATGAAGTTTCATGATCCTAGCTATAATACTTTTAGAGATATACTCCGGACAAGATTCAAGTATGAAAAACAACAAAGTGCAATAACTAAAAAAATAGGCTAGGTAGAGTTATGGTTCTTGTACACTGCACTCCCACTTGGTGAGCTTTATCCATCCATGAAGTTTCATGATCCTAGCTATTATACTTTTAGAGATATACTCCGGACAAGATTCAATTATAAAAAACAACAAAGGGCAATAACTCAAAAAATAGGCTAGGTAGAGTTATGGTTCTTGTACACTGCACTCCCCCTTGGTGACCTTTATTCATCCATGAAGTTTCATGATCCTAGCCAATTACTTTTAGAGATATACTCCAGACAAGATTCAAGTATGAAAAACAACAAAGGGCAATAACTCAAAAATTAGGCCAGGTAGAGTTGTGGTTATTGAGCACTGCACTCTGTATTGATGAGAAGAATATAACTGCCAAGTTTAAAGTCAATCGGACTTACGGTGACAGAGTTATGCTCAGGACAAAGAAGTGGACACCGCTGGACGCCACGGGTGATCCCATAATATATCCCGTCTTTGACGGGCATCTAAAAAGCATTGTGAGAAAGGTGGTAACAAGCAATTTCCCATTTCTATTTAAGAAGAAGAATTCTTTCAATGCGATTTACTCAACTTTTGACCACAGGAGCAGAGACGTTTTTTATCATAAGAGCATATTTTCCTGTAACAAATTACAAAGTTATTTAGTCATGCTACATACCAAATATGAATGCCCTTCATCTTATATTTCAGAAGGATAAGACTTTTGAAGTTGCTCTAATTTGGTGTTTTCCAAAATTTGGACCTTCGGGGCAGTGCCATGTTTTTTCTCAGAGCTAAGATTTTTGCTAATATGGTAGAGAACCATCTGGTTATGCTATATACCAAATATGAATGCCTTTGACCTTGTAGATTTGGAGGAAAAGACTGTTGAAATGGTCTAATTGACCCTTTTTACAAATTTTGGACACCCAGGGAAGGGGTGTTTTTTAACCTACAGGCATAATTTAATCAAAATTGATAGATAACAGCCAGGCTATGCTTCACCCAAAATATAAATGCCCTCCTCCTTAAAATGAAGAATTTTTTTAACATACTCAAATTTTGCGTTTTTCCCAATTTTTGGACCCCTAGTGCAGGGCCGTATTTGACCCATAGAGGACAACTTTAGTGATATAGTACAAAACCATCTAGTTATGCTACACACCAAATATGAATAACCTAGACCTTATAGTTTAAGAGGAGAAGTCTTTTGAATTGCTCTTATTAAGCATTTTCAAAAACTTCAGACCTCAGGGGCGGGGCCATTTTTGACCCCAGAGATTAAATATGTAAAAACTTGGTAGAGAACAATATGATTAAGCTCCAAACAAAATATAAAGGCCTTTGGCCTTGTAGTCTATGAAAAGAACAACAACAAAGATTTACAAAAAATCCCCATTTTCATATGCCGCGGTCACAAGAGCTTCATCCAATGTTTCAGCTCAATTGGCCAACTGGTTTAGAAAGAGAAGATTTTTAAAGATATTTAAAGAATTACTAAAAATTCCAATTTTTTAATGCCGCGGCAACCAGAGTTTTTGTCAGATATAATTCTTTTAACAACTTTTGAAGAACTTCACCAAAGGAACATCCCTGCAAAGTTTCAGCTCTATTGGCCTACTGATTTAGGAGGAGAAGATTTTTAAAGATATTTAAAGAATTACTAAAGATTCCTATTTTCAAATGCCGCGGCAACCAAAGTTTTTGACAGAATTAAATTCTTTTAACAACATTTGAAGAACTTCACCAAAGGAACATCCCTGCAAAGTTTCAGCTTGATTGGCCTACTGGTTTAGGAGGAGAAGATTTTTAAAGATATTTAAAGAATTACTAAAGATTCCCATTTTCAAATGCCGTGGCATTCAGAGCTTTTGAAGGAATTAAATTCTTTTAACAATGTTTGAAGAACATCACCCAAGGAACATCCCTGCAAAGTTTCAGCTTGACTGGCCTACTGGTTTAGGAGAAGATGATTTTTAAAGAAATGTGGACGGAGGGACAGACGGACGACAGACAACGACCGATCATAATAGCTCACCTTGCACTTTGTGCTCAGGTGGGCTAAAAATAAAGATATTGCTTTTAACCAGTGTTTTCATACCAAAAGACAAAGAGTTTCAACTTATTACGTCTTGTCTGCAACTTCCCTTAGACCGGTGCAAGTCTAAAATGTTCCCATCTGGTAACAGGTTCATAGGGTAAAAAACATTTTGATGAAAGAATAAATTGCTTGTTACACAAGTATTTTTTTTTTCATATTTCATCAGTGCGTTTAAACATGGGATTTTATTATAAAGGGTTAAAGTACCTATTGACATTAGGTTAATTACTACCAAGGGACAAGATGATTTTCTATAGAAGTGAATCGCATTCCAGCATACAATAGAGAAATCAATATAAGTCCTCTGCTTGTAACTTTTACCCATTTCCACACATTCCCTCAGTTTTACAGTCCCAAACAATTATACTGGTGTGGAAATGTTGATTTCCTCAACTTGTGCCAGGACAATAATGACATGATTTTCTTGGCAAATTAACCCTTGTTATGCTGATCCCAGAATATTCTGGCTTTGGCAGGAGGTGAAGACCAAGATCAGTCTGCACATAAGTGCAGTCTGATCTAGGTCCACACCTCCTGTAAGTACTTTTCCTGCCAAAGGTGTTTATAAAATTGATTTCTAAAAGAAATATTGATTTTTGAACAACAAGTTTTATCAGTTCTTCCAGCCCTTTGATTTACAGTGTAAGGTAATTTATACAGCATGACAAGGGTTAAAATGAACTTGTCTGCAAAAAAGAGACAGAAAATGTCGTTACCCATGAAAATGCTAGAACACAGCATTTCTTCATTAACAAAACTATTTTTTACCCTTCTTTATTAAACATTATGATAAATTCAAAATGTATATTGAAATATCTTTGAGATATATTTTGTACCATTCTAAGATTTGCCCTTGTATCTACTTTTCCCCTGATAAGTTGCCTTGAAAAATGTACTTGTCCACAAGTAGAAAATAACATGTCACGTGGGACAAGTCAGGCAGTTGAATTCATGTCTAAAGTTTTGTAATATTGGATGAGGTGAAACTGGTTAATTTGCTCAGTGTTTCCAAATTCCTACTGAAGTTGCAAACATTCCGACCAGTCAATAAGGAATGAGGTTGAGGATGGTCTGTGTGAATGGGAATTGAAAACAACTCATTGATAGGATAGACAAGATATATTTGTATTAAGATAATTACACTGTATACCTCAAAGATGATAAATTGTCACTTGTTTACAAACATTATCCGATAAAATCACAACATTGATGGCTGTGTTGTTCTAACCAAATAACCCTTGTCATGATGAACCCTAAATATTCCTGCACTGGCAGGAGGTATAGACAAAGATCAGCCTGCACTTAAGTGCAGTCTGACCTTTGTCTACACCACCTGATTCTCCCTGTTAAGCCACGCTTGAGTATGAATTTTAATGCTGGAAGTAATTATAGACCTGCAACTAGTACTTTCAGCTCTTTGATTTTGGTGCTGCTTAGAAAAGGATTATATTATAGCATGACAAGGGTTAATATATTTCTCTTACTTGTCAAGTGTTCTAACTGATAAGGGTCAATAGTTAGACTCATTGAGCTTGGTAATATGGACGTAGATGGGGATTGGTCTGTATCAATAGACTCAATATCCTGGTCGGATAATAATGGTTGGTTTTAAACAAATGAGCTTGGCTTAATTAATTAATTACCTTGTTAAATCACCTAGTAATTACATATAGAACATAACAATTACATATGCTAGATATAATCTAAAATGACAAAGGAAATAACTCAGAATTCATTGCCCCTGCCTAATTCAAATGCTTCTAAACACTTATGTATATGTGTGTGTGTATATGTATAGAGTATTCCTAATGGGCCCGGTTTGACTTTTGGGTCATTTTAGATTATATCTAGCATATGTAACTGCTCCCTCTGAACAGAGAGGTACTTGTGGACTAAGTAAGGGCACTGTGTTGTGATTATTTTTAAAGTAAACTTTAAAAGACAAACAGACAGACTAAAGTGAAACAATATTCTGATTTTTTGTGTGGGTGGGGTGGGGGCACTGATGTTCCTTACTGTAATTACTTTAATACACCATGGTGATGGTAGAGATAAATAACCAGCTTTCATTGGTACTACTTATATTTTGTTGTCTTGTAATGGGTTAAATCCAGGATAATGCTCTCTCCAAGAAATATTTGTATACATGTTAAATTCTCCCATCTATTAGGTGATGGTTTGTTATAAATTATTCAGACCATTTTTCCTTTTGGACTACAATATACATCCTGCGCTATAAATAAGATATGACTTGAGATAGAATGCTAATTTCTAAGATCAACAGCCTAGTATAATTCAAGGGCTTCTTAGTAGGAAGCCTAAACCCATTCCCATACGATAAAATTTTAGACTAGTCCAAATTCAAAGAAGTTGGAGACAACAGCTTAAAATTGATGAAATCTTTAAAATCCTTATCTATTGTGGTAGAAAACATTGTGGAGAATGAAGAAATTGCTTGTAACAAGCAATTTCTTCAATGTTTTCCAAAACTTATATATTGAGAGGCATTTAAAAGCGTCACTGTGTGGGAATGGGTTAACCCATTCCAATACAATCACATTTTTGATGCCCTAAAGAAAAGAGCTTTGGAAAACATCGTGGAAAATGAAGAAATTGCTGTAAAAAGCAATTTCTTCATTATCCACTATGGTTTCTACACAAAAAGACAAAGATCTTTAATTTCCATCAACTCAAAATTGTAGTCTGCAACTTCTTTCAAATTGGAGGAGTCTAAAATTTTGTCATCTGGTAATGGATTAAGTGTTTAAGTTATGTCGAATCACCACCCTCAACTGATTTATAGTTACACCATGATGTAGTAGTTTTCTCAAGTACATAGTATAGGATCTACTGAAATTGCTTTTGCAAAGACTTATGAAATGTTTAACCAGGAATGTTTAAAACTTGAAAAGGAGATTGTAACATTTTATCTTCCTTCTTCACAAAGTTTGAAAAGCCATTCAGAAAAAAAGAACAATAGCGCACCATGCAGATGCAAACACTATGCTGTTCCAGTGATTGAAAGAGGGTAAAAATTCCTAGTCGAAAAAGGGGCATAAATCAATCAAATGCATTTTGAGCTATCCTCCTTGTTGTAAATTCAGATTGATCTCGATAGCGAACATGTATTCATCGAGCCCACTTGCGGTGAGCGAGACATATTTGTCACTATTACAAGTTGGTGCATGTGCGTCCGAATTTTTCCTTACAATTACTCCTACATTTATGGATGGATTTCAAAAGAAATTGGCACAATTATTCTCCATCATGAGTAAATGTGCCATTTGAAAGCAATTTTGGGATAGTTCTAATGTCAAGATCACAGCTCAAGGTCAAACACTAAAATTGTGTTTGTCTGGACAATTACTCTTACATTTATCGATGGATTTCAAATGACTTGGCACAATTATTCTCCATCATGAGTAGATGTGCCATTTGAAAGAATGTTTTGGATAGCTTCAAGTTCAAGGTCAAAGCTCAAGGTCAAACACTAAAATTGTGCTTGTCCAGAGCATGAAGCCTACAAAACTTTGCAGGCTTGACAGCAGTTGTCCTGGGACAACCATCTAGTTGTTATTTTTCAGTTTTTTTGGATAGAAAACTTAGTGTAAAATGAAGAGATTGTTTGTTACAAGCATTTTTTTTATTTTTTACAATGTTTTCCTCATTTGGGTTTCTTGAGGGGTGTCCAAAAGAGTCAATTTAACCCATTCCCACACAACAAATTTTTAGACTGGTCCAAATTGAAAGAAATTGCAGACGACAATTTCAAGTTGATGGAATTTTTATTTTTTTGGCCTTTTTAGGTAGAAAACATTGTGGATAATGAAGAAATTGCTTGATACAAGCAATTTCTTCATTTTCCAAAATGTTTTCCAAAGCTCTATAATTGAGGCGCGTAAAAAGGAGGGCTTGAATGGGAATGGGTTAAGGGAATCAGTTAACCCATTACCAGACAACAAAATTTTAGACTAGTCTAAATTTAAAGAAATTGCAGACAACACATTTGTAGTTGATGATATTTTCAACATACTTGTCTTTGTGGTAGAAAAATGGTGAAATATGAAGAAATAGATTGTATCAAACAATGTCTTCATTATATCACCATTTGTTCCAAGGTTTTTTTTTTGGGGGGGGGGGGATAAAAAAGCAGGATAATGTGGGAAGGGGTTGATTAGATAAATATGACAATCTCAGCCAAACTATTACAAGTTCCTGCAGGAGACAGGCAGATACATAACACGCTTTAATTTGGTTTATTAAAGATTCCCTATACAACACTGGATGCAATCCAATTATCTACTACCTTACACTGGGGAAGCAAAATGTCAGGTCAATTCATCATAAACAGACCCTGTCTACAGGTCCCTTAGCATCAATGTTCTTATAACCCATTACCAGTTGACAAAATTATAAACTGGTCCAAATTGAAAGAAGTGGCAGACAACATTAATTTTCAAATTGCTCTGAAATTTGAGTAAGTGCCAAATATGGTAGAAAACATTGTGAGAAAAGAAATTTTCCACGACAATATTCCTTCAGGGAATCAGCAAGTGTCATTGTGTTGTGATGGATTAACCCTTTCCTGTACAAACCTGTGATTTTACGTTTATGCGATTTTATATTTGAAAAAACATTGTGGGAAAAAGAAGAAATTGCTTGTAACAAGCAATTTCTCCTTTTTCCACAATATTTTTTACCCCATTGGATGGTTTCATTTCAAATTACACCCAATTTTTATTGTCGTCTGCAACTTCTTTCAATTTGGACCAGTCTAAAATTTCAAGAAACGGGAAAGGGTTAACATTATGCAAAGAAAACATCACATGTTTGTAGATTGAATAAAGAAATTAAAGAATAATTTAACCCTTAACCAGGTGTCAAAGTTTTAGACTGGTTGAAATTGATAGGAATTGCAGAAGACAATTCAAAATTCTTTGGAAGAAAACTGCTTGTGACAAGCAATTTCTTCATTTTACACAATGTTTTCACAAATTATTTTCATGGGGTGCATCCAAAAGCATCATTTTGTGGGAAAATTCTAAAGAAAAGAACAACTGGAATTCCTTCAGACAAAACCGCAGGTTTTTAATATCTTATTCTCGTCAAATCAATATTTCTAATAATTCTTCCGTAGGTTAGTTACAGACATTGATTTTGCAATAATTCCAATTTTTTGTAGGATAAATGAACTAGAGGCACTTAAGCGCCTGTTTCACTCCACAGGCCTCATTGTACTAATTAAGCAATGGTGTTTTTAGGAATTCAATGTAAAAAGAATCATATTCCCCATGTGTAGCAAATGATAATTAAAAAATTTGAACAAAAGTCAAGAAATTTATGGAGTCAGATGAAAAAGGTATTAACATTTTTTTTTAAAGAAATCACTGTATACCAAATATGGACATAAGCCACAACCATAAAAAAAGCCATGTTTATCATCTGATCAAAATTCATTTAAGGAATCTGATAAAGGGTCAACAGAGGAATATTTTTGTAAAATTTGATTGAAATTTAACAACTGGTTTCAGAGATCACCATACATGGAAGTTAACCCTGCCCATTAAAGCTATGTTTTTATACAATCAAAATTCTTTGAAGGAATCTGATAAAGGGTCACAAAGGATCATTTCTGTGAAATTTGGTTGAAATCCATCCACTGGTTTCTGAGAAGAAGAATTTTAATGGTTTCACCATAATTTTTATATGGAAATTAATCCCACCCAACTAAAGTCAGGTTTATCATCCGATCAAAATTATTGAAGCAATCTGACAAAGGGAAACCCAAGGATCATTTCAGTGAAATTTGGTTGAATTCTGTTCAGTACTTTCCGAGGAGAAGATTTTTAAAGAAAAAGTTTACGGACACACACACATACACACGCACTGAGGCACATACCCACAACGGACACAATGCCATAACAGTGGCTCGCTGGATTTCAGCAAGTGGAGCTAAAAATCTAGATTTGAAGATCGTCTTTTGTGGGTTCTCGTTCTAATTTCAGGCTGGAAAATGTGGTCATTAAAATATACATGAAATTAAAAACTGTCTTTCATGGTTGTTTTTTAAAATGGCAAATCAAGAGCTATTCATAACTAGAATATTTAAAATTCAAATAAACCAAGAATTTTTTTGTCAAAAGAAATATTTTTTTTCAATAATGTATTGTATCAAAAACTTTCTTTTTATAATTATCAAAGACTTTAACCCATTCCCACACAACAAAGTTTTAGACTGTTCCAAATTGAAAGCTGCAGACGTCCATTTTAGGTTGATGAAATTCTAAATTTTTCGTCTTTTTGGATAGAAAACATTGTAAATAATAAAGAAATTGTTTGATAGGGGCAATTTCTTTGTCTTCTCACAATGGTTAAAACCTGATATGGCTCATGTTTTCCAAGTTAGACTAACTTTATTTTGTCATCTGCAATCCCTTTGAATTTGGACCAGTCTAAAAAATCTGTTATCTGGGAAAGGGTTAAATTGTCATTCTTTACTCTTTCAGTTTGGAACATTGTCCTTATTATTTTGTTTCTTGAGGGTCCTGAAAAGGCAGGATTGGGTGGAAATAAGTTTACCCATTCCCACACAATGACACTTGTCACAAGCAATTTCTTCATTATCTACATTGTTTTCTGACCTAAAAGACAAATATCTTTAAATTTTACCAACTTGATATAGTAATCTTTCAATTTGGACCAGTCTAAAGTTTTGCTGTCTGGTAATGGCTTCAGAAGACCATCCTTCTTTCTAATGTGACACCCATATGGCAAGGATATATTGACAAAGACAGCACACCATTTTCTCATTCATCATTTCAGAACAAATTTTCTGGAAATTGTAATCATGCAAGAGATATTTTTGTTGCTAGGTAACTGGAATGCCAATACATATTCATAAAACTAAAGCAATTAATTCCAAATTTGTTGAGCAAATCAAACACTTTTGTAAATGGGTCCTTGACATTTTTTTAAAAATAGGTTTATTAATTTGATTGAATTTAATTTAACACCTCTTTTAACAGTATTTCAGTCAAATTTCGGCAGCTAGAGCACCTAGCAATGGATTCCTGGATTTCTCACACCAGTACTACCATTACATCCTTTCCTTGCCTTAAGCTCTTATCCCACTTTTATTAACAATTATCCACACATTGGTGAGAGACAAATGGTGGAAAGGATATGTGCCGCCTCAGGGGATCGAACTAATGACATCCCATGATTGAAGATTGGGAGTCTGGTGTGCTATCGACTGCACTATGACGGCAGCTAAATAGGGAAAATGGATAGGAATGCTGGAAATATAAAGGAACAAAGAGAGGTTGTCACCTTCGATTACCAATTATCCCGGTAAAATGCCATAGAGGTGCTTGAGTGCCTATATCTCTCCAAAGGCCTGATTGTACTGATTTAGTAAATGACCATGTTTTCAGGAATCATACTCACCATGTGTGGCAAATAAATCTTATCAATGAAATCTTTAATATTTCAACATTTTCATTTTTACTAAATTCAATTCATTTACCAAGTCAGATGAAAAAGGCATTCACAAATTTTATAAAAAAAAAAAAAAAAAAAAAAAAAAAAACACTAGATACCATATATGGCCAAAAGCCACAACCATAAATGCCATATTTTCAATGAATCAGAATTAATTGATGGAATCTCAAAATGAGTCACCAAAGGATCATTCTAGTGAAATTGGGTTGAAATCCATCCAATGGTTTCTAAGAAAAAGATTTTTAAAGCTTTCACCAAAGAAGAGTATATCAAGTGGGACAAATGTTGTCAACTTTCAAAATCAATCGCAGATATCATAAATGCAGAATTATCAATCCCATTATGCCCACATTTAAGCCATCTCCACATAATCCATTATTTTAAAGATCTGTGAAACAGAATGCTCCAATAACAGCTACAATCTTAATTACCTAAACCTTGGTATCAAGAGTTTTTCACTGAAAGAAATTCTTTTAACAACTTTTGAAGAACTTAACCCAAGGATCATTCCTACAAAATTTAAGCTTGATTGGCCTACTGGTTTAGGAGGAGAAGATTTTCAAAGATTTTTAAAGATTTAATAAAGATTCCCATGCTGCTGCAACTAGAGTTTTGACTGAATTAAATTCTTTTAACAACTTTTGTAGAACTTCAGCCAAGGAACATCCCTGCAAAGTTTCAGCTTGATTGGCCTACTGGTTTAGGAAGAGAAGATTTTTAAAGATTTTCTAAAGATTCCGATTTTCAAATGCCGCGGCAACCAGAGTTTTTGATGGAATTAAATTTTTCAACAACTTTTGTAGAACTTCACCGAAGGATCATTCCTTGCAAAGTTTCAGCTTGATTGGCTTACTGGTTTAGGAGAAGATTTTTAAATAAATTGTGGACGGACAGACAGGTGGACGGACGCTTGACAACAACCGATCACAATAGCTCACCTCGCCCTTTGTGCTCAGGTGAGCTAAAAAAGCCTAGGAAACATCATGAATCAAAAAATTGCTTATAAAAACAAATTCTTCATTACCCAAATGACAATTTTTGGTACCACAAAGACAAACATATTCAAAATTTAATCAACAGATAACCATCATCTTTAACTTCTTTCAATTTGTACCAGTCAAACTGTCATCCAGAAACGGGGCAAAATAACAATCCTGACTGACCTGTGGTATTTCTTAGTTCTCTCTCTCTTTTCTTAATCTTTTTTTATTGCAACGCACCACATTTTTTCACATGGCCAGCCACAATATTATATTAGTGCCATTACTAACCTTAGTAACCTTTTCATGCTGTTTCTTCTTCATAGCTTTGAGCGCTGCCTTGAATCGTGAATGCTCCTTCTTTAGTTCTCGCATGTCATCCCCTTTCAGGTATCGGCTGTAGTCATCATCAGAGCCAAAGGCACCTGGTAGCACTGGTGGGACTTTTTTAGGCGTTTCTGGGAAAGAAAATAGAATATGAAGTAAGTGATATAAATTGGGCCTTAAACGCATTCCCACACAATGACACTTTTTTTATGCCCCTCAAGTAAAACAATTATTTTATGCCCCTCAAGTAAAACAATAAGAAAACATTTTGGAAAATGAAGAAATTGCTTGATTCAAGCAATTTCTCCATTTTCCATTATGTTTTCTCCCAAGAAAATGGGAAAAACCTATATCATAAACTTTAACTTGTTGTCTGCAACATCTTTTAATTTGTACCATTCTGAAAATTTGTCGTCTGGTAAAGGGTTAAGCCATAGCCAAGAAACATAATTTCAAACTGACCTGAATGAAAGAACTTTCAGATTTCAGACAATATCTAAGTTAACCCAATCCTCAAGAAAACAGTTTTTTAAAACATTGTGGGAAATGAAGAAATCGCTTATATTTCTTTATCTCCCACCATGTTTTCTATCCACAAAGACAATTTTTATAATTTCATCAACATGAGCTAGTTGTCCATAACTTCCTTCAATTTTGTCATCAGGAAATGGGTTAATCAAAGTTTAAAATTCTTTTAGGGTAGAAATAAAGAAGGGATATGAAGAAATGGTGGTTTTGTGTTGGAATAGACTAATCTATCTGCCAATATCAGAGTTAAGATTTACAGTCTCTTATATGACTTTTTTTTTAAGATCTTTAATCCATTCAACAGCAAATGTTTATGGTTAAGTAGCCTGTCTCCAAAGCTTTTAGTAGGCTTCTATTTGAAAGTAACTAAGGTACACCATTCATGCTTTATGTTTCAATTCTCTGGAATTACCTCCCTTAGTCTCACAAACTGACACTGATCAGCAAAACAGATAGATAGCAGCTGCAGAATAAAACTCTTCAGCTCAACCCTTCTCCTGCTGAACTTTTATTCTTTCTCCACAAAATTTCATTTTTTTGGGGGGGGGGGTTAAATCTAGATCTACTTTGTGTTCAAATATGTCCATCACTAAAAGAATAAGCAGGTATTGCAGACTAAGATCAGACTGCACATTTGTGCAGGCTGATCCTAGTCTATACACCTGCCACACTTATTGTGGAATATTCCAGGATCAGCATGACAAGGATTAAAGTGTACATAATTAAAAAAAAAATTCACAGACTGGCAGCCAATCTAATGATTAAGGAACTCGATCTCACTAAATTCTTATCATGAGGGTAGCAGTGGGAACGAGTAAGCCCTTTCCTGTTTTGCAAAATTTTAGACCTGTCCAAATTCAAAGGTTTTGAAGATGACAATATAAAATAGTTTTTATTTGAAAAATAATCATTCAGTAGGGTAGAAAATATTTTGAACAAGAGCTGGTTACAGTCAAGTGACAAATGCCCCCAAAGGACAGGGTGAAGCATGTGGCACTTTGATTTGTTTTGTAAACACAACCACATGCATTTGTGATCTATACGTCTGGGTTTTTAGTAAATGAAATTTTAATACATATAAGTTCTAAAAATACAGAATGAAATCCAGAAATGCATTATGGACGGATTTTTCTGAGGTCAAAAGTAGGTCAAAGGTCAAGGTCACTGGGTCAAGGTCAAGTTCATGTAAAGTGGGCCACCCAAATAAGCATCTGTCCAAATATGGAAGCAATCCATTGAAGAATAAGAGAGTAAATACAATTTAACCATTCTGGACGCAATTTAACCATTCTGGACGCCCCTTTGACCCCAGATTGTGACCTTGACCTTTGAGATAGGAGCCTGGGTCTTTTTTGCCACATGTAGTCTGAAGGTGGTGAACATTTGTATGAAAGAAATTTTTACCTGCATGCATGATTATAGAAGTTACAGAGCGGACACGGCAAAAGGTCCCTGTTTTTTACCTTTGACCCCAGATTGTGACCTTGATCTTTGAGATAGGAACCTGGGTCTTTTTCGCAACATGTCGTATTATAGCGGTGAACATTTGTGCAAAGTTATATTGAAATCCACTATAGCATGTAGAAGTTACAGAGTGGACACTAAAGGGACAGACGGACAGACTGACTGACTGACGGACGGACAGTTTGATTACTATATGCCTCCCTTTGGGGGCATGAAAAGAAGAAATTGCTTGTCACAGGCAATTTCTTCTCTTCCCACAATGTTTACTCAAATATGAAATCGTAAAAACCAGGTATTGAACAGGAAAGGGTTAAATTTAACGAAATCAGACAGGGTAATTTAGTACAGTGCCCTTTACAAATCTAAACCATTCACAAACCTTCATCTCCAAAACTAGTGTAAGTTTCATTTTTAAGTTTTTGTGAATTGATTGAATTGGGTTTAATGCCATTTTAACGGTATTTCTGTCATATTGCAGCGGCTGGAGCACCTAACCATGGATTCCTGGTATTTCTCACACCAGTGCTACCACTTTATCTTTTCCAAGCCTCCATGCAACTGCTAATCCTTTTTATATGTACGATTATCCACCCATTTTTGTAAAACCAAACTGAAATCCCCTGGGAGCTGTAAAAATATGGGTTGTCAGAAAAGTGTTTTGACATTACAGCATCATTCTGTCACATCGACATCTCTCGTTTCTTTGTATTGAAGCGATCAATTATTACTAAGCAATTCCTCTGGGTCGATTGACAGGATTAGTCACACAAAACCTAACGAACCTTATTTTTCCAATAACATTTTCTACCAGCGTCACTACTGCTGGTTATTTTACATGTCAGTACATGATCTTGAACCCTGTCCAAAACAATCACAGTTTTTCCAATAAGAAAAAGGATTTGGAAAACATTGTGGATAATGAAGAAATTGCTTGTGACAAGCAATTTCTTTGATGTCCAAAATGTTTTATACCTTAAAAGGTAAAGATGATTTAAATTTCACCAACTTGACATTGTCATCTACATCTTTTGATTTGGACCACTCTAAAATGAAATTGTGTTGTAATGGGTTGTTAATGGGTTAACCCATTACAAGACCAACAAGTTTTCTAATTGCCCAAATTCACCAAGGTTGCAGATGGAAATTTAAGCCATTACCAGACAACACAATTACAAAATAACTTAGTGAAATAAGGGGAAAAGACTCAATTATTCTTCATAGAACTTGCTCTAAAGTGCCTCTGGCATAATCTACAACTACAACTCTTCCACAAAGACTAAAGTGAATCAGACAGAAAATGTAGAAGGAGTTGTGAGGAAAAGCATTTTGAAGTCAAATCAGGGGCAATAACTAAGTAATTCTTGATGGATTCTGCGTATTGTTCAACAGTCTATAAAAAAATGATAACATCTGCCAAGTATGCAGCAAAGCAGACTGAAACTCAAGCAGATGTCAAAATAAGCAAGTCAAATCAGGGGCAACTGCAACTGAAACTCCTATTTAACACTTCTGCTAAGTTCAAAATAAATAAATCGATTGATTGATTGAATGGGGTTTAACATCGCTTTTAACAATATTTCAGTCATATTGTGGCGGCTGGAGCACCTAACAATGGACTCCTGGTATTTCTCACACCAGTACTATCACTACATCCTTTCCTAGCCTCCAGCTGCTATCCCACTTAGGTTTACAATTATCCACCCATTGGTGAGAGACTATTCTCGGACAGAATATGTGCTGCCACCGGGGATCGAACTCATGATTTCCCATAATTGAAGATTAGAAGTCCGGCGCGCTACAGCCTGCACTATGACGGCTGCTCACAAAATAAATCAAACACAAACTATTGGAGGAGCTGTCAGGACAAGTAAGTGTAAGGGACAATAACTTAATAATTCTTGATTTAATTTTCACAAAATTGCACCTTGTACATCTGAAGCTCCTAAAGAACACATCCGCCAAGTATAAAGTGAATCAGAACTGCAGGAACAGTTGTTCAGACTAGATTTTTTTACAAGTGTTTTTAAGTCTAATCAGGGGAAAAAACTCAGTAATTCTTGATGGGATTTTCATGAGAATTACGTCTTTCACGTTCACACTTCCTAATGAAAACTTCTAACTAGTAGAAGTGGATCAAACCGGAACCACAGGTTCTGTCATGATTTTGCAGCCCGACCAATAGGCTAATTCCAGTATACCTCCACTAAACTGGTTTGCGGAGGTGAAGAAAAACATTCCTTTAACAAATTCAAACACAACAAAATTTCAAACTAGTCAAAATAGATTGAAGTTGCAGACAACATTTTATAATTGATGAATTCTCAAAAATATTTACCTTTTGGGGTAGAAAACATTGTGGATAATAAAGAAATTGCTTGATACAAGCAGTTTCTTCATTATCCATGATGTTTTCCAAATCTTTTTTCTTCTTCGAGAGTGTACATAGGTGGGATTGTGTGGGAATGGGTTAATTGGTTTGATTGAAAAATACACTGCACATTATGTGAGGATTTTGAACACCTTATTTATTGGTTCTAGAGATAGAGCAAGGAAACTAAAAAGTCTACAGATGGACAGACAGACATGATTGGCCATTAACCCATTCCCACACAGTGATGCTTTTGGACGCCCCTCAAGAAAAACAATTTGGAAAACATTGTGTAAAATGAAGAAATTGCTTTGATACAAGCAATTTCTTCATTTTACACGATGTTTTCTACCCAGAAAGTAGAAAAAACCTAAACTTTCATAAACTTTAAATTGTTGTCTGCAAATCCTTTCAAATTGGACCAGTCTAAAGTTTTGCTGTCTAGTAATGGGTTAAACCCTCTACTTTGAGGGGGAGGGGTGGGGGGTTGTATAGTAAGGATCTTATGCAGCAGACAAAAAGTTGGGAATCAAATTCTCTTTATTGTAATCTTTTTGATAAGCAGAGCCATCACTGCAGCTAAATTGCGCAATTCAGAATAAACCCAGCCTATTATACAAAACAATTTCCTCGAAATTTCACCGAAAACAGTCTGTATTTGACTAGTTCATTAATATTCTCCTGTTATAGATTTCCAGAACTGTTGCCCAGCGTCTTCAAGATTACCTACCATTACCACGGAGACAGATGGAATATTTTTGTTTGAAATATTGATGATTTCCCTACCAGGAAATTCTTTGATGTTTTTTTCTTTTTGCATTTTTGCTTAACATGTACAAAGTCAATAGATAAAAGAAAGGACATTATTCAAGCTTTTTAAGTCATTGCAAGGCAGACTTTAATCTTTCAGCTCAACAGAATGAATTGCATACCTAGATGGTTGTCCCAGGACAACTGCTGTTGAGCCCCCAAAGTTATGTAGGCATCATGCTCCAGACCAGCACAATTTTAGTGTTTGACCTTGAGCTTTGACCTTGAACTTAAAGCTATCCAAAAGAATTCTTTCAAATGGCACATCTACTCATGATGGAGAATAATTGTGCCAAGTTATTTTGAATTCCATCCATAAATGTTGGAGTAATTGTATGGACAAACACAATCCTAGTGTTTAACCTTGAGCTGTGACCTTGACATTAGAACTATCCCAAAAATTCTTTCAAATGGCACATCTACTCAGGATGGAGAATAATTGTGCCAAGTAACTTTGAAATCCATCCATAAACATAGGAGTAATTGTCCGGACAAATTCTGACGGATGGACTGACTAATGCACTAAGGCACATACACCAACTTGTCATAGTGACAACTATATCTCGCTCATTGCAAGCAGGCTCGACAAAAAAACAAAATTATTTTATTTTTCTTTTAAGAGCACCTAAATACATGATTAAATGGAACATATTATAGGTTAATTTAGACATTTAAAAACCCAAGCCTAGTATTGGCAAAAATACAGGCAGCAATAAATGAGTATATTTCACTGTAATATGATTTTAAAAGCAATATTAACCCAGTTAAACCAATTACCAGATGGCAAAATTTTAGACTGGTCCAAATTGAAAGGAGCTGCATACACTTATATGAAATTTTAGATTTTTTCAATTTTTTTGGTAGAAAACACCTATAACAAGCAATTTTTTCAGTTCAAACAATTTTTAACCAATTGTTTTCTTGAAGGGCGCCCAAAAGCATCATTGTGTGGGAATGGGTTAAATAAATCAAGTCAGACAAGACATCAGAGGAGCATTGTATGAAATTGTTTAACCCATTCCCACCTAACAAAATTCTAACAAAATTTTAGAGCAGTCCAAATTCCAAGAAGTTTGCAGATGACAATTTTAAGAAAACATTGTGGATAATGAATGGTTGTTGTAACAAGCAATTTCTTCATTGTCCACAATGTTTCCTAAAGCTTTTATATTGAGGGACGTTTAAAAGCGTCATTGTGTTGGGTTTACCCATTCCCATATGATCATGTTTTTTAGACCCCCAGAAAACATTATGGAAAATGACGAAATTACTTGCCACAAGCAATTTCATCATTATCCACATTGCTTTCTACCCAAAGGCAAAACTCTTGAAAATTTCATCAACTAAAAAAGTTGTCTGCAACATCTTTGAAATTGGACAAAATTTTGTCGTCTTGTGGGTTGAAGAGATTACGGAAAACAAAGGCTATCATTTTTATGGCTTTGAAAATCAATAAAAGCTATTACAAAACAGTACTACATTATTTTTGTTGGACTTCGGCACTGACTCATCCTACTGTTTTATTGCTTTTGTTACTTTATTTTAATTCAAATGTTCTATAAATCAATGAATCTTTCTTTGAAGATCAATACAACTTTTACCCTTTCAGACAAAACATTTCTCAAGCCTTTAATTCCTCCCCCCCTCCCCCTTTCAAAAATATTGAACCCATTACCACACAATCCTGCTTCTTGATGACTCTAAGAAAATAAATTCTGGAAAACTTAGAGAGAAAAGAAACAATTGTTTTACAGATGCAATTTTCCCTTTTCTCACAAGCTTTTCTACCTTATTAGCCACTTAAAATTCAGGGCACTTTTCAATGTCTATTAGCCAACTGCTGACTAGACGGTGTGTCTACCACTCGATCAATGACACAGCTAAGATTTTACAACACTGACAATATTATTATAGAAAACTCAACAATCATCTTTTCTTACTTCGTTTCCTTATCAAATTCTAATTTACCCTTAAAATTGTTTTCTTTTTTCCAGAAGTTATAAGTCAAATTCTAAATTTCCATCACAGATCAAGTCAAATTGGATCACAAAAACTTCAAATCATTTAAACCAATTTTAATTGCCAAAAATAAGACTTTTCATTCATACAAATTTACAACAGGAGCACACCCAGATGCTAATACTCAGCTATTCCAGGGCTTGATAGTGGGTAAAACTTCTAAAAGGGGCTTAATTTGTCAAAAAATGTATTTAGAGTTATGCCCTTGTTGGTATAGATTGCCCTTTTGAGAATGAACATATATTTCCATTTTAAAGTAAATGTGGTCAGTAATACTAGAGGTATTACAAAATGTCAAAGTTTTTGGACAACAATTACACAGACGCTGACGCAGAAGACTACCTGGCTCTAGCAATACCTCAGGTTATCTAGGAAAACAGCTAAAAATTGAAAGAAAAGTGTCAGAGCCAAAAAGAAGAGAAATAATTCTTAGCATCCTTTTTTGAGTTATCTTCATTTATAGCTGTTTTGATGGTGGTTAAACCCCATAATCATTTATAATCAAGAAACTAGATGCCCCTGTTTAATTCATTCCCACAAAACAAAATTTTAGATTATTCCAAATTCAAAGAAGTTGCACACAACAATTAAAGTTTATGAAATTTTAAATTTTTTCAACTTTCTGGGTATTTTACACAACTTTTTCTCAATTGTTTTTCTTCAGGGGCATTTAAAAGCATCACTGAGAGGAAATGAGTTAAATATTTGTCAAATGACCTTGAGCAGTGACCTTGAAAATGGAAGTATCTACAAGAACATTATGCATGACAATGGTACTCATCAAGGGGAACACCTGTATCAAGTTACTTTGAAATCCATTTATCAACCCATTCCCACACAGTGACACTTTTGGACACCCCTCAAGATAAATGATTGAGAAAACATTGTGTAAAATGAAGAAATTGCATGTAACAAGCAATTTCTTCATTTTACACAATGTTTTCTACAAAGAAAGTTTAAAAAATCTTAGATTTCATAAACTTTAAATTGTTGTCTGCAACTCCTTTCAGTTTGGGCATGTCTAAATTTTTTTGTGTGGGAATGGGTCAATGTAGAAGATGTAGGCACTAGACAAGAAATGGATCCACACACAAAAACCCTCCATCCTGACACAAAACCATCCGTGCAAACACTCAGACAGGGACATACATGCACCTTGCCATTAACCCATTACCAGACGGCAAAATTTTAGACTGGCCCTAATTGAAAGGAGTAGCAGATGACAAATTAAAGCTTACGAAATAGAAAACATTGTGTAAAATGAAGAAACTGCTTGTTGCAAGCAATTTCTTCATTTTACAAAATGTTTTCCCAATTGGGGTGTACAAAAACGCCACTGTGTGGTAATCGATTAAATGGTTAGGCATAAATTATTTTCAGTTACCAACTAAATATGACAATAAAAACTTAAAACTGTTTCATTTTTGCGTATCAGAGTCATGCAGAACTAGTGCTTTCGCATCTAAAAATCCCTTTACAGATTTATTTGTTTCCAAAATAAATGTTTCCAAAACGAAATGGGTTTTTGTGAGATACTAAATCACCGCTATTATACAGATCTTTGTAGGGAAAAAAATGTTTCCCTAGACATGGATATGTCGATAATTGGCAAGGGTTTTATGAAATACTTCGTTTGATCAATATTCCCTGATAGAAACCTATTGATTTTAGCCTGGAACAGCCTGACAAAATAACATGGAAAACATTCTTTCACCCTGACTGATTTTTTACATTTGCTAAAGATAGCTGCAAACATTGGGCTTCAAATTGGTTATTTCTGCTCAAAACACTACATTGTAGGTATTCGTGAGCGGTTTCTAAACAAAGGAATTTTAAAGGAAACCTACTGTATAGGGTATAAAGAAGGATTAATCAATATTTTGAAGGCTGAAATTGAGATCATTCTGTCTATCTGTAGCGGTGGAGTCTATAGATTTTTGTTTGAGAGATGGATTAAAATTTACAGACAAGACGAATATACAGAGACCCAATATGTCTCCTGGAATTTCTCAGTAAATCTTCAGTTGAAAAGGCTGAATGGCTGAACCCTTCCAGTTCCATGTGATTTCATATCCAACAAACAGTGGTTAGTGCATTGGTCTACTTATCCTTTAAACCCATTACTAGACGACAAAATTCTAGACTGGTCCAAAATTGACAGACGATGATTTTAAATTTATGAAAATTCAGATTTTTTTTCAATTTTTTTGGGTGGAATAAATTGTGGGAAATGAATAAATTGCTTGTCACAAGCAATTTCTTCATTTTCTGTAATTTTTTCCAAATTACTTTTTAAAAAGGGAGTTAAAAAGTGTCATTGTGTGGGAATGGGTTAACCCATTATTACACAAGATAATTTTATACTGGCCCTATGATCAATACAAGAGGACCATGATGGTCCTAAATCGCTCACCTGAGGCTTCTCCAAATTACAGTACTTTTTAGTATAAAAAAGACACAACTTGAGCAAAATAAATAAAAGATATATAAGATTTTTGGCTGTGTACAAAATAATCCAGTAATGCTTTACAATAATAATAAATGCCTTTGGCTTTATAGTTTAATCCATTACCAAACTATCCCAGAATTTGTCACCCTCAGGGAAAACAGGTTTGAAAAATACATAGTGAGAAAGGGAGTGACAAGCAATTTATCCATTTCTCACAGTGTTTTCTACCTGAAATTCTTTGTATTTAGATTTCAATCAAACTCTAATTACTGTCTGCAACTTCAATGGGTGTAATTTTAGCAACCTTGGTAGAGAACAATCTGGATGTACTATAAATCAAAATATGAATGCATTACAACTTAAACATGAGGAGTGGAAAATATTTGAACATGCTCTTATTGAGCGTTTTTCATATCCTTGGATGCCTTGGGAAGGGCCATGTATGTCAAAAGGATATAAACATGGTAGATAACAATAATGTTATCCTTTGTTTTTAATGTAAATGCTCTGGAACCTATATTTAAGAAGAAGAATTCTTTCAATGCAATTTACGCAATTTTCAACCCCAGGAACAGAGACTTTTTTTATCCTAAGAGCATATTTTCCTGTTACGTAGTACAAAATTATTTAGTCATGCTACATACCAAATATGTATGCCCTTCACCTTATTTTTTAGAAGGAGAAGACTTTTGATGTTGCCTAATTGGGTGTTTTCAAAAATGTTTGACCTCTGGGGCAGTGCCATGTTTTATCCCAGGGCTAAAATTTTAGCTAACATGGTAGGGAACCATCTGGATATGCTATATACAAAATATGAATGCCTTAGACTTTTTAGATTGGGAGGAAAAGACTATTGAACATGGTCTAATTGAGCATTTTTACTAACTTTGGACACCCAGGGAAGGGGTGTTTATTAACCTACAAGCATAATTTGATCAAAACAGATAGATAACAGTCAGGCTATGCTAGACTCAAAATATAAATGCCCTTAAAATGAAGAAATTTTTTTTTACATATTCAAATTTTGCGTTTTTCCAAATTTTGGACCCCTAGTGCAGAGCTTTTTTTGACCTGAAGAAGACAACTTTTAGTGATATGGTACAAAACCATCTAGTTATGCCCCATACCAAATATGAATATCCTAGACCTTATAGTTTAAGAGGAGAAGTCTTTTGAAATTGCTCTAATTAAGCATTTTTCCAAACTTCGGACCTCAGGGGCGGGGCAATTTTTGACCCAAGAGATTAAATATTTAAAAAAAACTTGGTTGAGAACAATATGATTAAGCTCTATTTAAAATATAAATGCCTTTGGCCTTGTAGTCTGTTAAAAAAAAGACAACAAAGATTTTCTAAAATTTCCCATTTTCATATGCCGCAGTTACAAGAGTTCACGGAATTAAATTCTTTTAACAACTTTTGAAGAGCTTCACCTAAAAAACATCCCTGCAAAGTTTTAGCTTGATTGGCCTACTGGTTTAGGGGGAGAAAATTTTTTAAGATTTTTACAGATTTACTAAAGATTCCCATTTTCACATGCCGCGGCAACCAAAGTTTTAGACGGAATTAAAATCTTTTAACAACTTTTGAAGAGCTTCACCTAAAAAACATCCCTGCAAAGTTTTAGCTAAATTGGCCTACTGGTTTAGGGGGAGAAAATTCTTAAAGATTTTTACAGATTTACTAAAGATTCCCATTTTCACATGCCGCAGCAACCAGAGTTTTAGATGGAATTAAATTCTTTTAACAACTTTTGTAGAACTTCACCAAAGGAACATCCCTGCTAAGTTTCAGCTTGATTGGCCTATTGGTTTAGGAGGAGAAAATTTTTAAAGATTTTTAAAGATTTACTTAAGATTCCCTTTTTCACATGCCGCGGCAACCAGAGTTTTTGACGGAATTAAATTCTTTTAACAACTTTTGTAGAACTTCATCAAAGGAACATCTCTGCAAAGTTTCAGCTTGATTGGCCTACTGGTTTAGGAGGAGAAAATTTTTAAAGATTTTTACAGATTTATTTAAGATTCCCATTTTCACATGCCGCAGCAACCAGAGTTTTTGACGGAATTAAATTCTTTTAACAACTTTTGTAGAACTTCACCGAAGGATCATTCCTTGCAAAGTTTCAGCTTGATTGGCCTACTGGTTTAGGAGGAGAAAATTTTTAAAGATTTTTACAGATTTATTTAAGATTCCCATTTTCACTTGCCGCAGCAACCAGAGTTTTTGACGGAATTAAATTCTTTTAACAACTTTTGTAGAACTTCACCAAAGGAACATCCCTGCAAAGTTTCAGCTTGATTGGCCTACTGGTTTAGGAGGAGAAGATTTTTAAAGATTTTTACAGATTTATTTAAGATTCCCATTTTCACATGCCGCGGCAACCAAAGTTTTTGACAGAATTAAATTCTTTTAACAACTTTTGTAGAACTTCACCCAAAGAACATCTCTGCAAAGTTTCAGCTTGATTGGCCTACTGGTTTAGGAGGAGAAGATTTTTAAAGATTTTTACAGATTTACTAAAGATTCCCATTTTCACATGCCGCGGCAACCAGAGTTTTTGACGGAATTAAATTCTTTTAACAACTTTTGTAGAACTTCACCCAAGGAACATCCCTGCAAAGTTTCAGCTTGATTGGCCTACTGGTTTAGGAGGAGAAGATTTTTAAAGAAATTGTGGACGGACGGACAGACGGACAGACGGACAGACGGACAGACGGACGGACGGACGACGGACAACGACCGATCACAATAGCTCACCTCGCACTTTGTGCTCAGGTGAGCTAAAAAGTTGCAGAATGACAATTTGAAGTTGGTGAAATGTAGAAAATCTATGCCTATTACGCACAAAAACATTGAGGATGTTAAAGAAATCACTTGTTACAAGCAATTTCATCATTGTCCACAATGTTTTCAAAAACATTTTTCTTGAGATGTGTCAAAAAGTAGGATGGTGTTTTCTTAATTCTCAATTTATATACTTCCACAACATTGCCTGTGTGTGGGTACTCAATGGAATCATCTCAAGCCATTCCCACACAATGACACTTTTTGATGACACCCCCCCTTTGGAAAACATTGTGGACATGCCATTTCTTTCAGAACAGTGTAAAAATGAAGAAATTGCTTGTTACAAGCAATTTCTTCATTACCCACAATGTTTTCTTTCCTAAGAGACAAATATTTCCTAAATTACACCAACTTGAATCGTCATCTGTATCTGTAAAATTTTGATATGTGGTAATGGGTTTCAAAGACAATGCAAATGAGTACCCACAACACAGTTTTTCATTGAATAATAAAAGGTTTCGGCTTGTGATACCCCTCTTATCAAGATCTCTGTTCTTGTCTGCCTTGGCTTGCCACCAGAGACTGTATTTCACCAAGGGCTTTAACCCATTACTAGACGACAAAATTTTTGACTCGGCCAAATTGAGATGAGTTGCAGAAGACAATTTAAAGTTTATGATATGTTATAATTTTTCATCTTTCTAGGTAGAAAATATTGAGTAAAATGAAGAAATTGCAATTTCTTCATTTACACAATGTTTTCCGAATTGTTTTTTCTTGAGGGGCGTCTAAAAGCGTCATTGTGCGGGAATGGGTTAACTAGACTGGGTCCCAGTCTCGCTAATATTTATTTGTTTGATACTTTGCTGTTTCTTTCCAGTTTGTGAGGCATAAGGGAGGTGATTTCAGAGAATGGAATGTAAATCATGCGATAAGTAGCCATGGCTCTAAATGTATCCGATGCAAATTTAATGAACCCACTTGGGCTCAACTTCAGAAAAGAATTGAAGACTTCTTTAACTTATAAGCAAATGACAAAATTCTAGACTGGTCCAAATTGAAAGGAGTTCAGGAATATCTTTTTGAAAATTTGAATCGTGCAAATAGGGTGGAAAAACAATATGATGAAAGGAAAAATTGCTTGTTACAAGCAACTTCTCATTTTGTCAAAAAGTTTTCAATAGCTTATTATCTTCAGGGCATCCAAATGTGTAACGATCCTGGTAGGTAAGAGTTCTTGACTGTTGATCTGGAGGCCATGGGCTTGAGCCCTACTGTTGTCAGCAAACATCTGAACTGAGTGTTTGAAAGTGACTCTATAAGCTTGAAGCTTTTTTAGCAATTGAAATTAAACAAACTAGAATTGTTGCAAAACAGACTTATATTGCAACCAATTTTTCCTAAAAATAGCACAGTTGACCTTTGAAATATGTCACCCAAAAACAATAGAGCACCTCCTTGGGTCAAGGATAACATTTGTATAAAGTTTTTAAATTTTAGGCAAAATGCTTAATAAGCTGGAACACAGAAGTGCTTTTCAATTTAAGCTCAGTTGTGACCTTGAACTTTGATCAATATAACACAAATAGGGCACTTCCTTGGATCATTGGCAACAATTCTATGAATTTTATGGTTGTAGGCCTATTGGTCCTAGAGTTAGGGCATGGAAGACAGACGGACTAACAGATAAATGGACAGATGAAATGAGAAGGACACTTGATAGCCAGCCCGTCTATCCCATTCCCACACAACAAAAATTTAGACTGATCCAAATTCAAAGATATTGCAGACAACAATTTAAAGTTAATGAAATTTCAGATTTTTTTATCTTTCTGGTTAGAAAACATTGTGGATAATGAAGAAATTGCTTGAAACAAGCAATTTCTTCATTTTCCACAATTGTTTTCTAAAGCTTACATATTGAGAGGTGTTAAAAGCGTCACTGTGTGGGAACGGGCTATACAGCTGTAAAATTTGGTCAGAATGGGTTAGTCACTGCCTCTCTCTTAAGGATCTGCAAACATTAGGACTGACTGTTCGAGAGTGAATCTATAAGCTTAACACATTACCATATAATCCCTCCTTTTTACGTCCTCAAGGAAAAAAATTTGGAAAGCATTGTGGACGTAGAAGAAATTGCTTTCTAACCCAAAAGGCAAAGAGTTTTAGAATTTCATCAACCTAAATTTGTCATCTGCATCTGTTTCAATTTGGACCAGTTAAAATTAAGTAAAGTGGGAATGGGTTAACACATTCCTACACAACAAAATTTTAGACTGGTCCAAATTGAAGGAAGATGCAGACAATAATTTCATTTTGATGAAATTCTGAAATTCTTTATCTTTAGGGTAGGAAACATTATGGAGATGGAAACATTTGCTTGAAACTAGCAACATTTCTTCAATGTCCAAACTGTTTTCCAATGCCTTTGTCATGAGGGGCATGAAAAGGAGGGATTGTGTGGGAATGGGTTAAAGCTTTTGTCCTGACTAAACTCAACAAATTAGTATAAACTAACAGCTTTAAATCTATATTTGAAATTCAAATTCCATATTCACATGAAGGAATCTTCCCCCCCCCCTTTTGACTTTTGAGTCCCTTGGGCCCAAAAGTTGAAGAAATTGCTTGGCAAAAAATAGCAATTTCCTAAATTCCCATGATGTTTTCTACCCAGAAATATACTTTTAAATAAAATCAACTTAAATTAATCATCTGCATCTAACTTTGATTTGGACCAGTCTAAAATCTTCTCCTCTGGTAATGAGAATTACAAATTACAAATATGATTACCTTTAGGACAGCAGACATATTCCACACCCTTGAAAGCGTCAGTTCCACAGAGGACCAACATGCCCGAACTCTCGAGCACCATGTCACGTCCTCGACACTCATTTTGAGCAGTATTTATCCAGTGATCAGGCTGTGCACACAGGTCAGCATTATGCTCGTGGTCAAACACACAGTGTTGAGGAACTAAAAGTGCCTCACTCTCAAAATCACCAACTGAAATTCATAACCAAGATACTTTATCATGCCTTACTTTAACCAATTCACACACAGTTTTAACTATTTACCACTCTCAAGAAAAAACTGCTTAACCCATTCCCACAAAGTGATGCTTTTTTATCCACCATCCCAAGAAAATCAATTCGGAAAACATTGTGTAAAATGAAGAAATTGCATGTCACAAGCAATTTCTTCATTTTATACAATGTTTTTTACTCAGAATGTTGAAAAAATCTAGAATTTCATAAACTTTAAAATGTTGTATGCATTTCTTTCAATTTGGACCAGTCTAAAGCCATGTCTTTCAACCAATCAAAATTCTCTGAAGGAGTCCGATAAATCATCATAAGATCTTTCCTCTCAAATTTCGTTGAAATCCATCGACCGGTAAACCAGAAGTAATTCTTTAAAGGTTTTTCTATACACAGGGTTAGCTCTGGCTTGAAAAAAGTTGTCGCCATCACATTCGCCAAATTAAAAAAGTTGGGGCCAAATTGTAAAAGTTGGGGCCAAATGGAGGAGTTGGGGCCAAGCTCGAGCATTTAACTGCACTGTTATTTTCTTAACCTATATGCTGTTGAATAGATAATGTGTGAATATTAAACAGGTTTTTAATATGGCATTTCGTTTGTTGTCTTGTCTTTAATGAATGTAGCTAAGTCATACACCTACATTGATTTTTACTCATCTTTAATCAGTGCTTTCAGTACTTTGATTAGAAAATCGAGACTTTGATGAGAAAAAAAGAGAGAAGGAAAAAGTAATAAACCTAGTAAAATATGCTTGATTTTATGTAATTCCAAATTAATGTAGACTTCTGTAATTTAAAAAAAATCGGTTTAAGGTTGAACATTCTTGGGTACGAATGAACAAAAAAGAAATGGTTCGTCTGCTTTTGGATCAGTATAACTTTTGAAATTTCTGTCAAATTTTGACAAGCTACCACTGTTTCTATCAACAGTTCATCAGAATATCCTTCTAATGACCCATAAATGTAGATTCAGTGTTTTAGCAAGGAAACGCGGTAGCGGTGCCGAGATTAGAAACTGACTGAAACTGTCAGCAGAAATATACAAAAATTTGCCCGAATTTTGCAATTGTATTCATCAGGAAAAGGCAAATGGCGGCCAGTTTAATTACACTTTTCTTATAGAAAGCCTATTTATGCGTGATAATTGAGGTCTTCTGATCTATTATGTGATTGCCGTCATCGACTCATCCTTAATACTAAGTCACGCCCACAACACAAAATCAATAGGACTCGCCGACCAAGGAGCGCATTTTATTCATCTGATTGGCTGTCAATCAGAACTGTAATTAAATTTGGTGATGTGTTAGTCTTGTGTCAGACTCGATGACATAATTGACCCGATATACAAGCCCTTTAGCAATTTGACACACTTGGCCTTCTGACTTGATTTCCGGAGATTAATCAAAGTAAAAGTATGTATAACAAAAACTTTTCTTTTTTTTGGCGCCACGAACTTTCGCCAAATGAAAAAAACTTGCGCCAAAATTTTATTTTTGTCGCATTTGGCGACAATGGCTATCGGCAGCGCGAACCCTGATACACCATAAACTAAAATAGGCTAGCCCTGCCCATTAAAGCCATGTTCTTTATTTGATCAAAATTATTTGATGGAATCAGATTAGGATTTCTCAAGGATCATCCCTGTAAAATTTGATTGAAATCTGTGCAGTACTTTCTGAGAAGAAGATTTTAAAGTAAAAGTTTAAGGATGCACACCCAAGGGAGGATGCACAAGGGATCCAGGACATTATAGCCAGCTGGATTTCAGCCAATGGATTTAAAACAAGCCGGCCAAGGCCCTGGAGCTCACCTGAGATAAGGCTCTTTTCTTAAAGGCCTAATAACTGGGTTTGGAGAAGAGCTCCTTTAGAATGCTCCTTTAGAATTTAACTAAAATCAACTAATGTAGGCAAACACTGCTTTCAATAGATTTCAAATCTTTTAGTAATTATTGAAAGTGGGCAAGCTAAGGGATATTTATGTCAAATTTGATTAAAATATTTGCCACACAGATTTGGAGGAGTTGCCCATCACCCTGAGAATCTGCAATTTTAGCTATTTTGAAAAGGTCAATGTACTGATGCTTATTGCAAAATATCAAGATTCTATGCCTTCTGGGTCAGTGATATTTTTTTAAATTTCACTCTTCTCGTCATGGCAACCAGTGTTTTCAACACATTTCAATCCTTTGGTTGAAATAGGTCAATTGGTTTTGGAGGAGATGTTGTTTTAAAAATCCATCTTTATTTCCATATAAGCCTTACCCATATGCTCTACTGCTAGAGACCCTATGGTAATGATTTCAAAATTCTGAAAGAGTTCAATTTACTGATGCTTCATTCAAAAAAGACAGGCTCAGGTCAGAAGGAAATAATTTGTAAATATTTTTTTAAATTCCATTTTTGTTGCTGTGGCAATCAGAGTTTTCAACAGATTTTATTTCTTTTAGAAATTTTTAAAAGGCACATTTTAAAACTTCTTCCACATTTGGTTGAAATTGGCATAGTAGTTTGGAAGATGTCCTTTAAAAATTGTTGACTCTTGACAGACGATGCAGGATAGATGAAGGGTGATAAAACAAAACTCACCAGGAGCTCTTTGTGCTAAGGTGAGCTAGAAAAAATACCCTAGCCATGAATGTAGATATCAAGGCTTCTCCATGTTAGGTGGCGTGAAGGTCCTTTTTCCTTCTCATGAAGTGCTTTGTCATTGTAATCAATCAGTAAACCATAAAACAATAGTTTGCAAAAACTTACCTAAGCATCTGTAGTATTTCACAGTATGGGTTCCGTTCTTCTCCTGTTCTGGTCCATCAAAGTTGTCAAATTTGGGCCAATCACGAATCTCTACCTTCTTGGTTTTCTTTTTGGATTTTTTTACAATGTTCTTCACATCATGGTCAGGGTATATCTGCAAAAATATGAAAATAGTTTGTAGAATTTATCACTGGTTTATGCAACATTTATCATTGATAAAAACAGCTCTTATTTTAGCACTCTAAAAGAATTGAAAAAAATGGTTGAAACTCATTTCAACAAAGGAATTATCAAAGTTTCTTATTAGTTGAGGTACTGATTACCACACAATGACACTTTCTGATGCCCTGAAAGTATAAAATCAATTAAAAATTTGTGGGAAAAGACGAAATTGCTCATAACAAGTTATTTCTCTTTTATTCAAACGTTTTCTATCCTATTTGGCACTGATTTACCAATTTCAGCACAATCATAGCTGACTGCATTTCATTAGTCACCAACATTGACCATGCAAACAGAGTGTTGATGCAAATAAGATTCAGAAACTTATCTTTTCTGAAAAGATGCTTCTTTTGCAGTCATGTTTTGCTTCATAAAATTAGTCCAATTATTGTTGAATGGTGACAAAAATACATCACAGAACAATATCTCCGGTAAATTTGGCACAGTAATCAAAAGAAGAACTGAGGAGTTTGGGAACCAGAGTTTCTTTAACCCATTCCCACACAATGACACTTTTTGACATCACCCAAGACAAAATCCTTTGGAAAATATTGTTGAAAATAAAGACATTGATCGTAAAAAGCAATTTCTTCATGACCCATACTGTTTTCAACTTCAAAAGACAAACAAGAGCTGTCATAAGACAGCAACGCTCGATTTTTCTGAGCGCTGGATAGTAACAACAATCAAATGTTGACATTATGCATAATACCTAAGAAGTTATGCATAATACCTAAGAAGTAATAGAGATAAAAAATCTTTTAATTAAAATCTTAAGTCAAACAAGAATTTTAGAGACCAGAAAGGGTAAAACACCATTATAATTAATGTCTGAGTAATGAATCTTGGTCTAGAAGATGATATGATGGTCACAAAATATTGAGCAAAGTTTAAAAGCAGTACCATTGGTAGAAAGAGAGTTATTAAAGATATATGACAGTTGCATGTAAAGTTTAACCAAGAGTTTCTAAGTCAGAAAAAGGTTAAAATTCCACTAAAATGAATGTCAGAGTAATGAAACTGTTTCTAGAGGCTGATGTTATTGTAACAAAAACATGTGCAAAGTTTCAAAGCAATAGCATTTGTAGAAAGAGAGTTATCAAAGATTTATGACAGTTCACTCAAGATTTATCAAGAACTCTTAAGTCCAAAAAGGGTTAAAACACCATATAATAAATGTAATTGTAATGAATATTTGCCTAGAAGATGATATGATGGACATAAAAGCTTATGCAAAGTTTCAGAGCAACAGCATTTGTAGAAAGAGCCTTATTAAAGATATATGACTGTTCCACACAAGGTTTAACCAAGAATTTGTAATTTGGAAAAGGGTTAAACTTCCACTAAAATGAATGTCAGAGTATTGCATTTGTGTCTAGAGGCTGATATTATTGCCACAAAAGCATGTGTAAAGTTTCATAGCAATAGCATAAGTAGAAACTGAGATTTGTCACTTGCATGTAAGTTTTAACCAAACCTTTACTCCGACGCTGACACCAACACACGGATGACCTCAATAGTTGAGCTAAAAAGATTTCAATTTCTTCAACTAAATCTAATGTCTGCATTTGGACCAGTCTAAAATTATGTGATGACGGGTTGATGAAACTGGTGGCTTAATAGAGATGCTCTATTAAGGGAGGTTTACTGTTTTTCACGATGAAGTAGTTCAAGAAGGATGGTGGCATAAAAAACAAGGGTTACACCTGGCAGTTACCCAACTGAGTATCCAGTTTCAATAGATAGGCAAATCGTAGGTTACCATTTACAATAGATTACTTCATTAAACATTTTGCTCTCATACCAAGGTAATTTAATTTAGTTTTGAAAAACCTACTTGAATATGTTGCTTATAACCTTTATTCCCACACAGCAAAATTTTTGACTGGTCCAAATTGAAAGAAGCTGCAGACGACAATTTCAAGTTGGTGGAATTTTGAATTTTTTCGTCCTTTTGGGTAGAAAACATTGTAGATAATGAAGAAATTGCTTGTCACAAGCAATTTCTTCATTATCAACAATGTTTTCCAAATCTTTTTTTCTTAGGGACGTCTAAAAACGTCATTGTGTGGGAATGGGTTAAAACCCTTTCCCACAATTTCGTGATTTTTTATGCCACTCAAGGAAAAAGCTTGGAAAAACATAGACAAGACAAAAAAAAAAAAAAATACAATTTCATATCATCTGTAACTTCTTTAAATTTGGACCAGTCTGAAATAATAGCATGTATTAATGATAAAAATATTGAAAGCCTCCTTGAGTGTTAATTCATAACAAGATACATTAGATTAACCCATTACAAAATGGCAAAATTTGAGACTGGTCCAAATTCAAAGATGTTGCAGAAGACAATTTAAAGTTTATGAAATTTTAGATTTTTTCATTTTTCTGGTTAGAAATCATTGGGTATAATAAAGAAATTGCTTATTTTCTTGTAGTTTGTACAGAAACAAAACACATATTAAATATTAAGGATTTAAATATCAAATTCATCAGTTACCATTTAGAAGATATTGTCATGTTAACCCTTGTCATGCTGAATTAAAATTCTACATAGAATTGCTTTAAAATCAAAGGACTGTCAGCACTGGAAAATGTTAATATGGGTCAATATTTCTTTTGAATAGTGATTATTTAAACAACTCTGGTTTAAAGGGGACAAACAGGAGGTGTAGACCAAGATCAGACTGCACTTTGTCTGACTTTGACTGATATTTCTCTATACCTCCTGCCAAAACAGGTACATTGCAGGTTCAGCATGACAAGGGTTAAAATTGAATTTTTCACTAACCAGACCTTAACCTATTCCCACTCAATGAACCTCAAAATAGGAAAGCTTTGGAAAAAATCGTGGAAAATGTGGAAGGTGCTTGTAACAAGCAATTTCTTCATAATCCAAAAGGTTTTCTATCCCAATAGACAATGATTTTAAAGATATCATTAATTTAAAATTGTTGTCTGCAACTTCTTTGAATTTGGACTGGTCTAAACTTCTATCGTGTGGGAATGAGTTAAATAAGATAACTTTCTCCATGACCTTGATATTGGAAAGAAAGATCTTGCCGCCAAAAATGCATATTAAAATATGAAAGAACTATAAATTACCATTCAAAAAGGTATTGCCAATGGTTAATTTCTTTAACTTCCATTTATTTGACCTTTGGGAATGACCTCTGACTTGACTTTCTGGATTTGATGTTGGTACCCGAAGAAATTAAGGCCTTGTCACAAGCAATAGCGGTACATAAGGGAAATATGAAGGGACTATAACTTACTATTAAAATAATAATGCCAATTTTTAAGTTTTCGTTTTGAATATGCATGACCTTTCAAAATTGCAAGTGACCTTGACTGATGCCCTTGATGGTGGTACCAACAATAAGTTGATAGTACAATCAATACATAATCAATTGTGAATCATTAAAGATCTATCACTAAGTATTTACAAGTTATAACTATGGTAGAGTTTTAAATTTGCATAAATTTACTGTGCAAATGACATTGACCTTGAAGTTGGTACAGAAAATGCTCTGTCACAAGCAATGCTCACTTGAATACACATTCACATGCAAGCTTATCAACTTAAATTATCATTTTTTGGATATGTAGTGGTTTCTTTATATACAAGGGCAGAAACTTCTAATATGGTAACTAAAGCCCCTTGATTACTTGGATTGTCTCCATATTCAATACAGATATTCCTTAAATTATAAAACAACCGTAAATTTTGACTTATTAATTAGTAGTAAGGACATATGCAAAAGTCTGTATTTGCTTGGTATTGGACAGGAGATCGAGACATTAAATAGAAATCTTCCTCCGACCACACTAAGATTTTAAGTGAGTTTGGGAAGCATTGATCTACATTATTTTGTTGTCTAAGGCAGTAAAACAGAAATAGTTCATAAGGTCATTTTCCCGTTAGGAAAAATATCATTGTATTAAAAAGGGATCCATCTTCTGAACATACAGACATGTTCAGTAAGTTTGATGCAGATTGAGAAACTAGAGGCGTTGATTTGCTCCACTGGCCTGAATTTACTTACCATTCCTGAGAAATTTGGTTGAAAACCATCCTGCAGATTGCAGATCTTCACTGTTTACCATGCATGGAAATTAGCCCAATCCATTGAAGCAATGTTTACAGCCAATAAATCTTTTAGCAATCTAATAAGGATCACACCAGTGAAATTTGGTTGAAATTTATCAATTAGTTTCTGAGAAGATTTTAATAATAGTGGAGTGGAGATAAAAACTGTCGTCTGTTATTTCTTTGAATTTGGATTGGTCTAAACTTTTGTGGTAATGGGTGAAACTATAAGGTATCTTCTAATGGTAATGGCAACATTTGTGAAAAGTTTCATGATCCTAAGTAAAATTTCTTTCAAGATTGACAAAAAACAAAACACAGCAGATTGACAAACATGAATAGATCAAGACAGATTGACATATCTATCCCATTACAAGACAACAAAATCTTACACTGGTCCAAATTGAACATGTGTAATATAATATCGGCCTAATTTCTCCTGTTTCTACAATGTTTGTTCTCAGTGATCGTGTAGTGGATAAATTAACAATAACTCAAAACTGCTGTTTACGTCATACAATATTTATTACTTCTAAACTACTCTCGGAGCATCAGCCTCAACAATCATTTACATGATCTATCCCATTTCAAACTCCCGACTTGTCCCCTGTCTTGCACATTTGCTTCCCTATTTATATGGGATTAAAATACTATGTCAAACTAGCCGGCAAAGTTTTGACCATCAACTTGACCTTGATCATCATTTCAAGTGTTTGACCTTGAGCTTTGACCTTGAACTTGAAGCTATCCAAAAAATTCTTTCAAATGGCACATCTACTCATGATGAAAAATAATTGTGCTAATTTGTTTTGAAATCCATCCATAATATGGAGAAATGCTCTTGACAATCACAATATTAGTGTTTGACCTTGAGCTGTGACCTTGACATCAGAACTATCCCAAAAATTCTATCAAAAGGAACATCTACTCATGATGGAGAATAAATGTGCCAAGTTATTTTGAAATCCATCCATGAATGTAGGAGTTATTGTCCAGACATATTGCGTGTGGACTAACAGACTAACGCCCATACACCAACTTGTCATAGTGACAACTATGACTTGCTCACCGGAAGCGGGCTTGACAAAAATCAAATATCTTGTTTCACATCTTCCTCTCAAAAATGTTCATTCAAGAAAGTATTGGCAGCAGATGGGCAAGTTTATCTTTGACTCATCAACAAAATATCTAGTATTGGTTTCAAGGATTCGGACCGTGGCTACTCCACTTATTTCTTCATGAAAGAAATATGAGCTACCAAAATAGGCTCAAATCATGGATTATGTTACACATGTTGCAGATGACAATTTAAGGTTTATGAAATTTTAGATTTTTTCATTGTTATGGGTAGAAAACATTGTGCAAAATGAAGAAATTGATTGTGACAAGCAAATTTCTTAATTTAACACAACGTTTTCCAAATTGTTTATGGGGGGGGGGGGGGGAGTCCAATAGCGTCACTGTGTGGGAATGGATTAAAACAGTAAACCACCTTCTGCCTAAGAGTGTGGAGAAACATCTGTTTTCTGTAATAAGGCTATTATAATACAGAATATATAAAGAATATAGTATTACTTACCTTATATATATCTGACACTATGACCTAGTTGCCAATAAGTTGGCTTTATCATAATTTTCAATCAGTGCATTTCAATAGGTTCATTTGTTAGCTGACCAGTCAATCTAGTTCAAATAACTATTGTCTGCCACAAAGTGTGGCATAAATATGACTTCTGAAATACCCCTTAAGCATTTAATGCAATTTTAGTAAATAAATCAATTATTTCTCATTAAATTTAATGGCTTTCTTGAAAGCTGTTCTTTTAACATTCAAACTGCTATATAATTTTGACCAAACCCTGTTGATTCTACATCCTGTAGAACCAAGTCAGGATTGAGCCAGCACAAACCAGGGAATTGAATTTGGGACTTCATGATTACAAAGCCAATGTCCTTCCTCCAAACCCAAGACATCATCTTGATCCTTTCCTATTCAAGATCCCTTGTTTTACATCACTTAGTTTTTATAATTGAGAAAAAATAGTAGAAAAGAAGAAATTGATTGTAACAAGCAATTTCTTCATTTTCCACAATATTTCCTACCCTACAGAATGGTTATGTTCTAAATTAAATCCACTGTAATTTTTGGTCTATAAAACCTCTGAATTGGACATGTCAAAAATATTGCAAAACAGAAAAGGGTTAAACACAGTGTGTTTTAAGTTATCATTAAATCCATCAATATTGCATCGAGAAATATTTTTCTTTAACAAACAGACACCAGACAATCACCAATCCCAATAGATCAACCCAATCACTTTGTGCAAAAAAACCTTTCAAAGCCAAAAGCTGCTGATCCCACGTAGGTGCACTATTTATTATTTGGCAATGCATCCGTGAGAGACAAATAAGGTGTGTTGTAATGACTTTTGTAATCTGTCTAAGCAATGTTGGCAGAGCCAAGGTTCAGACTCATGACCCAAGGATTGACAAAACAGTGCATTGCCAACTGAGGTAAACAGACTTGGCTATTAACCAGTCAATTAATGGCAGGCCTCCAGGACATTGATTGACTACTGAACACTGAGGCCTATTATTACTGTTCCTGAAGGAATAATCAATGGAGCCAGGACCTGATACAATATGTAGAACAAAATACAGATATATAGCAAGAAGTTCAAGAAATAGAAGTCTATTCTGCTGCACAGATTTTTGTGACGCAATGATGGATTTCTGAAATCTTAACAAAAAATCTTGAAATTTTAGACTGGTGCAAACTGAAAGATGTAGCAGATGACATTGAAAATTGGATATAATTTGAAATTATAAAAACTAAACAGGAGGGGGTATTTTAAATCCATTACCAGACTGCAATATTTTTCGGTCCAAATTAAAAGGAGTTGCAGATGACAATTTAGAGTTTATGAAATTTTAGATATTTTCAATTTTCTGGGTAGAAAGCATTGTGTAAAATGAAGAATTTCTTAATTTTACACAATTTTTTATCAAATGTTTTTCTTGAGGTGCATCCAAACGCGTCATTGTGTTGGAATGGTGTAAACCCATTATGCTTGTGTACTTATTACATGGCCACTAGACAGAAGCAGGTTATTCTTTATGCTGGAAACTGAACTACAAAATATAAGGGGTATTTTATAATAATTCTGCCTAAAGTCTTATGTCTTAGGTCTTGTTAGAAACTGTTTTTCCAAGTAGATTCCAATAAGTAGCAAGAGCATAGGGTTTTACTCAACGATACAATCTCAATTACATATTCTTAAAAAGAACTCTGATACATGAGCAGAGTTTTCACTAGTACCCAAAAGTCAAGAGTCATTGACTCTTAGGCCAAAATTTTCAAGAGTCAAAATTGAAATTCCAAGAGTCAAAAAGTGATGCCTACACCCCCCCCCCCCCTCCAAATAGGGTAGTTATTCAGAAAAAAACAATAATAAATAAAAAAATATTTTTTGGTTCAATGTTTATAACTGTTTAGCAATGGTGCCTCAGAATGAACTCTTTCTCAGATTGGAACATTGCTCCAATCTGACAGCGATCTATTTTCAATACAAGATGAATTTTAGGGCAAGTTTACCGTTCATGTATGTATTATAAGTTTGAATCAGTTTTAGTAAATCTAAAGATGACTAAGAGGATCAAATTATTCTTGTTTCTCATAAAAAGAAGTGCTGATTTTATCCAAGAAAACCCATGACATTTCTTGAGCAATATTTTCGTTGATTTCGTTTTACTTCTTAATCATATCTTGTGAGGTTTTTGATAAAAGTATAAGCAAATAATTTAATTTCAGTAGGATTAAAACTCTGAAAAAGGGATTCAACATTAATTTCACAGATGTAAAGTATCTGTCAATTACGACTGCCAAGGCATGTCCATCACTCGAAAGTGTCCATTATCTATCAAGCTTGGTGTTATCCATAATGAGGGTGTACATTTCCATAATCTATAAACCATTTTCCAATAATTTGGCACTCTTTTGATGACCCTTGATTGATTGATTGAACGCCACTTTTAACAGTATTTCAGTCATATCGCGGCGGCTGGAGCAACTTACAATGGATTCCTGGTATTTCTCACACCAGTACTACCACATCTTTTCCTAGCCTCCAGCTGCTATCCCACTTAGGTTTACGATTATCCACCAATTGGTGAGAGACAAATGTCGGAAATTATATGTGCCACTGCCGGGGATCGAATCCCATGACTCTCATGATTGAAGATTAGGAGTCTGACGCGATACCGACTGCGCTATGACGGCTACTACTATGATGACCCTTGACTCATGGCTGCAATTTTTGAGAGTAAATATGACACACAGTGACAAATTTCGAGCATCAAAATTGCTTTCTTTTGAATTTCTGTGCATCAAAAGTGTTTTATTCCTTTTTTGTACATAATAACCAACTGGGAAATTTTCCTATCTATTAGGTCCTTTCCGAGTAAATGCTGTAGCAATAAAAGCTTAAATGAGGCTACGATACATACAATAAAACTTGTAATTGTATCCAGCAAATGCCCAATGGACTGTTATAGAATTGTTGCTGCCTGTGAAAATGGTGTGTCTGAACGGCCAATTTCAAAATATCCGAGATACAGCAGAATTATAACAAATGCCTATATTTTTGTGTTAAGAAAAAGCTATGCTCTGAAAATTATCAAATCATGGTTGATTAGGGCCATTTCAGCATTCAAGTCAAGCAATTTGAAAACTATGGTCTGCATTACAATGAACTGTGATGCTCTTACATCCAGCCTGTTTCTGGTACACTTATACTACACTTTTGCAAAGATCAACTATAACTTACAACCACATTTACAGTCAAAACTGTGTTAGCGGTCACCTGAGAATAGCGGCCAATCTGCGTATAACGGCCATCCCAGGTCCGCCCGTGCAATTTGCTCTTTAAAATTAGTGTGAATAGCGGTAATCTGTCGTATGTGGCCAGCGGTCACCTTTAATTGTCCAATTTGCACTTCATGTATATCCCTTTAAACGGTCACGCGACCCGACTAACTGCTGACAGGTGTCGTGTAAAAAATCAATAATGCGTCTGGCTAATCTTGTGCATAAACTTTTCAACACGTGAGATAAACATGAACACGCCACTTAAAGGTGTACTCTATTAACGTGTTTTGGTTGAATGCAATAAGTTCCGAGGTATTTTGATTATAATTAATCGAATTTGATGGATTTAATTACGTATCCAGTTTGTAAGTTTACCACACAGCAAAATTTTAGACTGGTCCAAATTCAAAGAAATTGTAGACGATTTAACTTATAAATAATCGTCTTTTGCGGTAGAAATATTATGGATAATGCTACTTCTTCATTTCCGACAATGTTTTCCAAAGCTTTTTTTAGGGGCGTAAAAAAACGGGATTGCGTTGGAATGGGCGCCGGTCTTGATCCGAATATTATTTCCAAGCGGTTCATAGACAATATATACCGGTATTTAGGAAACATGCGGTCGTAATAGAGTCTAAAATATATTTTTCGGAGAACTTTCGAAGAAAATAAATTCAACAGAACGTCGGTCTCTATCATAAGTCGTTCGACGTTTTATCATGCAACGAATTACCGTACACCGACCGTAATGCGCCGTAAATGTTTAACTCTAGACAAACATGTCAATGTTCGTCATTTTCTTGATAGCGGTCGGTCGTCGCTTCCGAGTTTGGGTTGTGCAAATTAAAAAATGAATGGAAATACTTTATTAAGAAGACATAAATATTGGTGTATTTACTATTTTTTGTTAATTAAAACAATTGTCTTTCTTTTTTTTGTACATTCAATGTGGCCATTCTGATAAGGAGACGCATCATTGTATCATGACTACCCTATGTCAACAGGGTCCCCCCTCCCCCCCCAAAAAAAACTGATCTGTGTTAAGCAGCCAACTGTCGTATGTGGCCAGTTTTGATCTGTCCCTTGGCTGGCTGCATACGACAGGTTCGACTGTACTTTATCTTTATTATGACGTAGCTATGACAATCAAGATCATTCCACGATTCTACAAAGACCTAGAACATTTTAGGATGATATCAGTGTCCTTTTATATCACAATTGTAGTACTGTTTTGGTGATTATGAATAACAGTAGGTTTCACACAATTTTCATTCCATTCCAAACTTTTGACATGGGAGGTCATTTCAACTTGCTGTTCTTCAGCCGGAGCAAAAGCTGGTTGATACAAAAAATGCACAGGTTCTGAACAGACACAGGAAGAGAATACTAAATCCGTCGGCAGAGACTGATGCAGTATGGACAGAACAATGCATTATTTAGAAAGCTCCGATTGCAAGATTAAAATTCATTCTTCAAATGATGAAGCCCTTGATGTTTGACAAACTACTTCAAGAGTGTTATACTGCCCTTTTACTGCCCTTTTACTATAATTTAACTCCTATGACTTAGATCTCTCCATGATGCTTCTATGGTACTTGTAGGTTTATGCCGTTTCTGTCATACTCTTTCTACAATAATATCCTAATCCCTACCTACCACCATCATGCTTCCCTTGTTTTGTTCTGTTCAAAATAAGCTTGGTGGAAACGTAGAGCTTCCAAATCATGATGATCATACCACGATCTTACTGCACTTATGAAGACTCCAGTACTTCTCTGGCTTTTGACCACATTTACGGAAAAAAATTGATAGCATTGAAATCATGGCCCATATAAAGGGGTGGTTAACTCGTAAAGCATTAGAAAAGAGGAAGTGACTGCGATCTAAGTCTGTTACAATAACGCTTTAAGTTGCACCTAAATGAAAAGCTATGGAAAACATTGTGGCAATTTCTTCATATTCCAGTGTCTACCACCCCAAATGACAAAGATCTTTGAAATTCCATCAACAATAAACTGTCCTCTGCAACTTGTTGGATTTGGAAAAATTCTTTCATTGTCCACAATGTTTTCTACCACAAAAGACAAAAATCCATAAACTACAAATTGTCGTCTGCAACTTTTTACAATTTGGATTAAATCAAAGAGATGAAAGTATTTGTAGCACTAGTTGAGGGGTAATATTTCTTTTGAAATACATTTGTATAAACAACCCTGGCTTTAAAGGGACAAGCAGGTGGTGTAGACTAAGATCAGACAGCACACTTGTCCATTAATTTTTGCACATATGTTTGAACAGATCATTCATTTGTCTTTACCTCCTACAAAAACAAGAATATTCTGGGTCCAGCATAACAAGTGGTAACATTAAATTCATTCCCTCTATTTTGAATTCTGTTATAACTACCTTTTTACAATATTCGAGGATTTCTTCAGGGTCTTCAATACAATCAGTTTCAAAATCAGCCTCCCATCCATTCACAACTCTGTGCATTGCTGGTTTGTTACAGATAAATGCCACTGAAGGCTCAAACACAGGCAGGCTGGCTGCATCAGTGTTGGCTGCTAGAGACTGAAAAAAGAAATGGAAAATATATTTCAGCTACATCCCTTTCATTGATTGTCAACCATTCCTAACCCTTTTCATGCTGAATAAAATCTTTATTGAGAATTACATGAAAATCAAAGCACTGCTAGCCATATAAGGCTTTAATTGTGGGTCATTATTTCTTTTGACAAATGAATATATATACAACTCTGACATAAATTGGACAAGCAGGTGGTGGATACAAATAAAAACCTGAATATTCTGGGTTCAGTATGACAAGAGTTAATAACAATCCTTTGAAAGATTCTTTCCTGCCATCAAAAAGCTAAGAGAAACAAACACTATTATTTTTTTAGAACAATCCATTCCAACTTGGTAATGCTTTTAGACACCACTAAGAAACAAGAGGGACTTTGACCCTGGGGCGCTCACCTGAGATAAAGGCTCTTTTCTTTCAACAGTCTAATTTCATGTTAAAGTTAGGATTATGATACAAGTGGACCACACTTACATAGAAAGACTATGAACCTGGGGATCCAAAAGTCTAAATTACAAATTCCAAGGCTTTACTGTTGATTTGAAAGAAGGAAAAAACCTTTTCCTATCTCTGGATCCATGGGTTATAATTTCAAAAATAAGAAAGAAGTCTGCCTATAACACCCCCCGACTCAGCCCCTGGAAACCCGAGGATCATGATTTTAGCTATTTGTAAGAGATCAATATAGTGATGCTTCATGCAAAATATCAAGGCTCTAAACCTTCTGGGTCAGGAGAAGATTTTTTAAAGATTATTTTGAAATTTCACTTTTGTTGTCATGACAACCAGAGTTTCTAACGTATTTCAATTCTTTTAGCTATTTTTAAGGGGGACCACCTAAGGAACATTTCTGCCAAATTTGGTTCAAATCAGCGCAGTGGTTTGGGAGATGTCATTTAAAAAATTGTTCTTTATTTCCAACCCCCCCCCCAGGCTTCGCCCCAAGAGACACGAGAATCATGATTTTAGCTATTAATAGTTTTTAACGTATTTCAGTTCTTTTAGCTATTTTTAAAGGGGACCACCTTAAGAACATTTCTGCCAAATTTGGTTCAAATCAGCCCAGTGGTTTGGGAGGAGATGTCATTTAAAAATTTGTTCTTTATTTCTATATAACACCCCCCCCCCACCCCTGGGGCTCCGCCCCTAGGAACCCGAGGATCATAATTAGAGCTATTCTGAAAGAGGTCAAAATACTGATGCTTCATGCAAAATATCAAGAGTCTGCGCCTTCTTGGTCAGGAGGAGAAGATTTTTAAAGATTATTTAAAAATATCACCAGAGTTTTTAACGGATTTCAATTCTTTTAGTTATTTTTGAAGGGGACCACCTTATGAACATATCTTCCAAATTTGGTTCAAATTGGCCCAGTGGTTTAGGAGGAGATGTCATTTAAAAAATCGTTCTTTATTTCTATATAACCCCCACCCCCCTTTGGCTCCGCCCCTCAAGACCCAAGGATCATGATTTAAGGAATTTTTAAGGAGGTCAATAAACTGATGCTTCATGCAAAATATCAAAGCTCCATGCCATCTTGGTCAGGAGGAGAAGATTTTTAAAGATTAATTTAAAAATTCACTTTTGTTACCATGGCAACCAGAGTTTCTAATGGATTTCAATTCTTTTAGCTATTTTTAAAGGGGGACCACCTAAGGAACATTTCTGCCAAATTTGGTTCAAATCAGCCCAGTGGTTTGGGAGACGTCATTTAACCCATTCCCACACGACAAAATTTTACACCGGTCCAAATTGAAGTAAGCTGCAGACGACAATTTCAAGTTGATTGAATTTTGAATTTCTTGGTCTTTTTGGATAGAAAATATTTTGTGGAAAATGAAGAAATTGCTTGTAACAAGCAATTTCTTCATTTTCCACAATGTTTTCCTAAGCCGTTTTCTTGAGGGGCGTAAAAAGGAGGGATTGTGTGGGAATGGGTTAAAAATTGTTCACCTCCCCCCCCCCCCCTTGGGCTCCGCCCCTGGGGACCCGAGGATCATAATTAGAGCTATTCTGAAAGAGGTCAATATACTGATGCTTCAAGCAAAATATCAAGAGTCTTGGTCAGGAGGAGAAGATTTTTAAAGATTATTTAAAAATATCACCAGAGTTTTTAACGAATTTCAATTCTTTTAGTTATTTTTGAAGGGGACCACCTAAGGAACATTTCTGCCATATTTCGTTCAAATTGGCCCAGTGGTTTGGGAGGAGATGTTGTTTAAAAAAATTGTTGACCCACGACAGCTGGAAGCCGGATGAAAGGTGATCGCAATAGCTCACTTGAGCACTTTGTGCTCAGGTGAGCTAAAAATCGTTCTTTATTTCTATATACCCCCCCCCCCCCACACACACACATCAGGGCTCAGCCCCTGGAGACCCGAGGATCATAATTAGAGCTATTCTGAAAGAGGTCAATATACTGATGCTTCATGCAAAATATCAAGGTTCTACCCCTCTTGGGTCAGGAGGAGAAGATTTTTAAAGATTATTTTAAAATTGCACTTTTGTTGCCATGGCAACCAGAGTTTTTAACGTATTTCAATTCTTTTAGCTATTTTAGAAGGGGACCACCTAAGGAACATTTCTGCCAAATTCGTTCAAATTGGCCCAGTGGTTTGGGAGGAGATGTCGTTTAAAGAAATTGTTGACAGACGACGCACGCCAGATGGACGCCGGACGAAAGGTGATCACAATAGCTCACTTGAGCACTTAGTGCTCAGTTGAGCTAAAAAGTTTTGAAAAAAACTTTTCTATGCAGGAGGATTTGGTTTTTTCTTAACTTTTTTTTATTGTTCCCCAAAATTTTCAACTTCGGTTGGGGATTGTTTCTACAAAGAGCTTGAATTACTAAACCTTTGTCAATTATGTAGATTTCATGCCTAAATCCCCAACATCTTTTTAAATTCCTAGAATAAACACAGAAAAATATTCTTGATCCACAATGCTTTCAACCTCAAAAGACAAAAACATTAAGGTAGCAGCTGGAGGCTAGGAAAAGATGTAGTGAAAGTACTGGTCTTAGATATACCCGGCATCCATTATTAGTTGCTCATGTCGCAGCAATATGACTGAAATACTGTTAAAAGTGGCATAAAACCCCATTCAATCAATCAATCAAAAACCTGTAGAACTCATCAACAAAAAATTGTCGTCTGCATCTTCTTTGTGTTTTGCCAGTTAAAAATTTTGTTGTTAGGAAATGGGTAAAAAATGAGAGCTTTGATTGGGCCACAAATGAACCAATGATTCAATTTCTTAATACTAGTAAATCAGTCTTAAAATCCTTTTTAATAGGATGTGTAACAGACATTGATACCTGCCCCCTCTCAACCCTTTCCCTAACAGTGACCCTTTGGACACCCCTCAGGAAAGACAATTGGGAAAACATTGTGCAATATGAAGAAAGTTGAAAAAATCTCCAATTTCATAAACTATGAATTGTCATCTGCAACTTCTTTTGAATTTGGACCAGTCTAAAATTTTGATGTCTGGTAAGGGGTTAAGTGCAAGTCACATGACCTCTTCCCCCTTACATGTAACCTCACACCCACTCATACTGGAACAAAAGCCATAGCATTAAAAGTCAATTTTTTTCGTTCTCTTTTTTCTATAAATAAGTCTTTTATAATCATTTATAAATTATATCTTATATCTTTAACGCATCACCATACAAAATTTGAGACTGGTCCAAATTGAAAGGAGCAGAAATTTAAAGAAGTTGCAGACAACAGTATATAGTTAAAGATTTTTTTCAACTTTCTGGGTAGAAAACATTGTGGAAAATGAGGAAATTGCTTGTTGCATGCAATATCTTCATTTTACACAATATATAAAACTTTCAATTTGAGATATATAAGGGTATCTGTGTCTGTGTATATATTGTGTAAAATGAAGATATTGCAAGTGGCATTTTAACACATGCTCACACAATGACTCTTTGTGACGCCCTTCAAGACAATAAATTTCACAACGGAAAGTCTCTTTTATGTTATTTCTTCTGAAAGAGGCAGTAGTTTTAAGGGTACCTGTGTCTATGAGATATGTATATACGCCTTTTTTCAATTCTTCTGTCTAGTAATGGATTGTTATTTACAACATATTTCCACAAATATGTCTTTGAAATTCAGTAAAAAGTGAAGATTCATTTTAGTTATAGTTCACTGCAGTATAATGGTGACATGACAAATAGTAAACAATTATTCATTCAACTAAACCACAGAGTTTGAGGCCACACACTTACACAGAACTTTTATGTTCTCTTTGGTTTATTCAATTTCATACTGTTCCGTTTTTTGTTTAGCTATATTAACCCATTCCCAAACAATGACACTTTTAAACACCCCTCAATATAAGCTATGGAAAACATTGTGGATATTGAAGAAACTGCTTGTACCAAGCCTTTTCTTCATTATCCACAATGTTTTCTACCCTAAAAGACAAAGATTTAAAAATTCCATGAACTTGTCTTCTGCATCTTCTTTCAATTTGGACCAGTCTAAAATTTTGTCGTTTGGGAATGGATTAAAGTCAAACCAAACTGCATTGGTGTTTTTAGATGGGATAAAATGTCTTCAGGTGTTAAGAATTAACTAGAATTGCAGCAAAGAGGTCAAACAATCCTCAGTCATCACAAGATTCATATGTGATCTTGACCTTTGACATATGTGGGTCATAAGCATTAACTTTCAAGGTCACATGGATTTTTTTAATTTAAGCTGCATTGAAATAATTTGTTTGGTTTTTCTTTTCATTGAATTAGAGCATGTATATGATTTCCTAGATGCCCCCAGTCTTACTGATGTTTATGTTTTAGTTGAAAAGTTTCTTTTCACTACCTGTTATCTCCATGTTTTGCTGATCAGTGTCAGTTTGTGAGACCTAAGGGAGGACATTTCAGGTAATGAAATGTATTGATATACCTTAGTTAGCTTCAAACCTCTAATAATTTCAAAAAAATGTGTGACCCAAGTGACATAAAAACAGAAGGGTACCATTTTTACGGTTTTTACAAAGTTTCTTGTTTAGAGACAAACAAGGATTACATAAATATATAAGCGAGAAAGAATGTATTAAACCTGTGTTAATGTTTATGCAAATAATCCATCCTTTATCCAACAGTGCATGCATTCAAGTTTTGAAATGCCAGCAGAGTTTATACTCACATCTCAATAACCAAGTACACTCAGGTTTTACCCATTACCAAAAGACAAAATTTCAGACTGGTCCAAATTGAAAGGAGTTGCAATTTTCTTGGCAGTAAATATTGTGTAAAATGCAGAAATTGCATGTTGCAAGCAATTTCTTCATTTTATACAATTTTTTCGAAATTTCTTTTCCTGAGAGGTGTCAAAAAGTGTTATTTCAACACAATAACATTTTTTGACACACCTTAAGAAAACAACCTTTGAAAATCATTGTGGAAAATGAAGAAATTATGACAGTGTCTTCTATAGATTTATACAATGTTTTCAAAAATTAATCTACCTGAAATTGTCTGCAACTTCTTTCAGTTGGGACTAGTCTTAAATTTTGATGTCTAGCATTGGGTCAACTGACTCAATTTGTTAGGCTTTCGAATTATTTTTTTCTGATGATTTCTTTTCCGCTATCAACCCATTCCTACATGCCAGAATTTTAGACTGGTCCAATTCAAAGAAGTTGCAGACGCCAGTTTAAAGTTTATGAAATTTAGATTTGTTCAACTTTCTGGGTAGAAAACATTGTGTAAAATAAAGAAATTGCTCGTAAGAAGCAATTTCTTCATTTTATACAATGTTTTCCCAATTGTTTTTCTTGAAGGGTGTCCAAAAGCATCACTGTATGTGAATGGCTTAATTGTGGGATCACTGATCAACCCAAGTGACCTCTGACAAGGCAGATCAATAGAAATTAACCCATTCCCAAGCAATCCAGACTTTTGATGCCCCTCGAGAACTAGAGGCCCTTCAGCGCCTGTATCGCTCCACAGGCATGAATGTACTGATTAAGCAAATTTTTCCTTTAATTTAAAATAAACTGAATATAATGAAAATAAACCTAAATCATTGAAATCTTTGAAAAAAGTTCTAGAGGACCATTTCAAATGTTTCATTGTTTTTCAAAAGTCTAGTCAAGTTATATAAAATTCATTATGTAAAATTTTCACTGTATACTATATATGGAAATAACCCACCACAATAGCCATGATTTTTAACCAATCAAAATTATATGAAGGAATCTGACAAACAATCATCTGGTTATCATTCCCGTGAAATTTGGTTGAAATCCATTCTCTTGTTTCTGAGAAGAAGATTTTCAAAGATTTTTGAGCAAATGATAAGGGTTCACTCAAGGATCATTTCTATGAAATTTGGTTGAAATCAATCTACTGGTTTCTAAGAAGAATATTTCAAAGCTTTCACCATATATGGAAATTAGCCCCGTCCATTAAAGCCATGTTTTTCATCCTATCGTAATTCTTTAAAGGAATCTGATAAATGGTCAACCTTGGATCATTTCTGTGAAATTTTGTTGAAATCCATCCACTGGTTTCTGAGAAGAAGATTTTCAAAGCTTTTACTACATATGGAAATTAACCCCACCCATTAAAGCCATGATCTTTATCTGACAAAATTCTTTGAAGGAATCTGATAAAGGGTCTCTCAATGATCATTCCTGTAAAATTTGGTTGAAATCTACATCTGATTTCTTAGGAGAAGATATTTCAAGGTATCAGCAGATATGCAATTAGTCCTGCCTGTTAAAGCCATGTTTTTCATCCGGTTAAAATCTTTGAAGGAATCTGATAAAGGAACACCCAAGGATCATTTCTGTGAAATTTGGTTGAATTCTGTTCAGTACTTTCTTAGAAGATTTTTAAAGTAAACGTTTACGGACAGACTGACACATGCAGGGACGGACACACATGGACACAACACCATGACGATAGCTTGCTTGCTTTTGGCCAGAGGAGCTAAAAACAAAATCACCAACAAAAAAATGTTGTCTGCATCAGCTTTGAATTTGGACTAGTCTAAAATTCTGTTGTCTTGTTATGGGTCCAATAAGTAAGAGAAATATATGGTGGGGGACATAAAACAAAACAGCTCTTTTCTAAACTTTTTGATTAGATTCTGAAGCCTGACCTCAGACTTTTTATAATTATAAATAAGTGCAGGTTCTTTGTTTTCCCCCCCTTAACATCAATCAAGTTGATAACAAATTTAAGATGGTTTAAAAGACTGGTCAGAACACCATAAAGAAACAAATCATAACTGCTCGGAAAATTTTCACTTTTGGTTTTATAACGAGTGAAAACATGTGACAAATACAAATTTAACAAACTGTAATTTCGAACTCTGAACTATAAATTTTTGTCTGTAAAACCTTTGAATTTGGACAGGTCTAAAGAAATTTAAAACAGGAAAGAGTAAAGGGAGGTATCAATGTTTTTCAAACCTAGATAAGAAAAATTTGTCAATTTCCCCCCTAAAAAAACACGCTAATACGGATGCTTGATACTTAAATCTGAGTCAGATATGGTCTCTGCAATAAACTGATAGGCTTAAAGTGACTTTTGGGGTTATTTAGGAAAAGTTCAGTGAAATTCCAGGTCATTTTTAGATATAACGGATTTTTGGTTATCGACACAGCATAACTTCATTTGACCCAAAGTCACTGGAAGGCAACAATTGACAAGTGAAAAAATCGATGTCCTAAATTATGTCACATCAAATTGTAGGCACAAAACTATGGTTAGTGTCTATATTCGTATTAACGCTTATGACAGTTTTGGACTGATCTTTACAGAATTAAAGACTGGCTAGCGAACATAACTCCTGATGACGTATTTATAACCTATTGATTACGGTGTTTTAGCAAATTCAAACTGAATACCGGATTCCAACGGTCATATGCACCGCGTGAATGACCCAATATTCTTCGCAGCTGTCTTGGCTAAATCTAAAAAAAAATTAACTGCCTACGTAGGCTATTAGAGAACTATCCTTGTTTATTCAGATAAACAACCTCTAATTTAAGCAAAACTAATTTTCAGTATTAAAATAGTAAACAAGAGGGAACAAGAATAATCTAAATCTGTGACATGAAAAAAACATCGTTACCTACCTTTAATTTAATGATTGTAATTAGGATTACTTAAGTTTCTTTCTCAAAATGTTTTTTACCCTACTAAACATTTATTTTCCAATTTAGTTTAATTTGAAAAAAAATCTTTTTGGAATGGTTTAATATGGAGGAGCTTTTATACAGATGCAAGCTCCAAACAGGGAAAATATAACACAAGGGTTAATCCTAGATCAAGTTATTATTATTCGGGTAAACTAAATTCCTGATAAAATCCTATTTCAGATACAAATCCTGATAATATTTACAAATAGTACTAATCTTCTCTCTTATTCAAGCCCTTTGCAAATTCCTAGAACCAAATAATATCTCTTTTAATCAATTCCCACACACTCCCACTTTTTCAAACTCCTCTGGAAAAATCTTGGCAAATTTGTATCAAGTAATTTCTTCATTGTCCACAATGTTTTCTTCAATAAAAGATAAAATGAATTGTAAAATTCTACAAATTTTGAATTGTCGTCTGCAACTTCTTTCAATTTGGACCAGTGTAATATTTTGTCATCTGGTACAGGTTAACCCTTTCCCATGCAATCCCTGATTTTTTACACAGGGTTTACTTTTTGAATTGTACTTCCTTTAAAATTTCAAGACATTTGAGAGGAAAAAGAGACTAATCAGTAAGACTCAAAACTTATCTTGCATTCTGGTGCATTACAGAAAATTATGTTGTCTGACTTCTAGACATTTAAATTTTAAACTGGGACAAATTCAAAGAAGATGCAGAAGACAATTTTAAGCTGATGAAATTCTAAAATCCTTTGTTGTTTCGGGTAGAAAACATATCCCAGATTAAGAATTGCTTCTATTTTTTCATGACGGATTCAAAAAGTAGGATTGTGTAGGAACCCATGAAAGCCATCTGAATTTCTGTTCCTGAGCAATCTGGACAGGACTTGATATAAGCTATATAGTTACAATCCAAACCATGTTGCTTCTATGACCCTTTATTATTTGGCAAACATTTAGACTAGTCCAAGTTCAAAGAAGTTGCAGACAACAATTTCAAGTTGAAAGGATTTCAATTATCATAGTCTTTCTGGGTAGAAAACAAGGTTGAAATGAAGAAATTGCTTGTAACAAGCAATTTCACCATCTTCAACCTTGTTTTCCTCAAGTCTTTTCCTGAAAGGTGTAAAAAAGCAGGGTTGTGTGAGAATGGGTTTAATATTGACTGCACATTTGTATCGAGATTGCACAATACCAAATGCATAGGGTTAGACTAAACAACCCCTCTAAAACATGTTACAATGATTCATTTCCTTAATTTTACATTGTTAAATTGAACCCAAATCCTACACAATTTAAATTCAAATCACCTAAACTCACACTTAAAAAAAAATTTAGATATAAATGTACTTTTAACCCTCGTCATGCTGAACCTGGAATTTTCCTGCTTTGACAATGAATTTGGCAGATGTATAGACTAAGATCAGCCTGCACAGATGTGCAGTCTGATCTTAGCCTACACTACCTGCTTGTTTTTGTTTTCTTGAGTAAATTTTTGAATGCGATATTGATAAATTTATGTTGAATTTTTAGAATATAGTGAAAAGATTATAAATATTCAGCAGGACAAGGGTCAAAATCCTAAATCTCCAGAATGCTTTTCAAACCATTTTCCTTGTGGGGCCGTAAAAAACAGGATTATGTAGTAATGGGTTAAATGACAACTGTAACAATTTGTTTAACAGCATGATTAATTGCTTGCCTTGTTAAGCAACACACCCATATGTTGACTAGTGTGTAATGTTTTATGAGTAAAATAACTTTTAACCTACTTGCCACCAATAATTCAGTTTTGCTAATTCCATCAATTCATCTTAACCCATTCCCATATCAATGATGCTTTTTGACGCCTCTCATGAAATACAATTGGGAAAACAAAATTTCAGACTAAAATTTTGTTTTCCCAATTGCTTTTCATGAGAATGTTATTGAAAGTGAAGAAGTTGCTTGTCACAAGTAATTTTCTTGTTATACACAACATGTTTTCCTGCTCATAAAAAAACAACTAAATATTGTGTGCAGCTTTTTTAAAATTTGGACCAATCTAAATTTTGCCATTTGGTACATACTGCAGCATGTGAACAGGCATCCTGATGAACATCAATGTATACTAAATATCAAAGCTCTAAGCCTTTTAGTTTGAGAGAAGAAGATTTTCACCAAACAAGCCTATGTTAAACTTGGAACATCTTGGAACGGGCTAATTCTGTACCTGTGGCCATGATTTATACAATCTTGATTGGTGTCTACTGGGTGATGCTACATACAAAATATTAAAGGTCTAGGACCTCCTGTTTGGGAGTTTTAAATTTATATAAGCCCTATGTAAAATTTGAGAAGTCCGGGATTGGGATAGGGCCATAATTCATCAGGCGAAATGTTTGCTAGCAAATCTTCAAATCTGTACAGATCAGTGGAAAACTGTTGTAAGCGTTAATTAGAATATACACACTTACCCTAGTTTTGCGCTAATCAGTTGATGTGACAAATTTAGGACGTTGGTTGTTTCGCTCGTCAATTTGTAACCTTCTGTTGACTTTAGGTCATATGCAAATGAGGTCAAGCGGTGTCAACAACCCGAATTCCGTGATATCTAAAAATATCCTGGAATTCGGCTGACTCTTTCCTATATGATCACAAAAAAATCCACTCTAAGCCTATCAGATATATTTTTTGGCAATTGACAATTTTTTATTATCTTGGTTTCAGAAACATCGATACTTCCCTTTAATGTTTGTAATTTTTCTTTCTTTATGGTGCCTCAGAATAATCTCTGTCTCAGATTGGAACATTTCTCCAGTCTGACAGCGTTCTATTTTCAACATAAGATAAAATTTCAGGGAAAGTTTTGTATATTCATACACAGGGCTCTCGGAAACGACAGTACTGTCGTCTGAGACGACAACTTTCCGCGAGGGACGACAAAAAATCCTCTCAAAGGATTCCGACGGACTAGAATTTTTTCAATGACATGCGTCCGACGTCGGTCGTTATGTCAAAGTGACTCTGTAAAATCATCTGTCATTATTGAAGGGTCATTAAAATAGTAGGTAGATTATTGGAAAATGTTAATTGATTATCCTAACATACACAACAATCATTGATAACACCCAGCTTGATTGACAATTACCATTTTGCGGTGACCGGTCATGCATCGACGATCGTAGGTGACAGGTTTTAGAAACCTGTGAAACTTGGGTAAAATTATTTGACTTGCACTCTTATCTCACTGAAATCAAATTATTATTGATCTGTTTAGTGAAAAAATAACCAAAACATAATAAAGAAGTCAACTTATATTGCAAAATTAAATTGTCATGGGTTTTCGTGGGTAAAGCAGGCAATTCAATTGAAAATGAAAATTATTAGATAAACTTTTGGGCCCTTAGACATCTAAAGCTGGGCATGAGTCATAAATTTACCGTCAGTTTTTAGTTTAAAAAATCATCAATTTGACTGTCAATATATGCCATAACTTTGTCCAAATTTCAACAACAACAACAACAAAAAATCCTTATCAAGCCGAATAAAGATTAGTGCAAATTTTCATCAAAATCAAAGTGGTAAAAGGAGGGATTGACTGATTGTGAGTCAGTATTTATTTTGAAAATACAATCTTTAAATTGGTTAAATTTAAGAAGGAAAATTAGGCGGTATAGACTAAGGTCAGACTGCACACCTTTGTCTTTACTTCTTGCTAAAAGAGGAATAGTACATTTTTAGTGTGACAAGGGTTAACTTAATTACAATGTGTGCTTAGAAAATAAAGAAAAGAAAATGACACATGTTGGATAATTCTATCATTTGCTCTATTTTGACATCAATTCTTTCCTTCTCAATTAGATTTACAAATAATCCTAATTGAGAGAATTTGCTGATGATCAAATGAACATGATCAGACATGTAAACAATATGATATGGGCTAGAAAATATGATAATTCTTACAACCAAAATTAATCTCCTTTTTTCACACTATTTTCAACAAGGAAAGTGCTGTAAAAAAAGGATTTGGTGAGAATCGCATTCAGAATTAAAATCATGCCAAATCAGGCTGGAATCCAACTTTTCTGCTTGGAATCCAACTTTTTTCTAAATTGGATTCCTGGAATCCTACTTTCAAAATAATAGTGAGAGCCCTGCATACACATGTATTAAGTTTGAATAGATTTAAGAAAATCTTATGAGTACTAGGAGGATCAAATTATTCTTATTTTTTCACAAAAAGAAGTGCTGATTTTATCCACAAGAACTCCTGACATTTCTTGAACAACATTTTCTTTGATTTCATATTACTTCTAGACTATATTTTGTGAGGTTTTGATAAAAGCATTAGCAATAAGAAAATTTAAGTAGGATTAGAAAACTGAGAAAGGTTTCAACATTAATTTCACAAGTGTCAGGTACCTTTGAAATACAATCGCCGTTGCATACCCATCACTTGAGAATGTTAATTACCAAATAAGCCATGAGTTATATATGATGAGGATGCATATTTTCACAATCAATTTTAACATTACCAATAATTTGGCACACTTATGATGACCCTTGACACATGGCTGCAAATTTCCAAGAGTCAATATGATGCACAAGGGCACATTTCCAAGGGTCAAATTCGCTTCTTTTTGAATTTCTGTGCGTCAAAACCCCAGGTCTCGTGTCAAAACGAAAACCCTGTCATAGATATCCCTATACATACGCCATGAATACCACTTACATAAATAAAAGTATATGAACAAAAAGAAATGAAACTTGTTGCAGAGTTGCATATTGTAAGAAATTCCCTGTTTCCTTTCTACTAGATGAAGTTTACAGACGACATGTGTGACGTCATTGAAATTGGACAGTTTCCCATAAAAACATTTCAAGATGTCAAAATGGGGGATTGTGTGGTAATGAGTTAAAGTCTGTTATTACCAACACAAGTAAGTGAAATTTAGTTTTTGGAAAGAATGTATCACAACAAGAAACTCAGGAAAAGATTATAGCAGCCTTTAAATTGTTTGCCATAATTTTCTTCACTTGTTACAATTAAAGCAGATAATTCAAATTGAAGGATTCTAATGAAAAATGAATTTACGTAGATTTTCGGCAGAATTTTTTTCATCAAGATTTCAAATGTTTAACAAAATTTTGACATCTGGTGAATGACACGGCGTCCATAAATGTCGGCCAGTATTCTCATTATGTGAAAGTAAGCAACAAATCTCGTAGGCTGATGATAACTTAATTTAAAGAAATAATTGAAACTTAAGAAGTGAAAGGATTTTAGATAAAGATTTCTGGTGCCAATAGTATACAAAGCATTGCCGAAACCAATCAGCGTAGGTGTGAATGAAGCGAGCGTGTCGACTGTTAGCTGCCAGAACAAACCCTTCTTTCTGATAATCTGCTGGCCTCACGACTATTGATACATGCTTGAATTAAGATCAAAGGGCTTCTGACCAGCAGTTGTATAACTGCACACTGTCCCCTACTTTTATAGCCACTGGGCCAGTTTTGGTTATCACCTATCGTATCCAGGCGACTTCCCGAAAATTCAAGGCGACTTCGCTTTGATCAGCAAATCAGGCGAAGTTTTGTGAAACCAGGCGACTTTTTCGCCTGAGTCTCCCACTCTGCAGGGCCCTGAGCTTCTACAAGTCTGTTCTGGAAGTGATGAGAGACATTTTCCAAAGAATCAATACAGCAAGAACAATGAGACAAGATGACTCAATACAAATTGATTGAGAGTCTCTAGAAGTTTTTTAATACATTTCATCCTTGTCAGAGTGCATGTTTTCACCTTTATCTTTTGCTGATATTTATTTACTTGGTCCCTTTGGTTCCATAGCCCTGGTCACTAGATTGTTCGTGTTCTCCATCTTTTTTGTAAAATATCCCGACTTTTTAGACCATGGGTTCATTGTAAACTCAAGACACAGAACAAAGTTGGCTCTAAAACAGGTTTTGGTAATATAATAGTGTCTATTTTGGTTTTTTTCGTTTGATAGAAAATTTGCCCTCCTAGATGAACTTTTCTGAAGCATCAAAACAAAAGAAATGGTTCAGTTTTTAAAGAAATATAATATCAGATATTCTTGTTCTAATTTTCACTTTCAAAAAAGAAAATGTCATTAAATGTGAAAAACAATTTCCCCTTATTATTTGTTTTTTAAACCCCCCCCCCCCCAAAAAAAAGGGGAACTGACCTTTCCCCTTAAAATTTGGGAAAAAAACCCACAGTAGTTATGTCCAAAAATTCAGATGAACCTGGATTACTTAGCCCCTGTAACCCTTTCCTGTTCAATCCCTGGTTTTACGTATCTATGATTGAGAAAAAATTGAAGAAAAAGAAGAATTTGATTTTAACTGGCTATTTCTTTTTATTCAACAATATTTTCTACCTACTAATGATTATTTTTCGAATTTTATTCCCCTATAATTGTCGTCTGCAAAACCTTTGAATTTGAACAGGTCTAAAATTTAGCAAAACAGGAAAGGGTTATAATACTACTTGATGCAACTGTGATCCAAGTGATCAACAGAAAAACACCATGTTACTTTTAAAGTTATTTCACTTCTTTGAGACCTTGTAAGCTAATTCTAGACTCCCAGTCTCAATGTCAATGAATTTTTTTATTTTAGTTGAAAAGTTTCTTTTCTATAGCCGTTATCTTTCTCTGTTTTGCTGATCAGTTTATGAGATGTAAGGGAGGCAATTTCAAGGAATGAAATGTATTGGCATGATTGATCTTACTTACTTTCAAACCAACACTTACTGACAGCCTGGGAGAAAGGCTATCCATACCCACACGGTTCCACTTTTATACACCCATCAAGACAAAAAGAATTACAATCTTTTCTTCCCAAAAAGAAATAATTTTTAGTCTTTCATCACATGCTTTAAATGAGAGCCAGAGTATTATTTCTGTTGCCTGGAAATGGGTTAACCCATTAACAAACAAAATTAAGTATGGTCCAGTATCAAATTTGCAGATGTCATTTCGAATAGCATTAAAATTGAAAGAAAGTACCAAATAGGGTAGGAAGAATTGTGATTAAAGAATAAATCATAAAAAAAAAGTTAATTAGTTTCCAATCGATACAAAGAGTAGATCAAACGTTTGATCCCTAATGTATGTGAATTTAGCATAACCAGAATTTTACATCCACAAGAACCAGATTTTAGAAAAATCTGGGCACACATAGTTACCTCCAAGTATGCATATCCGAGTTTTAAACATAAACACGCCGTTAAGACAAACACTGGCCCTCTAAAATGGCCCATGATTAAAGAATTTCAAGGCGAAAGTTTCGGTGTAAGCCTTCGGTTAGGTCCTGAGTGAATGTTAAGAGAAATGGCGACGTGACGTCATGTCTCATTATGAGTAACAGGTGTTTTCCAGTAAAATGACTTTTGATTGGTCAATGAATCCAAACCTTAAATTAGTCAATTTAGGGCAATTAAGCTTATGTTATAGAATATCAACGAAAAATTTACATGTAACTATTTTGATTTTGGCTACAATACTTTATTCTGCTTCTTTTATTCACACGAAGGAGAGTATCTTTACAGAAAACTTAGGTAATATTGACTCGATACATAAACTAATACCAGCATATTAGCCAATCAAATCGCTTGTCAGTTAGCAAGTGATGCTGCTTAACATAAACAAATGAAAGCATCTGAGTGATACAGACGCACGAAAAATGATACCATATGTCAAATTCACAACTGTCATTAGCCTTTAAAAAGCTGGAACATGTTAATCTAGATGAAGATTTGTGTGCAGTTTTTTTTTTACAAAGATAGCTGAGTCAACTGATACTGGCACGTAAGAAATATCCTTTGATGCTTCCCATATACACGTACATGTGTATGCACACCTTGATTTATAAAAAGCATTTTTACCATTTACCCCATAATACCTCGTTTCCATACCCCGTAAATGAAGTGGCAAGGAAAATATTGATAATAATTAAAATTGATGAATTTCCTTTGGCAACAATATATCAGCTAGTTTTCCTTTTCCATCGATATCCCCCTTTCCCACACACTTTTTTTTTCTGGCAATTTAACACACTTTAAAATGTCCTCTGCAGCTTCGTTCTTTTACTGCAAGAATTTCATTGACTGGAATTCTCTGCTCTTGCAAAGTAAGATTTGTGTTGAGCTTAAGGACCATAACCTAGCATAATGACACACCTGACTGGTTGTCTTTGCCAATTTTCATTGTATTCTGCCTGTGGACAATTGTATCTAAATATTTACTTATTGCTCATGATTTAAAAAAAACCCCAAAAACATTGCATATACAAGCCACAAAAAGATTGTAGTTGAATGTGTATGTGGTCTATTTTTTCCTTTTTTTTTTTTCAAAGAGTTATGGTGGTTTGATTATGCTCCATGGGCAGAACAGATACTTTTTGATGTAATCCTAAGCTTTTCACTTGCAGGGTTTGCTATAGTTCGAAAATACAGATTTTATCCACTTGTCCCCAGACAAGTAAGACATGGTTTTCTGCCTGTCCAAAATTAAAGCAAAAAAAGAAATAATAATAATAAAGTGAAGACAGATTTAGAGAAAATATTGTTGTTTATGAAGAAAATGCTGGAACGCGGCATTTTCTTCATTTACCCTTTCCTGTACAAACCAGGGATTTTACGTTGCTGTTACTGGTATCTTATACTTGAGAAAGCATTGTAGAAAAAGAAGAAATTGCTTGTAACAAGCAATTTCTTGTTTTTCAACAATATTTTCTACACTACTTTGTGGTTATTTTTTAAATTAAATACACTTTAAATATTTTCTTCAAAACCTTTGAATTTGGACAGGTCTAGAATTTCCAAAAATGGGAAAGGGTTAACCCATTCCTTCATAATGCATTTTTTTAGTCCCTCTAGAAAAATATAAACTTTGGAAATCATTGTGGAAAAGGGAGACATTGATTGACACAAATAAATTCTTCATTATCCTCAATGTTTTCAACTTGAAAAATCAAATATTTTTGAAATTTCACTAAGTAAAATTTGTTTTCTGCTACTTCTTTTGATTTGTATTAGTCTTAAACATGTGCCATCTGGTAACGGTGTAAAAGTCACAAGTAGAAAAACTCATGTTTGACAAGTCAGGCATGAGTTTGTGTCTATCAGGAAGCTTGTGGGTGTTGCCATTTTACATTTTAATTGTCTATTGTTAAAAATTTGGTGATTTGCACCATTGTCTCCAGGAGAAAAAACTGTCCCCACTTGGCAAGGCTAATTTCATATATGATGAAAGCTTTAAAAATCATCTTCTCTTAAGCCAGTAGATGGATTTTAACCAAATTTTAAAGGAATTATCCTTGTGTGACCCTTTATCAGATTCCTTCAAAGAATTTGATGAAAATATGGCTTAAATAGGCGGGGCTAAAACATGATATATAATGAAACTTTAAAAAAATATTCTTTTTTTTTTTAGAAACTAGTTGATTGGTTTCAACCAAATTTCATAGGGAATAACCTTCATAGACCTGTTATCAGATTTATTCAGTGAATTTGATTTGATAAAAATCATGGCCTTTTAGTGGGGATGATAAATTCCACATGGAATATATTCAGAGAAGTTTGAAAATCTTCTCAGAATCCTGTAGATAGATATCAACCCTATTTCAAAGGAATGATCCTCAGGTGACAATTTGTCAGATTTATTCACATGATTTTGACTGGTTTAAATACATGGCTTTTATGGTCGGGTTTATGTCTATGTATGGTATGTAGTGAAAATTTTGTAAATACCTTTTTAGCTCACCTGAGCACAAGGTGCGAGGTGAGCTATTGAGATCGGTCATTGTCTGTCGTCTGTCCACAATTTCTTGATCTTTCTCCTCCAAAACCAGCAGGCAAATCAGGCTGAAACTTTGCAGGGATATTCCTTGGGTGAAGCTCTACAATAGTTGTTAAAAGAATTTCATTCAGTGAAAAACTCTTGTTGCCATGGCATTTGAAAATGGGAAATTTTAGTTAATCTTAGGAAAACTTTTTTTTCAGAAACTACAAGGCCAAGGGCATGTATATTTCATATATACCACTATCATAATCACATGATTCTCTACCAAGTTTTCAAGGATTATACCCCTGGGGTCAAAAATGACCCACGCTGAGGTCAGAAAATGGGAAAAAAGCTTAATTAGAGCAAGTTCAAAAAGTCTTCTCATCCTGAACTTTATGGCCTTGGACATTCATATTTGGCATTTCACATAACTAGAAGGTTTTCTAGTATGTTATTAAAAAAAAAAGCCCCTGAGGTTAAAAATTGCCCAGCCCCTGAGGTCCAAAGTTTGGAAAAATGCTCAAGTTCAAAAGTCTTCTCCTACTCAGTACTGAAGTATTAGGCCTTGTACATTTATATTTGGCTTGTAACATAACTAGGAGGTTTTGCAGTATGTTATTAAAAGTTATGCCCCTGGGGTAAAAATGGCTCCACCCAAAATGTGTGTCTGCTACTTATTTCAACCTGGGCTAGTCTAAAATTTTATCTGATGGTAATGGGTTAAGTATTCTGAACTCATTCCTACACAATTCCGCTTTTCGACACCCCTAAAGAAAAAAAATGATACAAGAAATTTTTAGCTCTACTGGCCGAAGGCAAGAAGAGCTGTAGCAGTGACGTTTTCCCATCCAATCACCAGATTCACCTCAACACTTTCATAGAATGATTATACCATTATAAGAATCATACCTCTCAAAATCGGGTTCAATCCATGAAGAAACATAGAAAAAGGGCCTTATGAAAATTTTATTTAAAAAATCCTTGTTAACATTCTTGAGTCCACAGTTTTCATCAGATTCTCTTAAAATTTTCATGGAATGATTGTTCCATCATCAGGATGGTTCCTTTCAAAGCTGGGTCTGATCCATCAAGAAACACATGAAAGGGGCCTTTTAGTTAATGAAAAAAATCCTTGTTAACACGCTAGAGCCCACAGTTTTCATCAGATTCTCTCCAAACTTTCAAAGAATGATTGTACAATCATGAGGATTGTTCTTTTCAAAATTGGGTTCAAACTGTCAAGAAATACAAGTAAAGGGGCCTTCTAAAAACATTGTTAAAGCCATATCTGCCCTCCTAAGAAGGAAAAATAGTTAAAATAATCTATTGCTTATTTTATCACTAAAGTAAACAAGGGCCTTCATAATTTTGACATGCAAGAGCAGGGTTTGAGTGATGTTCTTTAGAAAGAGTATTTTGTGTATTTCTTGTCGATTTCAAATTGTGTTTGTTTACATTTTGAAATCGAGACAAATGCAACCAATTCTTCATCGAAAATTTTTGCTGATCTTCGGCATTGACTGTTATATGAACAGGTGCTCATGATTAAACTTTACAGACGATTTTGTCAATCTTAGTGACCTAGCTGTTTGTTTGAATGACTTGCGAAAATTAATACATCATCACTGATGTCATAGTTTTATCTAAACAAATCTTAAATTGTGCAGGGTCACAATTTAAAATACAGAAACATCTTTCATGCATTGTAGGCTTACTGCCTAGAATTATAATCTCAATCGTCAGATTTATTTATGCTTTTGAGTCTGGGGCATGTTTTTTTTTATTAATTTTATAGTGTGTTTTGGGGGAAAATATGGCTTAACACTGTATAGTCCACAGTTTTCAATGGATTCTCTTCAAACGTTCATAGATTTATTGTAACATCATAATGGTGGTAATTTTTAAAATTAATTTTGATCTGTCAAGTATCACAGCATTAAGAGTCTTATGAAAATTTCATTTAACCCATTCCAACACGGCAAAATTTTAGACTGGTCCAAATTGAGAGAAGCTGCAGACGACAATTTAAATTTGATGGAATTTTAAATTTGCCAGTATTTTGGGGTAGAAAACATTGTGGATAATGAAGAAATTGCTTGATACAAGCAATTTCTTCATTTTCCACAATGTTTTCCAAAGCTTTTTTCTTGAGGGGCGTAAAAAGGAGGGCTTGAGTTGGAATGGGTTAAGAATCCTTGTTATTGGAATGTCTTTAAAATTTTACAGGCAACTGTAGGGTCGTAAGGAAATTTCATTTCAGAAATGAAGTGGATTGAACAGAAAACACAGAAAAAGGGGCCTTATGGATTTTTCATCAAAACATTCTTGCTTACCTAATTAAGTCTACAATTATTATCAGACTCTGTTGAAAATTTCACAGGATGATTGTAGGGTAATAAGGAAAGTTCCTTTAGGAAATGTTATGTATCCAACATGGAACACGAGAAAGAGGGGCCTTAAGGATTGTTGCTCAAAATAATAAAGGGGATAAAGTCTAGCTTTGTAATTCTTTTCAGAAACCTGTGAAATGATTTCAACAAAGTTTTACAGGAATGATCCTCAGGCGACTCTTTATCAGATGAAATCATATAACTTGGATTTGTTTGAAAACATGGCTTTTATGGTTGTGGGTGTGTCCATATATGATATACAGTGAAAACTTCGTTAATACGTTTTCATCTGACTTAGTAAATGAATTTCTTATAACTTGACTATTGTAGAACAATGAAAATCTTAAAATGCTCTTCTAGAACTATTTAAAAGAATTCAGTGACAAAATTTATTTGCCAGACATGTGGAATATCATACAGTTCATGTTAAATTCCTGAAAATGCCATTTGCTTAATCATAACAATCAGGCCTGTGGAGCAATAAAGTCACTCAATGTTTTTAAATTGCTTTTCTTGAGGGGAGCCACAAAGCATCATTGTGTGGAATGGGTTAAGAAAAAGTAGGAAAATTTTCATCCTGCTTACTTATCCAGTACTATATGACAAAATTTTAGTTTGGTCCAAATGGAAAGAAGTTGCAGACGATGATTCAAAGTGTGTGCTTGTTACAAGCAAATTCTCCTTTTTCTTATTATATTTTCCAGAGCAGTTTTTCCTAAGTTTGTAAATATGTGACTGCGTGGCAATAGATTTAAGAGATGAGGAGAATATTTTTTGTTTTCATGGAGGTATGAACCGAAAAACCTAATCACACTGTATGAATACGCAAAGCGGATTCATACATTGTGTGATTAGGTTTTTCGGTTCATACCTCCATGAAAACAAAAAATAGTCTCTTCATTTCTTATGATTTAACTCTTCATTTCTTATGATTTAATAGTTTCGAGTGAAAAAAGCAAAAACCCTACATCTTTTGATAACTTTTTTATGGGACTATTTTGTGTGTGCTCAAAATTTGTTCATGGAGTTATGAATAATTTTTTGACTAATCAGAATGCCCGATTTTGATAGACAAAACCAAATATTAAATTATAGATTTACATTTTCAGAATATTCTGAAGCCTTCATGCTGTAGTCATCATCTGTGCTCAAAATGGATGAGCCTCGGTCGAAATCTGGCTCAACAAAGAGGGTTGAGTTTGAGCATGCACAGGAGAAGCATGAGCTTATACAGAAGAATTCCTACATTTCTTATTTCAACCAATTTCCAAAGAGATACATTGTAGGAATTATGGCATTCTTTGGATTTTGTAAGTACATTCTATTCCTACAACATCAAAACCAAGGAAGCTGTCTGAAATTATTCATAGTACTGGACATAAACCACTGTATTGAACCAATACTGGTCTACACCTCTGTATTGAACCAATACTGGTCTACACCTCTGTATTGAACCAATGCTTGTCTACACATTTGTATAGATCAAATACTGGTCTACACCTCTGTATTGAACCAATACTGGTCTACACATTTGTATTGAACCAATACTGGTCTACACCTGTGTATTGAACCAATACTGGTCTACACATTTGTATTGAACCAATACTGATCTATACATTTGTATAGAGCCAATACTTGTCTACACATTTGTATAGAACCAATACTGGTCTACACCTATGTATAGAACCAATACTGGTCTACAAAATTGAACTAATTCTGGTCTACACAGCTGTATTGAACCAATACTGGTCTACACGTATGTATTAAACCAATACTGGTCTACACATCTGTATTGAACCAATACTCGTCTACACATCTGTATTGAAACAATACGAGTCTTCACATCTGTATTGAAACATTGTACTTGTCTACCCATCTGTATTGAAACAATACTGGTCCACATATTTTGACATTTCTGTAGTGATTCTTGAGCATTTAGACCATAGCTTTATCACATTAATGTGTTAGCTAGGCATAACTGTTATGCATTTGAATAAACCCATTCCCCACACAATCCCGCTTTAGAGGCCCCTTTTTGTAAATATAAGAAGTCATTGTAACAAGCATCCATAGAGAAAACAAATCATTAATTTAAGCATTAAACATTACAATTAAGTATGTCTAGTGCATAACCTCTAAAATGATGGATTGAATTTGAAATAATTTGGCAAAATTGTTCTCTATTTTGATGAGATGTGCTGAGATGTGCTATTTAAAAAAAGATTCAGATAGTTACGAGGTCAAGGTCACAGTCCAAGGATGTATCTTAAAATCTAGCATGTCTGGAATAGAGCAAGCATATACCCTCATCTGTGCATGTCGGTCCATCTGAACCATTTTCCCTGTTTGTACTTTAGGTTTTGTGACAGGACTATATTCAGGGAGTATAATCTGTCTCTCACAGCTCTTGTTTTGTCTGACATCATTCATGGCACTAAAATAGAAGTATTCATTAACCCTTGTCATGCTGTATTAATTACCTTGCTGAATTGCTGTAAAATCAAAGGACTGAAAGTACTGATAGAACTTGTTGTTGAAAAATCAACATTTCTTTTAGAAACCAATTTCATAAACAACTCTGGCAGGAAAAGTACAAGCAGGAGGTGTAGATCAAGATCAGACTGCACTTAAGTGCAGGCTGATCTTGGTCTACACCTCCTGCCAAAACCGGAATATTCCGGGTTCAGCATGACAAGGGTTAATATTAGTTTGACACTTATTTCTATCATAAGGTAATAATCCAGGTCTATAAATCTATGCCAATAGAATGAACCTATGAGTGACATTCTGTGGCGGATCCAGAATTTAGATAAAGGGGGTTCAAATTTGCAAATGGTTTTGTTCTCCTATTATTTACTAAAGAGAATGAAATGATCTGGTTACTTAGGGGGGTTCGTTTGAACACCCTGAACCCCTCTTAATCTGCCAGTGACATTTCCGACAATTTTAAACCTTTACTATTTTTCAAAATTTTAGACTTGTCCAAATTTAAAGGGGTACCGGAAGACATTATCAAGTAGGTACAATTCAGTATAAGCCGTCCTAGGAAAGAAAATATTGTGAAAAAAAATTGCTTGTTACAAGCAATTTCTTTTTTTCCCCACACTGTTTTCTCAAGTATCATACCACAGGAACAAAAAATCAGGGATGCTGTAGGAAAGTGTCAAAAGCTAAATGCAGTAACCTTGGACTAAATCTTTTACTCTGTGTATATTTTGTATATTCTATGTATTCTTGTATATATTTTTTAGGTAATATTTATGCCTTACGAGTCAATCTAAGTGTTGCAATTGTTGCTATGACAGCAAACAGAACAGTTCATGTTGATGAAAATAAAACTGTGGTGAGTATAATCTTTTTTCCAAAACATCCCAGAATTTTGTTACTCACCAACTTGACCCATTACCGGCCAACAAAATTTTTGGCTGCTCCAAAATGAAAGAAGTTGCATACAACAATTTTCAGTTGCTGTAATTTAAAAAAACACCCGTCTTTTAGGATTTAACACATTGTGGATAATGAAAATTGCTTGAAACAACCAATTTCTTTATTTTCCTCAATGTTTTCCAAAGGTTTTAGTCTTAGGGAGGGGCCTTCAAAATTGTGGGGGAATTGGCTGAAAGGATATCGTGAAAATAAAAAACATAATTTCTCTTCTTTACCCACATTGTTGTGTAAACTTACATTTCCAGATGAAAAATGTTGCAAAATAGTTCTCGCATGGTACAGTATTTATTATTGGCAGTTGTTATGCCCCCGCATCGTTAAGTTCGGGGGCATATTGTTTTACCGGTGTCCGTCTGTCTGTCTGTCTGTCCGTCTGTCTGTCTGTCTGTCTGTATGCAAATCTTAACCTGCCAACTAAACATTTTCCTATAACTTCAACCCTGATTAAGTTACAATGCTAATATTTGGTATGTAGATAGGTCTCAACAAGGTGCAACTGGGGAAGGTCATTTCATCAAGGTCAAGGTCAAAATTTTAACCCTTTACCCGTTTCTAAAGAATTCCCGTATCGGGGGCATAGTGTTTCACAAATACATCTTGTTTTGAATTAACAACTTCAGAACTTTGAAAGCTGGTATAGGGTGAGTGCTAGTGCCTCGTAGACTTGTCAAAATGAACGAGCTTGGGACAATAGCTAGAAATGTTTGTAAACTGAAAAATAAATGATCTTTAGAGGAAGAAGCATCTGTTGTAAAGGAGAAATTACTTATAACAAGCAATTTTTATACAGCCTAATGGTGGTAGTTTGTTCTGGCTCCAGTCATCCGTCCGCTTATCAGTTCATTTGTCAATTAGCATTTTTTGTGTGTGTATAACGCCTCCTACATTTTTTATTGGATTTAACTGAAACATGGCACAATGTATCTCACTGATGTCTAGTTGTGCATTTAAGTTATTTTGACCCCTCAAGATATGTTTCAATTATCTGCCCTTGACTTACCTTAAAATTACTGGGAGGATTTCCACTGACAAGCCTATTCAGGCATATATGGTAGGGAGCAACTTCTGTCATACATTTTTCACCTAGATGTTTTTTTAATCATCAAATGATAATTATTCATAAGTAGAATTATCTTTGTATTGTGTGCAAGTTCTCAAAATTTGGATCAGTGTAAAATATTTTTTACTTGTGATGGCTTGGGGATGCTATTAGCATGTTTTTTCTTTATTTGTTTTAATAATCTTTTCATAAGCTTCCAAATCTCTATTTTACTTGCAGACAATTATGCCAGAGTTTGATTATGATGCCAAAGTAAGGGGAATTATTTTGGGATCATTCTTCTATGGTTACCTATTTACCCAACTGCCTGGAGGTAAGTTTTATATGTTGTCAATTGATTGGTTCAAAGTTCACTTCTGGTCTGGATAAATGAAATGATTGGGGAATCAACTTTTGATCGACAGACACATCCGTTAACCTATTCCAACTCAATCCCTCCTTTTTACGCCCCTCAAGTAAAAAGCTTTAGAAAACATTGTGGAAAATGAAGAAATTGCTTGTTACAAGCAATTTCTTCATTATCCACAGTGTATTCTATCCAAAAAGATGAAAAAAATTAAAAATCCATCAACTTGAAATTGTCGCCTGCATATTCTTTCAATTTGGGCGAGTCTAAAATTTTCTTGTTTGGGAATGGGTTAACTATATCCGCTCTGGAGAAGAGGGGGTATAATGGTTTACCCTTGTCCGTTCTTCTGTCCTTAAGTTTGTAACCATAATTTTTCATTGCATTTTTTCAGCATAGCATCAACTTGTAAATTGCTGTGAAGGTTCATCTAGGAGTCCTTCATAGGGCTTATTAAATTTAGATCTTCTTGTTTTACAACTGAGTTTCATCCTTCAGCCCATCCATCTATAACCAATATATTTTGTCCCATTTTTCTCAGCAACCATCCATAACATCGATTTGAAACTCGATGTGGAGTTTCATCTGTAGGTCCTAGGTGGTGCTTACCGAATTTAGGTCTGCAAGTTATCTACTTCCTGTTTTATGGCTTAGTTTATTTTCCATCATTGCCTAGTAAAATGGTAAATTTGTTCCATTTTTCTCAGCAACTATTGATAGAACTGACTTGAAACTTGATGTAGAGGTTCATATTAGGGTCCTACATTGTGCTTGAGGAATTTGGGTTTCTAAGTTAACTACATCCTGTTTTACTGTTATTTTTTTAAAACTGTCTACTATAGTGGTATCTTTTCGAGGCTTGGTGTGGAGTTGCAGCTATATGCCCTAAATGGTGTTTACTAAATATTTCTCATCAACTATTAATAGTATTGACTTTCAACTAGGTATGAATGCTGAACTAGGGGTTCTCTATGGGGCTTACCAAATTTAGATTTGCATGTTATCTACTTCCTGTTTTCTGACATAGTTTATTTTTAGCCAATAGTTTTACTTTTTGGGATTACCTGGTATAGTGGTATTTTTCATTGCTTGATGTGGAGGTGTGGCTAGGTATATTGATTGGTGTGTACTGTATATGTTCCATTGAGGGAAAATTAAGGTTTTTACTGTAGTTATTGTAGAACATGCGGGGTATACTCAGTGAGTTTCAACTCATAGATTTCTTGTTAACCCTTTCCCACATATTCCTGCTGTTTAAGCCCTCAAAAAAAAAAGCCTGAGAAAACTTAGTGGAAAATGAAGGAATTATTTATGATAAGCAATTATATTGTACTTGATTATCTACTAAAGAATGTTAAATATTGTCATCTGTGACTTCTTTCAATTAGGACCAGTCTAAAATTTTGTTGTCTGGTGATGGGTTAACTGTTAACATATTGATTATTTTGGAATCTTTCTTCTATCATTACCTTTCACCCACTGCTTTGAGGTAAGAATAAGATGATGTCAGTTAACATATGGATGGAAGGTGGTTAGTTGGCAGAAAAGTGATTTATTTGGTTTGGAATTTTAGCTCAACTAAGTACATCGTGCGCACTGTATTAAGGTTTTGCAGTCAACCTCTGTCCCCTTTTAATTAAGACAATTGTGATATTAGTAAAATTTCTATCAGAGAATGTAAAAAATATCATGATAAATTGATTTTTAACTCAGCTGAGTTTAAGCCAATGAGCTATTGTCTTAGTGTTGTTGTCATTGTGCACCTGTCAATCCAACTGTCCTGCCATACCTTCACTTGTCTGAAACTTTCTTAACCCATTCCCATTCAATGAGGCTCTTTGGTGACCTCTAGAAAATAGCTTTGGAAAAAATTATGTAAATGCTAGTAACAAGCACTTTCTTCATTATCCTCAATCTTTTCTACCCAAAGAGACAAACAATTTTGAAATCTCATTTACTAAAAATTTCTTAGACCAGTTTAAAAAATTTCCATCTGTCAAAGGAAAAATCTGGTTAATGGATTGCTGAATGACAGTGACAAGCTTGCGGCAGGTATCTGGGTTGGCATTTAGAATACCTTGTCTCTAGAAATCTCCTGCTTCGAAACTACTGTCTAGATTTCAGTCAATATCACAAGAACAATCTTTGGGTGACTCTTTTTAACTCTTTAAAGAAGTTTTGATCTGTCAAAAAACATGTTTATGGCTTCAATTGGCAGACTCTTTTCCATAAAATTATCAGGTATATAGTCAAAACTTTGGGGGTTTTCTCCTCAGAAACTTCTGATGGATTTTGATAAAACTTGGAGGAATGAGCCTTAGATAACACTTTAACTGATTCATTGGAAAAAATTTGATGAAAAAATATGGTGTTTTTTGTTTGGGGCTAATTTCTACACTTGTTTTCATAAATTTGGAATAGTCAAGATCAGAAAAACTTTTCATCTTCTTTATTTCATTTCAAATCAATAGTTTGAGCTGAAGCTAAAATGTCCACAACTCTTGATAAGTCAAGTTTTTTTCAAGTCAGATTTTCATTTTTCCATTTTTCTAAATCATTTTCCGTAGCTTTTTTCTTACAGGCCATAAAAAATGGGAAGGGGCGGGGAATTGTGATGGATTGGGCTAAATGATATAATGTAAAATTCTAGTTAACCAATTCCCACACATTGACTCTTATTTTTAGCCCCTTACAAAAATTACTAAATAAGCCTTGGAAAAAATTGTGGAGTTATGATTAACCCATTCCCACTTGATGAAATTTTAGACCAGTCCAAATTCAAAGAAGATGCAGAAGACAATTTCAATGTGATGGAATCTTTAAAATCTTTGTCTTTTGGGGTAGAAAAAATTGCCGATAATGAAGAAATTGCTTGTTACAAGCAATTTCTTCATTTTCCACAATGTTTTCCAAAGCTTTCAAATAGGGATGCGTTTAAAAGCGTCACTGGGTAGGAATGGGTTAAATGAGGTTTGAAAATCTATCAATGATCTCATTAATAAATTCACTTGTCAGGGCTCTGCAGACTCCCAGAATTTGGGGAGAAGTCACTTCTCACTAGTCTGAGAATTGGGAGAAGTTTTTCAAAATGGGGAGAAGTGGTGAGACTTTCAGGAGAAGTGGATCGCGCTAAAAATTAAGTTTTTGCGCGTATTCCTCATTTCTATCAGAAAATGAAATAGCTTTACAACCAAGTAGTTGCATTTTATATTATGTATTATGCAATAAACATAGAAAATACTGCTTATCCTTTCAGTCCTCAATAAAGATCTTATTCCTTTGAACAAATACTTTTGTATTTTTCTTTTTTTAGGTTTGAGAATTCAAGAGTTTGATTCTGAATTTATTTTTTCTTAATATTTCATCATAGATTCATATATGATAAAAAAAGTCAACTAATAAAAAAATGAAAATAGTGTATAGGCTGTCTGAATGAAATGAGTAGTGTTCCTATTTGAAGCAGAAAATGAGAAAAGATTTTATTGTAACAACATGTATTTAATAAAACCATTACCAGAAGAAAAAGTTCAGACTGGTACAAATTGGAAGAAGCTAAATAAGACATCTCACAGTGAGCTTAAATAATAAAGAAGGTGCCAAAGAGGGTAGAAACATGTGGGGAAAGGATAAATTGCTTGCTGCAATCATCTCCTCCTTTTTCCACAGTTTCCCATAAAAACATTTCAAGATGTCTAAATGGGAGATTGTGTGGTAATGAGTTAGAGTCTGTGCACTTTACCTGATAACATATAAATGGATAAAAATTGCCATTAATTGGTCAAAAAAAGGTCCTCTGTGATTAAGTCAGTTATAGTGTGTAAAGGGTAAGGGTTACTGCTCAGTACACAAAACCAGACTCTGTACATGCAGTGGTTTAAAGTTAACACAGGATAATTTGCTCCACTTTATAGGATTACATGTTACTTAAAGGAATTATTACCAACACAAGTAAGTGGAAATTTAGTTTTTGGATTGACCTATTTGACATCCTGAATTCTCGCCAAAAACGAGATCACGAGAATCGATCTCTGGGGTCAGTTGGTTTCCAGCTCTTTTCCCGGTTTTAGGAACCAGACTTTTGTTTACTTCCGGCATCTCGTTCCGAAAACTAGCCCGAAAATTGAAAGAAATGAGCGATATTTACTGCAAAAGAATTCGTTGACAATTTTCAGAATAATTAATTTTAGTTAGATGATAACTTGTACTACGAGATTTCAAACATTGCGGTAGTTAGACATCGTCCATTTAACCGGGACGATCTATTTTGCCGATCCGGTCTGATAGTAGAATTGTCAGTAAAACTGACTGTTTATGATTTAAAAAAAAAAAAAAAAATGTTTCAAGTTATATGTGCTATTGTGTCTAGAGCTAGCCTCGTTCTTGGCCATTGTGAGGTGTTTGAAATAAATGAATGGCAGAATGGAGAAAATGATGCCGAGAATTGCACTTTTCATCAGCAAATGCTTTAACAAAAAATATCGAAGATTTTGCAAAAGACTTCTTCGTCAGGTTATCTTTATCTGGTTTCGGGAATAATCATTAACAACTCCAGTAGCTAGCCCATTGTGGAGCAGGACTGTCCCAAATCTTTCAAAGTTACCACAATTTCAAAATGACATTCCAAATTTGTGTAAAAATACTATTCAGGTAGTATTTCAAGCTCTAGTAAGTGTTGTTCCCTCTTATCACAATGATTTCAAAGATTTCTTTTGAAAGATAAATATTTTTGGGTAGAAAACAATGTGGAAAATGCAAAAAAGTACTCGTAACATACAATTTCTAAGTTTTCCTAACTTTTTTTTTTCGTAACTATTTTTTTGAGAGACACAAAAAGGTGGGATTGTGTTGGAATGGGTTAAACTAATACCTCACATTTCCAACTTTTTTTCCAATCAAGGAATCATACTTAGGAAAAACGTATTGGTGAAAAGAAGAAATTACATGTTGCAAGCAATTTCTCCTTCTCTCACAATCATTTCTGTCCATATCAAAAAATCACAAACCCTTTTTGATTTGATCTTTATTATTTAATTACTTGTTGTCTGCAACTCTTCGCATATAATTTTGTAGTTTGGTTATCGGTTAAGACCATTATGTTTCTTTGAGTCTTGATACATGGGGAATCCCTATGTGTTTAATATTTGGTATTAAATGTAATTGATATTTTCATTGGTTGAAGGGTTAACATTATTTATACAAGTATCTGTTTAATTAGACAGTCGTCTGAAATTTAAGATTGTTGCACTATATATAATCACCACGGTAACTCCCTATGTGATCCATTGATTTATTACCAATATACATAACAATAAAGAACAAAGACAATATGATGTTAGTAGACCCTTAATTCTCCCTCAATGTTGTGAAGGCCTTTGATGCGTGAATATTCATCCACCAATTAGTCACTAGTACTCACCATTTCCCACACAATTCCACTTTTAACATCTTTCAAGGAAAAGGCTTTAGACAATTTTGATGAAAATAAAGAAATTGCATGTTACAAACATTTTTTCCCACAATATTTTCAACCTCCAAAGACATTTTTTTTTCAAATTTCACCAACTTAAAACTTTTGGCTGCAACTTCTTTGAATTTGAACCATTCCAAATATTGTGTTGTTAAAATAGGTTAACCAAATACCAAAATGACAAAAAAGTTCATTTTTTTCCAAATTTAAAGATCATGCAGATCTTGATTATAATGTTTGGTTTTTGTTTTGAGATAGAAAAGTTGTTGGATATTGAAGAAATTGCTTGTTACAAGCAATTTCTTCACTTTCAGGAGTGTTTTCCTGAGCCCTGCCTCTTGTTCAACCTTGCTCAATCTGTTATTAGTTTAAGATTTATATTTGGGCAGGATATTATAAAAAGCCTTCACAAAACATGTTTGCAAAAAATTCACTTGTGACTATGATTGAAAGTGATATGGACAGACTGGACATACAAACATTGCCTAAACCCTTTACCAGAAGACAAAAGTTTAGACTGGTCCAAATTCACAAAAGTTACATATGGCAGGTTTTAGTTGATGAAATTTAAAAAAAAAACTTTCATCTTATTGGATAGAAAACATTGTGGATAATGAAGAAATTGTTTATGATAAGTAAATTTCTCATTTTCCACAATGTTTTAAGAAGCTTTTCTCTTGAAGGGCCTCAAAAGTTAGGTTGTTTGGGAATGACTTGAGCATATTTGCTAATCTTCTTTTTCTACAGAGAGCACAGTGAAGACTTTGATCAGACTGAGTTTAAGCAATCGGTGGATCTTATACATGTATTGCCCAGGATATGTTGTCCTGTTGCCTGATTGATCTATGTTGGTCAGCGAATCATGAGTGTTAACCCTTGTCATGCTGAATAGAATCCTTTCCGAATTGCGATAAAGTCAAAGGGGCTGAAAGCACTGGAAGCAAAATTTATTGATCATTATTTCTTTTGAAAATCAATGTGATAAATATAATGACTTGAATGATACAAACAGGTGGTGAAGACAAAGATCAGACAGCACTTATCTGCAGGCTCATCTTTGTCTTTACCTCATACTAAACCCGGTTTAAACAAGACAAGAGTCAACACAAATCTGTTCATAATAATTATGTAAAAATTTCATGACAGAAAGAACTACATAGAGAAATGTGAATAGAGAAATGTGAATTTAGGTGAGAGTTTTCAACATACAGCAGACATATAAAATATACTGAAGACATTGTGGTAAAGGCAGAAATGATCAACTAGACCAAATCAGTTTCTCAACCCAGCATATTACAGTTAGTTATTTAACCCTTTCCTGTACAATCCCTTGTTTTCACGTCCCTGTGATTTATGCTTGAGAAAACATTGTGGAAAAAGAAGAAATTGCTTGTGACAAGCAATTTCCCATTTTTCCACATTATTTTCTTACCAGTGGGTTGGTTGCTTTTCAAACTGCACCCACTTTTAATTGTCGTCTGCAACTTCTTTCAAATTGGATCAGTCTAAAATTTTTAAAAACGGGAAAGGGTTAAACCCCCCTGTAATATAAAATTACAGCAACGATCAGGATTTCATACAGTGTCTTTTGCATTCAGCAATTTTTTCACAACTGTATTATCAGCAGATTCAAGCTGCTCATCAAGATTGAGGCTACTACTTATCATATCCAACCCAAATAGAGACAATAAAGTTGCATTTAATTTGTCAGCAAGTCAGAGATAGAACTCAATGCAAAAGCATTGACACTGTGCAATGTTTTATGAACTGTTGAAAATAAGTAATGGGCCTTTACCCATTATCGCATAATGACACTTTCTGACACCCTGAAAAAATACAATAATGGTAAACTTTATGGGAAATGGAGAATTTCTTGAAACAAGCAATTTCTCCTTTTCTCACATCATTTCTACCCTATTTTATGAGTAAAGCACTATTTATTTCAACTTCTTTCAATATATGCACCAGTCAGCTGGTGATGGGTTAATGCACATTTAGAATATTTTTGTGGTAGGACCTATCTGTTTGCATTTACCTCAAGGTCATCTTTGAGGTCAATTAAAGTTGAAATAGCTGAAGATGTGACAGCTTCAGTGTAAAACACATTTTGTTAATCTGTACAACTAGATTTTTATTCTCAAGTCTATTACAAAAATGCAAAATTGAAAGAGGTTTTAGGAGATAATTCAACATTGGTTTACATACAACAGTTAGTTCTATTTAATGTCTCCTGAAACATTACAATACAGAATGGGAAATGGTGAAGTTGTAGTTTTTACACAATTCATTTACATAGAGAATATGATTTGAAAACACTTGTATATGACTCATGTGCTTAATGTTTCCATACATTTCATTGGCAATATGAGAGTAAAAAGGTTCTATATGCTTCATTCAGCTAAGCCATGATAAATGAACTATTAACCTTTGTCATGCTAAATACAACCTTTAGAACTACATCAAAATTAAAGGGCTGAAAGTGCTAGAATGCATATATATGGGCTAATATTTTTTTGAAAATAAATCTTATAAGTAGCTCAAACTTTAAAGGTACATATAGATGCTGTAGAGTAAGATAACATAAATTATGCAGGAATATTTCAGGTTCAGCTTGACAAGGGTTAACTGAATTATCTAAGAAATTAATGTAGCAAAAGATACGTGTCATTAAGATTTTACTAATTCATCAATATTCTCACAAATTGTTTGCCATATTACATCAATAAAGTGTGGTATACCTATACAGAGGTAATTTGGTTATAGCTTCTACAAGAGAACTCTATATGATAAAAGAACAATGATGTCCTTCAGACACACCTCTTGTTGTAACATTTTTCTCAGTAGTTAAGCTAAGAGAATGATTTTCGATTAGCCTTCTTACTGTGAGCAATCGTCTGTCTATTATTCTGTGGGTCTCTGTCTGTAAAAACTTTACATTTATTTGGCATGATGTTAGATCACACTGATACCTATCTTCAGATATAAAGGTCCAGATCATATGATAAGGTGAATGTCATTTTCCAAGGTCAAGCTTTTAAAACAATAACAAAAACACTAGACATTTACAAGTACTTTAAGCATATTCAAGACACAATGCTCTTATTTGGCATGATGATAAATCTAATCAATGAAGGTCTACAAATGTCAAGGTCATTTGTCAAGGTCAAATTTTTGCGAAAGATAAAATGCTGATATTTGACATGATGATAGATCTAAGCGATTCAAATCTGCAGATATAAGGGTCTTTGTTAAACTTTTGCAAAACTAAACCAAATATTTACATTTTCAATTACTTATAAATGTGTTTGGTGCACCTAATCATTGTTATGATGGTTTCTAAAACAGTTCCGCCCCAACATTCAATGTAATCTTAGGGCTGGTTATCAAACTTGGGCACAGTCATTACTGGTGAAATGCCAATTAGTTATTACTGGTGTAATACAAATGAGTTATAGACAAATGACTCTTTTCATATGTTAGACAGAAAAATGGGTCAAAGTCACTAACACCAGAATCAAGAGCATGGTCTGTAACAGACTGAGCTCACTGGGCTTGATCATAGTCATTAGTGAGAGTATATTTTTACCTGTTTCATAAGCTTTTGGGAAATGGAAAAAAAATGTAATCAATCAAAGCTGGTTGACAGCCAGGTGTGTTACCAAATATGAATTAATATTTGAGCATTGTGACTCTAGATTTGTAATCAGATGAGAGATCATCAATTAGCAAAATGAACATTTGGAAGTTAAGTGAAAGAAAATCAGAAATTGCAAATAAAAAAGTAAAAAATGATAAAAAATAAACTTGCAATTAAGACTGAAATGATTTGTAAAACAATATAAGTTAAAGAAAGTGTTTTAACCAACTACCAAATGGCAAAATTCTAGACTTGTTAAAATTGAAGAAGTTGCAGACAACAATCTTAAGTTGTTAAAATATTGTTTATTTTATTCTTTGTCACAAGAAATTTCGTCATATCCGCAATATTTTCCTAACTATATTTTCTTGAGGGGTATCAAAGTGAGAATGGTGTGGGTTAAAGCTAATACAAAGTAATTTCCCAAACAGTGTCTTTAAATTAATATAACATGGTTAAAGAAGAAAAAATAACAATTTTTTGACTCAGAATTGAAAAAATATTTTTGGACTTTATGTTAGATCATTTCATGTACACACAACATTGATCGCAGCAGCAGTAGCGGAAAATGTCGGTAGCGAAAATTTTTGGGACGAATCCGTAATCAGCGTTTTCACAGGACTTTATATAAAAAATCGTCCAATAACAATACGAAAATGAATAAAATTATTAATTCTATCATATGTGACTTTGATTTGTAAAAGTCACTTTGAATTACGTGATTTGCGGACTTCAAATACGTTTTCGATAGCTCAGGTACCGTACGTAGTTAAAAGGTAAAAACTGTGATAAAACATGCAAAAAAATTAAAAATCATGGTCAATATTATTCTTCTCATCGATCCCGAAATTAATAGTATTTTTCGGAATTTTATTCAGTAATACTTTGTTCAATATCAACTAAAAACTTTGCATAGAGTAAAGAACGATCTCGGGGGTTAATTCCCCAGAGCTCAAATCTCGCGGTAAACGAGAGCGAGATTTCACCTTTTCGAATTCGTCAATAGACTGTATCATAACAAGAATCTCAGGAAAAGATCGTAGCAGCCTTTAAATTCTTTGCCATAATTTTCTTCACTTGTTACAATTAAAGCAGATCTCAAATTGAAGGATTCTAATGAAAAATGAATTTGCTGTACGTAGTTTTTCGGCAGTATTTTTTTCATTAGATTAGATATCAAGATTTCTAATTTTAACAAAATTTTGACTTCTTTTAAATGACACGGCGTCCGTAAATGTCGGCCATTATTCTCATTTTGTGAAAGTAAGCAACAAATCTCGTAGACTGATGATAACTTAATTTACAGAAATAATTAAAACTTAAGAAGGGAAAGGATTTTAAATAAAGATTTCTGGTGCCGATTTGCCGAAACCAACCAGCGTAGGTGTAAATGAAGGGAGCATGTTGGCTATTAGCTGCCAGAACATACCGCTCTTTCTGATAATCTGCTGGCCTCTCGATTATCGATACACGCTTGAATTACGATCAAAGGGCTTCCGACCGACAGTTGTATAATTGCACACTGTCCCCTACTTTTATAGTCGCTTGCTATCACCTATCGTATCCAGGCGACTACCCGAAAATTCCAGGCGACTTCGACTTCGCTTTGATCAGCAAATCAGGCGAAGTTTTATGAAACCAGGCGACTTTTTGGGTCATACTAAAACAAGCCCTACAGAGATTTATAGCCCTACAGACGCCCTACGGAATTTGTACACGCCCTACGAGTATATGAGCGATAATGCTGTATAATTTTTAGTTAATATGATTGAAATTAACATTTTTCTTCATATTTCAAAATATTTTCTGTTAAATTATCTTATTTATGATGATTTTGATGTTTACAAATGCCGAAACCTGACCGGAAGTAACTTGAGGAAACCTCAGACCATTAAATGAGGGATGTCCCTCAAATCTACAGTCAAATTTCTATTAAAATACTTATCCCCTCAGTAATAAAAGGAATAGGTTTATCAAATAAAAAAATTCACTTATCATCAGGTTTTAAATGATTTTTCGAGTCGAAATTGTAAAGATAAGGGAGGCAACTCAATTTAGCAAAGGCTAGAAGCCTATAGGATGGATACCAATGACAAAATTGGAAAGACGTTGCCTTGACGGAGAAAGCTTGTTCTAATTTCAAGTGCCTGATAATGTAGACATTGTTAGAAAAGAAATTATTTTCACCTTTTCTCGAATTAACTATATCGCTTACCGATCACATGAATATTATAAGCATTAAAGTCTGAGTTAAATCATATTGAATTGTTTAGGAAGACTACAAATAATTTCTGTCTTTTTAGAATAAACATTGAACCCAGCCTAACAATCTCTTTTTATGCGACACTGAAGAATGTTGTAAGACATTGCGAAAAAAATGCTTGTAACAAATAGAGTCTCATTAAGCTAAACGTCCCTTACTATATTTCATAAAAAGGACTTTCCACTCTACTTTGATTGCAAATAAGAGTTGCTTCCCTTGCATTGCATTGAGATCCCTTTGTATCTAAAAAGTCCTTTTCTAACATGAAACTATACTAAAATAAAGATAAAAACCAAAACATAAATAATTTTGGTTCTCAAAAATACTAATATGAAGACATTGTTTGCTTATGAAATTGTTGGGCGATCAATTAAACGATAGGGCGTTTCGTCAAGTACTTCCGGTCAAATTATGTGATATTGTAAACATCAAAATCATCATACATAAGATAAATTCACAGGAAGTATTTTGAAATATGAAGAAAAATGTTAATATCATACATATCAATTAAAAATTATACTCCATTATTGCTAATATACTCGTAGGGCGTGTACAAATTCCGTAGGGCGTCTGTAGGGCTATAAATCTCTGTAGGGCTTGTTTTAGTGTGACCGCGACTTTTTCGCCTGAGTCGCCCACTCTGCAGAGCCCTGCTTGTTCATGTATCAATGTAGTAAAATTATTCTCTCAAATCAACAGTTACAGGTAATTTGTAAAGAAAATGACTGTTGACATAGTGAAAACAAATAGCTAAACCCATTCCAACTCAGTGGCACTTTTAAATGCCCTAAAAGAAAAAAGCTTTTGAAACATAGTGGAAAATAAAGAAATTGCTTGTTAAAAGTAATTTCTTCATTTTTCACAATATTTTATACCCAAAAAGATGAAAAAATTTAAAAATTCTATCTGCTTGTAATTTTTGTCTGCAGCTTCTTTCGATTTGAACCAGTCTAAAATTTTGTTTTGTGGGAATGGGTTATTTCCAATGAATTCTCATTACTCATAAAAAGTAGGAAAGGTTTGGGTTACAACCAAAGAGAACAGGGCAAGATAAATGCATTAAAATACTGAAATTCTAATAAATAACCCCCAAATTTGCCATAAAAATGCAATTGATGAAAATTTCAGGTTTAAATGTGAATCAATAAACTTTATTTCTCCCTTGATATGAAACATTCTACATATGTTTCATATTTATCCCGAGAACTTATCTCCAAATGACAATCTTTTAGCCCATTACCTGTCAAATTACTAGTCCAAATTAAAAGAGTTTATAGGTAATTCAAAATGGCTTTTATTTGAAAAACATTTATCATTAAGGGTGGAAAACAATGTGGGAATTAAGAAACTGCTTGCAGCAAGAAATTTTTCTATAAAGTCATTTGAGGGTCATAGAACTTCAGAATTCTTATAAACAATTACCACACAATGACTCTTTTTGACTCCCCTCAAGAAAAAACAACTAGGATCATTCTGTATAAAATGAAGAAATACAAACCTTTTCTTCATTTTACACAATGTTTTCTATCCAGAAAGTTGAAGAAATTTAAAATTTAATAAATATTATATTATTGTCTACACCTCCTTTCAATTTGGACCAGTCTAAATATTTTCCATCCGGTAATGGGTTATAGGGATCCATAGAAGAGATTTTAGCAATTTATAAGATTTATAGCTGAATTTGTCTATCTTGTAACATAAAAAGGTAGAAAAGTAGAAGTGATCTGCAAAGATTTTCAAGGCAATCAGGCAATATCTTGTGTCATTTACAAAATATAGGGACATTTTACAAAATAGATGGATGGATTACAATAACATTGATATAGCTTTCAAGGTTTTGAAGGCATCGACAATATCTCAATAGTCTTTAAAAAACTTGGGTCATTTGAGATATTTGGGGACAATGGTGCAAAAACTTAGCCTTTGCAGATTACTGTGAAGAAAATGTTGAATACTAGACGGCAGTTTAAAATATTCTAAGATAAAAAACTAAAAGCTTAAAAAAACTGAAATTAACAAGAGCACTGCATGCTAATGCCAAAACTGGACTGTTCAAGTGCTTGATAGAGGGTACAACTTCTAAGTTGAAAAGGGGCATAATTCATTAAAACCGTTGTCGTGCTGAACCCGGAAGATTCTTGTTTTGAAAGGATGTGTAGACAAAGATCAGCATGCACATAGTCAACACCATCCCAATACCTCTTTTTAACCTATTCCCACACAATAACGCTTTTATACCTCGCAAAATTAGAAGTTTTGAAAACACTGTGGACAATGAAGAAATTGCTTGTGACAAGCAATTTCTTCATTATCCACAATGTTTTCTACCCCCTTCATTATCCACAATGTTTTCTACCCCAAATGACAAAGATTTTAAAAATTTCATCAACTTAAAATTCGTCTGCAACTTCTTTCAAGTTGGACTTGCTGTGTGGCAATGGGTTAAACCAGAAATAATTATACAATGAATTTTGAAAATGTATATTAATCGTATAAAAATGTATATTATTAATGTATTAATTATAAAAATGTATATTAAATGTATATTGATTAAAATGTATATTAAATGTATATAAATGTAATTATATTAATACATAAAATGTGGTGCTTCCAGTGCTTTCAGCCTTTGAATTTAATTAAATTTTGCAAGGGATTTTATTCAGCATGTTAACTCTTTCCCAGACGGCAAAATTTTTGACTGGCCCAAATTGCAGGAAGTTGCTGATGACAATATAAAGTGAACGTAATTTTGGATTTTTTCAATTTTCTGAGTAGAAAACATTGTTAAAAATGAAGAAATTGCTTGTAACAAGCAATTTCTTCATTTTTACAAGGTTTTTTAAAACTTTTTTTTCTTGGGGGCTCCTAAAAGTGTCAATGAGTGGGAATGGGTTAAAGATTAAAATAATAACTTGTTGGGAAAGATTTCACTGTTGATAGTGAATAAACTCTCTGAGTTTCAAGTAACTGAGTCCGGTAATACTAGAGATATTACAAAGTGTATATTTGGACAAAACTACAGACACAGGTGATGTCCTGGCTGTGGCAACACCTTGGGTTTCCTCTAAAAATGACCAAGCTAAAAAAGGATAATGTAGGGGGAGAAAACATTGTGCCTAAATGAGAAATTGCTTCTAACAAGCAATTTCTCCTTTTTCCATGATGTTTTCACCAGCTTTCTATTTTTATGCCCCCCCCTCGATAGATCGGGGGCATATTGTTTTATCGGTGTCTGTCTGTCTGTCTGTCTGTCTGTCTGTCTGTCTGCAAAACTTAACCTGCCAACTAAACATTTTCCTATAACTTCGACCCTGATGAAGTTACGATGCTAATATTTGGTATGTAGATAGGTCTCAACAAGGCGCAACTGGGGAAGGTCATTTCATAAAGGTCAAGGTCAAAATTTTAACCCTTTTCCCCAAAACGTTACTCAAAAACTTAACCTGCCAAGTAAACATTTTCCTATAACTTCATCCCTAATTAAGTTACAATGCTAATATTTGGTATGTAGATAGGTATCAACAAGGCGCAACTGAGGAAGGTAATTTCATCAAGGTCAAGGTCAAAATTTTAACCCTTTTCCCTAAAACAAAGGAAAAAAACCCAATAAAGTCACCTGTTTCTAAAGAATTCCTGTGTTGGGGGCATGGTGTTTCACAAACACATCTTGTTTTTCAATGCATCAAAATACAGGATCATGTAAAAGATTAAAGCTATCAGCATCATTTTATCTTTAGGATCAGATATGAAAGCAAATCAATATTTATATCCCTCACAGTATGTAAATCAAACAGATTTTCCATGAAGTACAAAATTTCATGTTACACAATGAAGAGAGTTCTGACTAATTGCATCGGCACAGTACCAATCATGATCTGTGGCAGTCTACTGAGGCTGAGCAATGTTCTGGTGCCTCCTTTTTTATAAGAGGTAGATTGTTTGGCATCTATTGACTTAACCCATTCCCACACAGGCCCTCCTTTTTATGCCCCTCAAGAAAGCAGCTTTCGAAAACATTGTGGAAAATGAAGAAATTGCTTTTATCAAGCAATTTCTTAATTATCCACAATATTTTCTATCCAAAATTAAGACCATAACATTTAAAATTCCATCAATTTGAAATCGTCTTCTGCAGCTTCTTTCAATTTGGACGGTCGTAAATTTGACTGTGTGGGAATGGGTTAACCCTTGTCATGCTGAATAAAATCATTTTCCACATTGCACAAAAATCAAAGAGCTGAAAGCACTGAAAGTAGTAGTTTTGAGCCAAAATTTGTTTTGAAAATTGAGTCTTTACTTAAAAGGGAAAAACAGGTGGTGTAGACTAAGATCAGACTGCCCATGTGCAGGCTGATCTTTGTCTATACCTCCTAAAAAGCAGGAATATTCGGAAACAGCATGACAAGGGTGAAAAAATAAGTATTCACCTTTCCCGTTTTTATGCTCTCGGTAAGGAGAGCATATAGCTGCCTCTTTGTCTGTCTGTCCGTCCCTCAATCCGTCTGTCCGGAGTGATTTCTCCTTGGACCAAATCAAATGAAACTTACCATGTGAACTCCCTATGATAAAATGCCAATGTGCTTTTCCTCGTTTTTTGACTTGAGGCTTTGTCACGGAAAAAGGGGTCAAAAATAGTTTTTCTCAAATTTCTCCTAGTCTAATGGTCAGAATTTAATGAAATTTCATATTTGAGTAGCAACTCAGATACCCTCAACCATGAGCTATTTGAAATTCGCAGAACTAAGATGTGTCGTGGAAAAAAGGGGCTTTATGATTGATAGCTTTATGTTAGCTCTCCATTTCTCTGCAACAAACTTACATTGGCCATAACTTTTGATTAATAAGAGATACAGCCTTCATATTTCACATGTGCATTATTTATGACAAAACATTTGTGTTGGTACTAAGGTCAAGGTCATCTGTTAAGGTCAATGTCTTTTCTCAAGCTAAAAATTTAAATTTTGTGAACTTTTATATTGTCCATAAGTTTACAATGGTAAGTGATATAGCCTTCATATTTCACATGTGCCTTGCTTATGACATGACCTTTCTGTTGGTACTAAGTTCAAGATCATCTATCAAGGTTAAGGTCATTTCTTGAGGTCAAAATTTTGAAAATTTTGCCTTTAACATCGCCCATAAGTGTACAACGATAAGTGATATAGCCTTCATATTTTACATGTGCATTGCTTACGACATGACCTTTTTGTTGGTACTAACATCAAGGTCATTGGTCAAGGTCAAATTGTCAAGGTCATTAATTTTCAAATAAACCTCCTTTACAAATTGCCAAAATTTCTTGTTACTTTACATAAATGTTTATTAAGTGCCCTAGGTAATGTTTAATTCAATTTTTGACTCAATGATTCTTAGTCCATACTAAAAGGGGGCTTAATGCCATGTAGCTTTACATTTAGTGTATTTCCTACTCTAAAATAAATCAGTCTATTGTTTCTGTAAGTCTACTCAAGTTAGAGGCTTCAATTTTTTGTATGGAGGCATTTTTCATTGAAAACTTTGATGGTAAAGGTAAAATATTTTACCATATAATGATATTGAATTTTACTAGAATCAGGTCTGTGAAACCAAACAGATTCCTTCAATGTTTGTCAAACTTCCAAATTTAACGTGAAATGAACTCTCAAACTATAGTTGCATTCAATAAGAAGTTTTTTGTCCAATAATGGCATACAGTTTGTCACTGTGACAAAAACCTTATTTGGGGAGCATAATTCATCTCCGACGGCTCTTGTTGAAATTTTAGACTGGTCCTAATTGAAAGAGGTTGCAAATGACAATAATAGAATTGGATGCATTTTGAAATGAAACCATCCTATAAGGTGGAAAATATTGTGGGAAAAGAAGAAATTGCTTGTTACAAGCAATTTCTTCTTTTTTCCAAAGTGTTTTCTCAAGTATAAAATCACAGTGACGTAAAGTCCTGGGTTTTTACAGAAAAGGTTTAAAGCTGAAAATTTGATACAATAAAAATTATCAGATTTTCCAATAGTTATTAATGTCATTTCAATGATAAATAATCAATTCTTCATTTTCCACAATGTTTTCAAAAGCATTTTTCTTGAGGGGCCTAAAGAAAGCATCATTGTGTTGAAATGGGTTAATCTAGTAAAGCACTATGAATTTAGTTTAATGTGATACTAATGTGATATTTTCCCTATGCTCTACTTTGGTACATCGGAATCTATTGGACGTGGTTATTTGTCTTTTGTAAATGTAGATAACAACTGAATTGCTAGCGGCAGATGTAAGTGATACGTCATGGGAATCACAAATAATGCAACTTTAGCTTCAGTCGATAGATAGCATATTTACCCAATGAATTCAATCACCTTTGTAAAATATCTGAAAGCAGTACTGTTAAAAATTTGAAAATTGAGAGCCAAAGTTTTCTTTCATTATCTGTGGAAACAAGAAAAAAGCAGAAATGATCACTGGTTCTAAATTTCTTCTAAGTTTTAGATAATTTATCATTTCCAATCCAAATCAATTGATTATTTGAAAAAAATCAATTTGTCTTCTACAGTTCAAGTTACTTAGTTGTGTACATCATGCCAAGGTATTCTTGACTTATAGGAATTTCCTCGGATTTCGGTCTACAGATAATCATTCAAAAGATGAACAGAATTGAAACTTCTGCATTTATAAGATCCTTCCTCTTCTCAAGCCTTTATTTTTGCTATAAATTTGCAAAGTCGTACACGAAAAATACCCAAGATAACCTCTTACAGTCACGATGCTTTTAAAGAGAAAGTAACTTTTTGTACTTCAGATATGCTTTAGATAAAGTTTGCATTGACTGTCTGTCAACAATGTCAATCAAACAAGAAGGACATGATCAGCAAGAATTTACCGGCTATTTGCTTTCAAATACATGTATATAAATGCATGCAATGGCATATATTATGCAAGTTAAAAACATCTTGCACTTTATTAGCTCATGTTATTGTTATCTAGCTGAATCTGTCACCCATTGTACAATCACCATTGTATGTCAACATCTTGTGTGCACTCTAGAGGCCACAATATACGGTCAAATCTCGAAACTTGGTAAGAATGTTGGCTTCATTACACCTTGGGCAAGACTGGATTAGGTCATATTGGGTCAGAAATTAGGTTACAAGATCAAGTCTAAGGTAAACCTTGTGAGCACTGTTATTGGCACATTTTTTCCTGTAATGTCTTGATATTTTGTAAGAATAATTATCGTCACAATATTTCTGTCAAGTTCCATATTAGCCATGGGTATCAAAAAGTAGGTCTCATGACAAATGTTTGCACTCTAGATAGTATAGTTTTGCTTCTAATGTCTTGAAATTTGGTCAGTATGTTTGTCTTCATAAAATCTCGGTCAAGGTTGATTAGGTCAAACCGTTGAATAACTTTGTGTACAGCATAGAGGCTACATTTCTGGCCCAAATATTCTTAACAGATGACACTTTTTGACATCCCTTGAGAATACCAATTTGATGCTTTGGCGCTAAACAGTTGTAACAGCCTATATGTTTAAGGCAGTTACAACTGTTTTGTGCTGAACTATCAAATTGTGAAAACATTGTGTCAAAAGAAGAAATTACTTGTGGCAAGTGGCAATATTTTCTACCAAGAAATATGAAAAAATCTAAAATTTCATGAATTTTGAATTGTCGTCTGCAACTTCTTTCAATCTGGACCAGTCTAAAATTGTTGTCTGCAACTTTTTTATTTGGACCAGTCTAAAATGTTCTTGTGTGGGTATGGGTTAAAGGTTATTTCTCCATGATACATGTGTTTATACAAAGACAGAATTCTGAAATTAGATAACTTGTGTTTTTTGGCCATTTGTTGCCTCAGGTGTGCGCTTCAGGGCCACTTGAATTCTTGTCTTATGTTAATGATGTCACAGATTGTGATTCTAACTAATTTTCTGCATGAGCTTTCAGTTTAGAAGAGTCAATCATTTGTTATGTGGTAAATCGTGTTAACCCATTCACCAATAATGAGGCTTTCTGAAGCCCCATAAAGAAAAACAATTGGCAAACCGTTGTTGAAATTGAAGAAATTGCTTGTAACAAGCAATTTTCTCATTTTTCCACAATATTTTCTACCTAGAATATTGGAAAAATGAAAAATTTCATAAAGTTTAAATTGATATCTGAAACTTCTTTCAATTTGGACCAGTCTAAAAATTTCTATGGTAATGGATGAAAAGAAGAGCATTAGGAAATTTGAATTATTCATGTAGTAAAAGTGGGATCATACAACTTCATGCATGAAAATTAAGCTTTCTGCATTGATAATGGACCACAATTTGCTAAACAGGCTTCCAGATGGCTTTTACAATAAATAGAAATCAATTTTATTCAAATCTTTAACCATTTTTAGATCAGCTATTCAAGGAATGTGTTTTGTCACATAGATTAAAGCAGCTCTTGAACATATTTTCATGAAAATTCGATATAGAAAAATTATCTGCCTTTTAGCTCACCTGTATTCGCGTAGTACTCAGGTGAGGTATTGTGATTGGTCATGGTCCAGCGTCTGTCCTTCATGTGTCCATCAACAATTCCTTTTCCTGTACAAACACTAGTTTTTACGCCCTTGTGATTGTATACTTGAGAAATCATTGTGGGAAAAGAAGAAATTGCTTGTAACAAGCAATTTTTTCTTTTTCCACAATAATTTCTACCCTACTGAATGGTTATTTTTAAAAATAAATCCACTTTAAATTTTCGTCTGCAAAACCTTTGAATTTGGACAGGTCTACAAATATTGAAACAGGAAAGGGTTAAACATCTTTTCCACCTAAATTACTAGGCCAATCAAGCTGAAAATTGGCAGGGATGTTCCTTGGGTGAAACTCTGTCAAAGTTATTAAAAGAATTTAATTCCAACAAAAGCTGTGGTTGCCATTGCAACAGAAAGTTGAAAATCTTAAAAGAATCCATATTTTGCATGGGAATTTGTCTTGTGACCCTCTACTATTGTTCTTAACCCTTGTCATGCTGAATTAAAATCCTATTTACAGATTTACTGTAAATCAAAGGACTGAGAGCACTGGAAAGTCTTAATGAGGGTCACTATTTATTTTGAAAATTGATTATTTCAACAACTCTGGCTGAAAGGGGACAAGCAGGAAGTGAAGACCAAGATCAGACTGCACTTATGTGCTGGCTGATCTTTGTCTATACCTCCTGCCAAAGCAGGAATAATCTGGGTTCAGCATGACAAGGGTTAAAATAATGCTCCTGGGTTTTCATTTGGGAAATCTTTGAATTCTTCTTTTTTAAAGTGTTGAACAGTAACTCTCATTACAAAATTAGCTTAACCCATCGACAGATGAAAATTTTTTAGACTGGTCAAAATTGAAAGAAATTTAAAGTTTGTGAAATTTTAGATTTTTTCAACTTTCTGGGTAAAACATTGTGGAAAATAAAGAAATTGCTCGATACAAGCGATTTCTATATTTTCCACTATGTTATTCCAATTATTTTTCTTGAGGGGTGTTAAAAAGCGTCACTGTGTGGGAATGGGTTAATCTTTTTTTCATAAATGTCTAAAAGTATTACAGTTAAAAATTAGAAAATTGTTCTTTCATAATCTGAGCAAGAGGCGCTTTTCAGTATAAGCATAGGTGATGTATTACTTGATTTCCAAACAAACAATTTGCTTAAAGGTATACAGCTGGAATTTATTGATATGACTTGACCTGTATAACTGATAAATCATAATTACTCTCAATGAAGGTCGTGCATTTACATGTAATATCAACCATCAAGGAGAAATACATTGCTCATACAATGCATATATGTAATATTTGTACATCAAATTGACGTTTTACCAAGACATGAAGTAAATACCAGGAGTTAGAATCAGTAAAGATTCCATAACCTTTTTTCTTTATTTTTCATATTGCATGTTAGAAACAAAGGCCATCCTATTGACATGCTTTTAGAATACTTTATGTTCAGTAGAAATCTTCTTTTCATGTTAAAAGCAAGAGATGTTTCTGAACATCACTAATTTTCTTCCCTAATAGATTTTTGATTGAAAAAATGTAACTGATTATCCTCTGGCAGAAGCACTGCATTATGGTACCATGCAGACACACTCTCACGCTATAACGTGACTCAGGTCACGAAATAGTATTTATATAAGCTTGACAGCAAATGTTTGATTACCCCATTCCCACCCAACCAAATTTTGCACTTGTCCAGATTGAAAGAAAAGGCAGACATAGTATTCAAGTTGATGAAATTTTCAAAATCCTGTTCTTACAAGAAAGAAACAGAATGGAAAATGAAGAAATTGTTTGTGACAAGCAATTTCTTCATTTTCCACACTGTTTAAAACGAATCTTGAGGGGCATTATAAAAAGCTTGATCGTCTGGGATTGGATTAACAAATTCCTAGGGATGGCAGTGGACTCAATGCAGACATCATTATAAAATGAGTCCGAAAGGATCCATCCCATATTGTAGAAAATATTATGAAAAGAGACACTTTCTTTAATGCACTTTCTTCTTTTTCAACAATTCTTTCCCAAGTATAATATCACAGGAATATGAATATCAGGGATTGCACAGGAATGGGTTGAATGAGATTGCCTTACATTAGCATCTTGTAAAACTATTGACCTAGATATTTTGTCTGAATGTTTTAAATTATTATTTCTAGTTAATTAATTTCCTCGCTGATTTTTTCCATCAGAAATATAATGATGATGGGCCTTTAATTTGCTGGACTGAAATGTCCCTTGCAATGTAATACAGGCCCTCTTGGGGCTCTCCTTCTTATGTTACAGTAAAATCTGCCACAATAGAGTGATTGTAATACAAATACCAAGCAATGTTTAACATTGCGAATTCTCTGGCTTGTTGCTGTATCAATAGTGTGCCATTGTGGGAAGAGTAATAAGATTTTTGTCTAAAATCTACAAGAATCATGTCATTGGTGCATGAGCAAAATGTTGTAACTACAGCTTTATTGAAGCTGTAATTACAACATTTTGCTTGCGTGCGGACAATGTGTACAGTTGTACCAGACACCTTAATGCTAGAAACAGATAGCCTGTTACATCTAATTGAATAACATTAGGCATTAAGATTAGAAATCCTTACTTTAGCATCTGGTGTATGTTTCTTTTACAGAAAGAAGCCATAAACTATGAAAGAAAATATTGTAGATGAGGGTCAAAACTTTGTAACTATAGCATATAGGTAAATTGTTTGTTGAAAGCCTAAAGATACTTACAATAATGTGTTTTGATGAAATGGTTCTTGATTACTGTGGAGATATGCATGGCATCTCTTGGTGGAAGTACCGATTTGATATGCCAATCAAATTCATGTTTGGCAGCTTGATCTTGTTTATGTCCGAGAGTGTAATGATAATCATTATCATAATAAAGACTTTAATTACAGAGGCTATATACACATTTTGTTGTCCATTTTGCAATGATGCCTGTAACATCAACTAATCATAAGCAAAACAATATATAACATAGATTAATATAAATAATGTCAATAATAGTAAAAGTTTGACATAAAAAGGAATGTTAACCCTTTCCTGTACAATCCCTTGTTTTTACGTCCCTCTGACTTTACACTTTAGAAAACATTGTGGGAAAAGAAGAAATTGCTTGTAACAAGCAATTTCTCCTTTTTCCATAATGTTTTCTACCTTACTGAATGGTTATTTTTCAAATTAAAGCCACTTTAAATTTTCGTCTGCAAATCCTTTGAATTTGGACAGAGCTAAAATTTTGGAAAACAGGAAAGGGTTAATAACAATAAAAGTTTCAAATATTTTCCTAATCTTTACTTATGCAGTCCAGTTAATGGTTTGTGTTCAAGTCTTCTCTAAACTTAATTGTGATTTGATTTGCAAATTATTTTGTTTTTTTATGGAATCATTGGACTATTTCTTTGCTATTTCCTGTTCAAAAATCAGGAAAATTTCTAGAAATCTTCTGACATTGTCAGTTTTGGTTTACTGAGGTGTTACATTGGTCTTCAAAAAATAATTTGTCAAATGGCCACATTTTAATAGATGCAAGATGAAGCCTGTTCATAGAAACTTGTAATTATGTATCTCTAAGGAAACTTTTCTTATTTTTGATAATAAAAAGATTATATATAAGTTGTTTCTTTAATGGTTGAATGGAAGGTTGCTAAGGGATTGGTCATTAATGTGTGTCAATATGTACATGTATTTGACATTATTTTTAATGTGTTAACCCTGCTCATGCTGCCATAAAAATCTTATACAGAATTGTTTTAAAGCCAAAAGACTGGCAGCACTAAAAGGTCTTAACGAGGGTCATTATTTCTTTTTGAATATTGATTATTTAAACAATTATGGCTGAAAAGGGACAAGCAGGAGGTATAGACCAAGATCAGACTGCACTTTTGTGCAGGCTGATCCTTGTCTATACCTCCTGCCAAAACAGGAATATTCTGGGTTCAGCATGACAAGGGTTAAAATAACATATCCTCCTAAACTACAAAATTTGGCAGAAATGTTCCATATGTGGTCTTCTTTCATAATAGCTAAATGAACATTGCTTGAAAGTCTTGACTTTGGGATGCCCAGGTACAAAGCTATGTATAAGGTATGGTTAGGTTCACTTTTTAGCTCACCTGAGCACAAAGTGCGAGGTGAGCTATTGTGATCGGTCGTTGTCCGTCGTCCGTCCGTCCGTCTGTCCGTCTGTCCGTCTGTCCGTCCGTCCACAATTTCTTTAAAAATCTTCTCCTCCTAAACCAGTAGGCCAATCAAGCTGAAACTTTGCAGGGATGTTCCTTGGGTGAAGTTCTTCAAAAGTTGTTAAAAGAATTTCATTCCGTCAAAAACTCTGGTAGCCGCGGCATTTGAAAATGGGAATCTTTAGTAATTCTTTAAATATCTTTAAAAATCTTCTCCTCCTAAACCAGTGGGCCAATCAAGCTGAAACTTTGCAGGGATGTTCCTTGGGTGAAGCTCTTCAAAAGTTGTTAAAAGAATTTCATTCCGTGAAAAAATGTTGTAACCGCGGCATATGAAAATGAGAATCTTTAGTAATTCTTTAAATATCTTTAAAAATCTTCTCCTCCTAAACCAGTAGGCCAATCAAGCTGAAACTTTGCAGGGATGTTCCTTGGGTGAAGTTCTTCAAAAGTTGTTAAAAGAATTTCATTCCGTCAAAAACTCTGGTTGCCGCGGCATTTGAAAATGGGAATCTTTAGTAATTCTTTAAAAATCTTTAAAAATCTTCTCCTCCTAAACCAGTGGGCCAATCAAGCTGAAACTTTGCAGAGATGTTCCTTGGGTGAAGCTCTTCAAAAGTTGTTAAAAGAATTTCATTCTGTGAAAAAATGATGTAACCGCGGCATATGAAAATGGGAATCTTTAGTAATTCTTTAAATATCTTTAAAAATCTTCTCCTCCTAAACCAGTAGGCCAATCAAGCTGAAACTTTGCAGGGATGTTCCTTGGGTGAAGCTCTTCAAAAGTTGTTAAAAGAATTTCATTCCGTGAAAAAATGTTGTAACCGCGGCATATGAAAATGGGAAATTTTAGTAAATCTTTGTTGTTGTTTTTTTCATAGTCTTCAAGGCCATAGACCTTTATATTTTGTATAGAGCTTAATCATATGGTTCTCTACCAAGTTTTTAAATATTCAATCTCTGGGGTCAAAAATGGCCCCACCCCTAAAGTCCGAAGTTTGGAAAAATGCTTAATTAGAGCAATTTCAAAAGAATTCTCCTCTTAAACTATAAAGTCTAGGATATTCATATTGGGTATGTAGCATAACTAGATGGTTTTGTACTATATCACAAAAAGTTTTCATCCAAGGGTCAAAAACGGCCCTGCACTAGAGGTCCAAAATTTGGGAAAAACGCAAAATTTGAGTATGTTAAAAAAAATCTTCATTTTAAGGTGGAGGGCATTTATATTTTGAGTGTAGCATAGCCTGGCTGTTATCTATCAATTTTGATTAAAATTATGCCTGTAGGTTACCCCTTCCCTGGGTGTCCAAAGTTCATAAAAATGCTCAATTATACCATGTTCAACAGTCTTCTCCTCCCAATCTACAAAGTCTTAGGCATTCATATTTGGTACAGTCAGGCCGCGATACACCGACCATCATTATATCGGCAAACTCAGTTAACGACAAAAAAACACTGGGAACAAACCTCACCTAACGTAATTTTGACCCGTTTGAACGGCATATTCAAGTACCGACACCGACGGACATTTGTCGGAACAAATCTTCGAAATTTAATGAATTTTGCTTCAGTTTATCGGAATTTTCTCAGCCCATGTTTTACGGTTGTTGACATGCCGTAAAGGGTGTCGTAAAATCCTTTATCCGCAGTTGTCGTAAACAATATAGGTTACACAATAGACTCGATTATCGATTTTTTACATCTTCTGATTAATAGTGTTTAATGTAAATAAAATGCCTTTGGCAAGTTTTTAACACTTAAATTACCGGTGTTGTATGTTTTTTTGAATTCGGTTGTCTTTATTTGAGATGTTTGAGCAATTTGAGAAGTTTGAGAAATCTGAGAATTTTGAGAAGTGTCCTTAATAAATGCGAGAAACAATTTCTTCGTTATTTTTATTATCATTGTCCCAATCCGTAACGTAATGCGTTAACTTCCCAGCTTTTAGCCTGTTCCTGTTTAAAACTTTCACTTCCTGTCTAGTCCGTCATTTCTCGCCGACATCCCGAAAAATCTCCCGGTACCCAAAATCTCCTGCTCCATTACAACGACTGACTCAGTTACCGACAGGAATTGTGTGGGGACAAAGTATGTCGTTATAATGGGGTTTGACTGTATATAGCATGAACAGATGGTTCTTTATCTTGTTAGCTAAAATCTTAGCCCTGGGATAAAACATGGCACTGCCCTATAGGTCCAAAATTTTGGAAAACATCCAATAAGAGCGACTTCAAAAGACTTCTTCTTCTGAAATATATGGTGAAGGGCATTCATATTTGGTATGTAGCATGACTAGATCATTTTGTATTATGTTATAGGAAAAAATGCTCGTAGGATAAAAAACGTCTCTGCTCCTGGGGTCAAAAATTGCATTGATCGCATTGAAAGAATTCTTAAATAGAAATGGAGAAATAGCTTGTCACTCCCTTTATCACAATGCTTTTTTAAACTTTTTTTTCCTGAGGGTGACAAATTCTGGGATAGTTTGGTAATGGATTAAACAATAAAGCCAAAGGCATTCAATTTTTTGGATAGCATTACTGGATTGTTTTGTACAAAGCCCAAAATCTTATATTTTGTTTCATTTATTTTGCTCAAGTTAATTCTTTTTATTCAAAAAAGGACTAATTTGCGGATGCCTCAGGTGAGCGATTTAGGACCATCATGGTCCTCTTGTATCATATTCCTAAGTCTTAACATTAGATTTCACTGTTGAAAGAAAAAGAGCTTTTATCTCAGTTGAGTGCACTAGAGCTAATGGCTCTCTTGTTTTGTAAGGGGCGCCAAAATGCGCTTTTTCCTATTGTACAGAAAATATAGTTCAAATTGTCATAAATCCCTGTCTATTTTTGACCTTTCAGAATCTCAGAAAACTTATGGCTAGACATTTTGGTCGTGTGCTGTTATATGTGATTAAATTATTTCCCAATAAACCAGGCTTTTTGTGTTCTGGAATTTTTGTTATTTCTGTCTATTGTGAAACTAATGACACAATCTGTAAATTCTGAAAGTGTCACACTGAATTATCATATTTTTTTTATTGAACATAGGTAACCTAATTTAAAGAAAAAAGATCTCTTGGGTCAACAGTTAGATTGCAATGTATGTATTAATTATTATGTAAGAAGAAAATGAACATCAGCTTGTTTCCCCCGCCGTTTCGGCGAATGGGATATAGTAATAGTCTCCTTCTGTCATTCCATCATTCTGTCCTTCCGTCACTAAACTTGTCCGGAGCATATCTCTAAAAGTATAAATGCTATCAACATGAAACTTCTTAGGTGTCATTGAGGAGAAGTGCAGTGCACAAGAACCACAACTCTTGCTTGCATAATTTTGGAGTTATTGCCCTTTGTTGTTTTAAAGACTAAGATTTTGTCCAGAGCATATCTCTGAAAATATAAAATCTATTAACTTGAAACTTCATAGGTAAATAGATGTCATTTAGGAGAAGTGCAGAGCACAAGAACCACAACTCTTGCTTGCATAATTTTGGAGTTATTGCTCTTTGTTGTTTAAAGACTTAGATTTTGTCTGTGGCATATCTGTGAAAGTATAATAGCTATTAACTTGAAACTTCATAGGTGGATATATGTCATTCAGGAGAAGTGCAGTGCACAAGAACCACAACTCTTGCTTGCATAATTTTGGAGTTATTGCTCTTTGTTGTTTAAAGACTTAGATTTTGTCTGTGGCATATCTGTGAAAGTAAAAAATCTATTAACTTGAAACTTCATAGGTAAATAGATGTCATTAAGGAGAAGTGCAGAGCACAAGAACCACAACTCTTGCTTGCATAATTTTGGAGTTATAGCTCTTTGTTGTTTAAAGACTTAGATTTTGTCCAGGGCATATCTGTGAAAGTATAATAGCTATTAACTTGAAACTTCATAGGTGGATATATGTCATTTAGGAGAAGTGCAGAGCACAAGAACCACAACTCTTGCTTGCATAATTTTGGAGTTATTGCTCTTTGTTGTTTAAAGACTTAGATTTTGTCTGTGGCATATCTGTGAAAGTATAATAGCTATTAACTTGAAACTTCATAGGTAAATAGATGTCATTGAGGAGAAGTGCAGAGCACAAGAACCACAACTCTTGCTTGCATAATTTTGGAGTTATTGCTCTTTGTTGTTTAAAGACTTAGATTTTGTCTGTGGCATATCTGTGAAAGTATAATAGCTATTAACTTGAAACTTCATAGGTGGATAGAACTCTTTGTGGAGAAGTGCAGTACACAAGAACCTCAACTCTTGCTTTCATATTTTGAGAGTTATTGCCATTTGTTGTTTTAAAGACTTAGATTTGTCCTGCTCTAGCTGAATTATTCTGGGTTCAGCATGGTATGAGCTAAAATAATTCTCCTCGAAAACCTTTCAGTCACTAAAGCTTTCTTTGCAATGATGAATGGTTAGTTCAAGCTTTAATAAATTGTAAAAAGAATTTAATTGCACATAAACTCTAGTTGCCATAACAACAGAAATGCCGCCGCTCTTTTTGGTAGAAACAAAGGTAGAAATAATTATCTCCTTGCTAACAATAACGCCAATGGGTTTAACCCATTCCAACTCAATCCCTCCTTTTTACGCCCCTCGAGAAAAAAGCTTTGAAAAACATTGTGGAAAATGAAGAAATTGCTTGTATCAAGCAATTTCTTCATTATCCACAATGTTTTCTATCCAAAAAGAGGAAAAAATTCAAAATTCCATCAACTTGAAATTGTCGTCTGCAGCTTCTTTCAATTTGGACCAGTCTAAAATTTTGCTGTGTTGGAATGGGTTTAACTCTTGTCATGCTGAATAAAACCCTTTTGGGAATTGCAATAGAATCAAAGGTATGATAGCAATCAATGCACTTACTGTCGGTCAATATTTCTTTTGAAAATTAATCAAAGAACAACTCTGGATTGAAAGATAAATCAGGTGAGGAGCCTAGGATCAGACTGCATGTACGTGGGGAATGATATTTGTCTATACAACTTGTCGAAGCAGGAATATTCAGCAGGCCATGGATTAATATTTTGTCTTTTTCATCACCTAATGGTCCCTCTACATTATAGGTTGTTAAAATGTCCCTGGAGTCCCAGTAATTGGATCTGACCAGGCACGCCCTTTTTAGCTTAGCACAAAGTGAGCTTTTGTGGTCATGATGTGTCCTGGGTCTGTCATGCGTTGTTCATCGACGTCCGTCGCTTATCAACAGCTTGTGGGCACTGTAGAGGCCACATTTTTGGCTCAAACGTCTTGATTTTTCTCCATAAAAATTTCAATATTGGGTTACATGGAGTCAAGAACTAGGTCACAAGGTCAAATCTGTGAAAAACTTTAGTGTACTCTAGGGGCCACATTTTTGGCTAAAATGTCTTGATATCTAATGAAAATGTTTGTATTTATAATATCTCTGTCAAGATTGATATTGGGGTACATAGGGTCGAAACCTTGGTCACTAGGTTGAATCTTTAAAACAAAACCTTTTGTGCACTTTAGAGGCAAAATTGAGGGCTCAAATGTCCTAATATTAAGTCAGAATGTTTTTCTTCATACTATCTCGGTCAATTTCGATATTTGGTCACATAGGGTCAAAAACTAGCTCACTAGGTAAAATCTTTGAAAAACTTTTTGTGCGGCTCAAATGTCTTAATATTTCTTCAGATTGTTAACCTCCATTAATTCTTTGACAGAATTTATATTTGATCATATGGGGTCAAAACCTAGGTCACTCGCAACATATTTGGCTTGATTGCTTTCATATTGGGTCAATGTGTTTGTCTCCATATCTTAGCTAGGGGCACACAGATTCTGAATCTTTGCAAGAATGTTTTTTGTTTCTGATTTCTTACACAAGATATTGCTCACAGGTAACTTTTGACCGATTTAGGTCACTGGCACTTTGATTACTTTTGTTGCCATTGACTCAGGTGAGTGATTTAGGGTCAATAGCCCTCTTGTTTGAATAGAAACAAAGATAGAAATCTCTAAAAATCTTCTGCTGACATTGTCAAACAATGAGGTTTGATATTCTGCCTTTTGCATTGTCTTGTTGCCAATTTCTACAAAATTTGGTAGAACAATGCCTCTGGAGTATTCCCAAGTGGGAATTGTTGAGACACCCTCCTAGTTTACCATGAAATGAAGAAGCTGGAAACTTTTAACCCTTGTCATGCTGATCCCGGAATATTCCGGTTTTGTCAGGAGGAGTTGACTAAGATCAGACTGCACTTATGTGCAGGCTGATCTTAGTCTACACCTCCTGCTTGTACTTTTCCTGCTAGAGTTGTTTATGAAGTTGATTTCTTAAAGAAATATTGATTTTTTAACAACAAGTTCTATCAGTGCTTTCAGTCCTTTTATATGACAGCATTTCAGTAAGGAAATTTATACAGCATGACAAGGGTTAAAAATCTTCTCCCTGATTTACAAAGAAATAAAGAAGGAAATCTTTGAATATCTTCATCTCCCAAACCATTGGGCTTAGAGCTTTGATAGTTGGTGTAAATCATCATTTATTGACATTCTCACAAAATACTTCAAAAAATTACTGTGCTGTGAAAATTATCCCTTTTCTGTGTGATCCCTGATTTTACATATAAATAAAGAAGGAAATCTTTGAAATCTTTTTCTTCTAAATTGTAGGGCCTAGAGCTTTTAATGTTTTGAACCTTTACCAAAATACTTAACCCATTCCCATACAAAGACGCCTTGTCATGCCCACCTAGGTAAGATGCTTTGGAAAACATTGAAGAAAATGAAGAAATTGCTTGTTGCAAGCAATTTCTTTATTATCCACAATGTTTTCTACCCATGAGACAAAGATTTTTAAAATTAAATGAACCCAAAAAATGTCGTCTGCAATTTCTTTGAATTTGGTTCAGGCTACAATTTCTTTGTGTGTAAATGGGTTAATAGAATCACCGCATTCGGAAATAAGCCCTTTTCTGATTTATAAATGAATAAAAAAGGATATCTTTGAAAATCTTCTCTTCCTAAACCATTATACCTAGAGCTTAGATATTTGATGTGTATCAATGCCTATTGACCCTCTACCAAAATACTTAAAAAAATACTGTACTCTGGAAATTAGTGTTATACGGTGGGATCATCAATATACCAAGGATTTAAGAGAAAATCTTCTTCTCCAAAATGGATCAGAGTAGGACATTGATATTTTTATATATGATAAAGCCTTGAGCCATCAAACTCAGGGAAGCAATATAGGACCATCATGGTTCCACGTATTTTTACATGCTACAGGCCATAAAATTTGCATAATAACAGTGTTTAAAATGGGAGTGGAATTGGGGCGGGGCCAACAGAGTAAGTAGGGGGGGCAAGCAATTTGTTTTACTTTACTCAGATGAGTAATTGAGGACCATCATGGTCCTTTTTTGCTTTATGTTCCTTACCTTAAATCTTTGTAAGGTTATTTTATCTGGGTTAAACTATGTTGTCTGAGGTCAAGGGTTTGGAAGGGCTGGCAGCCAGCCATAGGTGATGTAGTTGGAGCTCTTTTTTTTATGAGAGGATCAATCACCTGGGGATGATCAAAACCTTGTAACAACAGCTTTATTCAAGCTAAGGCTAACTCTTTTCAAGACAACAAATATTTAGACTGGTTCAAATTGAAATTGGGAGTATGCTAAAATTAGAAAATAAGTGCCAAATAGGGTAGAAAACATTGTGAGAAAAGGAGAAATAACTTATTGAAAACGATTTCTCCTTTCCCTGCACAATTTTCCATGATTGTTTTTCTTTAGGGTTTCAGAAAGCATAATTGTTTGGAAATGGGTAAAGAGGTTTTGATTCCCCAACACAATTATGGTATATTCTTTGCTGAGCATAAAAGCTCAGTCACAGGGTAGTGCACTGTGCTCTCAATCCTAGGGTTTCAAGTTTGAACACCCAGCTCTAGATTTTTCTGATAATTGACAGAAGTTGTTGCAACATTGTGTCATTAGTCTGACACCAACAGGCTATTTTAAGTGGTACGCTGGTGGGCAGCTGGTAGCTCAGGTCAGATGTTATGGCTGTACAGGAATGCTGTTAATCGTAACACCAATTTGTAAAAGCTTTTGTTACAATTGACAAGAAGTTGCTACTAAAAGCACTATTTGTTCTATAAATTTAATGTTTGTGCAAAATGTGAGTTGCAATTCAGCAGAGAATTGTTATATTATGGTTGCAAATAATAGGCTTAACCCTTTCCCGTTTCTCGAAATTTCAGACTGGTCAAAATTGAAAGAGGTTGCAGAGGACAATGTAAACTGGATGCCATTTGAAATGAAACCGTCCTATGTAGTAAAAAATATCGTGGAAAAAGGAGAAATTGCTTGTTACAAGCAATTTCTTCTCTTTCCACAATGTTTTCTAGAGTATAAAATCACAGGAATGTAAAATCCTGTATTTGAACGGGAAAGGGTTAAACTGTACTGGTGTGATAAACAATAGAAAACTATTGTTAGGTGTAACACCCATTGCCATACAACTGAAATCCTTTTGAAAGTGGTGTAAACTCGATACAATCTATTAACCCATTACCTGAAGGCAAATATTTAGACTGGTCCAGAGCTGCCATCATAGCGCAGTCGGTAGGGCATCCGACTCCCAATCTTCAATCGTGGGTTGTCATGGGTTGGATCCCCTGTGGCACATATCGTTTCCGACATTTGTCTTTCACTAAGTGGTTGATAATCGTAAACCTAATTGGGATAGCAGCTGGAGGCCAGGAAAGGATGTAGTGGTAGTACTGGTGTGAATTTAGACTGGTCCAATTTAGATAACAATGAAAAGTGTATGATATTTTTTTTCAACTGTTTGGGTAGAAAAAATCGTCGAAAATGAAGAAACTGCTTTTAACAAGAAATTTCTTCATTTACATAATGTTTTTGCCCTTATTTTTCTAGAGAGGTGTCCAAAAGCCTCATTGTTTCGGAAATGGTTAATCAGTATTCCTTTTCATATTTATGCATCAAGAAATTAGGATCAATATATCATAAAATTTTGTTGTCTGTCAATTTATTGAAGATATCTGCATGGAGTTTTAAATATCTAGAGTAACAATGTTTTCATAATAAGCACATATCCAGAAGACAAATTTTTAGACTGGTCTAAATCCGAAAATGCTTGAGATGACAATTTTCAGTTGATGAATATTTCATAAACTTTGCCTTTATGGATACAAAATATTTTTGATAATGAAGAAATTGCTTGTAACAAGCAATCTCTTCATTTTCCAAATTTTTTTCTTAAGCCTTTTTTCTTGGAGGCAACAAAAAGTGTGATTGTGTGGGAATGGGTAAACTGATGATTTGCAAGAACAGTGAATCACATGATGAATCATGGAATTCTGCAGCTATTGATTACGTAGCTCTACTTCAGTTTTTCCTGAAGAAAGACAAGGAAAGCAAAATGGAATGATACCGTGGCTGTTTAAATATTTATGATACTACAGACTGCATATTTCCGTAGTCTATTGTAATGTGTGCCAGTATTAACCCTTTCCATGCTGTATAAAGTCCCTTTGGAATCGCATTAAAATCAAAGGGCTAGGGCACTGATTGTACTTGTTGCTCAATAACAAATATTTATTTTGAAAATCAATTTCATAATTTCTCTTGCAGGAAAGTACAAGCAGGATGTGTAGACAAAGATCAGACTGCACTTTTGTGCAGACTGATCTTTGTCTCTACCTCCTGCCCAAACTGGAATATTTGGAGTTCAGTATGACAGGGGGTAGTTAATCCATTACCAGACGTCAAAATTTTAGACTTGCCTGATATTTAAGGAGATGCAGACCACAACTTAAAATTCATGAAACTTTAGATTTTTTCAATTTCCTTGGTAGAAAACAATGTGTAAATGAATAAATTGCTTGAAACGAGCAATTTATTCATTTACATAATACTTTACCAATTGTTTTTCTTCAAGGGTGTCATAAAGCGTGATTGTGTTGGTATGGGTTAAGCAATCCATGAAAGAGAACTCAAGTGTTTTATCAGTTTTATTTTTACATTGATATGCTCAATATAACTGTTTGTTTACCCATTAAACCCAGTTTTACCAGATTACAATTTTTTTTACTGGCCTTAATTTGAAGAAGATACAGATGACAATTTTTAAATGGTGGATTTATTTGAAAATCTTTGTCTTTCAGTAGAAAACATTGTGGATATGCAATTTCTTCATTTTTCACATTTTGTTTTTTCCTTAACTTTTTACATTATGGTTGTAAAAATGAAGGATTTTGTGGGGATGGGTTGTAATTTGTCAGCAGAATAAAGTAGCCTGTTACATGAATTCGAAACTAATCTTTCCTGAGAGCCACCAAAAAGCTGGATTGTGTTGGAATAGATTAAGGTTAGCTGCGATATCGTAGCCCTCTTTCTGATAATCTGCTGGCGAGGGCTACGACACCCCCCTTCTTCGCTCTTTGTTGCAGTGCCCGGAGTGATTCACTCCGGGCACTTTGGGGTCGATTATTGCAAGTTGTGTAAATAGAACAAACACAAGTTTAATACCAAAATTGACCTTAACCATTTATCTTTCCATGTAAATAAATGTAAATCTAAATAAAGTCGGATATTTTTTGCATTTTAGTCTCAATTTGCTGCACCATCGAAAACTCAAAGTTTTTCGGCCATTTTGAATCAAATGTCAGCCATTTTTGATGTTTGACAGCGAGATCTCTTGAGACCTCGGGTTTCCCGCCAAAATGACAGCAAATGAGAATTTAGGTCACCATATTTAGAACACATAGTATTTTTTGAAAACAGGACAGTTCTGATAGAAAATAAGAAAAAAATTGTATGAAAGTAATTCAAGAGTTAATTGAATTTGATAGATAAAATAAATATATTGAAGATTCAGTACCTTTGAACATAAAATTTTATCAATGGTAGGTAAAAACGGATACTATGATTTTTTACGAGCACCTGTTTCGACAGCATGACAATAGTAAACAACGTGACGTAATAATAGATCACATGACCAACCAAATGTCATGGCCGCCAAACTTAGGAAATATTTTATAAACTCAAAAGAAACCGGTACTAAACGATTGATACAACTGATATTCTTATTATTTTGATAGAATTTGTTCACAATATTAACGTATGTAAGGAATTCGTCCATAGAGAGTCGCTTATCACATCACATACAATATTAGGATTTGCAACAAAGCGCAAAGAAGGTGGGAGTCGTAGCCCTCGCCAGCAGATTATCAGAAAGAGGGCTACGATATCGCAGCTAGATTAAGGTGTAAGTATTCATAAGCAAACACTCCTTTTAATACATTTCTGTGCAATCCCTCTGTGATTTTATACTAGAGAAAATATCTTTGAAAAAGATGAAATTGCTTGAAACAAGCAATTTCTTCTTTTCTCACAATATTTTGTACCATGTAGGTTGATTACTTGTCAAATTGCAACAAGTTTAAATTGTCATCTGCAACTTCTTTCAAATAGGACAAAACAAAAAGTTGTAAAAACGGGAAAGGGTTAATGTGTTGTATCCCCTGAAAAATTATTTCTATTTCAATGTAACATGCAGAGCTGGTAGACAAAGCTAATCTTTTAAGTAAAAAGGATCTGGTCAACTTTGTCTATATGAATAGTAGGATTTTATTGACCTGATGGACTGTGACCTTCATTTGCATAATTATGCACTTGATTTATTTCTCATTTTAATCTGTTAGTCGATTATATCATTTGAATATTTTTTAAATGCACAAATTCATAAACAGAAATGTCTACAAATGCGATAGAGCAAAGTCCAACTTAAAGTCGAGAGTTGGAGGCGAGAGCGATCTTTACTTTTTATGTTTGATTTTATTTGTGTACTTTTTAATCATTTTACTTCAAAACGTCAGAGAATAACAGGTTTATCAGTACTTGGCACTGTTCATAAAACAGCTTTGTGGTTCTTTCATTTCTTCAGGTAATCATGATACTGTACTGTTCTTTTCCGAATTTGCATCAGCTGTTTTTGGAAGATAAAAGAATGGTCACTCAGTATCTCAATGATATGTCCGAAACGATGCCTTTATTTTTGACATTTATTGTTGATCATTGTCTTTCTTTAGAAAGTATGTTTGGGACTATCACACAATCCTCTATATAAAAAGTAGCCACTTTATCGCAATGTTGAGGGGGTTGGTATCCGGGAATTATCTTACATGGACAGGTGTGATACTATTGTAATTGTTTATCCGCTGACAGATACATTTTATAATAGTAATGTGGAATTGTGCAGATGCATTTTCTCTAACATGCCTTTGACTAGATAAAGAAGGCAAAAAATATTTGAACAAATAATTATTTCTTGGCAGTTTAGAACCTGCTTTGACTGTTTTAGGCCTGTGCATACTATACCACTCGAACACTTAAGTTGAGAAATTAGGTTGATTTACAAATATTAGATTTTTAAATGAACGTTGAAACTCTCCAGGTATGGACAAAATAACTCCTAAACGCATGACTTTCCTCCAGATCAAATTTATTCATAGTAAATTTATTCATTGCCTAAAGATCAAGTCATGGAAATAATTTCAAGCTATATTTACAAATAGTCACATGTCTCTCTTTATATGCATATCACTACAAATTACTTCCCCTGATACCGTCACATTACTTTGCCCTCTAAGGAGAACCGTCCTGGGAGATCTGTGGATAAAGCAAATCTGGTCTGGCATTTATTTTTTCCCAGAGCTGCCACCTAATGTAATAAGCAGAGCTGGTAGACAAAACTAACCCATTCAGTGCAATGGATCTTCAACCTAAAATGGATTGACTTTGTCTATATGTAACTACAAATAGTCACGTCTCTCTTGAAGTTTCCTAATTTGCATATCAGTAATCCTTACCTCCCCTGAAACTGTCACATCAATTACACAATCCCTCAATTTCAGGCTCTGATGATTTGTATTGAGAAAAACCTTTGGAGAATTTACCCTTAGTTCAATTTTGCAGATTTCCACAGCCATTCCGCAGAAATTTTTTCGCATAAAATGTGGAGTATTCGGACGAGGAATTTCGCATTTTAAAGCCAATTATAGAAAAAAGAGAAGGCTGAAGGATATGCATAAAAACAATGCGGAAAGGGAGTATTCTGACATTTCCACTTTTCCGCATTTGCGTAAAAATATTTGCAATGAGATTTGTGGAATTAGAATGCGGAAAGTGGAGTATTCGGCCGTTTCCGCATTTTAATATCCACATTTGCTTAAAAATGTGTGCATTTGGAAATGCTGAAATAGAATGCAGACAGTGGAGAATTTTGACATGGAAATTCGCATTTGCGAATTTAATGTAGAATCTAAAGCACAGAAACTATAGTCAACAAATGATTTCAAAGGCTCAACATAAATTTTTTTGTGCTGGTATGTCAACTGGAGTGGTTTTAGCAACGGATTTTATCAACAGGCCTCTACATGACATTTCCAACAATTTAACAAGTGCGCACTTTGATGTCTCACATCTGCCTGTACATCCACATAGTCTAATCAGTCTTCACTACACAATCAATAGATGGCAGTCTATGGACCTATAGCCAATGTTCACAATTCCAGATTATTTCAATGCTCTTTATTTACTGATTACTTTCTATGCACTATGTGCTTGTCCAGGCTGCTCAATGTCTATCATGTACTCATGAAATAGTTAAATGTCAGGCACAGGCTAAAATGCTTAACAAAAACATAAAAGGCAACAGACAAATGCAGGGCTACAGAGAGGGAATTATGGATTTCATATAAAAGAAAAAAACCTAAGTCACAAAAGGGGCACAATTCTCAAATATGCATCTTGAGTTATCTCCTTGATAGTCTGGATAGCTCTTGTGATGGTAAACACACATTCCAAATTTCAAGAAGATGTCTACATTAACAACAGAGATTTGACCAAGGTTTAAGTTTGCAAACGCCCATGCCTACACCAACAATGCAAAGGTGATGCCAATAGCTCAACCTTTGATCCAAAACAGTCAAGCTAAAGATGTATGAATGCTGACTTTGAATTTCTTTTTCCACAAATTTCCAATTTTTGGGCTATTTCAAGCAGTCTGGATCAAGTTCGCCAATGATGATACACTAGGTAGCAGGCAATAAAGGCTAAGTTCAGACTCTGTGTCTGTGCAGGCTGATCTTAGTCTTTACTGTCTGTCAAAGGTTTATTTACTGCATGAATATACAGTTATCAATAGCATGAGAATGGTAACAATAAAGGCATGACCAAAACTGGAGTCGAGATAGTGAAAAGTCATTACGAAACCCAAGATTTTATGTCTGACTAATTATGACCCAATATGTCTAGCATATCATGGAGACAAAAACTTGACTGCACATATTACCGGTAATTGTTGAAGATTTTAAAGATGAAAAGACATTTTACAGCATCAGCATACTATCAAGTTGCTTAAAGCAAATGCCATTTTGAGAGATCATCACAAAACTATTGTAAATAGATATTAAGGCACTTACAGTAGTTTTGCTCTAATATTACAGTGTTTCTGCCTGAGCACGTTTTCTGTGTTTTTGACACAAATTAATTGTTGACGACGCAACAAAATTCACCAAGTGCGTTTTTTGTGACGCAACCTAAATTGACTTTGAAATACAAATTTTGTATGAAGTATTTGATTGCAATGAAGGATCTTTGAGCTAAACTGTATAAAAAAGTTCTTTCTACTAGCAGGAATTCTGTCAACCCTGTTGTTGTTGTTCCATTTATACGGGTGGTTTATTTTCTGGCTTCCATAGCCAAGAATAATTATATGTTGAATCGGCCGGAAAACAAACTTTTATTTACTTGTCAAATGTACTCATGATTTGTTTATTTCTTTTTTTTGCAACCAAATTTCACAGAAATGATCCTTGGATGAACATTTATCGAATTGCTTCAAATTATTTTGATTGGATGAAAAACATGGCTTTAATGGGTTGGGCTTATTTCCATATATGGTGAAAGCTTTGAAAATCTTCTTCCAAAAAAACAACGGTTGGATTTAAACCAAATTTCACAGAAATGATCCTTTGGTGAACATTTAATTAATTGCTTCAAAATATTTTGATCGGATGAAAAATGTGACCTCAAAGGGTGGGGTTAATTTCCATATATGGTAAAAGCTTTGAAATTCTTCTCAGAAACCAGTCGATGAATTTCAACCAAATTTGACAGGATCAATTCCTTGGGTGAATTTTAATCTAATTATAAAAAGAATTTTGATTGAAAATTATGGCTTAAATGAGCTTGTAAATTTCTCAGATTTCAGGAATGATTCTCAGATGACCATTTGTCAGATTCCTTCATACAATTTTGATTGATTGAGAAACAAGGCTATTACGGTGTTAGGTGATGTCCATGTATGGTATACCATGAAAATTTTACATAATGAATTTTACATAACTTGACTTTTGTAAAAACAATGAAAAGTTTGAAATAGTTCTCTAGAACTATTTCAAATATTTCAATGACTTAGATTTATTTTCCTTATATTCAGTTTATATTGAATTCATGCAAAATTTGCTTAATCAGTACATTCATACAGCAATACAGGTGTTCAAGTGCCTCTAGTTGTACCTTAATGGTACATACTTTATTGTCAAAGTTACAAGCAACTTTGATAAGTGTTGTCTGCAACTTATTTCAATTATGAGCCTTTCTTAAATTTTGTCACGGTTATCGGTTTAGGTGTTATTTAACCCTTTCCTGTAAAGTCTCTATTTTTAATACGCATGTGATTTTATACTAAAGGAAATACTGTGAAAAAAGAAGAAATTGCTTGTAACAAGCAATTTCTTCTTTTTCTCACTTTATTTGCTACAACAAAGGAGGGTTTTGTTTCATATTACACTCACTTTTCATATTAATCTTCAACATCTTTTTAGTTGGACCAGTCTAAAATTTTGAAAAACAGGAAAGGGTTAAGACCTTATTTCATGGAAGGAAAAGTTATTCTCAATGAAGTGAAGAAAAAAAAAAAGAAAATCTGATTGATAGGCAATTTGCAGTCAAAAGACAGTCCATTGGCTTACTGTGTTGACGTATCAGAGTTGATTTATTGGATTGCTGGGCCATTCCTATTGAATTTTTATTGTGCATCTGATTGCACGTCTAGACTTTATTGAACACCAAGTGCCCTGTGACTAACATCATAAGTATAGAGTAACCCTTAACCAAAAATATTTAACCCATTCCCACACAATGACACTTTTAAACGCCCCCTAAAAAAGGTTTGGAAAACATTGTGGAAAATGAAGAACTTGCTTGTCACAAGCAATATCTTCATTATCAACAATGTTCTCTTCCTCAAAAGATTTAACATTTTAGAGATTTCACCAACTTAAAATTGTCCTCTGCAACTTCTTTCAATTTGGAAAGTTGTACCATTTAATGGTGTGGAAATGGGTTAAAAAGACCTTCAAGCTGGTAAAAGGAAAAACATTGTTTGAAAAATAAGAAACTGCTTATCAGAAGTAATTTCTTCTTATTCCGCTATGCTATTTACATCCCGACTATCAAAGTTAGGAGGTAAACTATCTTTCTGTCTGTCTGTCCTTCCATCTGTCTTTACTCACAATGCTACTCTGCCGTGTAAGTTAAAATTCAAGTCAAGTCAAGGCCAAAGATAAATCACTGAAAATAATTTTGTGCGTTTACTTAACATCTATGTGACCTAATACCCTCTTTCCATTAACCCATTCCCACACAGCAAAATTTTAGACTGGTCCAAATTGAAAGAAGCTGCAGATTACAATTTCAAGTTGATGAAATCTGAATTTTTTTCATCTTTTTGGATAGAAAACATTGTGGATAATGAAGAAATTGCTTGATACAAGCAATTTCTTCATTTTCCACAATGTTTTCCAAGGCTTTATTCTTGGGATGCGTAAAAAGGAGGGATTGAGTGGGAATGGGTTAAGCTGTCTCAGATTACTGTTGGATTGGTGATTATGAGGGCACTCCTGCTCAGGTTACAACCAGATGATGCTTTGCTGGTGATCAAATAACGAATATTGAGATTCAATACTTATTGAGCTGTACAAAGTCACTGTTGTAGACTTACTAGTAGTTGTAGCCTTATACGACCTTTTCTTGATCCATTAGTGACCCCAAATTGAGATTCAATACTTCTTGAACTGTACACAGTCACTGTTGTAGACTTACTAGTAGTAGTAGCCTTATACGACCTTTTCTTGATCCATTAGTGACCCCGAAAAGAGTAAACTACTATTGTATTATGGCTCTGTTGGTGCTTCAACAGCTTTTGTCCTGACCTTTGGTGATCAGGCCCCAAACTAATAGAATCTATTGCAATTGATTCATCAATTTTTATCTTGCAGCAATAGCACAGTAAGTCATGAATTTTAGTGATGCATTTTTGGTTATAATTAACCTCATAAACCCATAACTGTATGATAAAATTTTAGACTGGCAAAAATTCAAAGATGTTTCAAACGACAAATTTTACATTTGAAATTCCAGATTTGATTGACTCTTAGGGTAAAAAACATTTCTAATGGTCGTCATCAAATCAACGCGTTGAAGGCATACTGGCATTTGAGCTCCCAACCAATCAAATAGCGCTCCAGTTACGATATTCTATGTTCAGGTTGTGATTTTATAGCAATTTAACCCATGACCAGACAATCAAGTTTTGATGCCCCTTAACTCATTCCAATCAGCGATGCTTTTTGACGCCCCTTAAGAAAAACGATTTGGAAAATATTGTGGTAAATCAAAAAATTGCTTGTGACAAGCAAGCTTTTCATTTTCCAAAATGTTTTCTACCAAGAAAGTTGAAAAATCTAAAATTTCATAAACTTTAATTTGTCATCTGCAACTCTTTTCAATTTAGAATAGACTAAAATTCTGTCGACAGAATAAGTCTTTGGTTTCAAGGAAAAAGAACAATTTCAATTAGAAAATGGGAGATGCATTCTTTCAATAAAAGAGGGCAAGCACATACTAGAGTAATTTTTTCCCTTTTTTTTGAAAATCAGTAGTGAAGCACCTTTTAACAATTTGATTTGTTTTTCAAGAAGAAAAGGTTAAGCATATATTAATGTCTCTTTTATTTCCACCATGTTGCATTTAATAAAAGAATGTCTGACATTTGAATCTGTCTGTCATTCCTGAAGACATTTACAAGCTGCTAATTATTCACTCATTACCAATGGCCAAATTATAGACTGGCCAAAATTGAAGGGAGTTACAGACCACAATTTCAAGCTTATGAAATTTTGAGTTTTTTTCTCTTTCTGGAAGAAAACATTGTGGATAATGAATCCAAAATGTTTTCCAAAGCTTTTTTCATTTCCATCTGGCAATGAATGAATTGACTGCATACATAAATCATTACAGAATTCTCTCTTAATCCCATGGTGTTTGGACCAATTAGAATCAATTAGGTTAGTTATGACTTTTTTAGCAGAATGCCTTTATTTCTCAAGAGCTTTTGCTTTTTAAAAAGAGAATTTGTTCATTGTTGCTTAAAGGACATGGTTGTTTAATAGAAGAGGCTACTGGAGCCATTTCAACTGCAGTTCAAGTTTAATATGAGTGGTTTTGGAATCGATTATTCATTTGCACATAGATCAAGCTTATTAGGAGGGCAAGGAAGAAAGAAATTTTTAGCAAGGAAGACAAAGCTATTCCCTTGCAAGAATGGTTGTGCAACAAGTTGGTGTTACTGTTTGAAATGTTAAAATCGAAACTTTTGTCCTACAGCCAGTATTATAACCTATTCCGACACAATCCTTCTTTTGAACACCTCCCAAGAAAAGCAAGGTAGGAAAACATTGTGGAAAATGAAGAAATAGCCTTTTAAAAGCAACTTCTTTATTATCCCATAATTTTTCTAACCAAAAAGACGATGAATTTTAACCCTTGTCATGCTGTTTAAATTACCTTAATGAATTGCTGTAAAATCAAAGGGCTGAAAGCACTGATAGAATTTGTCATTTAAAAATCAATATTTCTTTTAGAAATCAATTTCTTAAACAACACTGGCAAGAAAAATACAAGCAGGAGGTGTAGACCAAGATCAGACTGCACTTATGTGCAGGCTGATCTTAGTCTACACCTACTGCCAAAACCGGAATATTCCGGGTTCAGCATGACAAGGGTTAAATTCCATCAACTTAAAATTGTTGTCTGCAACTTATTTCAATTTGGATTAGTCTAAAATTTTGTTGTCTTGTAATGGGATAAAACAGAGTATTCATAAGTAAAGGAATATGGGTATGCAAAGTATAATTCTATCCTGGATGCATTTAACTCATTACATACATATGTGCAGGCTGATCTTTGGCTATACCTCCTGCTATAGTAAGGAAGAGGATTAACCCTTTCCCGTTTTTGGAAATTTTAGACCAGTCCAAATTGAAAGAGGTTGCAGACGACAATGAAAACTGGATGCCATTTGAAATGAAACCATCCTATGTGGTAGAAAATATTGTGGAAAAAGGAGAAATTGCTTGTTACAAGCAATTTCTTCTTTTTCCACAATGTTTTCTTGAGTAAAAAATCACAGGAAGGTAAAATCCCGTATTTGAACGGGAAAGGGTTAAGCAATGGGAGGACCAAAAGGTGGTCTCATAAGAAAATGGTCACTTAAAATGCATTTTTGTGAAATACATGAAGGATTGATTCAATTGCATACACAATCTATGACAGAGTTCTCACTAAATCCTATGTTTTGGGGACTCATTAGAATGGTCTCACCGAGAAAATTCTATTGAGTTGCAACAACATTTGATTTACTTATAATATGCTTTTAGGAAATATGCTTTTAGCAAATATGACAACTTCTTAAGTCGGCTTTTTATTTTGAAAGGGGTTTTGATTGTGGTTGCTTAATGCAAGTGGTCACTTGATAGAGGTGGTAGCTCGAGCAGAATTGGTTGTTTTAATGTACAGTCATGTCTTTTAGCTAGCAAAGCGTCAGCTTTGATAGCATAAGTTAACAGTCTTCTCAAATTTCAACGAGTGCAAACTGCCACTGGAGGCTTAACCATTAAATCCATTGAATACCTACACAATAAAAAGTAGTTCTTATGTATTTAAGGAGTATTGTTAACTCTATTCAAGTTATAGAGAACTCTTTCAAAAGCATCTTATTTAACCCATTCCCACTCAATTCCGCTTTTTAAGCATCTCAAGCAAAAAACATTGTGGACAATGAAGAAATTGCTTGTTACAATAATAATTTCTACCCAACAAGGAAAGATTTCATCAAAATTGAGATTGTCCTCTGCAACTTCTATAAATTTGAACCAGTGTAAGATTCTGTCATGTTGTAATGGTTTTACTCTTGGGTTACTCTAACCTTGTTTGTTTTTCATGATAACCTTTAGCAAAGGAGATTACTTAACAAAAATCTGCTTTGCTAGCTTACAGTACGTTCAGTACTTTGATTATATCCTTTGAGAAGAGAAAAGTAATTAAGTAATTCAAAGCAAGATACATTCTTGTCTACAGTTTGTCTGTCTTAAAATAGGCTACGATTTGTCAACTGTCTAGACTTATGGACAAGAAAGCTTTCATGTGAACTTATCTAAATTGCATTTAGATCCAATAGTATGTAGATTAAGGAAGTGCTTTACGGAAGGCTTGAGTAAGACTACAAACTGATTGAGTACTTAGTGCAAAAACATTGTAAATGCCTATTAACCCATTACCAGTCGGCAAAATTTTAGACTGGTCCAAATTGAAAAGAGTTGCAGACGACAATTTAAAGTTTAAGCAATTCTCAATTTTTTAAATTTCTTCAAAGTAAACATTGTGTAAAATGAAGAAATTGCTTGTAAGAAGCAATTTCTTCATTTTACACAATGTTTTTCAAATTGTTTTTTGTGCGTCAAAAGTGTCATTGAGTGTGAATTGGATAACTCATTACCTGACAATCCAGCCTATTTATGGGCTTCAGAATATAAATGTGGAAAATGAAGTCATTACTTGTTATGCAGAATGAAATCTAACAAGGTACTCAATATATGCGATTAGAGGAACTGGGATTCTGAGCCAAAGAATTCTGTGCATGTGTTTGAAAATGAGCTTCACTAAGACATCATAAGTTAGTAGAATATCTGTTAAATTCATAATTGAATTTATATTATTATACTGATGTCTGTCTATCTGTCCGTCTATGTGATAGCAATAAAGTTAATGCAAAAACTTAACATTTTGCTGTTATTCAAATACTATACAAGATACATGGGACATATTTTTAAGTTTCCTTTCAATTATAGGCATCAGTTGTTTGTAAGGTCAAGGTCATCCATTAAGGTCATGGTCACTTATCAAGGACACATTTCCGGGGGCATGTAATGTTTCACAAACACATCTTGTTTGTCAATGTAATGTCAATCAAATAATAGCAGATGCAGAATGAATTCTGCAGTAACATGTTACAAATTTACAATGTATAATCGTGTGAATTGTGTGAGACTTTTAATTTTGATGATTAAAGGCCTTATACTTCATGCAGGGACAAAGTTTCTCACAAAAAGTGTTCCTAAAATTGTCATTGAAATTATTTACAGAACCTTTGTTGATAATTTCAGAATACCAGGTAGGTCACAAGCAGGGCTCTGGAAATGTGATAAATTGCCGGACCAAATTTTTGTCTTGACCAAATTTTTAATTGCCAGACCGGTTGGAATCCTAAAAATGACACCAAAATCGGTCAGAAATTTTCATTAACTTTCAAGTTAAAATATTGATAAACTCGCCCATCATCTATAAAATTCCACTTTCTAACCAAAATGATTCAAGGGTTTCACACGTAACTTGCAGATTAAGGGATTAAAAAAAGTGCAAAAAATCGATAATTAGTTTAGCCGCCGGCCAGTCAAGTACCTGTCTGCACTTGGTCCTAATTTGCTAATTTGACTGAACTTCGGATATAGAGTAAGCTCAAGTTGCCGTTTGTATAAAGTCGGAATAGCTCAGCGCAACGCTTTTATGAAATTAATTTATCACAAGTAAGCACGTGAAACCGGTTTTGAAATTTGTATAAAAAAAGTCACATTGTTAATATATGTTTTATAGTTTTTCATTCACAATAAGAAAAGTAGCCGATAGATTTCAAACAATAAGTGGAAAACTGCTAGTTCCGTCAATAAAGTTAAAGAAACAACAAATCATGAAATCTTACTTCAGATGTGGAAAGCTTATGAATAATAAATCGCAAATCAACTACAATTGATAAATGACTGAGATTTGTGCACAAATTCTACTCTGGCAAAATAGTGCAACACATTGGAGACCCACTTGAGTTTGTCTCGTCGGTCTTTTTGATGTACATCACGACTCTGGGATCCCATGGTCTCTCACAGACAGCGGGCTGCCAGTTTATCCCATGGGGTAGAATGGACTGACCTGACATTTTTGTGACATCAGCAGTGTTTTTCCATCATCAGTGGCTCGTGTTGAGAGAAAATTGCTATGACTTTGTTAAATTAACAGAACTTTGGGTAACTAGCTTATGAAAAAGTAAATCATTACTATAATTAAATTGGCAGTACTCAGGGGGTGGGATTGGGGGGGGTTGATACGCCATGGAAATATTCTGTAAAACCCGGAAATTTTAATAATGTAATTTATTTTGTTTATAGAATTTTACAATGTATTGGAATTTCGTGGACTGCCGTACATTGCCGGAATTGCAATTTATACTCAGCGAATTTTCAAAAACAAAATGAAAGTAGGATCTGTCAGTGATTTACGTCTATCTTCCACTTGTTGAAGATTATAATCATCTTCGAAAAATTTGAAAAAGAAGGCAACTGATGAATGGTTGATGAACCCTTTTACATACGGGAAAGGTGAAAAAAGGGCGGGGGTAAACATTTTTGCCTGCAGGGTGGTGGTAGTGGTGGTGTATTAGTTTTTGCAGGCGGGGGGGGGGGGGCATTGTCCCTGTCCGATTTAAATTTCCAAATTTCCCGAGCCCTTGTCACAAGTCTATTATATAAAATGATCTGATTGGTCATTTGATTTTTTCATTGCCACCAGCGATCAATGAATTTACAGTTTTTAGCTTGTATGAGCCAATGTCCTCATGGTTAGCTATTGTGATCCTTGAATATCAGTTGTCAGGCGTGTAGGATCACTTATTCAAGTGTTTACACTCTGGAGGCCACAATTTTACCTCAGTTCTTCTGAAACTTGGGCAGAATATTTGTCAGGTCTTAAGGATTGACCCGAATGAAATCTGGAACATTACGTTCGAAAACACAGGAACTCTAGCCAATCTTGATGAAACTTTGTCAGAATGTTTGTCATGTCATAAAGATGAACCTTATCAAATATGGGAATGTTCAAATGGAAAACACAGGAAAAGCAGCCAGAACGGCACTATCACTGTTTACTCTCAAGATACCACAATTATATGGGTCAAACTTCGTGAAATTAGGTCAGGATGTTTGTCAGGTCATGAAAATAAAGAATAGGAATTAGAAGCATTCGTTGTAAAAGATGGGAAAATGGGATCATAAGGATAATTCCTTTTGAAAATGAAAGATTCCATTAGGAAAATATATATGCAGGTAAAATCTTCGATCAATATTAGATTAACAAGTCTGTGCACTGCTTTCGTCTTCACAAATAAGATTCTATGTGAAGAATTATTTTCCTGTTTTTTGTTCAGGTGAGTGATCAAGGGCCTTTTTTCTTTAGGTTCCTTGATAATTATGCTACAACAAGAGGTGCATCTGCGTGACACTTCTTTTTTTTTTCTTTATAGAGTTTTCTTAAAGATTTAGTACCAGATTAATGAACAGCAAAATTAACCCTTGTCCTGATGAATATATATCCATTCTTCACATAATTTCAAACTTTTGTCAAATTTATATCTACTTTGTGTTTAAATATTTCTTCAACGCTAAAAGAACAAGCAGGTAGTGAAGACTAAGATCTTAGGTTGATCTAAGTTCATACACCTGCCACAGCTATTGTCAATACAGGAATCTTCCAGGATCAGCATGACAAGGGTTAATACACCCAAAATCTCTTGTACTTTTACATGGTAGAGGTGGTAAAGACGTACATACTGGAATGAGGTTGTTCATGGAATTAGATGACTATAAGAGTATAGTTGACCAGTTGTGGCTTTCAATTAAAGATTCCATTGAACAATCAAATTATTCATTTCGACAGGAAATGAACTTTGGGCTCCGATATTGGCCAACATATATGTGAAGCATTTTTGTCGGTTTGGCTAATCAACATCAAGCTGTAGTAATATCATTTATTTTGCCAACCATCAATTTTACTTTTTTCTTACATGTTACTGGCCATAAATTATGCAAAATAAAGCTATTTAAATCCATTTACAGATAAAAAAATATACTGGTTCATATTGAAAAAAAGTTGCTGTTGACAATTTTTAGATGATGAAATTTAAAAAAGATATTTGTCTTTTTGGGTAGAAAATATTGTGGATAATGAAGAAATTGCTTGTAATAAGCAATTTCTTCATTTTCCCCAATGTTTTCCAAAGCTATTTTCTTGAGGGGCATAAGAAAGTGTTTTTGTGTGGGAATGGGTTAATATCAAATTGGAACTTCCTGTGGGTAAGGCTAGCGGAGTCAGTGGGCGGGGACAGTGCTCCATCAATTCTCAACAGAGCCAAGAGTTCCAGAAAAGGATAGAAATTAGGAGTTGCATGTTCAATGATAAGAAAAAAGAGCCCAGTGGATATCATGTTTCAGAAAATAATGATTATTGGAGTCTATTAATGTCTTTCATTTGATGTAAAAATTTAAGGCTTGGAGTCTATTTATGTCTTTCATTTGATGTTAAAATTTCAGGCAAGACTACACAAGCTTAGTTTGCAATTTCTATAATAACAAGAAAAGAATACACCGGTTTTAGAAAAAGATGACCTGTAATAGGTTTGAAAATTTCACCTCTGAATTCAAAGTACGCAACCTTACACCAATAGCTATTTTCATATAAAATACGCATCAATGCAAATTTAAATTTAATAAGTGATCGATAAAGGCTAATCCAACGGCGATAATGTGTAACCTGACGCAGAACCATTTCTACAAGGCTGGTTAAAAAAGCAAATGTTTTATAACTTATATACCAAGAGAAAAATGAGTTACTGATAGAAATCAATTTATCCACAGTCACAAATATTGTGATTTTAAAGGTATTTGTTTGTAAGCAAGTGACATTTTCACAAGCCCCCCCCCCTTTGGTAAAGTATATCTTCAGTGGAGTGCATCATGTAAGGAACACTGCTTTCTGTTAACCCATTCCCACACAATGATGCTTTTAGAGGCCCCTAAGAAAAAAAGCTTTGGAAAACATCATGGAAAATGAAGAAATTGCTTGTGACAAGCAATTTCTTCATTATCCACATTGCTTTCTATCAAAAATTATAAAAGTAATAAAAAAACAATCAACTTGAAATTGTCGATCGTCTGTAGCTTCTTTCAATTTGGACCAGTCTGAAATTCTGTTGTGTGGGAATAGTTGCTACTCTCTTCCCAAATTCTTCCATTGCAACCTGTAAGCCAGGTTTTTAATTCTAGATTGAATATAATTGAAATTGCAAGCAAAGCCTGGTAAGCTCAGGTAGAAGTATGCTAAGCTCTCAATCTTTGGGTTATGGGTTCAAACCCTGGCTCAGCCAACATTCTTTCGGATTTTGACAAAAGTCATGGCCAGTTGTTTGTCTCTCACCAATGGGTAAATGATAAGGTGAGCAGATTGTGATCAGGTTGATGATTGTTTTCATACTGGTGTGAGAAATGACATGATGCCACTGTTAGATGCTCCAGTAGCAGCAATATAACTGAAATACTGTTGAAAGTGGGGTTAAACCCTATTATACCCTACTGCAAAGCATGTTATAAATACACCATTATTTCATTTAAACGAAAACTGCATTCAAAGTTGACTTTAACCCATTCCTACACAGTGACGCTTTTGGATGCCCCTCTAGAACAATCTTGAAAACATTGTGTAAAATGAAGAAATTAGCTAGTAACCAGCAGTTTCTTCAATTCACACAATGTTTTCTATCCAGAAAGTTGAACAAATCTAGAATTTCATAATCTTGAAATTATTGTCTTGTTTTGGACCAGTCTAAGATTTAATCTTTTATATTTTCCACAATGTTTTCAAATTTGTCAAAAACCATGATTGCATGGGAATGGGTTAAGCATAATCATGGTGGAATCAGGTTTATTTCATGACATATTTCCACATAAGCCTGTAATGGCCATGTTTATACTTCTCTCAGACTGATTAAATCTTGTTTCATACATAACCCATTCCCACACGTTGACGCCTTCGACACCCCTCAAGAAAACAATTGGAAAAACATTGTGAAAAATGAGATAATTGCTTGGTTCAAGCAATTTCTTCATTTTTCACAAGGTTTTCAACCCAAAAAGTCGAGAAAGATCTAAATTTCAATAAACTTTAAATTGTCATTTGCAACTTCTCTCAGTTTGGACCAGTCTAAAATTTGTCACCTGAAAATGGATTAATTCCAACTTGACGCATTAAGAACCATTCAAGTGCAGAATAATTACATTTGGATTGGTATTTCCTGACCCTTCTGAAAGGCAGATTGTTCTAAATTTAACCTATACCTGTAATTCTAAGAGTTCTTGATCCGGACATTCTTCAGTCATATTTTAACATGGTCAGTAGACCTCTGCAAGTAAGGTTCAAGATCTTTATTTTGGTTCTAGAGCTTTTTAGAAGTTAAAGAACTTTATTTTGAAGTTAATTTTTTTTTATAAAAGTTCTAGAACTCTAGCTCTAGAACCTTTCACAGGTTCAAGAACTTAAGTTCAAAAAGTTTTGGATCCTGTGTTCAAGAACAAGTTCTAGAACTAGGTTCAAGGATCAATTATACAGTTGAAAAAATAAATGTTCTTGAATTTTGGATTCAAATTTGTCTATATACAAAATGCATATTATTTGATAAGGACTTCTGCATCCACTACAGTTTTTTCAACTTTTGTATACATCACAAATGAATGAAATGTGGTAAGATTATTTTGAAGCATCAGTATGACTTTGGAATGTAAAACCACCTGACAAATTTCATTTTTAAATTAAAAAATAAATCTTGTTAACCACTAGGCTATACCATCTTGTCAAGAACTTGTCCTTCAAAAGGTTCAAAAAGTTGTTCTGGTACTTTGATTCAAGTTTCTGTCACTGTTGATCTTCCAAGCAGACAGATAACCTCGGTATATTTCGCCCAAACTGAGCAGAAATGTTTCCAGAAGAAAACAGTTGTCATAAATATTTTTTAAAGACAGGAGAGTATCAGATAGTATGTACTATCATTCAAATGATTCAAGTTTCCAAATAGTTGTTTATTCAAATACTAGTGAATAGAATTTCATTCATTGTAAAGATTGATCTTACCCTACCCACACTAAGATATAACTGGTGTAGGGGGATAAGGGATTAAGCAAGGTAAAGTTCAAAGAAGACATTTTCTATACCCAAGGCAAGGTTAACATAAATCTTAAATTTCACTCATCATTTTCACCAAATATCTAGAAGCTGTCTGCATTTGAGCTGTAATTTGTAAAAATATGTATAAATACTTGTATGTAGCCTGGCTCATCGTATATTCGCGGCACAACTAAATCAACAAAGAACCAACTTGAAATAAAAAACAAATAAAAGTAAAAGATATCATACAACATAACCTTATTCTCTAATGAATCAATCAGCATCAAGGTTAATGATTTTGCTGTTAAACTGCTAGACAAGATTACCTAGACATGCTGACAGTGTCAAGGTCGCCATTTTAAATCGTGACGTCATATTTTCGCGGATGTTGGAAATGTCTTAATATGGTTGCATGTATGTATCATAAATCATGTAGTAACGCTAATTATCTTTCAAATCATAAACAGCAATTAATTCTAAAGTAACATTTCTTTTTTAAGGGAGTAACATCAATTATTTTAATATAAAAAAGACAAATAGCTAAATTCAACTTATTTTCAGTATTTTTTTTGTTGATTTTCCATGGGTAAATACTTTTTTATAAATTTCTTACCGAAATACCATACATTGTTGTTTTCTTCAAGTTTGACAGACGATGTGTACTTTGTTTACAAAATTTGCATAAGTAAACAACAGGCAGAGGGCGCGTTAAGAAAAAACCCGAGATCTTCCGACTACCGCGAAAATGTGAAGTCCACGAAAATGCGGAGTTGGACTATATATGGCTTGTGTATCTTAGTTATTGAACTGTTGCAAGAACTAGTTCTAGAACATTCAAGAACATTAAATGGCTGTTCAAGCACTCTAAAGTTCGAGAACTAATTACTGAACCCTTGAAAAACAAATAAATCTTTTTTTGTGGGGATATTAAGTCACAATAAACCCATTGGAATAAGGATTCGGATAATCTGACTAGTAGATAATTTGTCAGGCTACTGATTTGATATGGGAGAAACTAATGGGTCCAATCATCCAGATAGAAAAGCGGAGATATGATAACTGATTCCCAAATGTCATGGCCTCCAGTATATAATCTGAATAGAACTTAACCCTTTCCTGTTTTTTGAAATTTTAGACTGGTCCAAAATCAAAGGTTTTGCAGACGACAATTCAAAGTTGATTTTATTTTGAAAATAACCATTCAATAGGGTAGAAAATATTGTGGAAAAAGGAGAAATTGCTTGTTACAAGCAATTTCTTCTTTTTCCACAATGTTTCTCCAAGTATAAAAACACAGGGACGTAAAAACCAGTGATTATACAGGAAAGGGTTAATGCAGAATAATGCTGGGGGAAAATACTTCAAACAAATCTGCTAGCTGGGAAAAGGCTTGAAATAAGATATACTAGAATTTAAGAGCTTTTTGAAGTACCAATTAAGCAATTAATGGATAGCAACATTTAAGACTGGTCCAAATTGAAAAGAGTTGCCGACCAATATTCAAAGTTTATGAAATTTCAGATTCTTTCATCTGTCTTTGTAGAATAGACATGTATTGTGAAAAATGAAGAAATTGCTTGCTGTAAGCATTTTCTACTTTTTTCATAGTGGTTTCCTAATTGCTTTCTTCAGGGGTGTCAAAAAGTGTCATTGTATGGGATTGGGCTAAGCTCACTTGGGTGTGACATGCTCGAGGTGAGCTTTTGTGATCATGCAGTATCTACTGTCTGTCGCATGATATATGGCAAAGCTCAAATGTGGGTCATGTGGGGTCTAAAACTAGGTCAACAGTTCAAATCTTATATATACAATGTACATTTGTACCTTGTTTGTACTTTGGAGGCATGTTTGATCAAATGATTTGATATTTGGTCAGATTGAGTGTCACCACAATATAAGCCAATTCAGAATATGAATCATGAGGGGTCTAAAATTAGGTCAAATATTAGAAATACCTCTTTTGAAATATAGAGGCCTCATTTTTAGCTCAAATGACTTGATACTTGGTCAGGAAAATTTTCTCCATATTATCTTGGCAAAGTTTTTGTCAAAAACTTGATCACTAGGTAAAACCATAGAAATACCTTGTTTGCACTATAAAGGCCACATTTTTGGTGGAATAACTTTATAATTGATTAGAATGTTTGTCGCTATGATATCTTGACCAAGGATAGAATCATGGTAAAAACTAGGTAACAAGGTCAAATTATAGAAATAGCTTGTTTGCATTCCAACGACCACATTATCAGCCCAGATGACTTGATATTTCAGGTTAGAATGGTTCTCTCCATGATTACTAGGCTTACTTGGTCATTTCAGGCCCAAACCTAAGACACATGATCAAACTATAGAATTGCTTTATTTGCATTTTAGAAGCTACATTTTTGACTCAAATGACATGGCATTAATTTTGGTCAGAATGTTTTTCTCTGTAATATCATATCCAAGTCAATTCGGTCAACTTTGGTAAAAAAAACTAGGTTACTAGGTCAAATCATAGAAATACCTTGTATACTCTTTAGAGGCCATAATTTTGGCTGAAATGACTTAACCCTTGTTATGCTGAATAAAAATCCTGTTTAGAATTGCATCAAAATCAAAGGACTGAAATAAATGAAAGCACTAGTTGCAAGTCAATATTTCATTTGAAAACTAATTATATAAACAGTTCTGGCTTGAAAGAGACAATCAGGTGGTGTAGACTAAGCTCAGACTGCATATAAACAGGAATACTCCGGGTTCAGCATGACAAGGGTTAATAATTGGTCAATTTTGCTACAATATAAGCTTCAGCTAGCAAATGACCAATGGCTGGCCCCGCCCACTAACTCCCTGCCCATTGACTCCAACAGGAAGTCCCACTTCGATAATTCACAGAGTCATTTTGCAAAATATATAGTCATTAGCTTGAAACAAAAAAGTAAAATGGTTGGTTGTTGACCTAATCATTGTAACTACAGCTTGAATAAGCTTGAATAAGCTGGAGATATGACATTTAAGTTTGCCAAACCAACAAAAATGTTTAACAAAAAATGGCGGCCAATGTGGGAGTTCAAAACTCAATTCCAGGCTGAATGAATAATTGACTGATGGGTAGATTCCTTGATTGACAGCAGCAATCGGTCAATTCGAAGGGATATGAAATGCTTAGTCATTTGATGAATCCAGACATTTGGCAAATTCTAATTGTGCATTTCTCCTCTTTAAGGAAATGGAATTTGAGAACAACAGGAAGAGCTAATCAATATTGTCTTCTTTACTTTCACCATGATTTTATCCCATTAACAGCCAAAAATTGTTTAGAGTGGTCTAAATGGAAAGAAGTTGTAATTTTAAATTGATGAAATTTTATCTTTTGGGATAGAAGACATTGTGGATAATGAAGAAATTTCTTGTGACAAGCAATTTCTTCATTATCCACAATGTTTTACAAATCTACATTGAGGGGTGATTAAAAGCATTATTGTATGGGAATGAGTTAACCCTTTCCTGTACAAACCTGGGATTTTACGTCACTTTGTTTTTATACTTGAGAAAACATTGTGGAAAAAAGGAGAAATTGCTTGTTACAAGCAATTTCTCCTTTTCCCACTATATTTTCTACCACATTGGATGGGTTCATTTCAAATTGCATCCAATTTTCATTGTCGTCTGCAACCTCTTTCTGTTTGGACCAGTCTAAAATTTCAAGAAACAGGAAAGGGTTAAAGGATGCTATCTTATTGTATTAAAATAGCTTTTTAACCTTAGAATGGTTGTTGAATTTTGATTTTTTTTCATTTCAGGTTACCTAGCGACCAAAATAGGGGGGAAGCACTTGTTTGGTGGCGGAATATTCCTCACAGCATTTTTTACACTGTTGACACCACCCTGTGCTCGTTTAAATGTCTATACCCTTGTGGCTGTCAGAGTTCTTATGGGACTTTTTGAGGTAAATATGATTGTTGCTAAAATACATCAACATGGAAGAAATATCACTTATTATATTTGTCATGGACCTACACTCATATTACCTTTGGACTTTTCTCTCCCTTTCTGCCTTTCTGCATCCTATATCCATTTACCTCTTTCCCACTTAACCATGCTTTTATACAACATTAAAATGTTCCAAGAAAACAATGTGGAAAATAGGCAATTTCTTCATTTACCAACATATATTTTACCCGAATAAACAGATATTTAAATTTTTATCAACTTGAAATTGTTGTCTGAAACAGTAGATGTAAAGCAGTCTCAATATTTCTTGTTTGGTATCAGGTAAATTATCTGTCCCTTTTGGCTCTCAGTTCTCTATGGATCTTTTAGGTAAATCATTTAAATATATTGACATGTAATGAACAGTAATCATTTATGAAAAAGGACGTGTTTGTAGTGCAGTTAGTATACATGTTAATGTTCTTGTCTCTTTAATTATTGTCGCTACCGTAACCCATTACCAGATGGCAAAATTTTAGAAAGGAGTTGCAGCCGACAATTAATAGGTTATGAAATTTAAATTTTTTTTCAACTTTCTGGGTAGAAAACATTATGTGAAATGAATTCATATTCCATAGTGTTTGACCTCGGAAAAATCGTACATAGCGAAAGTCCAACTTTTGGACTCTTTTCTTCAAAGTCCTGAATTACAAATTACTATATATTTAAGCTGGAACAGTCAAACCAAGGGTTGGTGGACAATCATAAGCTGATATGTTTTATGAATTTTCACACATTCATTATGTTAATATGACAACTTATTGTTAAATGATGCTCTGTGTTTTATAATAGCCTATTCCGTGAAAATACACTTTTTCTATTATTTAAGAATAATTATACCTAGTAATTGATTGTTTGCATGTTCATCAACAAAGAATATCGAAGAGTGTTATTTCATTTAAGAATTATTCATAGCAAATTCAAAACACCTTCAAAATATGATGATGAAATCTAAAGGAAGGCTATTCCACCTGGATGACCCCAAATATTGATGGCTGCCGATACTCCTGAAAAGAAACATAACGGCACACGTAGCGCTTGTAATGCATCCTGCCTTTTTCAGATAAGATCAAATGAGCTGTTAATAAATAGGTGTCGTATTTTTAATGCTTTATGTTTAAGAACAGGAATTTGTAACTGAGGCCGCGTGTGTAACCGCAATTTATAGAATGAACATTGAAAACGAAGTGAATTTATTAATGTGCTTGTTTAGTGCAATTCATTTTGTCAAATTTTATGCATTCCTAAAAATCATTGGTAAACTCCTCATGTTGAGGTTTGAAACATTTTATACATATGTTGGATTCTATGAAATGCAAAACTGGTCAAGCAAGTAAGTGAACATATTTTCTGACACTTCCTACTTCCTACCTCGGACAAAATTTTTAATGATAGTGCCTTATCTGATCTGCGGATGAGTCAACCTTCCGAAACTTCTAACTAATTAGCCTATACACACCGTGTTTGAGCCTTGGAAGTTTTACTAAATAGGTTAGAAAACATTGTGAGAAAAAGAGCTATTGCTTGTTACAAGCAATTGCTCCTTTTCCCACAAGGCTTTCCATGATCATATATTCTTAGGCCATCTGAGAGTGTCATTGTGTTGAAATGGTTTGAAGGAATAGAAAGGGAGTATATAGAACTAATCCTTTTTCAAAAACAAAGTTTTTACTTTAAGTTTTTACCTGCAACACAAAAATTCCTTCTCTCTCTAATCAATTATTTACCAAGATTTCCTACATTTGCTCTGTTTTTCAGACTGTATATTTGATGTTGTTTTTTGCTTGAGTTTTACGACTAACAAACATGCAAACACAGCATAATGATATCAGATAACTAAAACAATTGCAAGAGACTTTATTCCTGGATAAAGGCCAGTAATTCCATAATTCATTGCTTTTTGTAGAGACAGTTTTTCCATTTATCCTTCATAAAACAATCACACTTGTAAAAAATACCCCATAAAAAGTTAAAACCGTTTGAAAAATTCAATGGGAAAAATGAAAGGTATCTTATTAAAGCATTTTTCCTTCTCTCACATTGTCATCTGACCATAATAAGACAGAATCATTACTTGTGCTATGAAAATGCAACCGTCTGTTTATCTGTCTGTCCATCCAATCAGTTTTCTTGACTTTTTTCTAAACACTAAAGATATTTGGCTAGTTTTTGGTTATGCTGTCATAAGCTACAGGTCAGCTCAATGTTTCTCCATTCCATTGGTTTTGATGAAAATACAGATGTTGGACTTAACCCATTCCAAATCAGTGATGCTTTTGGACGCCCCTCAAAGAAAACAATTGAGAAAACATTGTGTGAAATGAAGAAATTGTTTGAGTCAAGCAATTTCTTCATTTTACACAATGTTTTTTACTCAGAAGTTTGAAAAAATCTAGAATTTCCAAAACTTTTAATTATAGTCTGCAAGTCCTTCAAAATTGGACAAGTCTAAAATTTTGCCGTCTGGCTGGTAATGGGTTAAAACATTCAACTTTTTTTTTTCAAAACCCTCAAAGAAACTGAGAGCTGCTGACACAGCAAAGCTAGAACCGCATAGGACTCCTGATCACAGAGTACTATGTTGGTTCCTAGCCACAGTGGTTATCCTTTTTCGACAAGAGTCGGGAATATGTGGTTAAACAGATTGGTCATAGACAAAGTCTCTTTGAGAGCCTTTATCATTTTATTTTTTGTTCTCTTATCTATGCTACAGTCAGTTGAGCTATTCAGGATCAATTTGCCCAAAAATGTTTTCTAAACTGTTAACCCAAATTACCACACAAAATTTTTTAACTTGCCCAAATCTAAAGAAGTTGTAGGCAACAATTCAAGTTTCCTTAACATTGGGAAATAAATGGTAAATTGGGTAGAAAACATTTTTTGAAAAAGAGAAATTGCTTGTAACAAGCAAATTCGCTTTTTTCTCACAATGTTTACCATGGTTATATTTCATCAAAGTGTCAAAAAAGTGGCACTCTGTGGTATGGGGGAAAAAAAATTGATTCACAAAATCATTGTGCTACAAATTAAAACTTAGAAAATGCATACATTTGAGAACAATTGACGACTTTTAAACAAAGAATCAATAGAGCAATCAAATAATTCATTTACACCTGACATTGGCTTACAATTACGTTAAGCATTTTGTGAGTTTGACTTAAATGTCGTAACTACAGCTTATAGGGGCTGTAGTATCAATGTTTAGTTCACTAATCACAATTTTTTATGCCCCCTCATCTAAAGATCGAGGGCATATTGTTTTACCGTTGTCCGTCTGTGGGTCTGTCTGTCTGCAAAACTTAACCAAAAAACTTATCATTGCCAATTACTACCAGCCTATTCAAGATACAATGCTCATATTTGGCATGATGATACATTTCCATAATACGTATCTCCTCATGTCAAGGTCATGTGATAAGGTCAAGGTCACATACCAAGGTCAAATGTTTAGTCCTGTTGCGGTGGCATTGTGTTTCACAAAAACACATCTTGTAGTTACAAGTTACTTATCATGAATTTTGCAAAATGACATTATTGAATATTGAAGTAGAACTTCATTGGGCTTAGCCAGTGAAGTCAGGGGGCTTGGCCAGCTGAGTCAGTCGAGGGTCAAAAGATCCATTAGTTATTGTCCAGAATTTTTTTATTCATTATAATCCTACATTCTCACCTACTGAAGAAAAAAAGTAGAAAAAGATTGTGGCAAAAGGGAAAAATACTTGTAACTACCAATTTCTCCTTTTGGTGCAATGTTCCCGTCCCTATTTGACCCTCAATTTTCAATTTCATTGTATTCTAGAATATTGTTTGCAGGGTCTTTCAGTTGGTACCTGTCTAAAATTTTGTGGTCTGGTGATGGATTAAAGTAGACATATTTTTAACTCATGACAATACAATCTTAATTATTGAAGTGCTCTAGAAATTATAGTCAAAGGAATTTGGAAGGCTTAACCCTTGTCACCTTATACAGAATTGTTTAAAAATCAAAGGACTGACAGCATTGGAATGGTATATTCCTTTTAAAAATTGATCATTTAAACAACTAAGGATGAAAGGGGACAAGCAGGAGGAGTACACAAACATCAGACTGCACTTATGTGCAGGCTGATCTTTGTCTATACCACCTGCCAGAGTAGGGATATTCCGGACTCAGCGTGACAAGGGTTTTTACACTTGTTACAAGCCATATTTCCATTTTATTGCAGTCAGGATACTGACTTTTATCTAGGAATTGCCCGAATTTGCTCTTTGCTTCTAGGAACCTGTGAACGACCTGAAAAGTTTTTTCTTGCTCATGAATTGATTCATAATTTCTTGTAGGATACTATCTGAAAATGTAAGCCCATTCATAAAGAATGACCGCTAAAAGCCGAATCACTGAATGTGTGCAGTGATTAAGGTCACCACCTCAACAGGTACTTCTATTAATACCATCTTAAACAGTGTTGCATCCAGGCCACTCGATAGAGGGAATCCTCTGGGTTTGTTGTTATGTCACAAGTTAAAATCATCAGAGACATAGAAATATGTATACTTATGTCTCTGACATGATTAAATCAGCTGCCTGAACTTATCATCATTACAGATTTCATGTAACAAAAAATGGGTATGGTAGGCCTTGGTGTTTAATGATTCGTCGATCTTAGACATAGTCGAGAGTATAACTAGACTTTCTGCCGTCTCGGATTTTTTCAATTATCATAACCTTCTTTCTTACGATTTTAATAGTTACCAGCTACAAAGTTTAATCCAATTTTGTACATATTCATCTGTTCAGTGTAAATTCCTGATTCATAAAAAAGAGTTCTTTATTGGTTTATTGTTACGGTATTTTTAACAATGGTAAAGAAATTGGACCAAGTCCAATACCGCGAAAGAGGTTTGAATGTCGATCCATGTGACATTTTCTCAACGCGTCAGTTACCCAGGAGGTGTTTTTCGTCGAGATGAATAAATCCCACTAAATAAGTATTTTGAGACGTCATCAAGAACACTTTTTGCTATTTTTGGTGAAAATATTCGATGTTGTCAATGCTACTCGTTTAAGTGAATGCTGAGTATGCTTAAATTCCTCATTAAGAATTCTTAAGGTTCTTATTTAGTTGACTAAAAATCATAATCTAAGGAAAGCTTTTTCTCAAAAATCTAAATAAGAATCTTAAGAATCTCAAAGAAAAGAACGCACCTCAGGTGTTCAACAACTCCTGGGTCTCCAAGGAGACGTCGCTATGTGGGATACTTAGATTTTATCCCTTTTGTCTAAGGATGGAAATATTTACGTCGGTGTAAAGCTAAATTCAATTAGATCAATTCCAACACCTATCAATAATAATAAAACATGTCTTGGGTGAAAATTTTAGCTTTTAAATATTGGTGCGGACCGAAAGAGAACCACAATTTGTAGACCTGTAGAAATTTATGAAGTATTCAATTCCAATAGACCGGGGAGGTAAGGGTAGAATTTTAATGATTCTCCGCACGCTAAATTTAGTTGCTAAAATCTCAATATCGGAGGGTGATGCTCCTTAAACTATCCTTTGTATATTTTGTCCGAATTCGACAATTACGCTGTTGATCAAGTCAGTTATTGGCAAGAAAACATGGTTGGGATTCTGTCGGGGGGTATAGAAGTCTTCAAATGTGATTTCATAATAAGGAAAACATAACAGACAAATCAGAGAATGACTTCAACTATCATACAAACTGTTAATATACAGTCCTGACTGCATTTGAGGCTGTTCAGACCTTTGATTTAAAGTCTAAATAACATGTATTCTTAAAGTAAATACAGTTTGAATTTAAGTCTATATCATCTTCAATTTGGACAAGTCTAAAATTATTTCATTGGATACAAGGTAAAGCAAGGTAAATTACTAGGTGTCAAGTTTTTAGACTGGCCCGAAGTCACAGAAGTTTGCTGGCAAAAATTTGAAGTTTATGGAAGTCTTAAAATCTCTATCTTTTTTTAGGAAGAAAACATTGTTCTTGGGCAATTACAAAAATATTTGAAACATTAAAGGAAAACAAAACAAATTCCAATTTTAACCCATGCCATGCTGAATAAAATCCTCTAAAGCATGGCATTAAAATCAAGGTACTGGATGCAACCATTGTGCATAAATGATTCTTTCGAAAATTTATCTTATAAACAACTTTGTCTTAAAAGGGTTGAGTAGGAGGTGTATTCTAAGATCAGACTGCACATGTGTACAGGCTGAACTTTATACCTCCTGCCAAAGCAAGAATATTCTGGCTTCTGGCTTCAGTGTGACAATGGTTAAAAGAGTTAACCCATTCCCACTCTGTCCAATTGAACAAGCTTAAAATAAAAAAAATCACATAGCAATAGGTTTACTCATTCCCACAAAATTACCATTTTGAACATCCCTCAAGAAAAAAGAAATCTAAAACATTGTGAAAAATAAGAAATTGCTTGTAAAAAGCAATTCTTCAATTTTCACAATTTTTTCACCCAGAAAGTTAAAAAAAATCTAAAATTCCATTTCCTTTAAATTGTCGTCTGCAAATCCTTTCAATTTGGACCAGTCTGTAAATTTACCGTCTGGTATAGGGTTAAGACAAAAGACAGTAGATTAGAGTCTATGTAAATGATGATGAAATATTCTGCCATGAACATACTGGAAGTATTATTGATCTACAAAACTGACCGTTTTCTACAGACTCAGCAGATTTTCTGCCAAATAAATCGAATAATTCCACCAATCATATCTTCTATCATTCAAAGCTGTAATATCCCCCCTCAGACAACATCAATAATTGAATACAGTGTAACGGTTTTCTCTTTTTTTGTTGTAATAGACAATTCCTCCAGTCCTATTGTTTTGTGATTGATTTTAGCCCTTTACCACATTATACAATTCTATGGTGGTATTGAAATGCGACCACTAACCAGAATGTTAAGGCAAAAAAATTCAGATATCTTGATTTTTTTTCTGTTAAAATGATTAGACTGGTCCAAATTGAAAGGAGTTGTAGATGACAAATAAAAGCTTATTATATTTTGGATTTCTTTTGCCTTTGACCCAGAAAACTTCGGGGACAATGAAGAAATTGCTTGTGAGAAGCAATGTCTTCATTTGCCACAATGTTTTCCTAAGCGTTTTCGAATAACTTTGGAGGAGGCAGCCAACAAGTTTAGCATCAGTAAGGCATCAGCACACAAGATTTTACATGAACATCTAGGCATGAGCAAGGTAAGCTCCAGGTGGCAGAAGTGGTGGTGCCTTGTAAAAATTACTAAGAGTATTGAAATCTGTTGAAAACTCTTGTTTCCATAGCAACAAAACTGAAAGTTAATAAAAAATCTTTAATAATTATCTCCTCCTGACCCAGGAAGGGTAAAGCCTTGATATTTTGCTTGTAGCATCAGTACTTTTACCTCTTTCAGAATTGCTAAAGTCATCACCCTCAGGTCCTAAGGGGTGGAGCCCAGGGGGGTGAGGCTTATATTGAAATAAAGAAGGATTTTTAAAACCTCCAAAACCTTTCTGCCAATTCAACCAAATTTGGCAGAAATGTTCCTTAGGAGGTGCCCTTTTAAAAATTGCTAAAAGAATTGTTATCCATTGAAAACTCTGGTTGCCATGGCAACGAAACTGAAATGTTAAAAGAAAATCATTTAAAAGTATCTCCTTCTGACAGAGAAGGCATAGAACCTTGATATTTTGCATGAAGCATCAGTACATTGACCTCTTTCAGAATTTCTAAAATCATTACCTTAAGGTACCCAGAGGCAGAGGCCCGGGGTTGGGGCTTGTATAGAAATAAAGAAGGATTTATCAACCAAAGAATAGAAATCTGTGAAAAAGTTTTGGTTGCCATGACAACAAGATGTATAAAAGAAAAGAGAAAAAAACTGTAAAAAATCATCTCCTGCCAACCCAGAAGTTGTAGAATCAAGATATTTTGCATGAAGCATTGGTAAATTGACCTCTTTCAAAATTTCTAAAATTTCAGAGCCCCAGTGCGAATTGACCGAAATACAAATGAAGAAGGCAACTATTCCCAAACTGTTCGGCCAATTTTGACCAAATTTTACAGGAATTTCCCTTAGGTTACCCCTATTTATGATAACTAAAAGATTTGAAAATGGTTGCCATGGCAATATAATTTGATTTTAGTTTAATTTTAAAGCAGATCTTCTCCAGACCAAGTTAGTATTAGGCCTTGAAGAAAAAGAGCCTTATCTAAGGTGAGCGCCAGGGTCACTGACCCTCTTGTATATTCATTCATGGCTCTGCCATTCATGGAAATATAGCTTTTGTTTTTGACTTATCCCTTTCTTAAGAGAAACAATTGGAAAAACACTGTGTAAAATATAGAAATTGCTTGTAAAAAGCATTTCTTCATTTTCCATAATGTTTTTTACGCAGAAAGTTGAAATAATTTAAAATTTCATAAACTTTAGATTGTCAACTTCAACTCCTTTCAAGTTGGAAAAGTTTGGAACAGTCTAAAATATTGTCGTATGGTAATGTGTGAATGAAAGATAAATCAATCTTACAAGAAAAACAAAAGATCATTTCACTACTTTAACCCATTACCAGACCACTAAATTTTAGACTGGTCCAAACTGAAAGGAGTTTCAGACAATTTAAAGTTAATGAAATTTTAGATTTTTCAACTTTCTGCGTAGAAAATATTGTGAATAATGAAGAAATTGCTTGTTAAAATGAAGAAATTGCTTGTTAAAAGTAATTTCTTCATTTTACACAATATTTTCCAAAATGTTTTCCTAAAATAATCTTCTTTTCAGAATCCATCTGATACATTTTATCCAAATATTACAGAAATGATCATTAGATGATCCTTTATCAGATTTCTTCAAAGAATTTTGATTGGATAATAAACATAACCTTAATGGGCTCAGCTCATTTCAATTATGGTGAAAGTTTTGAAAATCTTCAACATAGAAACCAGCTTATGGATTTCAACCAAATTTCACAAGAATGATCATCAGATGACCCTTTATCAGATTCCTTCAAAGACTCTTGATCGGATGAAAAGCATGGCTTAAATGGACGGTGCTAATATCTAAATATGGTGAAAGTTTTGTAAATCTTTTTCTCAGAAACCAGGGGATTTCTACCAAATTCCTATGATGACTCTTTTTCAGATTCCATCAATTAATTTTGATTAGTAGAAAACATGCTTGAAAATAGGACTTGCTTAATCTGTACTATCAGGCTTGTGGAGCGATACAGGCACTTAGGCGCCTCAAGTTTTTATTGTGGAATTAGCAATTGATAAGTGATAATCCTAGCAATCTCTAATATCCTAAGAAAGCATTAAAGAAATTGTTAAAACCTCTTTTAATCCAATACCAAATTGGTCCAAATTGAAAGAAGTTGCAGACAACAATTTTAAGTTTATTAAAATTTAGAACTAATCTCTTGATGGCTCGTAGTTGAATATTAACTCAATACCAGAAGGCAAAAATATTCAAATAAGTTGAAACTGGTTGCTGTTAATGGAGTATACATACTGTAAAATTTTAAAACATGTATCCTCAATTATGGAATTGTTCTTAGTAAATGTTATTGATTTAAAACATCTCTTATGGAATTGTTCTCAGTAAATGTTATTGATTTAATTGATTCCTGGCCATTAGCAATCCTTAATGGATGACATAAAACTTTATAATGTGCCAAGAACTATTGAAGTTTATCTTATATATCTATGGATTATATGGCATGCAGGCTTATCTTATGTGTTATAACTTGAAGAAAGGAGGTTGATTGATTGATCGACTGAATGGGGTTTAACGCCGCTTTTAGCAGTATTCCAGTTATATCGTGGCGACTGGAGCACCCAACAATGGATTCCTGGTATTTCTCACACCAGTACTACCACTACATTCTTTCCTAGCCTCCAGCTGCTATCCCACTTGGGTTTACAATTATCCACTCATTGGTGAGAAACAAATGAAGAAAGGAGGTCCATTGATTGCAAATGGAATAAGAGACCAGAATCCTAAGAATCTCAGAAATGTTACTGCCACTTCATACCCCCTTCCAATTCATGGAAATTCCTTCTACCATCATTATATTTTTATACGGTCATAATTTAATTTTAAGTTTTGTCTATCAAAAATGAGCTTTCTGATTGGTCGAAAAAAAAAAAATTCATGAACTCCATGAACAAAATTTTGAGCACGCAGCGATTTTGTATGCTTCCGCACAAAATAGTCCCATACAAAAAGGTATCAGAGTTTGTGAAATATATGTTTTTTTCGCTCAATGCTATTAAATTATAAGAAATGAAGAGAATGTTATTTTGTTTTCATGGAGGTATGAACCGAAAAACCTAATCACAAAATGTATGAATCCACTTTGAGTATTCATGCAGTGTGTTTAGGTTTTTCGGTTCATACCTCCATGAAAACAAAAAATATTCTCTTCATCTCTTAAATGAAGGTGGATGTATGCTGGTATCAGCTTCTCTGTCTGTCTGCTGGTCATGACGTCTGTAAGTCAACATTTTGTTAACCCATTACCAGAAGGCACAATTCTAGACTGGTCCAAATTGAAAAGATTTGCAGATGACAATTTAAAGTTGATGAAAGTAGAAGGTAGAAAACATTGTGGAAAATGAAGAAATTGCTTGTCACAAGCAATTTCTTCATTTTTCACAATCTTTTCCAAATTGTTTTTCTTAAGGGGTGTCAGAAAGCTTCACTGTGTGGGAATGGGTGAACCCATTCTCTAACAGTGATGTTTTTGACGCCCCTTAGAATATTGTGTACCCCCATCTACTTAGTAGGTGGGGATGTATTGGTTTCATCATGTCTGTCTGTCCGTCCATAGACTTTTGCATTTCCTTTCTCTAACTCAAGAACCAATTGACCTACATCCTTGAAACTTCACAGAATTGTTGCAAATGTCCCTAGGAAGTACCCTATTATTTTAGGTCGAAGGTCAGGGTCACTATTGAACTATGGTTGAAAACCATTTCCATGCTCATGCTCAAGAATCAGTTAACCTACAACCTTGAAACTTCATACAATTGTTGTCTATGCCCCAAGGAAGTGTCCTATTGTTATTTGGTCGCATAGGACAAAGGTAAAGGTCACATTTGAACTTTGGTTGAAAACAGTTACCATGCTTTTACTCAGGAACTGGTTGACCTACTACCTTGAAACTTCACACAATTGTTTCCTTTGACCCTAGGAATTGCCCCTATGTTTTGTAGGTCAAGAAGGTCAAAGGCCAAGGTTACAATTGAACTTTGGTTGAAAACTGTTTCCATGCTTTAACTAAAGAACCAATTGACCTACAAAGCTGAATCAAAGAAGAGGGAGGTTTATAAGTTAGACCATGTCTGTCAGTAGACTTTCGTTACTGTACTCTGCATGAAGAATCAATAGTTCTACAACCTTGAAACTTCATACAATTGTTGCAAATGACTTAAGGAAGTGCCCTATTGTTTTTGGTTCATTTAGGTCAAACGTCAAGGTCACAATTGAACTTTGGTTGAAAACTGTTTCAGTGCTTTAACTCAAGACCCAATAACTTACAACCTTGAATCTTCACGTAATTGTTGCTAATGACCCAAGGAAGTGCCCTATTTTTTTAGGTCAGAAATGTCAAAGATAAAGGTCACAATTTGAATTGAACTATGGTTGAAATCCATTTCCCTGCCTTTACTTAAAAACCAGTTGACCTACTACCTTCAAACTTCACAGAGTTGTTTCCTATGATCCAAGGAAGTGCCCCAATGTTTTTGATCACATAGGTCAAAGGTCAAGATCAATATTGAACTTTGGTTTAAAACCGTTTCCCTGCTCTTACTCAAAAACCAGTTGACCCACTACCTTTCAACTTCACACAACTGTTGCCAATGACCCAAGGAAGTACCCCTATGTTTTTTGGGGTCTAGTAGGTTAAAGGTCACGGTTACAATTATTGAACTTTGGCTCAAAATTGTTTCTGTGGTCTAGCTTAAGAACCAATTGACGTTAAAACTTAAATCTTCAGACAATTATTACCAATGACACATGGAAATGCCATTTCAAACCATTTCTATGCTCTAACTCAAGAACCAGTTGACCTACAACCTTGAAACATCATACAATTAACTATTTGCCAATGACGCAAGGAGGCACCATTTTATTTTTGGGTCATGTAGATCAAAGGTCAAGGTCATAATTGAACTTTGATTTTAAAATGTTTCATTGCTTTAACTCATAAGCCATTTGACCTTAGCACTTGAAACTATATACACATGTTGTCCTTGACCCGAGGTAGTGCAGTATTGTTGTTTGATCACATGGATCAAAGGTCATGGTTACAACTGAACTATTTGGCTATTGTAGGTCAAAGTTCAACTGTGCTACTTTAATTACAAAGCACGGGTTGGGGGTATGAGAAAGATTTGTGACAATTCTAGTTTTCATAGAATAAAATGCAAACAAAATAATCATAGAGTGTTAAACATACCCCTTTCAAAATGCTTGTGGTAAAAAAACAAGCTCAACAACATACCATTTACAAATCCTTTTTAAAGAAAATATTGAAAGAAAATGTATTTATTATTTTGAAGTGTTGACCTCCATCTTGGAGTGCTTTGTCACTCTATGAAAAGACGATCAATTAGAAAGTTGGTAAATTATAAGGGAGTTAACCCTTGTCATGCTGAATTAAAATTCTATATAATTACTTTAAAATCAAAGGACTGACAGCACAGGAAGGTCTTACTGTTGGTCAATACTTCTTTTGAAAATTGATTATTTAAATAACTCTGGCTGAAATGGTCAAGCAGGATATGTAGACTAAGATCAGACACTACACTTATGTGCAGGCTGATCTTTGTCTATACCTCCTGCAAAAACAGGAATATTCCGCGTTTAGCATGACAAGGGTTAATAAGAACAGAGAGATGGTGCAAAAGGAGTGTTTTACCTTAGTATTTACTAAAATGTTCAATTAATTGGAGCATCTTGGCTTTCATGAGATAAATTACCCTCCTTTCACTCCCTAAGGATTTGACTCAATTCAGCATTGATTCCCACAATGCTTTCAACCTAGAAAGAAAAATATTCTAAAAATTTCATTTACTATAATTGTTGTCTTCAACTTCTTTTAGTTTGCACCAGTCTATTTTTTTTGTCTTTTAGTAATGGGATAAGCTGATTTGTTCCTATTTGGTAGGAAGGTTTAGGTTCTTGATGTTGATACATGTCTGCATATCACAATGGAAAAATGTGTAAAATGAAGAAATTGCTTGCAACAAGCAATTTCTTCATTTTGCACCTTGTTTTCTGCCCTGGAAGTTGAAAATATTTTTTTTTATAATTTTTCGATTGTTGTCTGCAGCTCCTTTGAATTTGGACTAGCCTTAAATTTTGCTGGGAGGTAATAGGTAAGGACATGGTAAAATGTTTCAATAAAACATCATATTTTTTTTGTATTTCAGGGAGTGACATACCCATCCATCCATGCTATTTGGTCCAAATGGGCACCACCCATGGAGAAAACAAAACTGGCAACTCTAGCTTTCTCTGGTAAGTGGTTTAGATTTAACTCTTTACAAGACAAATATGTTTTCAATTCCTCCAAACTTAACGAATCTCCAGACAATGTTTCCTGAGTTAGCATACAACTATTTTATGAATATTATGAAGATATAGGTACTTATGATAGTTTTGTGTGGAGCCCTTTTTATCAAATTTTGTTCAACCCATTACCAAATGACAACATTTTAGACTGGTCCAAATTGAATAGAGTTGCAGACCACAATTTCAAGTTAATCTTTTTCTTTCTAGGTAGAAAAATTGTGAGAATGAAGAAATTGCTTGTTACACTCCACCACCCCTACAAAGTAGAGGGTGGTATATTGGTTTTACTATGTCTGTCTGTCTTAGACATTTTCGTTTCTGTGCTCTGACTCAAGAACAAATTGTCCTACAACCTTGAAACTTCATACAATTGTTGCCAATGATCCAAGAAAGTGACCTATATTTTTGGAGGGGGGGAGGGGTCACATAGGTCAAAGGTCAAGGTTACTATTGAGCTTTGGTTGAAAACCGTTTCCATGCTCTAACTAATAGGTCATTTGACCTAGGCCTTTGAAATGTTACACAAGTTGTCTATGACCCAAGGAGGTGCCTTATCATTTTGGGGCTAGGTAGGTCAAAGGTCAAGGTCACTATTGAACTTTCAGGGTAATTAAGGTCAAAGGTCAACTGTTTTACTTCAGTGTTCACATTGTGCAAAGTGCTCTGTTGCTAGTAAAATCAGTTTCTTATCCTACAATCATTTAAAAGATCATTTAACTATTTTTCATTGCATCAAAACACATGTTTGTACTGTAATCTGTTAAAGTTTTGTTTTAAACAAATTAAAATAATTTGTGTCTCACTGTATTATACTGAGCGTATAGACCTGTTCTTATAATGATTAAATTACAGTTTTCCTACCAGTACTCCTTTTTTATTTTCTTTGGTTCATATCAAGCTGTAGTTATAACATTTCAGTGGCCCGCCAACAATGTTCCTTTAATTATGAGCCATTATGAGACTTACTTAGAAGTTCTTGAAGTGCCAAAGCTTTTAACTTTTGGAAGATATTCTGAATGTATAAAATGATAATTCTACCTTAATATTTAATCCTTTTTTGGTAAAACATCTCGTTGATGTGAGCTTGCATGTTGTTTACTGATATTCTGTATCTGTCTGTCTGTCTGCAAGCAGTAAACAACACTAAAACTTTAGATATGCAGCTATTCAAAGTTCCATGGCTCATATTTGGGACATAGGTACCTTGTATTGATAGGCACCAGTTGGTGTAAGGTCAAGGTCATCCATCAAGGTCACTTGTCAAGGTCACATTTCCATAAAGGGCTGTTGTGGGGGTATGGTGTTTCACAAATACATCTTGTTGGAATTCATTTATGTTTGATGGGTCACAGAATTAATCAATCCCCACACAATCCAACTCTTTGATGCCAAGAAGAATGTTGTTTTAGAAAGCTTTTAGGGAAAAGAAGAAATTACTTGTAACACTTAATTTCTAGATTAAGGCACTTATTGTTGTCTTTTAATTTGGACCATTCTATAATTTAAAACTTTTAACCCATTACCTCACAGTGAAATTTTAGACAGGTTGAGTTACAAAGAAGCTGTAGACGACAATTTAAATTTGATAGAATATTTGGAATACAATAAATTTCATCATTTTCCACAATATTTCCCAAAGCTTCTTTCTTGAAGGGCATAAAAAGGAGGGATTGTACGGGAATGGGTTAATATTTGCTTTTACTTGAGATATTCATTTGAAATTTCATGTGTATGTTCTCCATTAACCCAATACAACACAATGATGCCTTCTGACACCCTGAAGAAATGTGATCATGGAAAACTTTATGGGAAAAGGAGAAATTATTTGTAACACTTAATTTCTTTAATTTTAATTGGAACATTCTTAAATTTCATTGTCTGATAAAGGGCTAAACCTTTCTAGCATCAGGTAAAGCTCTATTAGTCATTTCATTTGTTTAGCTTGGTTGCTTTCATAACTGTTAAGTCAGCATTGTCAAAGTGGTATCATGTAAAAACTTTTTGACTTTTACTGATATCTGCTAATACTTGCAATATTCACTTGAAACTTCAATTGCATGTTCACCATTACCACACAATGACAAGGACACCCTGAAGAAATATAATAATGGAAAACTTAGCGGGAAAAGGAGAAATGGCTCGTATTAAGCAATTTCTCCTTTTCTCACAATGTTTTCTACCGTATCTGGAACTTATTTTTCAACTTTAGTGCAAATAAAATGCCGTCTGCAACCACTTTAAATACTTTTTTTCTAACAAAGTGTGTCTTTTTTTACTTTGACTTTATCCATTGCCTAAAAGTCAAATATCAATACAATACAAAATCCTTTATTCACTCTTGGTAGATATATGTACAACATGAGAATAATATATCATAACAACTTTCAAGTTCCAAAATTAACCCTTCCCTGTTTTGCAAAATACTAGACTTGTCCAAATTCAAAGGGTTTGCAGACAAAAATTTAAAGTGGATTTAATTTGAAAAATAATCATTTAGTACGGTAGAAAATATTGTAGAAAAAGAAGAAATTGCTTGTTACAAGCAATTTCTTCTTTTTCTACAATGTTTTCTCAATTATAAAATCAAGGGTCCATAAAAACCAGGGATTGAACAGGAAAGGATTAAATGTTATTGTTACATCAATACAGCATATGAGGATGATCATGGTTCTCTTTATTTTCATGTTTCCAGGTTCTTATATTGGCACTGTCATATCTCTACCATTGTCAGCAGCTTTAGCTGAGAGTGAGTCAAGCTGGCCTTCTATATTCTACGTATTTGGTAAGTTCAGCTTGTCGTTGCAAAATCACTGACCCAACCAACTGCCTCTGACTGGAAGTTTCATGTATATATTAACCGATTCCCACATGTTAATATTTTAGAGCAGTCCAAATTAAAAATCAAAGGACTGAAAGTCCTGAGAGAAGTTTTGCTGGCTTATCAGTAACCGCGCTCAATAAATCAAGATGAATAAATAAATCGTACACCTAAGTGGGATGAGCAGCTGGAAGCTCGATAAGGATGTAGTGGTAATACTGGTGTGAGAACTACCAGGAATCCATGGTTAGGAGCTCCAGCCGCCCCGATATAACTGTAATACTATTAAAAGTTGCGTTAAACCCTAATTCAATCAATCACTAACCTTTTAAGGGTTACCGAAATCGCTATTTTGATTAAATCACGACGTTTTCTTTAATATCATTTCGTCAGTGTGTGAAAATTTGTGGTTGTGTGGTAAAAGTTTAAATGATAAAAGGTAAAGCGATCAAAGCTAACAACCAATTCTTTTTGCGTTAAGCATATTATTATTAAAATTGAAGTACAGTACTACATGTCAGTTTCAAAGATATAGTCTAATTCGAGAGGTAAAGGGGTGTTTTATCCGGTGGGGTTAAATAGGCGCTTGAATCGTGTAACTGGTAACATATACTGCGTATACGGGGTGTAAATTTGCTCACTCCTGCCAGGTCACAACTAACAGACAGGATCAGGAGGTTGTTAAATGTATTCGCCTACTCCACTACATGTAACCACTGACCTAGATTCTATCTTGAAATGCGAGGAAATTATTTCTCTCATTTAGACAGTTCATTAGACAATTTACTATGGATATATCAAGTCGAAGTTTAAAACCATTTTCCTTGATATTCATGACTAAAAGGAGGTTGTTGGCATTCAGCAAGTAAGTTATTTTCTTCATCAGCGATGAAACAAGATGGAGGCTATCACATAGATTTTCATGTCAAGTTTATGAGCATGCGTGGAAATGAGCGGAAAATTCGCGAAAACTTGTTTCCGGTTGATCAATGTGAAATACCGATTTTGTCCTACAAAACCGCTAAAAATTACAGACGACAATTCAAAGTTGATGAAATTTTAAAAATCTTTGTATTTTTGGTTAGAAAACATTGTGGATAATGAAGAAATTGATTGTAACAAGCAATTTCTTCATTTTCCACAATGTTTTCCTAAGCATTTTTATTCAGGGGTGTCAAAAAGTGTCACTGTGTGGGAATAGGTTAACAAGCATGATCCATCTTTTTGAGGGGTGACTGAAAGAATGTACAAAGTGTCATTACACAGTCATTATTTACTCTTAGAATGGTACTACAGTCATGCCATTAATTCCCATTCGTTTCTGCTGTGTCTTAACCCATTCCCACCAAATCCTGTGTTTTGATATCCTAAAGAAAAAATCTTTGAAAAAAATGTCGAAATGAAGAAATTGCTTATTTACAAGAAATTTCTTCAGTAAAAACAGTGTTTTTCTACCCCAAAAGACAGAGCTTCTTTTTAAATTCCATCTATTAAAAGTGGTCAGCTGCAACTTGATTTAAGTATGACCAGTCTAGAATTTTGTTGTAGTGTAATGGTTTCTCAGATGATATCCTAGGGTGTTAATCAATGAGTAGCAACCCATTCCAAGACAATCCTATTGTTTTACTACCCTAAAGAAAAGAAGTTTCTTCATTTTACACAATGTTTTCTCCATAGTTTTCTTGAATGGCATCAAGAATTGTCACTGTGAAGGAATGGGTTGAAAAAGGTTTTCAATTGTGACACATTGGAGGCAAAAAGGTAAACGTCAAGTTATAGAAATATCTTGTGTGCATGCTAAAGGCAATTTCTTTGCCCTCAATACCTTGGTATTTGGTTAGAATGTTTTTCTTTATAATATCTTGGATAAAGTTTGATATTTGGTCACATGGGATATTAAAGTAGGTTTTTAAGTCAAATCTCGGAATACTTTGTATGCACTCTAGAAATTTTTCTTGAGGCTCAAACACCTTGATATTTGATCAAAATGTTTGTACCATTAATATTTAGGACAAACTCAAATTTTGGTTATATTGGGTCAAAAAGTAGGTAATTAGGTCAAATCTTTGAAATACTTGTATTAAGCAAAGAGGTTATATTTACAGCTTAAATATCTTAAAACTTTGTTTAAATGTTATTTCTCAATGAAATGTGCAAGACAGAATTTACATATAGTCCAACCTCGGAGAGAAAATTTGTTCTCTGGTGCTTTTTTGCCATTGATTTCCACGGACTCAGGTGAGTGCTTCAATGACCCTCTTTTTGAGCTCACCTGAGCATGTAGTGCTCAAGTGAGCTATTGTGATCCCCTTTTTTCCGGCGTCCGTCCGTCGTGTGTCGTGCGTCGTCCGTCAACAATTTCTTTAAACGACATCTCCTCCCAAACCACTGGGCCGATTTGAACCAAATTTGGCAGAGATGTTCCTTAGGTGGTCCCCTTCAAAAGTAGCTAAAAGAATTGAAATCCATAAAAAAATCTGGTTGCTATGACACAAAAGTAAAATTTTAAAATAATCTTTAAAAATCTTCTCCTCCTGACCTAGAAGGCGTAGAGCCTTGATATATTGCATGAAGCATCAGTATATCGACCTCTTTCAAAATAGCTAAAATCATGATCCTCGAGTCCCCAGGGGTTTATATAGAAATAAAGAACAATTTTTTAAAATGACATCTCCTCCCAAACCACATGGCCGATTTGAACCAAATTTGGCAGAAATGTTTCTTAGGTGTTCCCCATCAAAAATAGCTAAAAGAATTGAAATCTGTTTCAAACTCTGGTTGCCATGGCAACAAAAATGAAATTTCAAAATAATCTTTAAAATCTTCTCTTCCTTACCCAGAAGGCGTAGAGCCTTGATATTCTGCATGAAGCATCAGTATATTGACCCCTTTTCAAAATAGCTAAAATCATGATCCTCGGGTCCCAAGGGGCAGAGCCCCAGGGGGCTTGGGTTTATATAGAAATAAAGAACGATTTTTAAAATGACATCTCCTCCCAATCCACTGGGCCGATTTGAGCCAAATTTGGCAGAAATGTTGCTTAGTTTGTCCCCTTCAAAAATAGCTAAAAGAATTGAAATCTGTTAAAAACTCTGGTTGCAATGGCAACAATAGTGAAATTTTAAAATAATCTTTAAAATTCTTCTCCACCTGCCCCAGAAGGTGTAGAGCCTTGATATTTTGCATGAAGCATCAGTATATTGACCTCTTTCAAAAAAGCTAAAATCATGATCCTAGGGTCCCTAGGGGCGGAGCCCCAAATGGGGGGGGGGGGTTATACAGAAATAAAGAATGATTTTTTAATTGACATCTCCTCCCAAACCACTTGGCCAATTTGAACCAATTTTTGCAGAAATGTTCCTTAGGTGGTTCCCCTTAAAATAAGCTAAAAGAATTGAAATCTGTTTCAAACTCTGGTTGCCATGGCAACAAAAGTGAAATTTCAAAATAATCTTTAAAATCTTCTCCTCCTGACCCAGAAGGCGTAGAGCCTTGATATTCTGCATGAAGCATCAGTATATTGACCCCTTTTCAAAATAGCTAAAATCATGATCCTCGGGTCCCCAGGGGCAGAGCCCCAGGGGGCTTGGGTTTATATAGAAATAAAGAACGATTTTTAAAATGACATCTCCACCCAATCCACTGGGCCGATTTGAACCAAATTTGGCAGAAATGTTTCTTAGTTGGTCCCCTTCAAAAATGGCTAAAAGAATTGAAATCCGTTAAAAACTCTGGTTGCAATGGCAACAAAAGTGAAATTTTAAAATAATCTTTAAAATTCTTCTCCACCTGACCCAGAAGGTGTAGAGCCTTGATATTTTGCATGAAGCATCAGTATATTGACCTCTTTCAAAATAGCTAAAATCATGATCCTCGGGTCCCTAGGGGCGGAGCCCCGAAGGGGGGGGGTTATACAGAAATAAAGAATGATTTTTTAATTGATATCTCCTCCCAAACCACTTGGCCAATTTGAACCAAATTTTGCATAAATGTTCCTTAGGTGGTCCCCCTTAAAATTAGCTAAAAGAATTGAAATCTGTTTCAAACTCTGGTTGCCATGGCAACAAAAGTGAAATTTCAAAATAATCTTTAAGAACCTTCTCCACCTGACCCAGAAGGCGTAGAGCCTTGATATTTTGCATGAAGCATCAGTATATTGATCTCTTACAAAATAGCTAAAATCATGATCCTCGGGTCTCCAGGGGCGGATCCAGAGGGGGGGGGGTATAGGCATGAAGCATCAGTTCACAGACTTCTTTCTTATTTCTGAAATTATAACCCATGGAAAAAGTTTTTTCCTTCTTTCAAATCAGCACTAAAGCCTTGGAATTTGTAATTTAGACTTTTGGATACACAGGTTAATAGTCTTTAAATGTAATTGTGGCCCACTTGTTTCATAATCCTAACCTTAACATGAAATTAGACTGTTGAAAGAAAAAGAGCCTTTATCTCAGGTGAGCGCCCCAGGGCCAACGGCCCTCTTGTTTCTCTTTTGGGCAACAAAAAGGGAATGTGTGAGGATTGGTTGATATCATTATTACAGGAACATTGGGCATAATATGGTTTGTGTTATGGTGTTATTTGGTCACAGAAAGCCCAGCCAAACATCCAACAATCACCAACAAAGAGTTAGAATATATACAAGCTAATATAGGATATACAGATGAACAAACCAAGGTAATGATAGACAGTACTATTTCATAACTGTTCATTTTTTGGTTAACCTAAGCACAACATGCTCAAGGGGAGCTTTGAGAATTACTGAGTGTCAGTTGTCCATCATCTATAGGGCATAGTCAGTCATCTGTTGTCAATAATTTCTAAAGGCATCTCTACCTCCTTAACAACTGTGATAATTTGGACCAAACTTGACGGGAATGCTTCTTGGGTGGCTGTTTGCATAGCATGTAGGTGATTTTTTTATTTGCCAAAAAATAGGAGCTTGGCAGGGCTTATCAGATTTGGAGAACTAATGAAATGATACTTAAAAATCTTTCCCTCCTAAACCACCGGGCTAGTTTAGACCAAACTTAGCAGGAATGTTCCATAGTGACCCTTGTTAAAACTTGTCTGTGGAATTTTTCAAAAAGTGGGGTAAGGTAGGGTACGGCTTATTACAGGAGTCATGAAATTATTCACCAGACTAATTTTAACCAAACTTGGTAGAATGTTCCTTGTATAATTCTTTTCAAAATTTGTGGAGTGGCAGGAAGGGGCTTGTCAGATTTAGATTGAGTTATTGATTGATTGAATTAATTTAATGTCACTTTTAACTGTATAAAAAAGAGTAAGATGTATCCCTTTGTAATCAATAAACTAATAGAAATACAGTTAATTGAATGAACATTTAAAAGTATTTCAGCCATATCACGGCAGCTGGAGCACTTAACTATGGATTCCTAGTATTTCTCACACCAGTACTACTACTACGTCCTTTCCAAGCCTCCAGCTACTCATCAAGATTAGGTTTGCGAATATCCACCCATTGTAGGGAGACAAATGTCGGAAAGGATATTTGCTGCAGCCAGGGATCAAACCAGGTACCCCTTGACTTACGTGTTACCACTGCACTATGGTCGCAGCCATCAGATTTAGAGAAATCATGAAATAGTTCTCTAAAAATTTTCTTCTAATTTCTTCTCTTTAACCACTAGACTAACTTGAACCAAACTGGAATATACCTTGGGTGACCCTTATCAAAACCTCTTACTGAATTTTTGATTTGTCAAAAAATGGTGGCATGGCAGGGCAGGTCCAATAAGTGGTAGAGGAATTGTTAAATTATTCTTCATAAATATTCTTCTCCAATGGATCAATTTGTTCCAAACTTGGCAGGATTTTTAAAACATTTTAAACTAGTCCAAATTCTAAGAAGTTGCTGACATCAATTTCAAGTTGAGAGAATTTTGAGTGTCTAGGTCTTTTATAGTAGAAAACAAGGGTGAAAGTGAAGAAATTGCTTGTAACAAACAATGTCTACATTTTAACCTTGTTTTCCTCAAGTCAATTCTTGTGGGGCGAAAAAAAGCCGGATTGATTTTGAATGGGTTAATGTAGTAGAAAGAAGACTTAAATTTATTAAAATCGGGTTTTTCAGTGATTTAATTGATTTTATAAGGCACCTTTTTATCAAACCTGCACTCTTGTATATATTAATCTGTCTGATGCTTTGACTTATACATTTACAGTGGGGAATCTCAGCTAGTTTAACCCTTTCCTGCTTTTTGAAATTTTAGACTTGACAAAATTGAAAGAGGTTGCTGTCAACAATGAACATTGGAAGCAGTTTGAAATGAAACCATCTGACATTGTAGAAAATATTGTAGGAAAAGAAGAAATTGCTTCTTACAAGCAATTTCCTTTTTTCTGCAATATTTTCTCAAGAATAAATTTACATTGATGTAAAATCCAGGGTTTGTACAGGAAAGTGTTAACTTACTTATTTCAGGACTTACAACCACCCTGGCGGAGTATTCTGACATCACCTCCAGTTTGGGCGATAGTTGTGGCCCATTTCTCAGAAAACTGGGGATTTTACACATGGTTGACTGAGTTACCTACTTTTATGAATGATGTGCTACACTTTCAAATGTACCAGGTAAGTTTTGGAATTAACCCTTTCCTGTTTAACCCCGGTTTTTATGTCCCTGTGTTTTTATACTTGAGAAAACATTGTGGAAAAAGAAGAAATTGCTTGTTACAAGCAATTTCTTCTTTTTCCACAATATTTTCTACCCTACTGAGTTTTCAAATAAGTTCAACTTAAAATTATCATCTGCAAAACCTTTGAATTTGGACCAGTCCAAAATTTCAAAAAATTGGAAAGGGTTAACTTGGATTTGCTTACCATGCTACCAACCTATGACACGGCAGTTTGACTGAGATATCAAATGATGTTAGTTTTCAGAATTTATGATCAGGAACAAAATGTAAAACCTCAATGTAGCATCTATGGTTTAAATATGATAAAACAAAAAAGAAAATAATTAACCCTTGCTTTATTTTTTAGCTCCGCTGTTTTTGGAGAAAACCTAAGGTATTGCTATAGCCTTGATGTCATTGTCGTGCAAAAAGTTTGACATTTTGTCATATCTCTGGTTCTACTGAAGGCATTCACTTGAAACTTGGCACACTTTTTCACTGTCAAAAGAGCAACCTATACTATCAAGGGGGATAACTCTAGATGCTACTATCCAGAAAATTTTTTCCTTGCTAGTCAATTGATTCATAATTTCTTGTAGTATACTATCCGAAAATGTAAGCCCATTCATAAAGAATGACCGTGAAAAGCCGAATCACTGAATGTGCACAGTGATTAAGGTCACAACCTCTAAAGGTACTTCTACTTATACCATCTAAAACAGTGTTGCATCCAGGCAACTCGATAGAGTGAATACTCCGAGTTTGTCGTTATGTCAAAAGTTAACATCATCAGAGACAAAGAATAATGTAAAAAAAAACCAAACTATATTTATGTCTCTGACATCTTTTAATCGACTGCCTGAACTTACCATCATTACAGATTTCATGTAACAAAAAATGGGTATGGTAGGCCTTGGTGTTCAACGATTTGTCGATCTAAGACATAGTTGAAAGTGAAACTAGACATTCCGCCGTCTTGGATTTTTTCCAATATCATAACCTTCATTCTTACGATTTTAAAAGTTACCAGCTACAAAGTTTAATCCAGTTTTGTACACATGAATCTGTTCGGTGTAAATACCCGATTCGTAAAATAGAGTTCTTTGTTGATTTATTGTTACCGTATTTTTAACAATGGTAAAGAAATTAGACTAAGTCCATTACCGTGAAAGAGGTTCGAAAGTTGATCCGCATGACATTTTCTCAAGGCATCAGTTACCACAGGTGTTGAACAACTCCCTAAATTCTCTTAGCAGGATACTTAGATTTTATCCCTTTTGTCAAAGGATGGAAATATTTACGTCATTGTAAAGCTAAATTCAATTAGATTAATTTCAACAACTATCAATAATAATAAAACATGTCTCGGGGTGAAAATTCTAGCTTTTAAATATTGGCGCAGACAGAAAGAGAACCACAATTTGTAGACCTTTAGAAAATTATGGATTATTCAATTCCTATAGACCGGGAAGGTAAGGGTAGAATTTATTAATTCTCTTCACACTGAATTTCGTGCACGCTAAATTCTCGTAACTACAGTTATTATCTTTCGAAATGTCAGAGGGTGATGCCCCTTAAACTATCCTTCGTATATTTTGTCTGAATTCGACAAATACACTGTCGATCAAGTCAGTAATGGGTGAGAAAACATGGTTGGGATTTTGTCGGGGGAAGATAGAAGTCTTCAAATGTAATTTCATAATAAGGAAAACTTTAAAGACAAATCAGAGATTGACTTCAACTATCATACTAATTGTTAATATACAGTCCTGACTGCGTTTGAGGCAATTCAGGCCTTTGATTTAAAGTCTTAGACTGCTCTAAATTGAAAGGGGGTGCAGAAAACAATGTATATTGGATGCAAATTGAAATGAAACCATCCTTTGTGGTAAAAAATATTGTTGAAAAAAGAGAACAAAAATTTGTCCAAAAAACAGTGATGCTTTTTGATGCCCCTCATGAAAAAACTGCTTGGAAAACATTGTAGAAAAGGAACAAATTGCTTGTAATTGCTTCATTTTTCACAATGTTTTGTAGCCATAAAAATGAAATAATAAAAAGATTACTTAGAAGTGTCTGCAACTTCTTTCAATTTTGGCCTGTTTAAAATTATGTGTGTGGTAATTGGTTAAATTATAGTGAAAATGTATATATTTCAAGGCCGGATTTTTGGCTGCATTACCTTATCTAGTCATGGCAACTGTAGTCCAGGGGAGTGGACATTTAGCAGACTATCTACGAGCTAAAGTCAATGTGTCAACTGAAATAGTGCGGAAGGTCTTCACTTGTGGAGGTAACTATGTTTTTGCGATCTTTATTCCCAGAAGTTTACAAGCCATAATACTATTAACCACTAACCAGAAGTCAAAATTGTAGACTGGTCCAAATCAAAGGAATTTCAGGCTTTTGCTGAAATTTAACCCATTACCAGACGACAAAGTATTAGACTGGTCCAATTTGAAAGGAATTGCAGACGACAATTTAAAGTTTAATAAATTTTTGACTTGCTCAACTTTCTGGGTAGAAAACATTGTGAAAAATGAAGAAATTGCTTGTTACAAGCAATTTCTTCATTTTACACAATGTTCACTCAATTGTTTTTCTTTAGAAAGTGTCACTGTATGGGAATGGTTTTAAAAACTTTGTCTTTCTCAGAAGAAAACTTGAAAAATTAAGAAATTAAGAAATTGTTTGTAACAAGCAATTTTCTTCATTTGAGACAATGTTTTCACAAGAAAATGGGCTTTATAATATTTACATCACATAATAGAAGTTATGTGTAAAATTACACTTGACCAGAAAAAAACCAAAACATACACTTTAGATTCACAGATATACAAATAGTATTAGAAAGATATTTTGTTTATCTGTTTACTTCGAGCAAAACAATAATTAATATGATTTTATCATTTTAATTCCATTACAGCATTTTTCATCCAGATTGTGTTTATGATTGGTGCTGGCTATAGCATGAATAAAACAGCCAGTATGGTGTGTCTGACGTTTGCTGTGGGTATTGGTGGGTTTGCCTGGGCTGGATTCAGTGTAAACCATCTAGATATTGCCCCACAGGTTTGTACATTATGATCTTGGGCCAACTAGTGCTTCCTCTGATTGATGAAACATTAATCATTTACCACAAAATCCAGCATTAACCTATGACAAGACAGCAAAATTTTTGGACTGATCGAAATTGAATGGAATTGCAGATAGCAGTTATATGTTAATGAAATTTAAGGGTTTTTTAACGCTCCTGGTAGAAAACACTGTGAAAAATGGAGGAATTGCTTGTTTCAAGCAATTTCTTCATTTTACACAATGTTTTCCCAATTGGCTAATTTTAGGGGCGTCAGAAAGTGTCATTCTTGGGAATGGGTTACTCATAAAAAAACTCTATGAAAATAGGCGCTCTTTCAAACTACTTCAAAGAATTGAAATCCATGTAGAACTTTGGTTGCCATAGCAACCAAGTGAAAAAAATTCAAAAAGTCTTCTCCACCAAAACCATAAGGTCTACAGCTTTGATATTTGGTATATCTCATCTTCTTTTGTCCCTCTACTACAATACTTCAAACAACTACAATGTACCATACTCTAAGATTTAGTCCTTTTCTTTATGATCCCTGACTTTACATAGGAATAAAATTGGAAATCTTCAAAAATCTTCTTCTTCTATACCATAAGGCTTAGGGCTTTGATATTTGGTATGAATTAATGTCTACTAAACCTCTACCAAAATACTTCAAAGAATTATCATACTCTGAAAATAAGCCCTATATTGTGGGATATTTGATGTACTTAGGTTTAAATGAGAAAATTTTTAAAAATCATCTCCTCGAAAATAATTAGGCATAGCACTTTGAAATTTTGTATGTATCATTAAGCCATTGGCCATCATACTCAGGTAAGCCATATAGGACCATCATGGTTTTCTTGAAATTATACAGAAATGAGCCTGAAGTGATGGCCTTCCAAAATACTTCAAGGAAACATAAATGGTTGATAACTTTTGTTGCTATGGCAACCAAAATGTATATCTAAGGAATTCTGAAAATGTCTGCTCCTCCTAAGCTGTTAGGCCTAGAGCTTTCAAATTTTGTGTGTAGCATCATCTCATGTTCCTCTATCAAAATATTTCAGGTAATTGTGGTGTGATTTATTTAAGTTCTGTGTTGTTGGTACTTAGAATTTACATGGGAACAATTTCTTTTAGAAAACCATCACTTTCTCAGCTAACAATCAGTTTTCAGTTGCACTTTACAAAAATGACTCTTGGATGATGGTCTTTTAAGAATAAAGGAATCAAAAGACTTAAGAGAAAAGGATTCCATGAATAACTCTGGTTGCTATAGTAACCAAATATAATTTCTTATGAATTCTAAGAAAGAACCTCTGAATCTGTAAGGCCTAGAGCCTCATTGTCCTTTACAAAGATACTAGAGGTTATAATGATTTGATTTATATTGGCCCTATGTTGTGAGCACCTTTTTTTCAAGGAAAACTTACTGAAAAAGTACTAATGTAAATTCTTTAAGAAAGGTTGTTGTCCACTACGCCAAATTTCAGTTGAGAATTTAAGAGAGATAATTGAATTCAGAAGGAAGTCAAGTTGAATAAAAAGAAAGCAATAAGGTGAAAAAAGAAAATTAAAAGAGAAATAACATAGCCAATACATGTAGTTAGGGCCATCATGACCCTCTTGTCTATCAAATTGGGCCATTCTTTTCTCAAAGTTTATGCCTTTTGCTCAGGGTTAGTCTAGAGGCCACATTTTTTGTGGTCACAAGGTCAAATATTTGAAAAATCTTGTGACCACTCTAGAGGCCACATTTTTGGTTGAAATGTCTTGATTTTTTGGTAAAAATATTTGTAGCTATAAAATCTTGGTTTAAAAACTAGGTCACAAGGTAAAATTTCATAAAACCCCTGTATGCGCTCTAGAGACCACATTTTTGGCTGAAATGTCTTGATATCTAGTCAGAATGTTTGTCTCCATGAAATCTCGGTCAAAATTGATAGTGGGACACATGACCGAATTTATATTTGATCATATGGGGTCATAAACTTGGTCACCCACTTAACCCATTTCCAGACGGCAAAATTTTAGACTAGTCCAAATTAAAAGGAGTTGCAGACGACAATTTTAAGTTGATGAAATTTTAGATTTCTTCAACTTTCCAGAGAAAACAGTGTATAAAATGAAGAAATTTCTTGTTACAAGCAATTTCTTCATTTTTCACAACGTTTTCCCAAATGTTTTTCTCCAGGGGCGTCCAATAGCCTCACTGTGTTGGAATGGGTTAAACATCAAGAAATGATTATTTGCTTTCTAGAGATTGATAGCCTTCATAATGAGACATTATGTTTTGGTCCATATCTTAGTTAGGGGCACAAAAATCTGAATCTTTGTAAAAATGTTTCTTTGTTTCTGATTTCTTATACACTGGCGGCTTTGATTATTTCTGCAGTCATCAACTCAGGTGAGAGCTTGAGGACCAATGGCCCAAAACATTGTGGAAAAAAAAGAAATTGTTAGAAACACACAATTTCTTCCCATATTTTCTACCACATAGGATGCTTTCATTTCAAATAGCATCCAATTTTCGTTTTTGTCTTCAACCTCTTTCAATTTGGACCAGCCTAAAATTTAAAAAAAACAGTAAAGGATTAATGCTAGTGATGCATGTACTCCAAAATCTTAAAGAATGAATGCATTGCCAACATAGCAGTATCTTTGTTATCTAGGTTGGGAAAAATTGTGGGAAATGAAAAGAAATGCCTATTGTGTTGGAATGGCTGGACAAGTAAAATGATTCAAGATTTAGTAAAGCTTTGAACTCATTCCCATATAATCATGACTTTTATGCCTCACATGAAAAAGTGTTGGAAGACATTACAGACAATAAATAAATAGCTTGTTTCAGAACAAGGCATTTCTTCGATGTCTACAATGTTTTCTTTTCTAAAAGGCAAAGATTTTTTTCTAATTTCACTAACTTGGAATTGTTGTCTGTGACATCAAATCAATAATTGTCTAAATTTATATCATGCAGTAATGGGTTAAATTACTTAACCCACTACCACACTGCAAAATTTTAGACCTGTCCAAAAAAAAAAGAGTTGTAGACAACAATTTTAAGTTGATATAATTTAAGTAATGTTTGTCTTTTTGGTAGAAAACATTGTGGATAATTAAGAAATTGCTTGTCACAAGCAATTTCTTCATTTTCCACAATGTTTTCCCAATATATTTTCTTGAGTGGCTTAAAATGGCGTCAATATGGGACTGGGTTAACCCATTTCCACTCAATGACGCTTTTAGACGCCCCCAAGAAAAAAAAGCTTTGGCAAATATTGTGGAAAATGGAAAATTCTTCATTATCCACAATGCTTTCTACCCCAAAAGTTTAAAAGTCGAAACTTTCATAACTTTTGATTTGTCATCTGCAGCACCTTTCAATTTGGACTGGTCTAAAATTTTGCCATCTAGTAATTGGTTAGTCCATTTGTATAATTTCAGTTTGCCAGTATATTGATGGGCCTGTCTAACACGTTTGCCACATTGCCTGGTATCATCAGCCCTGGTCTTACAGGACTCATTGTATCAAATAAGGTATGATTAAAACCATTATACTTTACAATACTATCCTGCATTTTAAAGTGCAAAAAAAAAAAATGAACAGACAAGGTAAACAAGTGAGAAAAGGAGAGAATTCCTGTTACAAGAAATTTCCCCTTTAATCACAATATTTTCTACCTTGATTGACACTTATTTTTGAGTTTTGATTCATTATCACACAAATTCACTTTTTAAACCCCGCAAGAAAAAAAGCAGTAAAAAACATTGTGGAAAATGAAGAAATTGATTATTTTAAGCAATTACTTGATCATCCACATTGTTTTCTATGGTAAACGACTGATTCTTTAATTGTTTGAACAATCTGAAATTGTTATTTGCATTTTTTTTTTAATTTGAACATGTCTAAAATATTCTCATTTGGTAATGGGTTGTATGTTTTCAATTGTCCTCTGCAAGCTTCCATTCTGGATGAGTCTAAAATTTGACTATCTAGTAATGGATAAGCCCTTAAGATAATTATACCCCCGCAAAATGAGGGTATACTGGAATCAACCTGTCTGTCTGTGTGGCCGTCTGTCTGTGTACAAGATACTACCAAATTTGTGTCAGGAACTCCTCCTTCAGTTTTGCTTAAATACCATTGAAACTTTATATAAAGATTAACCACATCTTGAAGTTTTGCAAGACGTAATTTTGAAGTCTTAATTCCCCTTGGTTCAAGAATTATTTCCCCTTGAACTTAGACATTATTTATGCTTTGTAGACATATACAGCTAATTATAATACCAATTTTGTGTTGCAAACTCCTCCTCTCTAGAAAAGCAAAGTCAGTAGCTATGTCCTTGTATTGTTAAAGCTCTCATGACCCTGAAAGCACTTGCTGGGGTACTAAGTCACGTACTGTGACAAGCTCTAGTTTAGATTAGTGAAAATTGATGTAGGTAGAAGTTGACAATTGGCCATTAGCTTGTCACTCACTTTGTTAGACCCACCCTTTGAATCCAACAGGAAGACTCACTTCTTTTATAAACAGCGTTATTTTGAAAATTTTATGGTCTGTAGCATGTAACTAAAAAAAGTAGTATACTTGATTGGAAATGTTGTAATTATCCTATTGAATTTTATAGAATAAAGAATTCTATTTGCTCGACCCTTTGCAAAATTTGTTCGTGTAATTTTGAATTATGAAAAAACGGGGACTTGGTAGGTTGGGCTTATCAGACTTAAAGAAAGCATGAAATAATTCTATAAAAAATCTTCTCCTCCTAAACCACTTGGTCAATTTGACTAGTCTTGTTAAGAATGTTCCTTGGGTGACCCTTTTCAAAACATGTACATGTATATTGAATTTTGATTCATAAAATAATTGGGGCAGGCCAGTTAATCAGACTTAGTGTAATCATGAAATAATTCCTTCCAAATCTTCTCCTCCCAAATCACTGGGCCAATATAGACCAAACTTACCAAGAATGTTATTTCTATTACCCTTTTACATACATGTTTATGAAATTTTAGAATTTAGGTGTGGGGACTGGAATTATCTAAGTTAGAGAAATCATGAAATCTTTTCAATTTTGACTAAACTTGGCAGGAATGACTGTGGGATGACCTTTTTAAAAAATCGTTTGTGAAATCTTGATTTGTATAAAAATGTTGGCATGGCAGGGCTTGGCTTAACAGATCAGATCTTTCAAAGGCAAGCGATTTAGGGCCATTTTGGCCCTCTTGTTATACTTGAAAAACATTTCTTTGTTCCATGTTTTCTCTCATATGGGATAACAAAAGAAAAAATATTGCAAAAAGCAATTTCTTCTTTTCCCTATGATGTTTTATACCTTGAAAATAAGATTTTCAAAATTTCATTACATTAACAATGTCATCTGCAAAATCTTTCAATATAAACCCACCTAAAATTTTGTCCTCTGGTATTGGTTCAACCCATTCCCATACAATCTGGGTTTTTTATGCCCCTCAAGCAAATTTGCTGAGAAAGCAATTATGAAATTGAAGAAATTGCTTGTTAGAAGCATTTTCTTCATTTTCTACAATGTTTTTTACCCCCCCCCCCACCAAAAAAAAAAAACCTAATGATTTTTCAAAATTTAAAAAATGGTGTCTGCAACTTCTTTGAATTTGGACCAGTCTAAGTTTTTTGTGTGGGAATGGCTTAAAATATTAAGAAACTACATGTAACATTCTTCACTCCAACATTTTTTTTTCTTGAAAGCACCAAAAAAGCAGAAATCTGTGGAAATTGGTCTGTCACATCTAGACTAATCCGAATTGTTACTGGTTGTAAAATTATTGAAAATTTTCATGCCTAGTTATGTCCTATTAACCCATTCCCACACAATGATGCTTTTAAACACTTCTCAAAAAAAAAGCGTTAGAAAACATTGTGGAAAATGAAGAAATTGCTTGTTACAAGCAATTTCTTCATTTACCACAATATTTTCTAGCCAAAATGTTGAAAAAGTCTAATAAATTTCATAAAATTTGAATTGTTGTCTGAAGCTCCTTTCAATTTGGACCAGTCTAAAAATTTGTTGACTGGTAATCAGTTAAAAATCAATTTCAGGGTGACGCAGGCCAATGGCTGATTGCCTCTGCTGTCTTTCTGCTGTGGTTTATGGGCTGTTTGCATAAAGCTTTAGAAAACATTGTTGTAAATGAAAAAAATGCTTGTCACAAGCAATTTCTTCATTTTCCACAATGTTTTCTAGTCAAAAAGTTGAAAAAATCTAAAAAATTTCATAAAAATTGAATTGTTGTCTGTAGCTCCTTTCAATTTGGACCAGTCTAAAAATTTGTTGACTTGTAATCAGTTAAGATCTAATTTCAGGGTGACGCGGGCCAATGGCAGATTGTATTTTACATTGCATCTGCTGTCTATCTGCTTGGAGCTGTGGTTTATGGGCTGTTTGCATCGGGTACCAGACAGAGATGGGCTGAAGTGGGTACTGGCTACATGCCGCATTCAGAAACAGCTGAAGTCGAGCACGAAGATTAAGGCTTAAATATTGAGCCCTTTCCTAGACATTTTCAACAATTTATAATCTTAGAAAAATTAAGAAAACATTGTGGGAAAAGAAAACATTGTAGAAGGCTGCGTTTGTTATGCTACAAGTTGGTTAAACTTTATTTCATATCCACATTAAAAATTCTTATCAAATTACTAGACCCTAAAGATTAGACTGGCACAAATTGGAAAAAGTTGCAGATGACAAGTTTTAGTTGATAAAATTTAAAAAACTTTTGTCTTTATTGGTAAAAAACATTGTGAAAAAGGAAGAAATGTCTTAAAACAAGAGTGGTATAAAAAAGTGAGAAGTGAGAAAATATGGAAACTGGTTAGTGTAGAAGATACTAAATTGCTAGTCAGGAAATTCTAGTTTCATTAACCCATTCCCACACAATCAGGCTTTTTTTTACACCCCTCAAGTAAAGAGCTTTGGCAAACATTGTGGAAAAATGAAGAAATTGCTTGTTACAAGCAATTTCTTCATTATCCAAAATGATTTCTACCCAAGAATACAAATATTTTCAAAATTCTATCAACTTGGAATTGTTATCAACAGCTACTTTGAATAATGACCAGATTTTGTAGTGTGTAATCAGTTGAAAAATATGAAAGCTTGATATTCACCACACAATCACAAATTTTACAAGCTTTTCAATAAGCAACAGTGAAAACCATTATTTGAAAAGAACAAATCGCTTGTTGCCCTTGTTATGCTGAATAAAATCCTTGACGACTTTTCACTGGTATCAAAGGGCTGACAATATTAGATGCAATAATTATAATTAACAAATCTTTTGAAAATTTACCTTAAAAACAACTCTGGCTGAAAAAGGAACAAGCAGGAGGTGTAGACTGAGATCTGTCTTCACATATGCTGATCATTGTCTATACCTCCTGCCAAAATAGGAATATTCTGTGTTCAGCATGAAAAGGGCTAACAATCAATTCTCCTTTTCTCACAATATTTTCCTCTCTGCTTTTTTCTAAATTACAAGCATTTCTAAGCTCCTTTGAATTTGAACCAGTCTATAATTTTATTGTCTTGTAATGAGTTAATGGCGCACCAAAATATCATTTGTACATCACGATTTGTTCACATATAGCAGCAGGCCTGCTTTTGTTAATCTGTCATATCATACATTTCATCTTTGTAATTCTGAAACATGGTAACTACAGCTTGGTTAACAAGAATGACAATAAGCTTATTTATGGGTCAGGGCGAAACAGTTGTAACTATCTATAAACAAATAGGCAGTTACAATTGTTTCACACTGAACCACATTATGCTGTATTGTTGCTTCTAGTTACAAAATCCTTAATAATTTGGACTTTCCTTTGGAAAGTGAATTTGAAGTTTTTACATTCTGTTTTGTTATTGACTTATTCTTACATCAATTTTCCCATTCCCTTACAATGACATTTTTTAACACCCTCCAAGAAAAAATCTCTTTAGAAACAGTTTATTATAATTAACCAACAGTTGCTATTAAGAAGAGCTATTTATTCTTTAGATCTAATGTTTTTGCATAAAGTCTGATGCAATTTACCCATTCCCACTCAATCCCTCGTTTTTTCGCCCCTCAACAAAAAAGCTTTGGAAAACATCGTGGAAAATGAAGAAATTGCCTGGATCAAGCAATTTCTTCATTATCCACAATGTTTTATATCCAAAAAGTCGAGAAATTTAAAATTTCATCAACTTGATATTGTAGTCTGCAGATCCTTTCAATTTGGACCGGTCTAAAATTCCACTGTGTTGGAATGGGTTAAGCAGTCACTTGTTGTTATTAGGATTGCAATAAAGAGGATTTCACTGTACTAATTTTTTTGTCTGCAATATCTTTGAACTTGGCCAGTCTTAATTTTGTTTTCTGGTCATGGGTTAAGATAAGATATTTTTTTGTTTTCGTTGAGATGTGAATTTAACAATCTAATCATTCTGTATGAAACCACAAAGCAGATTCATACAGAAATGTGAGTAGGCTGTTAGTTTCAAACTAAATCTTTTATCTTTGTTTCATATGATCATATTTATATCATTGGTTTGAAAATTGCCATAAAACTTATTTGTATATATTCTCCAGCAAAGCTGCGAATAAACAAAGTTGGTTGACCAATCAAATAATCCATTTGGACAGAAAGTGGTGTGGCAGCATAAACATTGTAACTACAGCTTACTTTAGCTGTAGTTATAATGTTTGGGTAGACAAGCAAGGATTTACTTGTTCTCTTATGTCCCTGCCCACATATTTTACAAAATAATGTTGTTTTTAACCTCAACTGAAACACAATTTTCAGGTTCAGTTGATTTAGCCAGCAATCAATTGATTGATGAGAAGAGAAAATAATCAATGTTTATACATAATTATATTGTAGCTTATGTCATACAGTCTATACTCTGCTGAAATGATCACAAATTATATATGATGTTGTTATATCTGTGTACATATATATAGTTTATGTTGTTTTTGTTGAAGATCTTTGTATATATATTTACTTGTTGGTGTTATGAAATGTAGTTAAACTTTTTATTTTGTTTAAGATAAAGATATATATATTTACAAGATAAACACTTGATCATTTGCATCATCTTGCTCAATGCATTGCATTTACACCGTTTGGAATAATATGTCGAGAAACTTGAAATTGTCAAATTTCCAGAGTTTCACGGTAAGTAAGTAATTGGCTTTGGATACTTTTCAAAATGTAAATTAGAGTTTATGATGTCAAAAATACATTGGTTTCTAGCTCCACTGGCTGAAAGCTAGAGAGCTATTGTTATGGCATGGTGTCTGTCGTGCGTGTGTCCACCGGTCCAGTTGTTCGTCCATAAACTTTTCCTTTGAAAATCTTCTCAGAAATTACTGAACAGATTTCAACCAAATTTCATAGAAATTATCCTTTGGTGACCCTCTATTAGATTCCTTCAAAGAATTTTGATCAGAAAAACATGGCTGTAATGGGTGGGGCTAATTTCCATATGTGGTAAAAGCTTTGAAATTCTTCTTCTCAGAAACCAGTCGATGAATTACAACCAAATTTGATCAGATAGATCCTTGGGTGACCTTTTATCATATTATAAAAAAGAATTTTGATTGGTTGAAAAATATGGCTTTAATGGACAGGGCTAATTTCTATATATGGTATATACTGAAAACAGAAACATGTTGATGGATTTCAACCAAATTTCACAGGAATGATAACCAGATGACTATTTGTCAGATTCTTTCATTTAATTTTGATTGGTTTAAAAACATGGCTATTATAGTGTAGGGTTATGTCCATATATTGTATTCAGTGAAAATTTACGTAATGAATTTTACATAACTTGACTTGACTTTTGTAAAAACAATGATAAGTCTGAAATGGTTCTCTAAAACTATTTCAAAGATTCCAATGATTTAGACAAATTTTCCTTGCGTTCAGTTTGTATTGAATTCATGAAAAAATTTGCTTAATCAGTACATTCATGCCTGTTGAGCGATACAGGCCTCAAGTGCCTCTAGTTTTTACTTTTGATTTGTCTAAATTTACATACGTGTGCATGTAGTATATAAATGTAAAGCATTATACTTGCAGCTTTATTGCTTTTTGAATTGTCTTTGTGAATTTAATTCAAAATGCATTATCAAGTCATAATCAAATTTTTATTGATAATTCTACCTTTATAATTGTTACTTACAATACTGCCTAATTGTGTTCTTTACAAAGAAAACATGGAATTGAATTTATAACATAGATATTCAGGATTGCTATATTATAATCGTTTTTCATTTTCCATTGCATAATGTTCATTTAGTTAATGACTTGCTTCACCTTTTTTTCTAAAAAGCTCAAGTAAAGATGGAAATTTTGAGTTATCATTTAACACAGTTTTTTTACACCTTATGGAGAAAAAAGCTTTGTAAAACTTTGTGAAATGAAGAAATTGCTTGTTATAAAGTAATATCCACAATGTTTGCTGACCCGTAAAATGATTAAATAAAGAAAATCATCATTAAAGAACTTATCTGCAAATTCTTTAAATTTGGATAAGTGTATAATTTTGATGTCAGATAATTGGTTAAATGGCTTATTTCAAATAATGATATTCCGTCTGAAAAACACTTACTGAAAAAAGAGGAAATTCATCACTATCTTTCCAATCCAGTATTTTGACACACTAAAGATGACAAAAATGTGAGAAAAATAGAATTATGGAACAAAATTAGTAACAAGCCATTCCTATTATTATCACAGTAATTTTATACCCCTGCAAAACGAATGTTTTCAGGGGGTATACTGGAATCAGCCTGTCTGTTCGTGTGTCCATGTGTCCATCTGTCTGTGTATAAAATACTACCAATTTTGTGTCACGAACTCTTCCTTCAGTTTTGCTTCAATACCATTTAAACTTTATACAGAGTTTAACCACATGTTGAAGATTTGCAAGATGAAATTTTGAAGTCTTAATTCCCCCTGGTTCAAGAATTATCTCCCCTTGAACTAAGACATTTTTGCTTTGTAGATATATAGACTGGTACCACTGTCTACTTTAATAAAGCCGACAGATATACACCGATTTTCGGTACATGCACGGGAAGCCTGGTCCGTTAGGTTTTTTTGCTTACTGAAATCGAAAATGAGGCTTATGCATACGCAGCAAATTTTGTTGAAAAATTTGGAAAAGCCGCAGGATTTCCATCCAATACGACAAAAAAACTTCTTTTTGTAGTTTTAAAGTAGTCAGTTTTAATGTTTAAACATTTCTCAAATCAACAATCAAAATTGTATGTGAGAAAAACCTTTGAATGTCATCCCTTTCATGTAAAATATATGAGGAACACCGCGATCCACTTCCGCCATATCGTTTACAAACAATTCATCACCCAATCAGATTCGATGTTTGGGTTTACATCATTAAAGCTCTCATTACACTGAAAGCACTTGCGGGGGTATTAGGTCACATACTGTGACAAGTTCTAGTTTAATTAATCTTCATGAAACTGGATATAATTATTTGGCTCCAGTTGCATTTTTTGACAGCAGATTATTCTGGTGAACGATATAGGAGTGGCCCTCTTGTTTTAAATATTTCAATGTTCCCCCATTTTTCAAACCCTTGTCATGCTGACCCAGGTATATTTCTGTTTTGGTAGAAGATGTAGACAAAGAGCAGCCTACACATAAATGCAGACTTATCTTAGTCTATACCACCTGCTTGTACCTTTTAAGCACCATCTGTTTGTTAAATTAATTTCTAAAAGAAACATAAGCCCTCTGTAAGGGCTTCCAGTTCTCTCAGTGCCTTGTTTTAAAAACATTCTAGGAAACCATCTTTATTCAGTATGACAAGGGTTAACCCATTCCCACACAACCCTGCTTATAAAAGCCTCTCAACAAAAACGCTTTTAAAAATATCTTGGAAATTGAAGAAATTGCTTGTATCAAGCAATCTGTTCATTCTCCTCAATGCTCTCTATCCAAAAAGATCAAAAACTTTAAAGAACCATTAACTTGAAATTTTTGTCTGCAGCTTCTTTCAATTTGGACCAGTTAAAAATTTTGTTGTGTTGAAATGGGTTAATATTAACATCATTCCTTGTAGTTTATGGACATTTCTTAGTATGAGTATGTGGCATAATTTTATAAATGTACAGTACTTCAAATATTGTGATTTTAAATAAAACTTACTTGTATTTTAAGAATGCTTTAAAGTTTTACTCAAAATAGAGAGAGGCATATGTATATCAATCACTAATCAGTTAATCTTGGTGCTAACAGAGTTGAAAGTTTATTTTATTTGCTAAAACATTTTTAAAAAGATAGTTAAACCATTCCAGCACAATCCCTTGTTTTTACATCCATGTGATAGTAGATTAGAGAAAATAATGTGAGAAAAGAAGAAATTGCTCGTAACAAGCAATCTCTTCAAGCATTTCTTCTTTTCCCACAATATTTCTACCCTGTAGGTTGGTCATTTTTCGAATTGCATTCACTATCAATTGTCTTCTGCTACTTCTTTCAAATTAGATAAGATTAAAATTTTGAATAACAGGAAAGGTTTGAGTGCGATTTATGACTCTCACCTCTTGAATTAACCAATCACAACTGTCAATCAAATAACCAGTTGACCAATGAAATCATTCATTGAGATCAGACTGAAGTTTTTATCTCCAATATTGGCCACCATTTTTGTTAAGCTTAGTTGTTAGTTTTGCGACTTAAGCATCTTAACTACAGCATATTTAAGCAGTAGTTACGAGGTTTAGGTTGCCAACCAATTATGATACCTTTCTGTTACATGCTACTGGCTATAATTTTTTTCAAGATAACGCCGTTTAAAACTGAAGCAGGGCTCCTTTTCGAGTCAGTGGGTGGGGCTAACAAAGTAATTGGGTGGGACCAGCAATTGGTCAATTACATCACTCCCTGAGAAATGTCGTTACCACGAGGGGTGTTTCAGGACCTTTTTTCCTTCTTTATAGAGTCTACACGCAAAAATTGTAACTTGAGTAGCCTCTGGAAGGTTAACCTATTGCTACACAACAAAATTTTAGACTGGTCAAATTTGAAAAATGCAGACAACAAATTTTAATTGATGATATTTTGGATTTTTGTCTTATTTTAGGGGTAGAAAACATTGTGAAAAAAATGAAGAAATTGCTTGTACCAAGCAATTTCTTCATTTTCCAATGTGTTTTCCAAAGCTTTTTTCTTGAGGTGTCAAGAAGTGTCATTGTTAAGGAAAGAGTTAAGACATTACTACACAATAATGCTTTATGATGCCCCATAGAATAATAATCATCTAAAGCTCTGTGGGAAAAGGAGAATTACTTGAAACCTATTTGGCTTTTAATTTCCCTAATTTAATGCATTTTGAAATGTCACCTGCAACTTCTTTCCTTTTGCACCAGTCTAAAATTTTGTTGTTGGATATTTGGTTAATTTGCTGTAACATATATCAGACGGGTGCACTAAATCAATAACTAAATGTTTCCACCTTTTTGATTTCCTGAAATATGGAAAACTTAGTGAGAAAAGGTGAAATTACAAGCAATTTCTTCTTTTCCCTGAATGTTTCTATGTTATATAAAACTTGTTTTCTAATTTCTACTCACTTTAACGCTTTCCTGTACAAACCTGGAATTTCATTTCACTTTGTTTTTGTTTTTGAGAAAACATTGTGGAAAAAGCAGATATTGCTTGTAACAAGCAATTTCTGCTTTTTATACACCCGTCGAAGACGTGACGTATTATGGGATCACCCGTGGTGTCCGGGCGTCCAGTCGTCCGGGCATCCGGGCGGTGTCCACTTCTTTGTCCGGAGCATAACTCTGTCATCCTAAGTCTGATTGACTTTAAACTTGGCAGTTATATTCTTCTTATCAATACGGAGTGCAGTGCGCAATAACCATAACTCTACCTGGCCTATTTTTTGAGTTATTGCCCTTTTTTGTTTTTCAAACTTGAATCTTGTCCGGAGTATATCTCTGAAAGTATTATAGCTAGGATCATGAAATTTCATGGGTGTATAGATCTCACCAAGGGGGAGTGCAGTGCACAAGAACCAAAACTCTACCTGGCCTATTTTTTGAGTTATTGCCCTTTGTTGTTTTTCATACTTGAATCTTGTCCAGAGTATATGTCTAAAAGTATTATAGCTTGAATCATGAAATTTCATGGGTGAATAGATCTCACCAAGGGGGAGTGCAGTGCACAAGAACCATAACTCTACCTAGCCTATTTTTTGAGTTTTTCCCCCTTGTTGTTTTTCATACTTGAATCTTGTCCGGAGTATATATCTTAAAGTATAATAGCTAGGATCATGAAACTTCATGCGTGTATAGATCACACCAAGGGGGAGTGCAGTGCACAAGAACCATAACTCTACCTGGCCTATTTTTTGAGTTATTGCCCTTTGTTGTTTTTCATACTTGAATCTTGTCCAGAGTATATCTTTAAAAGAACAATAGCTAGAATCATGAAATTTCATGGATGGTTAGAGCTCACCAACTTAGAGTGCAGTTTACAAGAACCATAACCTTACCTAGCCTATTTTTTGAGTTATTGCCCTTTGTTGTTTTTCATACTTGAATCTTGTCTGGAGTATACCTCTAAAAGTATAATAGCTAGTCCGATTGACTTTAAACTTGGCAGTTATATTCTTCTTATCAATACGGGGTGCAGTGTGCAAAAACCATAACTCTACCTAGCCTATCTTTAGTTATTGCCCTTTGTTGTTTTTCATACTTGAATCTTGTCCGGAGTATATCTCTAAAAGTATTATAGCTAGAATCATGAAATTTCATGGATGTATAGATCTGACCAAGGGGGAGTGCAGTGCACTAGAACCATAACTCTACCTAGCCTATTTTTGAGTTATTGCCCTTTGTTATTTTTCATACTTGAATCTTGTCCGGTGTATATCTCTAAAAGTATTATAGCTAGAATCATGAAATTTCATGGGTGTATAGATCTCACCAAGGGGGAGTGCAGTGCACAAGAACCATAACTCTACCTGCCCTTTTTTTTGAGTTATTGCCCTTTGTTGTTTTCCATACTTGAATCTTGTCCGGAGTATACCTCTAAAAGTATAGTAGCTAGTCCGATTGACTTTAAACTTGGCAGTTATATGCTTCTTATCAATGCAGGGTGCAGTGTGCTATAACCATAACTCTACCTGGCCTATCTTTAGTTATTGACCTTTGTTGTTTTTCATACTTGAATCTTGTCCGGAGTATATGTCTAAAAGTATTTAGCTAGAATCATGAAATTTAATGGGTGTATAGATCTAACCAAGGGGGAGTGCAGTGCACAAGAACCATAACTCTACATAGCCTATTTTTTGAGTTATTGCCCTTTGTTATTTTTCATACTTGAATCTTGTCAGGAGTATATCTCTAAAAGTATTATAGCTAGAATCATGAAATTTCATGGATGTATAGATCTCACCAAGGGGGAGTGCAGTGCACAAGAACCATTACTCTACCTAGCCTATTTTTTGAGTTAATGCCCTTTGTTGTTTTTCATACTTGAATCTTGTCCCAAGTATATCTCTAAAAGTATAATAGCTAGAATCATGAAATTTCATGGGTGTATAGATCTCACCAAGGGGGGAGTGCAGTGCACAATAACCATTACTCTACCTAGCCTATTTTTTGAGTTATTGCCCTTTGTTGTTTTTCATACTTGAATCTTGTCCGGAGTATATCTTTAAAGTATAAAAGCTAGGACCATGAAACTTCATGGGTGTATAGATCTCACCAAGGGGGAGTGCAGTGCACAAGAACCATCACTCTACCGGGCCTATTTTTTGAGTTATTGCCCTTTGTTGTTTTTCATAATTGAATCTTGTCCAGAGTATATCTTTAAAAGAATAATAGCTAGAATCATGAAATTTCATGGATGGATAGAGCTCACCAACTTGGAGTGCAGTTTACAAGAACCATAACTTTACCTAGCCTATTTTTTGAGTTATTGCCCTTTGTTGTTTTTCATACTTGAATCTTGTCTGGAGTATACCTCTAAAAGTATAATAGCCAGGCTGATTGACATTAAACTTGGCAGTTATATTCTTCTTATCAATACGGGGTGCAGTGTGCAATAACCATAACTCTACCTGGCCTATTTTTAGTTAACGCCCTTTGTTGTTTTTCATACTTGAATCTTGTCCGGAGTATATCTCTAAAAGTGTTATAGCTAGGATCATGAAATTTCATGGGTGTATAGATCTCACCAAGGGGGAGTGCAGTACACAAGAACTATAACTCTACCTGGCCTATTTTTTGAGTTATTGCCCTTTGTTCTTTTTCATACTTGAATCTTGTCCAGAGTATATCTCTAAAAGTATAATAGCTAGAATCATGAAATTTCATGGGTGTATAGATCTCACCAAGGGGGAGGGCAGTGCACAAGAACCATAACTCTACCTGGCCTATTTTTTGAGTTATTGCCCTTTGTTGTTTTTCATACTTGAATCTTGTCCGGAGTATATCTCTAAAAGTATAATAGCTAGGATCATGAAATTTCATGGGTGTATAGATCTCACCAAGGGGGAGTGCAGTGCACAAGAACCATAACTCTACCAAGCCTTTTTTTTGAGTTATTGCCCTTTGTTGTTTTTTCATACTTGAATCTTGTCAGGAGTATATCTCTAAAAGTATAATAGCTAGAATCATGAAATTTCATGGGTGTATAGATCTCACCAAGGGGGAGTGCAGTGTACAAGAACCATTACTCTACCTAGCCTATTTTTTGAGTTATTGCCCTTTGTTGTTTTTTCATACTTGAATCTTGTCCGGAGTATATCTCTAAAAGTATAATAGCTAGAATCATGAAATTTCATGGGTGGATAGAGCTCACCAAGGGGGAGTGCAGTGTACAAGAACCATAACTCTACCTAGCGTATATTTTGAGTTATTGTCCTTTGTTGTTTTTCATACTTTGTTTGACAAAAAATATTCATTCAAAATAACCTCAGTTCTATTCAAACCCCCAACTAATATTAAGCAGTGTGACTGGCGTATCTCGTGACAATTTGGCACCTTGTTGCTCAATATTTCTACCAAATAGGATGGTTTCATTTCAAATTGCATCCAATTTTTATTGTCATCTGCAACCTCTTTCAATTTAGACCAGTGTAAAATTTCAAAAAAAGGGAAAGGGTTAAAATGTTGTCAGGAACTTCAGGACCTGTCTAAAATTTTGTCGGTTAGAGTTAATCTGTGTTACATGACAGAGGTCATAGTGGAGTCATCAATGAGTGTACATTTTGCTAGGTTATACTGTGTATCATGTTGATCTGATCTACATATCTGAGTTTATACACAATGAATGAATATGAACTACAGTTCTCCAAACAGCTGATACAAAATCAGTGTAGTAGCCATTTCACCATGCAAATTTTATATTCACTGTTATTTCTTTGGTTTACATATCATGAATTGAAAGATTTTCCTTAGACAATCATTTCTTCTAAGGGACTTACTTAGAATTTTGTCATCTAACTAAGGTTTCCTATTTTAACCTATTCCCACACAGTGACGCTTTTAAATGCCCCTCAAGAAAAATGCTTGTAGAAAACATTGTGGAAAATGAAGAAATTGCTTGTTACCCAGAAAGTTTAAACAAGAGGGCCGTTGGCCCTGGGGCGCTCACCTGAGATAAAGGCTCTTTTTCTTTCAACAGTCTAATTTCATGTTAAGGTTAGGATTATGAAACAAGTGGGCCACAATTACATATAAAGACTATGAACCTGGGGATCCAAAAGTCTAAATAATAAATTCTAAGGCCTTAGTGCTGATTTGAAAGAAGGAAAAAACTTTTTCCATGGGTTATAATTTCAGAAATAAGAAAGACGTCTGTGAACTGATGCTTCATGTCTATACCCCCCCCCCCCCCCCCCCCCCTGGGTCTGCCCCTGGAAACCCTTGGATCATGATTTTAGCTTTTTTGTAAGAGATCAATATACTGATGTTTCATGCAAAATATCAAGGTTCTACGCCTTCTGGGTCAAGAGGAGAAGATTTTTAAAGATTATTTTGAAATTTCACTTTTGTTGCCATGGCAACCAGAGTTTTTAACGGATTTCAATTCTTTTAGCTATTTTAGAAGGGGACCACCTAAGCAACATTTCTGCCAAATTTGGTTCAAATCGACCCAGTGGTTTGAGAGGAGATGTCATTTAAAAAATCGTTCTTTATTTCTATATAAACCCCACCCCCCTAAGGCTCCGCCCCTGGGGACCCGAGGATCATGATTTTAGCTATTTTGAAAGAGGTAAATATACTGATGCTTCATGCAAAATATCAAGGCTCTATGCCTTCTGGGTCAGGAGGAGAAGATTTTCTTAAAGATTATTTTAAAATTTCACTTTTGTTGCCATGGCAACCAGAGTTTTTAACGGATTTCAATTCTTTTAGCTATTTTTGAAGGGGACCACCTAAGCAACATTTCTGCCAAATTTGGTTCAGATTGGCCAAGTGGTTTAGGAGGAGTTGTCATTTAAAAAATCGTTCTTTATTTCTATATAAACCCCACCCCCCTAGGGCTCCGCCCCTGGGGATCCGAGGATCATGATTTTAGCTATTTTGGAAGAGGTCAATATACTGATGCTTCATGCAAAATATCAAGGCTCTACGCCTTCTGGGTCAGGAGGAGAAGATTTTTAAAGATTATTTTAAAATTTCACTTTTGTTGCCATGGCAACCAGAGTTTTTAACAGATTTCAATTCTTTTAGCTATTTTTGAAGGGGACCACCTTAGGAACATTTCTGCCAAATTTGGTTCAGATTGGCCCAGTGGTTTAGGAGGAGATGTTGTTTAAAGAAATTGTTGACGGACGACGCACGACGGACGACGGACGTACGCCGGACAAAAGGCGATCACAATAGCTCACTTGAGCACTATGTGCTCAGGTGAGCTAAAAATCCAAAATTTTATAAACTTTAAGTTGTCGTATGCAACTTCTTTCAATTTGGACCAGTCTAAAATTTTTCTGTCTGGTAATGGGTTATTCAGTGGCACCAGCTTTAGACAATGTTTATCATTCATCAATTAGTAAGAGGCTAATGGCACATGTTACAATGACTTGTCAAATATCAGAAAGAATGATGGCAAAATGTTGCCCAAACTGGGACTTAAACTCATGACCCCAAAATTGAAAGAAAGATGCTTGACTAACAAAGCTTAACATGCTTAGCAAATGTTTATGTTTGTTTGAATGGGGTTTTACGCTGCTTTCAACAATCTTTCAGTTATATCGCGGCGGCTGGAGCACCTAACAATGGAATCCTGGTATTTCTCACACCAGTACTACCATTACATCCTTTCCTAGCCTCCAGCTGCTATCCCACATAGGTCTACAATTATCGATCCATCGGTGAGAGACAAATAGTCGGAAAGGATGAGTGCCGCGTCGAGAATTTATCCCAGGACCTCTAGAGTGATAGCCCGATGCGCTACCAACTGCGCTATGACGGCGGCTACAAATGTTTATGCCCCCAAACATGTAATGGTGACTGGCATATAGAGATACCTCTGTCCATGTGGTGATTTAGTGTGTGTGTGTCCGGAGCATATTTCCTACATTAATCTATGGATTTCAAAATAACCTGGAACAGTTGTTCCGCTTTGTGAGTACTATTTCCACGCATAAAGTTCTGTTGGATAAATCCAAGTTCAAGGTCACAGCTGAGGTCATGTGACAAGTACCAGATGGCAAAATTTTAGACTGGCCCAAATTGAAAGAAATTGCAGACGACAACTTAAAGTTTATGAAATTTTGGATATTTTCAACTTTCGGGGTGGAAAACATTTGGAAAATGAAGAAATTGCTTGTAATAAGCAATTTCTTCATTTTCCACAATGTTTTCCAAAGCTGTTTTCCGTAAGTGTGGTTGGGTGGTTGTGTGTGTTCTATTCTAGTTCCCAGCAAATCTGCTTGATGAGTGCTAGTAACATAAGTAGAGTTCTGTTGAATACTCCCAAGTTCAAGGTCACAACTGAAGGTCATATGACAAGCACTTAACCCATTCCCACACAATAAAATTTAAGACCAGTGCAAATTCACTGAAGTTGCAGACGACAATTTAAAGTTGATGAAATCTTTAAAATCTTTGTCTACTGTGGTAGAAAACAATTGGATAATGAAGAAAATGCTTGTGACAAGCAATTTCTTCATTTTCCACAATGTTTTCAAAAACTTTTATATTGAGAGGCGTTTAAAAGAGTCACTGTGTGGGAATGGGTTAAAGGGGACATCTGTGTCTGCGACACATTTCTAGACTTTGAAGACAAACTACATACATTTGCATGTTGTGTTTAATGGGTAGTTTAATGGGTAGTTTACCCTTTCCTGTTCAATCCCTGGTTTTTATGTCCCTGTGATTTTATAATTGAGAAAACATTGTAGAAAAAGAAGAAATTGCTCATTACAAGCAATTTCTTCTTTTTCCACAATATTTGCTTCCCTACTGAATGGTAATTTTTCAAATTAAATCCACTTTGAATTTTCTTCTGCAAAACCTTTGAATTTGAACAGGTGTAAAATTTTACAAAGCAGGAAAGGGTTAAACTGTTTTCATATCAATAAACTTTCCAGCTCTGCTTATTTATGTCAATTAATTTTAAAACCTAAAAGCTCAACACCATACCACAAAAGCCATATTTTGATGAGAAAAATAGTCACAGAAAATGTTGCAGAAGGAGAAATTGCTATTCACAAGCATTTTCTTCTTGTTTCCACAACTTTTTCTCTAGAACTCTTACTGGTTTGGCTACTTTTAATTTCATCTGCAATTTTGTTAAACGTACATCAGTAAAAATTTAATCTTTTGGTAATGGGAAAAAGTCACAGTTCTGTTTTCTATGTGTCTTTTTATTAGCTCACCTGCGCACAACATGCTGAAGGTAAGCTTTTGTGATCATCCTGTGTCTGTGGTGTGTCGTGCGTCAGAAGTCGTCAACAATTCTTTAAAAGCCAATTTCAACCAAACTTGACAGGAATGTTCATTTGGTGACCCTTTTCTAAACTTGTTAGTGAAATTCTGTGGACATTGCAGGGCTGGCCTTATCAGACTTAGAGAAGTCATTTTCTGGTGAGCTATTTAGGCCCATTTTGGCCCCTTTGTTTTTAATCTGTTTTTGCTTTGAAAATTGTTATAGGTATATATATATATTTTGTTGTCAAAAAATAAATTTTGTGGAGATATTGATTCAGTTTATTTGTTGATTGCTATTAGTACACTGCCGAAGATGAACATAATTTGCTATCAACTCTGTCTGTCCATCCCAAAGTCTGTCTTTCTTACGTATATCCATCCTCATCTTGTTCACCCATTCCTACCCAATGAAGCTTTTTAATGCCGTTTTAGAAAAACAATTGGGAAACATTGTATAAAATAAAGAAATTGCTTGGTAACACATTTCCTCCACATTAAAGAAGTAATATGCTTGAAATTTTTACCTGACCTTGCTCACATTGTCGGGTTTTGCCATATTAGGCTGTATCACAGAAAATGAAGGCTTATGGAAAATTTATTGATAACACATCTCACATTTGCATTTATGGACATATCAAATGAAATTTTCTTTCAATGTTCCTATTCATGTGACCTTGCTTATTTCATCAGGAATTTTCCATTTTAAGCTGCACCACAGAAAAAGAGAGCATAATTAAAAATTTCTTATCAACACTTCCCTCTTACATTTACTGCAACTTCTTTAATTTGGGCCTGTCTGAACATTTTTTGTGTGGTAATGGTGAACATGGGTTTGCCACCCTAAGCAGACATACTTCCGGTTCAGCCCATGCGGCTTTTCTCCAGTTTGTGATTAAATGTATGCAAATGAAGTTAAATCTAGGTTGGAATTGTTCTCAGAGATCAATCGCATTTTTTTCATGAACAGAATTAGGTAATAGTGAATTCAACTATTTTTGGACCTCCTCTGTTTAAAGTCATGAAGTGTCTAGTAAATTCAATGATAATTATAACTTTTATTCTGATGAGGTGTGCCATGCGTGTGCAAATATTTTGGTCCAAAAAAGTACATTGAATATTTGATTCAGATGTCCCAGATGAAAACAAATATGGCCTTGAATCAATGTTCATTGCGGCTTTTGGTACATCGACTATATCTCTGAAACTGCAAAATTATCAAGATCATTGAAATACTAATGATACTTAGAGCACTTGAAATTTGAGTCAAATTCATTCTGTAGCTGAAAAAGATTTTTCGTCAAAGGGTCATAAAACTGTTAACGCTTTCCTGTTTTGCAAAATTTTGGACATGGTCAGATTTCAAAGGTTTTGCAGACAAAAATTCAAAGGGATTTCATTTGAAAAACAACCATTCATTAGGGTAGAAAATATTGTGGAAAAATCACGGCAATGTATGATCCAAGGTTTGAACTGGAAAGGGTTAAAAGTAAACAGACCTCAATTAAATTGCAATATGCACATCTCTACTTGATACAAAATCTATCTGTAAAGTTTGAATCAAGTTGCTGAAGAATGAGAAGACAAGGAAAAGGCTACAGGCAAACCAACAAATTGACAGACAAATTAACTATTTTATACCCCCCACCAAAGTTTTAGAGGTTATAAAAGGACTGAAAAAATAAATGTCAAACACCTGTAAAACAAAATACCCCTGATTTTATCAAAGAAAGCAGAAAAAGTATTTTATTCACCAAAAAACAAGCTTAACCCTTGTCATGCTGAACCCGGAATATTCCGGTTTTGTCAGGAGATGTACACCAAGATCAGCCTGCACATAAGTGAAGTCCGATCTTGGTCTACACCTCCTGCTTGTGATTTTCCTGCCATAGTTGTGTATGAAATTGATTTCTGAAAGAAATACTAATTTTTGAACAACAAGTTCTATCAGTGCCTTCAGCCCTTTGATTTTACGACAATTAAGTAAGTTAATTCATACAGCATGACAAGGGTTAATTCTGGAGAATACATGGGTATTTATTCCAAATGACAGATTGCTGCCTCCTCTGCCACTGGCAATGCAAGCCCAGACAGGCAGTGAATAACTTCAATAATAAACAGCATTACTTTTTTGCAAAATTTATAGCCAGCAACATGTAACAAACAAGAGGGCCATTGGCCCTAAAGCGCTCACCTGAGTCGATGACTATAGAAGTACAATAGCACAAGTGACCTTATTTTAGCCCAAAGTGACCCATTATCTAATCTGGTCCAAGAAATCACATACAAACATTCTTACCAAGTTTCAAGGTATTTGTGCAGGAAAAGTAGAAAGTAAATTGGAAAGAAGATTTCATTATATTGACATTATGACCTAGTATCTGACCCCATGTGACCTATTATCAAACTTGACAAAGATTTTTATCAAGACAAACCTCTGAATAAATATCCAGTCAAAAATATGCCCTATAGAGTAAAAGTTTTTCTCAGATTTGACCTAGTTTTTTCCCAAATGACCCAAATTTGAACATGGTTGAGATATTTTGAAAACAGATATTCTGACCAAATATCGTACCAAATAGGCCAACAATGAGGCCCGTGGGATGTAATGGTATTCCCAAGATTTGGTATTTTGATCTGGTTTTTGATCCTATGTCAACCAAAGTCCAACTTGGCCAAGTTATCATGTACTAAGCATTTTGGCCAAATATCAAATAGGTTCTCCAGAGTAGAAACAAGATTTTTCTAAAATTTGACCTAGAGACCTAGTTTTTGACCACATGTGACCTGAATCTGAACTTGACTAACATTCTGACCAAATATCAATTCAATTAAGCCAAAATTGGGACCTCGTGCACGAAAGTATTTCTAACATTTGACCAAGTGACCTAGTTTTTGGCTCCATTAGACCCAAATTTGAACTTGGCTGAGATATCATGGACCAATATCTTCAGAACAAATAATTCATTTGAGCCTAAAATGTGAAGAGTGTACACAAAATTTTTCTAAAATTTGACCCCGAGAACAAGTTTTTGACCCCACATAACCTAGTGACCTAGTTTTTTACCCCACATAATCCAATATCGAACTAGTCCTATATATTATGCAAACACACATTCTGACAAAATTTCAAGACAATTGAGCCAAAAGTATGGCCTATGGAGTGCACACAAGATATTTCTAAGATTTGACCTAGTGATCTAGCTTTTTACCCCATGTGACCAAAATTTGAACTTGGCTGAGATAACATTGAAACAAACATTCAAACCAAATATTATTTTATTTGAGGAAAAAATATGACCTCCATAGTGCACACAAGGTATTTGTTTGTTTGTTTGTTTGATTGGGGTTTTACGCCGCTTTCAACAATCTTTCAGTTATATCACTGCGGCTGGAGCACCTAACAATAGATTCCTGGTATTTCTCACACCAGTACCGCCATCACATCCTTTCCTAGCCTCCAGCTGCTATCCCACATAGGTCTACGAATATCGACCCATTGGTGGGAGACAAATAGTCGGAAAGGATGAGTGCCGCCGTCGACACAAGGTATTACTAGATGAACCAAAATGAACACCTAAATCACAAAGTGGTATTTCATACCAAAAAGAGGGCCCAAATGACTATAGGTTCCCCTGAGTTCTTATTTCAAAGTGAGATTTATTTGTGAAGATATCTAACCCATTACCAAACAAAAAGAATTTAGACTGGCCCAAGTTAAAAGGAGTTGCAGATAACAATTTCATGTTTAGGGTATTCTAAATATCTTTTTGTCTTTGCGGGTGGAAATCATTGTGCAAAATCAAGAAATTGATTATAAGCAGTTTCTTTGCAATGTTTTGCCTAAGCTGTTTTTGAGGGGCAACAAAAAGTCAGATTGTCTGAGAATAGGTTAACCCTTTCCTGTATAATCACTGGTTTTTACATCTATGCAATTTTATACTTAAGAAAATATTGTGACAAAAGAAGAAATTGCTTGATACAAGCAATTTCTTCTTTTATCACAATATTTTCTACCACATAGAATGGTTTTGTTTCAAATTGCACTCACTTTTCATTGTCGTCTGCAAAATGTTTCAAATTGGGCCAGTCTAAAATTTCGAGAAACAGGAAAGGGTTAAAGCAGTACAGAAGTTGTTACAAATAAAGATCAAAGATCTGACGATTGACCAACTTTGTTCGACAGAAGACATGCTGACATTCTTATAGCCATATATGTTTTCTGACCAAGTTTCATCTACATTATCCCATTCCAACTCTATCCCTCCTTTTTACGCCCCTCGAGAAAAAGCTTTGGAAAACATTGTGGAAAATGAAGAAATTGCTTGTATCAAGCAATTTCAACATTATCCACAATGTTTTCTATCCAAAAAGAGGAAAAAATTCAAAATTCCATCAACTTGAAATTGTCGTCTGCAGCTTCTTTCAATTTGGACCAGTCTAAAATTTTGCTGTGTTGGAATGGGTTAAGCCAAAATTGTGGCATCCAGAATATAAACAATAAAAGTGTCATTTTTATCCCTTTTCCTTCGTTTTCTAACAATACATTCTCATTTACAAAGGGTTCATCCTTATGACCTTACAAACATTCCAACCAAGTTCCAATAACCAATTCCCACACGGTGACAATTTTGGGCATCCTTCAAAAAAAACAATCTGGAAACAATATATAAGATGAAGAAATTGCTTGTAACAGTGTTTTCTACTCAGACAGTTAAAAAACTAAAATTTCACAAGCTATTAATTGTCCCTTGCAACTCCTTTTAATATAGTCCAGTCTAAAATTTTGGGTTAAAGTGGAGCCAAAAATTAGGTCTCTGGACTGTCAACAAAAGAATTATCACTCTAGAATTATCACCCTACCTGTTTTCCAATAGAATGTTTTAATTTTAATTTGGATTCAACCTTGTGCCCCAATAAGCATTCTGACTAAATTTCATAGTGATTGAGCTAAATTTGTGACCTAAAGTGTGTAAACAAGCAAATAAGCATTAAGGCTGCATTTCCCTGTTTTTCTAATAGAAACTTCCCATTTTCAGTAAGGTTCATTCTTATGATATAACAATCTGAACAAGTTTTATCAAGATTGAACCGATTGTTCAAACAAAGAAACTGCCATTTCCTGTTCAGTCCCTGATTTTCAAAACCCTGTGATTTTATAATTGAGAAAATTTTATAGAAAAAGAAAAATTTGCTTGTGACAAGCAATTTCTCCTTTTTCACAATTTTTTCTTAACTACTGAACGGTTATTTTTTTTAATTAAATCCACTTTAAATTTTTGTTTGCAAAACTGTTTAATTTGGACAGTTCTAAAATTCTGTAAAACAGGAAAGGGTTTGAGCCCCTTTTCCAGTGTTTTCCAAAGGAACCTACCCGTTTTCAAGAGGGTTAATGCTTAAGACCTATCAATGATTCTGAGCAAGTTTCACCAAAATTGGACCCAGACTGCAGCCGTAGGGCTTTAATATTTTACATCACTCAATCTTGTCTCCCTTCAAAGTGTATGTATGTTCTCTACTGAAGTTGTTAAATCAAGTCCGACATTGTCCTGTTTTGGCTACAACCAAGTAGAAAGTCTTAACCCTTTTCAAACTGAATATCTTGACTTACTCTACCATAAAATCAAAGGGCTGAGAGCACTGTATGCCTTAGACTGGTAAACCTGTCCCATCTTCGCTGCTCTTCAACATTGTATCATTAGATTAGGTTAGGCAATTTCTTCATTTTACACAATGTTTTCCAATTTTTTTTTCTTGAGGCGCGTCTAAAATCGTCATTGTGTGGGAATGGATTACAATGCTGATCATGACTTCGGCCAACAAATATTTGATTTTCATGTCAAACTGTCTTGTTGGCGGTCAGCAGTAATACTCCATGGTATTAGTTTGTTGGTCCCTGGAGAACATTAACCCTTTCCTGTTTTATGAAATTCTAGACTGGTCCAATTTGAAAGAGGTTGCAGACGACAATGAAAAATGCATGCAATTTGAAATCTGACCATCCTATGTGGTAGAAAATATTGTGGGAAAAGGAGAAATTGCTTGTTACAAGCAATTTCTCCTTTTTCCACAATGTTTTCCCGAATATAAAATCACAGTAACGTAAAATCCTGGGTTTGTCCAGGAAAGGGTTATTAGAGAATTAATTTTGGAGGTTTCAGCAGTGCCATAACTATAGCTTGAAGATTTGGTTGTTTTGCTTGAATGGGGTTTAACCCATAACCACACATCAACATTTTAGACTGGTCCAAATTCATAGACAATAATTTAAAGTTCATGAAATTTATATTCTTTCCCTTTACTGGGTAGAAAACTATGTGAAAAATAAAGAAATTGATTGTAACAAGCAATTTCTTCATTTTACACAATCTTTTCCAAAATATTTTTCATGAGGGGAGTCAAAAAGCGTCATTGTGTGGGAATGGGTAATGCCACGTTTAACAGTATTCCAGTCATATCGCAGCAGCTGGAAACCCTAAATATGGATTTCTTTTATTTCTCACACTAGTACTACCACTTATTGTACATTCTATTCGAGTCTCCAGCTACTCATCGCACTTAGATTTACAATTATCAACCAATTGGTAGAAGACAAATGTCAGAAATGATATTTGCCGTGACGAGGGAGCGAATCCTGGACCCCATGATTAAGAGTCCCACTGGCTATTAACTGCGCTATTGCCAAGGCCTGTAGCTTGAAGCTCGTTTTTGTTACCTACAATCAGAAAAAAATGATTTAACCCTTTCCCGTTTTTGGAAATTTTAGACTAGTCCGAATCAAAAGTGATTGCAGACGACAATGAAAACTGGATGCAATTTATAATGAAACCATCCTATGTGGTAGAAAATATTGTGGAAAAAGGAGAAATTGCTTGTTACAAGCAATTTCTTCTTTTTCCACAATGTTTTCTTGAGTAAAAAATCAAAGGAACGTAAAATCCCGTATTTGAACAGGAAAGGGTTAAGTCCAGAGATAAGCAGAGAGGGAATTTGGTTAGCAGCAGGGGTGTGTGAATATGAAGACGGTGGTTTTACCCATTACCTAACAATGAAATTTAAGACCAGTCCAAATTAAAAGAAGTTCCAGACAAAAATTTTAAGCTGATTACATCTCTGTCTTTTTGACGGAAAACAATGTTGAAAATGAAGAAATTGCTTGTCACAAGCAATTTCTTCATTTTCAACATTGTTTTCCCAAATTTTATATCAAAGGGGAGTTAAAAATCATCATTGCGTGGAAATGGGTTAAAGTGAGGACAGTCGAATTTGTCATAGAATATAAAAGATTTTAAATCTGTATCAATTTCTCTTGCTTTATTTGATTATGAACTTATTGCACTGGTTGCCCAAGAAACATGACCCATGCAGTTCAAACAAAGTTCATTTTCGTGTATTTTTCCTCTGAGCCTGTAAACACTGCTGCCTTTCAGTTTCCACCATAATTCAAGTTGAATCTTGGGATATCTTCTGTAATGAGTTATGAATGGTGAATCCACAGGCTTTATTTGACTACCGAATCTTCATTCTTCTGTTTTAATTCTTCAAGCTGAAATGAAAGAAGATAAGAAGATGTAGAGATAAATAACTACAGGCTCTTGAATGCATGATGTACTGCTCCCAAAGCCTGAATTGATTGATTAACCCTTGTCATGCTGAACCCGGAATATTCCAGTTTTGGCAGGAGGTGTAGACCAAGATCAGCCTGCACATAAGTGCAGTCTGATCTTAGTCTACATCTCCTGCTTTTTCTTTTCCTGACAGAGTTGTTTATGAAATTGATTTAAAAGAAATATTGATTTTTTAACAAGTTCTATCAGTGCTTTCATCCCTTTGATTTTACAGCAATTCAGTAAGGTAATTTATACAGCATGACAAGGGTTAAGTAATTCCTACTCTATTCCCTGTTTTCATAACCCTCTTAACCCATTCCCACTCAGTGACGCTTCTAGATGCCCCAAATAAAAAAGGTTTTGAAAAACATTGTGAAAGTGAAGAAATTACTTGTTACAAGCAATTTCTTCATTATCCACAATGTTTTCTAAACCAGAAGTGAAGAAAATAAAATCATAAGCTTTAAATTGAAGCCTGCAACTCCTTTCAATTTGGACCAGTGTAAAATTTGGTAATGGGTTAAAACTTAAGGGGCTTGAGCTCCTGCAGCACTCTATCCGTCTGATTTTACCTAATAACCTGTTCAAACCCATCCTGCTTTTTTATGCATCTCAAGAAAATAGCTTTGGAAAACATGGTGGGCAATAAAGATATTCTTTGTAAAGCAACTTCTTTAATGTCCACAACGTTTTCTACCATACAGGGCAAAGATTTTCTATGTTTTCTACCCTACAGGGCAAAGATTTTCTAAATTCTACCAACTTGAAATTGTCATCTGCAACTTCTTTCAATTTGAAGCAGTCTTAGATTTTGTTGTGTTGTAAGGGGTTAATAACCTGTTCCCATTTTCAACACCCTCCAGAAACTATAGGTGCTTGAGTTCCTGTATTGCTCCATCAGAAATTTACTTATTAAAATGTTTCCACTCAATCCTGCTTTTTCATGACCTTTGAGACAACCCCTCCCACTGCTGCCTAATTTGAAATGAGGCCAAGTTGTAACAAAAAATAGTTCTATATAGGAAAATAAGTCATAAGGGGCATAACTCCTGAAATGCATGTAGTTGATGAATCAAGATGAATTTGCAGGTGCACAAGTTCCAATGATAGGAAGGCTTCCTGCAAGTTTTGGCCAAATTGGTGAAGAAATGTAGAATAAGCAGACACTACTATTATTCTATACAGGAATACAATTAAAAGGGGTGTAGCTCCTGAAATAGTTGAGTTATCATGATGAAACTGCAGGAGCACAAGTTCCCATTGTAGGAAAGAACAAGATTCCAGTAAAGTTTCAGCAGAATTGGTGAAGAACTGTAAAAAAAGTTTTCATTCTCCACAGAAGGATAACAATTTAACCCATTTCCCACACAGTGACCCCTTTTGACACCCTTCAAGAAAAGCAATTGGGAAAACATTGTGTAAAATGAAGAAATTGCTTGTGACAAGCAATTTCTTCATTTTACACAATGTTTTCTGCCTAGAAAGTTGAAAAAATCTAACATTTCATAAACTTTAAATTGTCGTCTGCAACTCCTTTCAATTTGGAACAGTCTAGAATTTTGTTGTGTGGGAATGGGTTAAAGGGACATAACTCCTGGATTCATCATAATGGAAATTGTAGGTGCATAAGTTCCCATTAAACAGGGGCTTTTAGTAAAGTTTCAAAGTTAGTGGAAATGGATACAAAATTTTGTCTATGGATGAACTGAAACATGACTCGATTACGGCCCCCCAACCCACTTACTTCGTTGTGAGGGGTATAACTCCACTGGTAATGAGGATAATGTTAGAGGAGAATAATAAGTATTTTTAACTCTGCTAGCTGATAATGAATATCACTTGCACTATTGTCATGGTTGTGTGTCCGTCATGTTTTTTTCTTTAAAAAAACTTCTTAGGAACTATTGGGTTAATTTCAACCCAATTTCACAGGAATGATCCTTGAGAAACGCTTTATCAGATTTCTTTAAAGAATTTTAATCGGATAAAAACAATAGCTTTTATGGGCTTGGATAATTTCCATAAATATATTATACATAGTGAAAATTTTGAAAATCTTTTCCTCAGAATCTACCGTCTTCAGAATGATGGTGACGCTTCATCAGATTACTTCAAAGAAATGTGATTGGATTGAATAGTGTAGCTCTAATGGGCAGCACCATATACGATATGATATATAGTGCAAACTTCTAAAATCCTCTTCTAAGAAACTAGTTTTTAGATTTCAAAAAAATTCCACAGGAATAATCCTTAGGTAACTCTTTAATAGATTCTTTAATGCATTGCATAACCACAAAATTTTAGACTGGTCAAAATTGAAAGTAGTTGCAGATGACAGTTTGTAATGATGAAATTTTAAAAATCTTTGTCTTTCATTGCTTTAACAGGGGTTTAGTTCTTATAAATGGCATATTGTGAAAACTTTGAAAATGGTCCTTTGAACATGGGGGATCGCATCCAACAAAATTTTATAGAAATGATCTTTTGGAGCCTTTTATCAGAAATCTTGAAAGAAAATAATAGGTTTAAAATATTGCTTTGGAGAGGTGAGCTCATTTCAGGTAGAGATCAAATAGTGGATCAATGGAAATAATTGTACATGTAATTGCAGGACTGTGAATATTTCATGCAGAATGAAAGAAAGTTGTCGCCCAGAGAGTAAATTAGGGAAAACCTTATTCTTTCTAAAATTAGTTGGCTCCGGTGTTAAGGAAGACTTTAAAAGTACCTGTATCATAAGAAGTTAAGGCCAGTGGAGAGAATCAGGAGAGAATCCTGAATGTTTGTCCTTACATTGGCAAGGCTTTTCTGTTAAAAGTTTGTCTATGATGGTCAACGTCAAATATAAGATACCACAATCTGAAAATGATCCATTGTTCGGACATTTGATAGCTCAGCTGTTCACAGAGAGCTTCTCTAAGTAGAAGCTACCAACTTCATTTCAACCCAATTTTACCTTTGGTCCTTTGGATTACTTTCATTCAGACTATTTGATCAGGTGGAAATTGTTTTTGTTGTAATCTTTCAAGAATATAAATAAGAATAACAAAAGGGCTGTTGGTCCTGGGGCAATCATTAGAGATAAAGGCTCATTTTCTTTCAACAGTCTAATTTCATGTTACGGTTAAGATTACGATACAAATGGGCCGCACTTACATATAAAATCTATGTACCTTGGGATCCAAAAGTCTAAATTTTAAATTCCAAGGCTTTAGGGCAAATTTGAAAGAAGGGAAAACTTTTTCCTCCCTCTTGATCCATGGGTTACAGTTTCAGAAATAATAAAGAAGTCTATGAACTGACGCTTCCTGCCTATACCCCCCCCCCTGCTCCACCCCTGGGGACCCGAGGATCATGATTTAAGCTATTGTGTAAGGGATCAATGTACTGATGCTTCATGTAAAATATCAAGGCTCTACGCCTTCTGGGTCAGGAGGAGACGATTTTTAAAGATTATTTTAAAATTTCACTTTTGTTACCAGAGTTTTCAATGGATTTCAATTCTTTTAGATATTTTTTAAGGAAACCACCTACGGAACATTTCTTCCAAATTTGGTTCAAATTGGCCCAGTGTTTTATGAGGAGATGTCATTTAAAAATCATTATTTATGTATCAACCCCTACCCCGGGGGTATCTGCCCCTGGGGACCTGAGGATCATGATTTTAGCTATTTTGAAAGAGCTGAATATACTGATGCTTCATGCAAAATATCAAGGCTCTACGCCTTCTGTATCAGGAGGAAAATATTTTTAAAGATTATTTCAAAATTTCACTTTTGTTGCCATGGCAACCAGGGTTTCTAACAGATTTCAATTTCTTAGCTTTTTTCGAAGGGGGCCAACTTAGGAACATTTCTGCCAAATTTGGTTCAAATTGGCCTAGTGGTTTGGGAAGAGATGTCATTTAAAAATTGTTCTTTATTTCTATATTAACCCCACCCCCTTTTGGCTCTGCCCCTTGGGCCCCAAGGATCATGATTTTAGCTATTTTGAAAGATGCGTCATGCAAAATATCAAGGCTCTATGCCCTCTTGGTCAGAAGGAGAAGATTTTTAAAGATTATTTTAAAATTTCACTTTTGTTGCCATGGCAACCAGAGTTTCAAACGGATTTCAATTCTTTTAGCTATTTTAAAGGGGGCCACCTTAGGAACAATTCTGCCAAAATTGGTTCAAATTGGCCCAGTGGTTTGAGGGGAGATGTCGTTTAAAGAAATTGTTGACAGACACCAGACGGACGCCAGACGAAAAGTGTTCACAATAAGTGACTTGAGCACTTTGTGCTAAGGTGAGCTAATAAATGCTGGCTGCTGGGCTGAATAACTTTGTGTTGCCCTTCTGTTAGAACTAGGGGAGTAGCTTTCTCTTGACTGAGTGAAAGATGCATCTGAGTTTTTTGCCTTGTTTTGAAATCAATTCCCCCACCCCTATCATTTGATATGATGTGTTTGATAAGTTATCCAGGCCAGTGGAGTGATACTGACCCTCAAGTGCCTCTAGTAGGAAGGATATAGCCCATAAACCAACTTTGATTTACTTGCAAGATTGATCAAAGTTTCAATTTGTTTAACCAAGTCATTATGAACCCGGAGAATTCCTGTTATCATGTGACATATAGAAGAAGATCAGCTTGTACATTGACTTTGAACTATAACCTTGAACTTACCTGATCTTTTCGAATTCTCGTGATTGAAAGCAAACCTGTAATATTGCCATATATCCATTATTTTGGGAGTTTTTGTTTGAAGAAACTTTGATCCAAAGCTGTGATCTTGACCTAGAACAAATCTTTACAAATGTTTCAAATGAAATCTCTGCTCATTGCGAAAAACTGTGCCAATTTATTTTGAAATAGAACCTGAAATGTTGTAGCTGTAATACTTACAAGATCAAATGTAACATATGACCTTGATGCTATCTAAAAATTCTTATGAATGGCACTACTCATGATGGAGAACAATTAAGCCAAGTTAGTTTAATTCCAATGTGACCTTGAACTATGATCTTGACTATAAACCTATCTAAACAATGTTTCCTAGGATCTGACCTTGTCTTTCATCCCTAGTGACCCAGTGTTAAAATCATTCAAGATTTCTTCAAGACTAACATTCTAACCAACTTATGGCCTTTACAGCATGAACAAAATTTTGACTTTCTCATCCGTGATTTCTTCAAGCAAGGTCATGGCTGATTAATAAACCCTTTCCTGTTTAATCCCTCGTTTTTACTTTCCTGTGTTTTTATACTTGATAAAATATTGTGGAAAAAGAAGAAATTGCTTTGTAACAAGCAATTTCTTCTTTTTTCATAATATCTTCTACACTTTTATCAATTACTTTTCAAATAAGTTCCTCTTAATATTGATATCCGCTAAATCTTTGAATTTGGACCAGTCTAAAATTTCAAAAAACAGGAAAGGGTTAGGCACAAAATGTTGCCTCTACAGTGCCTTGAAGTTTTTTTTTTAAATTTTTTACCTAGCAATCCATCTTTTATCCACAGGCGTCTTAACTCAAAAGATGACCTAAATTTCACCATGTCTAACATTATGATCAATTTCTAGGTAGATTTAGCAAACAAGAGCACTGCATACTGATGCCAACACTCTTGACTGCTTGACAGTGGGTAACACTTACTAGTTGATAAAGGAACATAACTTATTCAAAATTGCATCTAGAGTTATCCTTTTGTTGATATAGATTGCTCTTTTGATAGTGAAGGTATATTCCAAGTTTTAATTTCAAGTGTTCAGTAATACCAGAGATATTACAACATTGAAAAGTTTTAGATGACCTCACAGACGCAGATGACCAGCATGATAAGGGAAAAGTTTAAGTTGAATAAAGAAAAACCTAGTAACATTTTTCAAACAAATTGTTTATTGACTAAACAAACAATATCACATAATATAACACCTAGGAATCAAGTAGAAAGGGAAAGAAGAGAGTTTAGTAGAATATCTCTATTAACCCTTGTCATGCTGTATAAAATCCCTTAAGAAATTGCATTAAAATCAAAGGGCTGAGAGCACTAAAAGTACTTGTTATTCAATAATCAATACTTCTTTTGAAAATCAATTTCATGAACAACTCTTGTAGTAAAAGTACAAGCAGGAGGTGTTGACCAAGATCAGACTGCACTTATGTGCAGGCTGATCTTTGTCTATACCTCCTGCCCAAACCAGAATATTCCGGGTTCAGCATGACAATGGTTAAAACTCCTGAAGAGTCTTCCAATATATTGCTTCTCTCAACAAGGATGGCAAAGTAAATACAATTGCCAGTAGGTATTTAACCCATTCCTAGACAAAAGTACTTTTAGATGCCTTCTGCAACTTCCTTCAATCTTGAACAGCCTAAAATTTTGCCTGGTAGTAGATTAATTTTGCCTTTTATTCCAATTTTGCATGTTTTTTTTAAAAAAAAAAATAACACAAAACTTTTTTTATCTTCTGAATTTGAATTTTAAAAATTTTAGTACTGAGCAGGTATTCTCTATAAAAAGAATTCATATTTAGAGTGGGTGTTTATACATCTACATTAAGGCCTTTTTTGTTTTTTCTCATTATCAATGACTTGACCAGTTAATGCTTAAGAAAGGAAAAAATATGAAATCGGGGAAAAAGAGGAAGTTATAGATGTGTTAATACACCATCACCAAATTATTTTCAATATAAAATATAATACATTATATAAGGAAGGTTTTCAAAAATTACAACCTTGTTCAATCCATTCCCACAGAATGACGCTTTTAGACAATTGGGAAAACATTGTGGAAAATGTGTTAAAAGCAATTTCTCCATTTCCAACAATATTTCTACCAAGAAAGACAAAGATTTTTAAAATTTCATTAGCTTGAAATTGATATCTGCAACTTCTTTAAATCAGACTAGTCTAAAATTTTATCCTCTGGTAATTGGTTAAGGTATATCACAGTGGCTGGTGTATCTGACCATGGCTATCTGTCGTTTCTCATACTAGTACAATCACAACATTGTTCCTAGGGAACCAGCTGCACAACCCACTTAACCCTTTCCTACACAATGACACTTTTTGATGCTGCTAAAGAAAAAATTCTTTGAAAATCATTGTAGAAAATGAAGAAATTGCTTGATACAAGCAATTTCTTCATTATCCACAATGATTTCTACCTTAAAAGACAAAGATGTTTGAAATTTCATATTCTAAAAAAATTTATCTGCAACTTCTTTGAGTTTTGTATTACAGTGTGATCTAACTGCCTTCAGTAGAACCAGAGATATCACAAAATGTCAAAGTTTTCGCACCAAGGAGACAACTACAACAACAACTATGATACCAAGGCTATCGCAATACCTTGGGTTTTCTCCGAAAACAGCCGAGCTAAAAATCATCAATTTGTTATTGCTGTCTGCAGCTTCTTTCAATTTGGACCAGTCTAAAATTTTGTTCTTGGAAATGGGCCATTGGAGCATATTGAATTCAAAACAGCTCTTGTCTTGTTTATTTGTTCCTTCAAAAATTCCTTATTTTGAAGTCATGATAGATTATAAAGGAAAGTATGGATGAGTCATCTCGCTTGTGACAAACTTACTTTCCTTTCTCAAAAATGTTCTCTATCACTATAGAGGTACATTTTTTTTAAATAAAACTGGCTCTCGGTTATCCTCTACAGCTTCTTTCACTTAGGACTAAGATAGATAGTATAACATAATGTCAACTCTTACAGCCAAATTATAAAACTTCCCTCCCCCATGCAAAAACTAAAATTAACCCATTACCAGACAACAAATAATAAGACTATTCCAAACTGAAAAGAGATGCAGACAACAATTTAAAGTGTATGAATTATCAAATTTTTAAACTTTCTGATTAGAAAACATTGTGTAAAATGAAGAAATTGCTTGTAGCAAGCAATTTCTTCATTTTACACAATGTTTTGTAAATTTTTTTTGAAAGGCTCTAAAAGCATCATTGCGTGGGAATGGGTTAAATTAATTAATCTGAATACATTGAAAAACTGCAAACTTAAATAAGGCCAATACTTCTTTATAAAGGCTAATTAGTTCATTAGTTACAACCCTAATGTTTAACCTATTGCCATATAGTAAGATTTTTAACGCAAACAGACACAATACTATGACAATAGATCACAGGCTTTCAGCCAGTGGAGCTAAAATAAGGGCAAAATAGGGTAAAAACATTTTTGGGAAAGGAGAAATTACTTGTAAAAGCCTAATATTCTCACAGATTTCCATAGCTATTTTATCTAGTGCTTTAAAATGCCGGGTTGTGTGGTAAATGGTTAAATGGTTGTGAGAGCAAGTCTCATTGGGAACAGCTCAAGTAAAACACTGTTTTGATAGCCATTCCTGTTCAATTCCTGGTTTTTACATCCCTGTGAATTTAAAATAGAGAAAACATTGTGGAAAAAGAAGAAATTCTTTGTGACAAGCAATTTCCTCTTTTCCACAATATTTTGTAACGAACTTCATGATTATTTTTCAAACTAAATCCACTCTCAATTTTCGTCTACAAAATCTTTGAATTTGGACAGGTCTAAAATTTTACAAATCAGGAAAGGGTTAAAGCCCCTGTCAATCTTCTGAAATCAATGGTAGCCTAGGGTCAATAAAAACTCCAGTGCTCGGGCCCAAGGCCAGTTATTTTTAAGCTTGACTTGCAACAGATTCTGTGTTGTAGATCTTTCAGATTTGTCTTTTTTTTTTCACCAATACAGGACAAAATAATCATAGACCATTCCAAGTTCAAAGTAGCTTGCAGCCAAGATTTCAAAGTTGCTGAAAATTGAATAAGTGAAACTAGTCCAAATTCAAAGACGTTGGAATTGGATTTTTCAAACTGGTAAAATTTGAAGTATATCTGCCTATCTTCGTAGAAAAATATGTAGAAAAAAGAGAAATTGCTTTTATCAATCACAATGATTTTCTGAACTCTTATCTCTAGGGTTATTTAAATGAGGAATCGTATGGGAAAGGTTTCAGATAGAAGAAGTCTTAAACTTTGCAGAAAATGTAAAAAAAAAAACCTAACCAATTTCCTCTCAATGACCCCTTGGATGTCCCTTAGGAAAAATGGTTTGGATAACATTGTGGAAAATGAAGAAATCGCTTGTTACAAGCAATGTTTTCATTATCCACAATATTGTCTACCCCAAAACACTAAGGTTTTTAAAATTCCCTGAACTATATATTTTCATCAACAACTTCTTTCAATTTACACCAGTCTAAAATTTTGTCATCTGAGAATGGGTTAAAGGATTATAAATAGTTTTATAAATGAATAAACAAAGTTAAAGAAATAAAAACAGTTTAACAAAGAAATAAACAAAGTCCAGTGTTGTGCAAAAGTAAAACTATAATGTTAGTCTCGTGCATATAAAAACTAAAACCGAATAAATACAGCTATAAAACTAAACACTACACTACAGGAGGTGCTCTAATTAGCTACAGGAGGTTGAGACGTGCTAGCATGTCACTTACTCCTCGACTTAAACCGTCAGCTCTATCCAGTAATACCTGAAATTATAGAAAATAATTAATGACAAAAATTTTAAATGATTCTAATTGTTTTCCTAACAAAAAATTGCTATACCAAACTTCTATCATTTATCATTCTATCATTTAACTAATCCATTCCACGTGATCCCTCATTTTTATGCCCTCGAAGAATTATAATGAAGAAAACATTAGTTTTTTGTACTTTTCTCTCAATGCTTTCTACCCTATATGTCAAAAATTTGTCCTTTTTTAAATTTTGGACCAGTCATTATATTGTGGTCTGGTAATGGGTTAATTGTAAAGCATACTTTGCAGAAAACTGTTAACAGATTATTACTTAACAAAATTTCTGTAAGGAAAATGTAGAGGAAATTTTTAAATTAGCCAAGAACAGAAGTAAGAGCATTCTGAAAAATGATGTTATAAATAAGATAGAAACGGATATTAACCCCTTACTTCACAACCTACATTTTCACAGGCTGAGGAAATTAAGTTATTGACAAGATTTTGAGTCATAATAGTCATAACAAGCAATTTCAAAAAGTAGTTTCTCCTTTTTTCACATTTTTCTGCTTTATATGGCTCTTTTTCCAATCTAATTAAATTTTGAATTATGTCTGCAATTGTTTTGGATAGTCTTTGATATTAAACACTTATCGTCTGTTTTCACTAGTAAAGTGTTCTTGTTTTGTCAAATATACATGTCTTATGAGAGCATAGACAGAAGCTGATCCTTTTTTATTTGAAACACTATTGGACATATATTATATCTAAATGAACACAGACAAAAAAATCATTTTCCTCTACAAATTTAACCCTTTCCTGTTCTATCTCTGGTGTTATGTCCCTGTGATTTTATAGTTGAGAAAATATTGTTGTAAAAGAAGAAATTGCCCGCAACAAGCAATATCTTCTTTTTCCACAATATTTTCTACCCTACTGAATACATTTTGTATTTATCTTGCAAATTAAATCCACTTTTGATTTTTGTCTTCAAAACCATTGAATTCAGACAGATCTAAAATTTTGCAAAACATGTGAGGGCTAAGTGGAAACTTAATATCAAACCTACATTTATCTTATCAACCAGTGTTTTCCTTTTACCCCTGCCTCCTTTATTGGATTCTTCAAACCTCAGTGAGTCCAACTTCTCCAGCAGCTTCATCAGGGTCTCTACCATAGCAGCCATTTGCTTCTCCTTCTGTCGTATACTGTCCCCTTGCAAGGATTTCTCTAGATATCCCTGTATACAAACAACAAAACACCAGGTACAGAGTTAGAAAGGATAGACCCACAACAAAATCCAGAACAGGTTTAAATTGAAAGAAGTTGCAGACAATTAATTCGAAGTTAGTTCAAATTGAAAGATTGGTGTTAAATAGAGTAGAAAATATTGACATAAGAAATTGACAAGGCTAAATGTCTTTCTAGTAACCCTTGTCCTGGGGTACGTTTTTTTATTATAAAAAATCCCGCTAAAAAGATTTTTGGGAAATTTTAAAGAACAATTTTTGTTAATTTGAGTGAAAATATTAGACGTTGTCAAGGCTACTCATTTAAGCCAATGCCGAGAATGCCTAAAGTTACTCATTAAGAATTCTTAACCCTTGTCATGCTGTATAAATACCTTACTAAAATGCTATAAAATCAAAGGGCTGAAAACACTGATAGAACTTGTTGCTCAAAAATCAATATTTCTTTTAGAAATCATTTTCATAAACAACTCTGGCAGGATAAATACAAGTAGGAGGTCTATACCAAGATCAGACTGCACTTATGTGCAGGCTGATCTTGGTCTACACCTCCTGCCAAAACCGGAATATTCCAGGTTTAGCATGACAAGGGTTAAGATTCTTATTTAGGGGCTTAAAAATCTTAATCTAAATAGCACTTCAATCTCAACGAAAAGAACGCACCTCTGCTGAGCCCAGGATATCACTGTTTAGAAGGAGGCATAGACAAAGATCAGCCTGCACATATGATTTAATTTTTATGCAATTCTCCAGAAGAGTTATACTCAGTATGACAAGGGCTCATAGACTTGATTATAAAAGATTTCCACTTTATAATTCTTTTAGGTAATAGATAACTACAGCTATGACATTGAAGAGAAAATTGAATTTTCAATACAAAATTACATACCCTGTGTATACCATCTAATTCATAAGTAATATCACTGAGTTTTTTTGCTTGTTTTTCTAGGATTTTTTCTACTTCTGTAAGTGCTTTTGTATCTTCATCATCATCAGGGACTGGCTAAAAGTACAATTAATATTAATCCTTTACCTGAAGACAAAATACTAGAAACTGCAGACGACAATCTTATATTGATTAAGTTTTAAAAATCTTTGAAACTTGGAAGAAAAAAAATGTGGATATATCTTGCTAGAAACAAGAAATTTCTTCATTTTCACAATGTTTCACAAGCCTCTAAAATGACAGGGATGTGTTGGGATGAGTTAATATCAATTACCATAAATTTGATAAAGTAGTATTTCTTTCAGCTTAACCCTTTCCTGCACAATCACTTGTTTTTACGTCCTATTGATTTTATACTTAAGAAAATATTGTGGGAAAAGAAGAAATTGCTTGAAACAAGCAATTTCTTCTTTTCCCACAATATTTTCTACCCTATAGGTTGGTTGCTTTTCAAATTACATTCACTTTTTATTTGTCATCGGCAACTTCTTTCAATATGGACTGGTGTAAAATTTTTAAAAACAGGAAAGGGTTAAACACATACACAGCAATCAAACCAGACATGACCCAGCAGGAGACCTAAGAGGACCTGAGAAGCCCTACTGGTTATGTGTCAAAAAAGTCTTCAACATATTCATCAAAAAACTAGAGGGGCATGAGCGCCTGCATCTCTCCACAGGCATGAATGTACTGATTAAGTAAATTTTTCATGAATTTAATATAAACTGAATATAATGAAAATAAATCTAAATCATTGAAATCTTTGAAATAGTTCGAGAGAACCATTTCAAACTTTTCATTGTTTTCACATAAGTCAATCAAGTTATGTAAAATTCATTATGTAAAATTTTCACTGTATACCATATATTGACATAACCAACCACCATTATGCCATGTTTTTCAACCAAACAAAATTATATGAAGGAATCTGACAAACAGTCATCTGGTTACCATTTCCCTGAAATTTGGTTGAAATCCATCAACAGGTTTCTGAGAAATTTATAAAGTTTTCAGTATATACCATAATGGAAATTAAGTCACCCAAGGATAGATCCGGTCAAATTTGGCTGAAATCCATCCACTGGTTTCTGAGAAGAAGAATTTCAAAGATTTTACCATATATGGAAATAAGCCCTGCCCATTAAAGCCATGTTTTCCATCCGATCTAAATTCTTTGAAGGAATCTGATAAAGGTTCACCATAGAATCATTTCTGTGAAATTTGGTTGAAATCCATCTACTGGTTTCTGAGAAGATTTCCAAAACTTTCACAATATATTGAAATTAGCCTGTCCATTAAAGCCATGTTTTCATCCGATCAAAATTCTTAGAAGGAATCTGATAAAGGGTCACCCAAGGATCATTTCTGTGAAATTTGGTTGAAATCTATTCAGTACTTTCTGAGGAGAAGATTTTCAAAGTAAAAGTTTACGGACGGACAGAAGGACAACTGGACAGATGGACACAAGACGGATGGATGCAGGACGGACACAACACCATGACAATAGCTCTCTGGCTTTCAGCCAGTGGAGCTAATAAAAGAAAAAAGGTCTATTTAACCCTAAAAACATCCTGTGAAAGTTTTAAAAGAATCAGGTACTATTCATATACTTTATCTTGTACTTTATACATTGTCATGTATTCAATGGTGTTTTAGCTGAGTAAAAGAAGTTAAGAAGATAAAAATTCCACGGTGCCTATTACCGGTAAAAGTAGAGTTAAAGGTATACATATGTTGACATCTACAGTTGATCAGAATCGATATTAAAGTTCTTGAAAAAGTAGGTTTTAGAATTTATTGACTTTGACTGTCTGATATGTGGTGGTAGTTGATTCCATAGTTTAGGACATACAGTGCTTGTGTCACCAATTTTTTTCTTGTTGAATTGGACAATGAAGTCTTAAGTAGTTGTACAAGCCGACCTTAGACCTTGCCTTTTTGGACTTGGCGATTAAATAATTCTGGAAAATAAGTTGGGGCAGTTCCTACTGAACATTGGTACATGTATGTTAGAATTTCGTGTTTTATTCTGGACTTTATTTGTAACCAGAGCAAATCATACAGGGCCTGCTTTAAACTTTTGAATTTCTTGCATTTTAAAACTTTTTTCACACACATGTTCTGTATTTGTAGATACTTACAAAGATCTTTCTCAGCAATACCAAACAAAATCGTGTTATAATAACCTAGATGAGAGATGACAAGACTTAGTACAAGGGTCTCTGTAGCTTTTTCTTTTAGATATTTAGGTATGCTTTTGATTCTTAGGAAGTTCAACATGGCAGCTCTACATTTTATTTTGATGTGTTCTTTCAAGTTCAGCGTTTGGTCATGATAGGCTCCCAGGTAGCATATTCATTTTACGTACTAAATTATGTCTCCAGCTATATTTATTTCTGTTGTGCTACATTTTTATAATTGTTGTATACTACCAAACATTATAAAGTGTGTTTTCGAGGTGTTCATTTTTCATTCAATCTGATTCATCCAGCTATTCATGGTGATAGAACATGCTTCTATTTCTTCCATTACTTTAGATTCACTTGCGTGAGAACTTGGATGGAATTGATTGTTTGCAATGTGGTCAATGACATACCCGAGAGAGGTGGTAGAACAGGGTACCATCATAGGCGAAATAAAGCCATGGTCCCAAACAGCTAACTTGCAGAACACTACACTCTAATAATCGAGGGTTCGACAAAGAAGAGTTTACAATTACTCTACATGTGTGTTCACTGAGATAAGAATCAGGCTAGTGCTTTATCGTGGCTGCCTAATTGATTATGAATGAATTACATATACATAACGTCATTGCTATGTGAACAAATACATGTACTATCTATAACTCTTTCCTCTTTTTCAAAACTTTAGACCTGTCCAAATTCAAAGGTCTTGCAGACGACAATTCAAAGTCTATTAAATTTGAAAAATAATTATTTTGTAGGGTAGAAAATATTGTGGAAAAAAAAAAGAAATTGCTTGTTACAAGCAATTTCTTCTTTTTCCACAATGTTTCTTAAGTATAAAAACACAGGGACGTAAAAACAAGGGATTGAACAGGTAAGGGATAAACTCCAGAGCAATTTTTTCAAACTGTGGGAGAAAAGCCCTAGGCAAAACTGTGTCCACAGACTAACAGATGGACAAACAAACAGCAGGGATGATTCCAACATACTCTCCTCCCCTTCGTTGTGGGGAGTAGAATACAGAGGAATTGCATACTACAAGCAATTCCTTCTCTTCTCAAAATGCTTTCAAAGGATATAATTCTTCAGCCAGTCTAAATGAGGATTTGTATAGTATAGTGCTACCTTTTTACCCAGCAGCATAACTCTGGCCCCATTTTTCAACCCAAGTTGAATAAGTTCCTCTTTTTCATCTTTCAGGGACTTCCCTGTGGAATAAAAAATACTGTTCATTCCATAAATAACTAGACATTGTCGCAAAGCAGACTAATACCCCCCCAAACAGCACTTGTCCATATACAAGTACTATCCAACAAAGGGCCATAGCCAAAAATTGACTTTTTAATTAAAGGGCCATAAATCCATAAAAAATAAATGGACCGTAACCAAATACGATATACAGATGTCTGACTTATATCGAGTGTTTCTGTGAAATTGAATAAAATCCGTCCAATTATTGCTGAGAATTTGAGTGGACACGATTTTTCACCAAAGGGCCATAACTCTGTCAAAATTCAATGGACCGTAACCCAAATGGAATATGCACATCTCTGCTTGATACTGATTATATCAGTGAAGTTTGAATCAAATCCGTCCAATGGTGGCCAAGAAATTGAGCGGACACAAAAAAGCTACAGACATACAGGCCAATGGACCGACCAACATGCTGACTCCTATATACCCCCCAAACATAGTTTTGGGGGGTACAATAAAGATAAATCCATTTGCCAGTAGGATATGATTTATTCAAGGTCAGCATGGCAGAATTACAATGAAATATAAGCTACCTAATTAACAAAGATCAAAGTTCATAAGTGGTAAGTTGAAATGAGAACTACCTAAGGACACCTGATGTCCAGCTGTCTAGTTTTTAAAAGCAAATAAAACAAGTGCCTGTCGTATTGCGATGCATACAGGAGTCCCTTTCTGGATTGAAAGAGTCATTTTTACAGTTAGTCTTTTCCCAAACAAGACCCGGTTTTGACTCTTAGAGTAAGCTTAGGACAACATTAAGAGAAAAGGAGAAATAGGCATTAAGGAGAAATGGGCATTAAGAGTAAAAGAGAATATGTTGATAATTAACCTTTCTCCATTTTCTTCAATATTTTTGTACTTTAATGTTCGTTATTTCTTTATTTGAAAACATTCATCTGCAGCAGTAATTAATTTGGCCTAGACTAAATATTTTGCCATTTGCAAAAAGGTAAACCAAATTTGGACATATAAAGGTGGACAAGATTGAGAAGACAATAAGGGTGAAAACTACAAAGGTAATAACTCAGAAAGTGGGCGAGGCAGAGTAACAGTTCTTGAACATGACACTTCTCAACACTATGATCTATAAGCATATGAATTTGAAGTTGCTAGCACTTAGGGTTTAGGAGATATGGTCCAGACTAAAATCTTAAGGTAAAAACAACAAAGGAAATAACTCAATAAATTGACATGGGAGAGTCACGGTTCTTTTACATGACATTTCTCCACATAGCGATCTATAAGTGTATAAAAAATGTTGAAGTTACATGGTTTAGGAAATATAGTCCAGACAAAAAAGTAAAGGTAACAAGCATTCTGAAGTATTGCATGGCAATACCAAGTCCCCTACCAGTTTTATATATATCCCTAGAGAGGTATATTTTTGGGGTGGTAAAGGATATCAATGGACTGGAACAGAACTTGAACTCGTTCTGTAACTCATCTATGCTGACTCACTTACCAAAAATCAGCTCAATACCTGCAAGTGTTAAGAAAAAAGTCTGGAAAAACTGTAATTTCCCAGGTCTAGCATCCATATCTTTCTCAAAAATCAATGGACCAGAACATAACTTACACTTGTTCTGTAACTTATCAATATTGACTCACATAACAAAAACAACTTTCTTTCACAAAGGGTTTAGAAAAAAAATCCGGAAAACTGAAATTTCCTGGTAATTTTTTAAATCCAGCATCCGTATCTTCCTCAAAATAAGTGGACAGTAACCGAAATTTAACTTGTTCTGTAACTCATTGAAGCAGACTCACATACCAAAAATCAGCGCAATACCTTTTTCGAGGGTTAAGAAAAAAAGTCCAGAAAACTTAATTTCTTGGTAATTTTATAAGTCCAGCAACCGTATCTTCCTCAAAAATCAATGGCCTGGAACAAAACTTAAAATTGTTCTAAAACAAATTGAAATTGACTCATACCAAAAACCAGCTCAATATCTCTGAGGGTTAAGAAAACAAGAGCCCCAGTGGGCCTTAACGGTCAACTGAGTAAAAGAGCATCAAGACAAGTGATTTAGGGTTTATTAGAAAAAGATTTTTTAAGAAGTACAAAAATTTACCCCTTTCTGCCCCTGACTGGAGCCCCTTTTACCCCAAGCCCCCCAACCCCTTTTCACAAACTGGAATTGGCATCCCCCAATGATGCTTCCGACCAAGTTTTGTTGAAATCCCCTCAGTAGTTCTTGAGAAGAAGATGAAATATTTAAAAGTTACCAAAAATTACCCCCTTTTGGTCCCCATTTTAGGGCCCCCTGACCCCCCAGCCTTTTAATTTTCACAAATCTGAATAACCATTACCAAATGATGCTTTTCACAAAGTTTGTTTGAAATTGGCTTTGTACTTCATCAGAAGAAGATGAAAATGTGAATTTTTTAACATGATGAACTTTGACCTCTGGGTGTGGCCCCATACATGACCCCAGGGGCATGAATTTCACAATTTATAATATACCTGTCCTAGTTGTCATGCACACAAAATATTTAAGTTCTGGCATTAACGATTTATTAGAAGAAGATTTTTAAAGAAGTACCAAAAATTACCCCTTTTTGCCCCCAATTGGGGCCCCTATGACCCCCAGAACCCCTATTTTCACAAACTTGAATTGGCATCCCCCAATGATGCTTTCTACCAAGTTTGGTTGAAATCCGCCCAGTAGTTCTTGAGAAGAAGATGAAAATGTTTAAAAGTTAACGGACGACAGACGACGGACGACGGATGACGCACGACGACGGACAAATGATGATTGTAATAGGTCACCATGACCATTCGGTCAGGTGACCTAAAAAGTCTGGAAAACTGAAATTTCCTGGTAATTTTCTAAGACCAGCATCTGTATCTTCAACAAAAATCAATGAACCGGAACCAGACTTATACTTGTTCTGAAACTAATTGATACAGACTCACATACCGAAAATACCGATAAGCTCAATATGTCTGAAGGTTAAGAAAAAAGTCCGGATAACTGAAATTTCCTGGTAATTTCTAAGTCCAGCATCCATATCTTCCACAAAAATCAATGGACTGGAATCAAACTCAAACTTGTTCTCTAACTCGTTTATGTGGACTCACATACCAAAAATCAGCTCAATTTCTCCAAGGGTTAAGGAAAAAAGTCTGAAAAACTGAAATTTCTTGGTAATTTCTAAGTCCAGCATCTGTATCTTCCACAAAAATCAATGGACCGGAACCAAACTTAAACTTGTTCTGAATCTAATTGATACAGACTCACATACCAAAAACCAGCTCAATATCTCTGAGGGTTAAGAAAAAAAGTCTTGAAAACTGAAATTTCCTGGTAATATTCTAAGTCCAGCATCCATAATATTATCTTCCTCAAAAATCAATGGACCGGAACCAAACTTGAACTTGTTCTGTAACTCATTACTGTGGAGTGGACTCACATACCAAATATCAGCTCAATATCTCTGAGGGTTAAGAAATAAAGTCCGGAAAACTGAAACTTTATGGTAATTTCTAAGACCAGCATATGTATCTTCCACAAAAATCAATGGACCGAAACCAAACTCGAACTTGTTCTGTAACTCATTGATGTGGACTCACATACCCAAATCAGCTCAATATCATCCAGGGTTAAGAAAAAAAGTCTGGAAAACTGATATGTCCGGACTGACAGACGGACGGACAGACAGACAGCAAACTTATAGTCCCCTTCGACTAAAAACAACAAAGGGCATTAACTCAAACAAGAGGGCTTTTGGCCCTGGGGTGCTCACCTGAGATAAAGGCTCTTTTTCCTTCAACAGTCTAATTTGGTGTTAAGGTTAGGATTAAGATACAAGTGGGCCATACTTACATATATAGACTATGTACAAATTCCAAGGCTTTAGGACAACTTTTTCCTCCCTCTGGATCCATGGATTATAATTTCAGAAATAAGAAAGAAGTCTCTGAACTGACACTTCATGCCTATAACCCTCCCTCCCGGGGCTCGACCCTGTGGACCTGAGGATCTTGATTTCAGCTATTTTGAAAATGGTCAATATACTGATGCTTCATGCAAAAAATTTAGGCTCTACACATTCTGGGTGAGGAGGAGAAGATTTCTAAAGATTATTTTGAAATTTCACTTTTGTTGCCATGGCAACCAGAGTTTTAAACAGATTTCAATTCTTTTAGTTATTTCAAAGGGGACCACCTATGGAACATTTCTGCCATATTTGTTTCAAATTGGTCCAGCGGTTTGGGAAGAGATGTCGTTTAAAAACCATTCTTTATTTCTTTAAAAAAAAACAGCCCTTTTGGGATCCATCTCTAGGGATTATGAGATTATGATTCAAGCTATTTTGAAAGAGTTCACTATACTATATGCTCCTTGCAAAATCTAAAGGCTCTCCCCTTTTTGGGTCAGGGGGAGATGATTTCTAAAGATTTTTTTTTACTTTTCTTTATTAACCCCACCCCTTTTTGGATCCGCCCCTGGGGACCTGAGGATCATGATTCAAGCTATTTAGAAAGAGGTCAATATACTGATGCTTCATGCAAAATATCAAGGCTATAGGTCTACTGGGTGAGGAGGAGAAGAATTTTATAGATTTTTTAAAAACTTTTAAAAACCATGGCAACCAGAGTTTTAAACAGATATTAAATCTTTTAGCTATTTTCAAAGCGGACCACCTATGGAACATTTCTGTCAAATTGGGTTCAAAATTGGCCCAGCGGTTTGGGAGGGGATGGCTTTTAAAAACCATTCTTTTTTCTTGAAAAAACCCAGCTCTTTTGGAATACACCTCTGGGGAGTTCAATATACTTAATGCTCCTTGCAAAATATCAAGGCTCTACGCCTTCTGGGTCAGGAGGAGAAGATTTCTAAAGATTATTTTAAACCTTCAATTTTGTTGCCATGGCAGCCAGAGTTTTAAAAGTTAGATCAATTCTTTTAGCAGTTTTCAAAAGGGACCACCTAAGGAATATTTCTGCCAAATATCGTTTGAATTGGTCCAGTGGTTTGGGGGATGTCCTTTAAAAATCATTCTTATTTTCTACTCCTGCCCTTTTGGGATCTGCCCCTGTGGACCCGAGGATCATGATTTTAGCTTTTTTTTTAAAGAGGTCAGTATAATGATGCTCCTTGCAATATATCAAGGCTCTAGGCCTTCTGGTTCAGGAGGAGAAGATTTTTATAGATTTTTTAAAACTTTCACTTCTGTTGCCATGGCAACCAGAGTTTTCAACGGATTTCAATTCTTTTAACTTTTTTCAAATGGGACCACCTAAGGAACATTTCTGCCAAATATCGTTTGAATTGGTCCAGTGGTTTGGGAGAAGTTGTCTTTTAAAAATCAGTCTTTATTTCTTTATAGCCCCCAGCCCTTTTGGGATCCACCCCTGGGGACCCAAGGATCATGATTTTAGTTTTTTTGAAAGAGGTCAATATACTGATGCTCCTTGCAATATATCAAGGATCTAGGCCTTCTGGGTCAGGAAGAGACGATTTTTAAAGATTATCTTGAGTTTTCACTTCTGTTGCCATGGCAATCAGAGTTTTTCAAGGATTTCAAACTTAATAGAGATTTTCAAAGGGGATCACCTAGGGTACATTTCTGCCAAATTAGGTTCAAAGTGGTCCAGTGGTTTTGAAGGAGATGTAGTTAAAAAATTGTTCTTTATTTCTATACAAACTACAAACCCCTGAGGCTCTGTCCCTGGGGACCTGAGGATCATGATTTTAGCCATTTTGAAAGAGGTCAACATACTGATGCTTCATGCAAAATATCAAGTTCATTTTTGTTGACATGGCAACCAGAGTTTTAAACAGATTTCAATTCTTTTCGCTATTTTCAAAGGGGACCACTTAAGAACCATTTCTGCCATATTTGTTTCAAATTGGTCCTGTGGTTTGGGAGGAGATGTTGTTTAAAAGAAATTGTTGATTGACAATGGACGACGCACAACTGACAAAAGGTGATCATAATAGCTCACATGAGCACTTTGTGCTCAGGTGAGCTAAAAATGTTCTGCTATAAATTTTCATCTGCAACTTCTTTGAATTCCCTCAGAGTCAAATAAAATATTAGTTATCCACTAGGGTTGAAAAAGACTATGGTCACTGCTGTAGTTGAGAGAATTCAATATATACAATAAATAGAATATCTAAAAAATTTTGTTTTGTAATCAGTTAACCCATTCCCACACAGTGACACTTTTTGGACGCCCCTCAAAGGAAACAATTGGAAAAACATTGTGTATAATAAAGAAATTGCTTGAAACAAGCAATTTCTTCATTTTTCACAATGTTTTCTAGCCCAAAAGTTGAAAAAATCTAAAGTTCCTTTAACTTTAAAGTGTCCTCTGCAACTCCATTTATTTAGACCAGTTTAAACTTTTTCAGTCTGGTAAGTGTTCAAAGTTTTAAACCATAGAGATTTACCTTTGTAAATCAGTTTTTGAGATTCAGCTGGTATATCAGTAAGTTGATGTATCTTATCTGTTAGATGTTTGACACATAGAGCATCGCCAGCCTCCCCAGACGGCAATTGTAATGACACATCATATTTCTTGGGACCTGGAAAGAAATAAATTAACACATTACTAGATAACAAATAATTAGACTCAAGGCTCCTGCTGCTGATCACCGATGGCGCCAAATGCAATGAAATAAAAATTCTTTCTCCAAGGTCAGCGAAGTTGCAATTTTAGGGCGAAACTTTCAAAATAAGGCAAAGGGATGTTGAGTCCATTTAAACGATTATGGACGTGCGACTTTATCATTCACAAACCTGCTGATTTGTTTGGGAGACAAACACCCATCAATATTCATTGCATATCCATGTCAATCACAACAGATTAGTTCCACAATGCTGACCTTATTGATTCTAACATCACTGGAGTTAGTGGTTTTTTTCACAGCACTTTGCAGGGTACCATCATGTAAACCAAGATGGCAGAGTGTCACAACGCTTGGGCTGAAAAAATGACGCTCTTTACCCTTCGACCATTTTATGCAATTCATTAGAATGCAGAATAAAAAGCAAAGACACAATTTTGCTTATTTATTGATGATTAAGTAACAAAGTCAAGTGAATTCTGAGATCCGAGAAATGAGAAATATTGGACATAAAAAATCAAAGTACTGCCGATATTTGTAATCATAGTACTTTGGGTTACCAAAAATTTGACCCTCGTCAAGCATAGAGGTGTTCTTGGCATTTTATTTTCAAATTACAATTCTCTCGTTTTGCACATTTTAATAAGTTGAAGGAAAACATCACTCTCGAGTTTGATCCACCCCTACATAGTTCAGGATAGGTCCAAATGAAAGAAGTTGCTGAAAAGACTTCATAGTGTTTATAAAACATTATTCATGGAAGAAATCATTGTGAAAAAAATGTTTCTTTTCACACAATTTTTGGAAAGTTTCATTCAGTAATGTCACTATCTAAACATTTTTTTAAATTCAAAATAGTCAGGTAATTAACTCTTGTTATGCTGAATTAAATCCTGTTCTGCATTGCATAAAAATCAAAGGCATGAAAGCACTGGTAGTACTAGTTGTTAAGTTGTCAATACTTCTGTTGAAAATTAAATTCATAAACAACTCTGGTTTCAAAGGGACAGACAGGGGGTCTAGACTAAGATAAGACTGCACATATGTGCAATCTGATCTTTGTCTATACCTCCTGCTAAAACGGGAATATTCTGGGTTCAGCAGTTGAATAACTTATTCAATATTGTATATATACAGAACAGGTGTGCGCAAGAATAAAATTTCCGGGGGGGGGGGGGGGAATTTTGTTATCCTCCACAATGTTTCTCGAGTTTTTTCTTGAGGGACGTAAACAGGAGCTGTCAGTGGACAGCAGCTCTCAGCCATTCTGAGTGCTGGATATTTACAGCCAATCTGGACAAAAGCCCTAAACCCACTAAAACACATAAAAATGTGTACAGTTCATATATCTTGATAAGTTGTATTGTGCCTAAATCTAGGTAACTGTCTCGATTCTGGCTTCTCAATGACCCAAACATAGTTTTTTTTTTTTTCCCCTTTTTAATTAATTATCTAAATATTCTCGCTTGCGAGGCATTGGCTTCAAAATGTTATATAGAGACTTAACTAGCTATAGAGGCCTTACTGATAATGCTACCATGATATCTAAAATTTAGATCTGAAACAAAATTATATGATGAGCTAAATACAAGCTAGTACGATGTGTCAGCTTTAGCCGATGTTAAAGATCTGTCGACAAACCAGTTTTTATTCCTAATGAGCGGTTTGAAATTTCGAATAATGATTCTAAAGGTCAAAAATACCATGAATGACAGTGAGTGAAAGATTTTTTGTCACATCTTCGGCCATCTTGAATCCAAGGTAGAGACAACTGTCTGGTACACAGTTTGTTTCCGTTATTTTACCCTACTATTGACAAAAATGTGTAGACCAGTCAAAGAGAGTTTAGGTAGTGTAAAAGAGTAGTCCGAATATCAGTTTGCACCACCGAGCCAATAAATACGTAGAAACATGCAGCGATCAACCAATCAGTTTAGTTAGATCAATGAATATAAGTGGAGTTTGTGGCTTAGAACGAATCCCTAGGGATCTGATCTGAAGGGTCTGGGCTCGAGTCCTGCCACCGAGGACTGTTCAAGATAAATTAAGACTGAGCAAAATGATAACCCCACTAGTTCAGCGTCTCCTCTGCCACAGTAGCCTATTCTATTGCGCACCGAATTGGTCAAGCTCTATGAGATATAATGCCCCACAGACGCTATATGGAAATTTGTACACAACCTTCGAATACATGAGCGATATTCATCTGCCGTCTTTAGTTTATAGGATTGGTAAAAATACTTTTCTCCGTACTCTGAAGGGTTTGCATATTAACCCATTCCCACACAGTGAAATTTTAGACTGGTCCAAATTCAAAGAAACTGCAGACGACAATTTCAAATTGATGGAATTGTAAATTTCTTCGTCTTTTTGTATAGAAAACATTGTCGATAATGAAGAAATTGCTTGTTACAAGCAATATCTTTATTTTCCACAATGTTTTCCCAATCGTTTTTCTTGAGGGGCGTCAAAAAGCGTCACTGTGTGGAAATGGGTTAGTGATTTGATGTTTATAATCTCTGCTACTTGACGAAACTCCTTACCTATAATTTCTTTGATAGTCCATTATCTATAAAATATATTAAAATATAAGAATAAAAGTGTTCTATCCTCTCATAAACAGTACAAGTTAATGGGAAACATGCTCATATACTCATAGGGCGTGTAAAAATCCTTAGGGCATCCTGAATAAGGATTTAAATCTCATATGGCTTGTTTTAGTGTGACCGCTGTGCACTGTCGATTTTACTCGAACGACCACTTCTATTAAGCGACCGCGTCCATTAAAAGACCATAATCGAAATCCCCATTTCAAAAACAAAAGCTCTTAAAAAAGTGAAGGTCGTAGTTATGGTAAAACATAACACCACCACTAAACTCTATATTTTTGGAACTCATTAGAGTCGCCTCATTGAGAAGATACTATTGAGTCCACCAACATATCAGTTAGCGAGAATTCTGTATTCATTCATGAAATCGAATTAATCCTTGATATCTTTGACAGAAAGTGTAGGCCCTACTTAACGAACCATTCTCATAAGCGAGCCGACCTTTTAAGTTTTTGTCGTTCCTTGGGTGATGGCTTAATACAAGATTTACTGTACTTCAAACTTGGAGATCGTGGGTTCGATGCCCGGGCTGACCAAGTAAACTAAGTGTCTTTGGAATCCGGGAGACTTTTAGACTTTGAACGGGCCAGCCCGCAGCTCGAACCAGGGATCTCGCGCTTTGAAGTTGAGTGTTCTGCCCGAACTAAGCTTATGTGGATTTAATCAACCAGACAGTCCTGTGCTGGTCGGATCCGTTGGACAACCGGTGAACCAGTCAATCAAAAATCAGCAAGTATGTCAGATGTGGAGTGACTTCACTGGAATTAACTTCCGGAGGTCGTTGTATTGTTACTGTATTTCTTTTACAAGAACTAGTCTAACACGAAAACAGCATTTTAAGTTCACAAATATGATCCACACCCTCAAATGCTCACTTTTTCACAAGTCCTTCGTCTATTCTCTAGTTTTACGCTTGATTTAGCCGTCTCCGTCTTTGACTTCATATTCCATTGGACGGCAAACGGATGTGGGTGTACACAAACTCGCCGAACTTTTTTCATAGGTGGCAAAAAGACGGTGTTTCTATTCTGACTAGACTAGCTAGAAAATTCATCATTCATTACCTATGCATTTTGGTCTCAAAAGACAGACCTATGAATACGAATGAAGCCTTCAACATTTCATGTGTCAACGAATGTTGTGGAATCTGCTACAACATCATCACCGTGTTTAATTTTATATCGAACAAAGGAGGCAGAAAATCCGGCGGGGTCTGACCATATGTTCTATTCTATACATTGTGTAAACGAGGGCAGCGATAAGCAATAAACAAGTATACGTATTTTCATTTCCTGTCTCATGTAACGGTCATGCGATATCATATTCGGCGGTAAAATATTGTAATGAAACTTAACATGGAATTTCGAGGTCTTCTGACCACTATATTCTCCCTTAACCCTTTCCTGTTTTTTTTTCTTCAAATTTTAGACTAGTCCAAATTGAAGGCAGTTGCAGACGACAATAATAGGTAGATGCAATGCGAAATGAAACCATCCTATGTGGTAGAAAATATTGTGGGAAAAGGAGAAATTGCTTGTTACAAGCAATTTCTTCTTTTTCTACAATGTTTTCTCAAGTAGAAAATTGCAGCAACGTAAAATCCCGGGTTTATACGAGTAAGTATTAATGCTATATGAGTTGCGGCCTTATGCGAATGGTAAGCGATTTCATTATTTCTTCTCATCTTTTACCCTTTTACTTCAAAATTCAACCAGACTGAGGAATGAGTTATCTAGGAAAATCCATGTCGGAATTACCCAAGTGAGTCCAAGTTAACACAAATAGAGGAAGAAATAAAAGAACGATAAAATAAGTCATCACCGGTCCTCTTACAAATTTTAGCGGCACATACCTATACTGAGGAACTATTACCAGACAACAAAATTTCAGTCTGGTCAAAATTCAAAGATGATGCAGACGACAAATTTTAGTTGACGACATTTTAGATTTCTTTTAACATTTTGGATAGAAACATGGTGGATAATGAAGAAATTGCTCGTAACAAACCATTCTTTATTTTTCATAACGTCTTTCAGGAATATATCTGAGAAGTATAAAATGGGAACATGAAATACTGAGTCTGCGTGGAAGGTTTGAATATCACATTCGACCGTCGTCATAGTAAATTGTTCGGTGGAAACCTTGACGTCGCTAGCTACCTGCATAAGGAGTAATGTCTCTTTTCAAAGCAATCGTGTTTCAAATATAAAAATGTCTTATCTTTGGATAAAAAACAAAAGTGACTGTCTTGAAAAGGTTTGAAATATATTCATTACACAAAAGAAGTGATCTGCATCGTTTGGAACCAAACCAATGAAAAGAAATCCGGCTACAGGCCCAAACGAGATCTGCAGCATTTAAGTGATTACAAACCCTTTCCGAAATTACTGGTCTCGGGTTCGAAAATTAGGCTCGGTCCCTGAGGTTACCGTCAAATGCGACCAGAACCACTGATCTTTGGTAAAGGGACAAGGTTGTGTTCAAACCTCAAAATAATTCATTGTTACACAATAATTTCAATCATCTACTCTCTCTACGGTAATGACTTAGGTATAGCTGAGTCATTTACCGTATAATCCTTTGTTTTAGTGCCTCTAAAGATGATATTAGGAAAAACATCCGAGGAAATAATAAATTGATTGTAACAATTAATTTGTCCTTTACTCACAAATATTCTTTCTCTTCAAAGACGTGTAATAATTTTCCAACTTTCGTAAAGTTTAAAGATATCGCCTGCTTTGTCGTTCAATTACGATTCGTTTTAAAATCACGATTATCATTTTATAATGGTTTAAACCTTATCTTCCTGCACATAAACCTACATATTAACATCTTATCTCGGGCTTACAGTAACTTATTAACTTTTTTTAAAATCTTTAAATCCCGTCCATTCATTGGAGGTATTTATTACTTGTAAACGGCCTTTCACGGCGTACTTATTGAACACCCCTCTTTAAAAGAACCTGTCTAGATTAAAGTCGATTTACGAGCGATCCAGGATTTGTACCTGATTGTTAAAAATTGATTGAATTATAAATTAAGACCCTTCACTTCAATATATGGGACTCATCAGGCGAAATTGAACCTCCTTGGAAGTGCGAAAAGTATCGACCCTGGTCAGACTGCGCTGAGTGCGCAGTCTGACCAGGGTCGAATCTTTTCTGTTTTTGACGTTTTTCTGAAATTGATAATGATCTCTACTTCAATGTATAATTATTTTCGAAATACGAGTTCAGGTTAACCTCCGCCGTATCCAATCTCCTTCTTATATGATTGAAGGATCGCGAACGTCAATCAAACAATAGAAAGACCAATCAAATCATTCCTTTAGATCTGACGTAAACTTTGATCTCAACATTGGCCGAATGTTTGATGTTAAGCATTTTGTTCGTTTGGCGATTTAAACGTCGTAACTACAGCGTATGCAAGGTCAGGTCGCTAACCAGCTATTTCCCGACGCCGTTAAATACTTAAGTTAAAATCCCTATCGGAGGACATTGATTAGAGCCAGCTTCTATTAATTGTTTAACAGAATTCTCTAGAGGGCCCTTTTTGCACGACCGGTTCCATATGTAAATACTTTTTTTTATCGCAAACAAAAACACCCCCAAAACTGATTGTACTGTATGTAGTTAAATGAAACTTAAACAGTATTTTAGTTATGTTGCGGTTTGTTCACCTAGCCATTTTTTGTACTTCTGAGACTAATAAACCCGTGACGATTCAATATCAAGGCCGCCGGCTGCTGTTTAGACTAAGGTCTCTTAACATTTGCTCATTAGTGTTGACTTCATCGAAATGTTGTAGTTTTTGGCCGCCCAAGCCGGAGGATGAGATCAAGACCATATCATAGAATTCATTTCAGTATCCAACACTTTCGTACAAGCATTTCGCGAACAGGGTACACAGTCTGCACTCCAACTTTATGCATTTAAAATATTCGCTGCAGTTATAATGTGACTACCGACAGAGCGCAGAGAGATGTATTTTCCTATTATTACATATCTGTGTGCGATAGCTGCTCGGGAGATGGTAAAATACCGAAATCCGAGGGTGAATTAAGTAACTCTTCTCCCTCCCCCCCCCCCCCCCCGAGCAACCCGCTGAAGGACCCGGAATCAGACCCGGGGGGATAGGCGGGTCGGTTCCCCATGAGAAGGGGGAAAATACATGACGCAGAGAGTTGACTATGATCAAACTGCGCTGTTGCGTAGACTGATCTTAGGCTATAAGTCCTTTAACCCGATCCCATACAGCAAAGCTTTAGACCAGTCCGAATCGAAAAATAAGCCTTAGAAGTAAATTTCAGGATGGTGACACACACGTCTTTTTTGGGGTAAACAATATTCTGGATAATGAAGAAATTGCTTGTGACAAGCAATTTCTTCATTTTCCACAATGTTTCTATTCTTTAGGGTAGATGAAGGGGTTAAATAACGAATTGTGTGAGAATGAGTTTATTCTCTTAAATGCCACAGTCTAGCTCATTTCTCTCTAATTTTCTATAATTAACCCATTACCAGTCAGCAAACTTTTAGACTGATCCAAATTGAAAGACGCTGCAGACGACAATATAACGATTATGAAATTTAAGATTCTTTCAACTTTCTGGGTACAAAACATTATGCGAAATGAAGGAACTGCTTGTAACAAGCATTTTTTTCATTTTACACAATATTTCCCAATTGTCTTTGCGTGAGGGGCGCCTAAAAGTATCATCGTTACGGAATGGGTTAAAGGGGAATATAACACACAACACTACATCGCAAGGTGAAGCGTTACGCTTTGACAAATTGTCAAAATTCTGAATGGGATTTTATTCATACATAGACTACATACGTAAACGATTCAGGCTGTCAAATAGTTTAACGTATTTAAACATTTTATGATTGTGAGACATTTAAACATTGAACATTTTGTTGTATGTGGAAGTGTTTTATGATTTGTTCAGAACAATTATTCGCCTTTGATTGAACGAGGAATTTTAAAGTGGACAGAACTTCATAAAGGTATTTATTGATTCTTTTTCTTCGATACAGTATTACATAAGCATTGTATTTGAAGAATCAAACCATCGTAATTTCCTATTACCACAAAATTCCCCATTTGACTAGATAAAGTTTGGGAAAAGGAGAATTTGCGCGTAACAGGCCATTTCTCATTTTCTCACAACTTTTTAAACTCTGTCTTGAACTTAAAAATAACAATACACTATGAATTATATTCTTTAAATTAAACTAAACTAAACTTAGTTGTAGTAATATGGTAGTAGTTTAACAATTCAACTATTTTCACAAAGGAACTCTTACAGTCTCAGAAAGCGCAGACTAAGATCAGCCCGTTCAGATACATGCGGTCTGAACCGGTATGTTTTAACTCACGTTGATGTAACATTAGTTTTCAGGAATAATAACTCTTTATTAAACAATGGCACCTTTACCAAAATCTGAGACAAGAAATGAAGTAAATAAAACAGGAAGTAAGGAAAACAGAAAGTGTCTGTCACAAGGAATTACTCTTTACCAACAATATTATCTACCTTGTAAAATACTTAATCTTCAGTTCAGTGGCAATTTGCATCATCTGAAACGGCTACCAATCGCGCCCATCAATTAAATAATCAGTTAACCAAAGAAAACACTCATTTAGACTGGAAATTAACTTTTAATTCCACCATTAGGCGCTATTTATGTGAAAACGTTTTTGTTGGTTTGGCGACTTAAATGTCGTAACTACAGCTTACTACTTTACTTTTTGTTACATGTTACTGGCCAAATAACGTCATTTAAAATTTCCCTGTTTGAGTAAATGGGCGCCGCCAACGGAGTAAGTGGGCGAGGTCAGCGATTGGTCAATTTAATTCAAGTCTAATAAATGGTTTAGCTGTGTTTACGATGTTTCGGAAGCCCACAATTGATGTATGACCAGTCATATTAAAAGGTTCATTATTGGGGAGGGGACACTGACAGATCGTTGGCCTCTCCGACTTACCTTCAATAAGGCATTTTGACTGATGTTTTACACGTCGTTAGTATCCATAACTGGTCGCAAAGGAAATAACCCTATGAATTTATACTTAAGAAAACATTGTGGGAAAAGAAGAAATTGCTTGTCACAAGCAATTTTTTCTTTTCCCACAATATTTTCTAACATGCAGGTTCGTAACTTTTCAAATTGCAACCACTTTTGATTATTTTCTGCAACTTCTTTCGAATTGGACTGGTCTAAAATTTCTAAAAACGGGAAAGGGTTAAAACAAAAGGCAAATCGTTGGTAAGCGACCTACACGATACAGTTGAATATCTCCACATGACCATAAGATCGTTATGGTAATGCTACGAAATACAGCGTGTATTCAATTTCCGTCTCCGCATTATATTTCTGCGACGGTAATGAATAAGTAAGAGCAGAGATAGAAATGAAAAAAATAAAATCCAATGTATGCATAGTTTATACTGATTTATCTTAGTTCTATTACGACGAAAGCCTTTAGCTTATAGAGTCGCTCTCGAACACTCACAACCCAAATGTTTTCACGTCCCTGAAAGAGAGGCAGAGATTTAAACCCACTACCACCCAATTATACAGCTGGGTAGACTGGGGCTGGCTATTAGGTGTCTTGCCCATGAACACATCCCGGTGATGGTGGGGCTGGAACCCGTGAACTTCAGATCACGAGTAAAGCACTTAAATCACTCGCCCATCGAGGCAGTCAATGTAAGCATACACATAGGAACTTCCTGAAATTGACAAGTGAAAATTTTTGGATTGGAATGGAATGAGCGAGTTTGAGCGAAATTTGCGTTTAGAATGAAATGAACTATGCGAAATTATCCCCCTTTATATGAATTTGCATGTTGTTTGATTGTTAACTCGGACTTATCAGATACTCCCAGATCCAGGTTAGCCAAATAAATCGCAGAATGTTTTTGAGTGACGTGGATGAAGCTGAGGAATGTTTAACCCCTTCCTCTACAAACACAGGATTTTACATCCCTGTGATTTTGTACTTAATAAAATGTTGTGGGAAAAGGAGAAATTGCTTGTAGTAAGCAATTTCTCCTTTTCCCGCAACATTTTCTACCACATTGTATGCTTTCATTTCAATTTGCATCCAATCTTCGTTATTGTCTGCATCCTCTTTGAATTTGGACTAGACTAAAAGTTAAAGAAACAAGAAAGGGTTAAAAAACAATTTGAGCGACTGATAAGAATGATATGAATCGCACGTGCGCGTACGAACAATTTGAATGAAATGGAGTGAGATGAGCAATTTCCTGATGTTCCTAACCAAATACCAGATGACAAAATTTTAGACTGGTCCAAATTCAAAGATGTTGCAGACGACATTTTTTAAAATGATTAAATTATTAATATAATTTTTGTCTTTTGAGGTAGAAAACATTCTGGATAATGAAAAAATTGCTTGTTACCATGTTTTCCATTTTTTTGCTTTAAAATCACAATACGTCATTGTATGGGAATGGGTTAACGGTATCTAAAAGATGAAATTGGTTATATAATCCGTTTTGCGAGAAGGGGTCTCCCTGATTTCCGTTAAACAAATGCGCGAAAAGATCAAGAACTTGTCAGTCGACAGATCGCGTTGGCAATCAACGAGGCAATCCACCAATCAAGTCATTCATTAAGACCGGAAGTGAATTCAAAACTCCGACCCCGACTTTACATTTCGTCAAATATTTTTCGTTGATTTGACGACTTAAACGTCTTAACTACAGATTATTCAATGTGTAGTTACGACGTTAAAGTCGTCAACAAACCATTTTTCATTTTTGTTTTATATTACCGGTCATACATTTTGCAAATAACGCCGTTTAATAATTAAGTGGAAGTTCCTATTGGGGCTCAGTGGCCGTGGCCGTCGACACGTCAATTAGGGGTGCTATTTTTAAATTAGAAAGCCCATTCTATATCGCCAGCCCGATAAACTCAGTTGGTAGAGCACTTGACTTAAGCCTAAAAGATCACGGGTTCGAGCCCTGGGCTGACCATATCAACAAACAAAATTGTTATTCGGATGAGACGTTAAACCAATGCCCCTTGTGACGGTGCTATCAATCGAGCACGTTGAAGAACTAGGCGGAGCTCTCAGTAGTTTCTTCCTGTATCCTTTCACTCTCCCTCGTAACAACTAACCGTCTTCCGGGGCCGTCGCTCATATGGGCATCTGCTACGGTAGCGACGATAAATAAACGGAAATACACACACACCATTCTATTTTTAGAAGATCTAATTACAGTAGAAAGTGTTGACCCTGGTCAGCATGTGTAGATCGTGCATCATTATGACTTGAATCGGTAGTATTCGCACTTACCAGAAGGTCTCTTAACACGTTCTAGAAGTTTTAGACTGGTCCAATTTCAAAGACAACAATTTGAAGTTGATGAAATATTAAAAACTACTTGTCTTTTGGTGCAGAAAAGCGGACAATGAAGGAATTGCTTGTGACAAGCAATTTTCTTTATTATCAAAAATAACTTCCAAAGCCTTTTTTTATCGAAGGGCGATAAAAGTCGGGTTATTCGGGAATGGGTTAATGGATAACATATATCGTCATTGGGCGTGAAAAATGTCGTAACTACAGCTTTATTCAAGCTGTAGTTACGACATTTTGCACTCTCAACGAAGCAACGCCATTGAACTGCCAGTAGTATCGACCCGAATAGTCTGATTTTGGTAAATACTGCACCTGTTTTTTGTTTGTTTTTTGTTCTTTTTTAGTTTGCTTTGTGTGTAGATGAGATATTTGTTCCCTGGAATTCGACTGATAGCTCCTCTTCGCTTGGTGGATGACATATGGATTAATTGTTTAACAAACCTGACTGACTGATTTACAAAGATACTGTCACTAAAGTCAAACCCATCCATCTTCATCATCACTGTAATTAAGAGCGTGATTAATAAAGAGAGATATATTGTGGTTACGGTGCGGTGATTTCAACTAAAAAAATGTATAATTTTAAGCAAGTGCGATTGCTACTTACTATGGTAACTGTTCGGTGATTTCCAACTAAAATAATTTATAATTTTAATCAAGAGTGACTCACTATGGTAATTGAACCGTAATTTCCAACTAAAACTAATGTATAATTTTAACCAAGAGCGATTCACTATGGTTACTGTACCGTAATTTCCAACTAAAACTAATGTATAATTTCAACCAAGAGCGATTTACTGTGGTTACTGTACGGTGATTTCCAACTAAAACTAATATAGAATTTTAACAAATAGCGAATTACTATGGTTACTGTGCGGTGATTTCCAACTAAAACCAATGAGTAATTCTAACCATGAGCGTTTTACTACGGTTACTGTACGGTGATTTCCAACTAAAATTTATGTGTAATTTTAACAAAGAGTGATTAACTGCATTAATGTACGGTGGTTTCCAACTAAAGCTAATGTATTATAAATTTAATCAAGATTGTTCCTCTATGGTTACTGTACGGTGGATTCCAATATTTATCAAGAGCGTTTTACTATTGTTACTGTACCGTAATTTCCTACTAAAAAACTTATATGTAATTCTAATCAAGAGCGATTTACTGTGGTACTGTACGATGATTTCTTACTAAAACTAATGTGTAATTTTAATAAAGAGCCATTTACTGTGATAACGGTCGGCGATTTCCTACAAAAAAAAATGTATGATTTAAACCAAGATCTATTTACTGTGGTTACTGTATAGTGAGTTCAAACTAGAACCACTGTATAATTTTATTCAAGAGCGATTTACTGTGGTAATTGTTCGGCGATTTTCAACTAAAACTAATGTATAATTTTAATTAGGAACGATAAACTGTTGTTAATGTTCGGTTATTTCTAACTAAAACTAATGTATAATTTTAATCAAGATTGATTTACTGTGGTAACTGTGCGGTGATTTCCAACTAAAGCAAATGTATAACTTTATTCAAGAGCGATTTGCTGTGGTTACTGCACGGTGGTTTCTAATTTAAACTAATGGACTATTCTAACCTATTTCCACACGTCATATTTTAGACTTGTCCAAATTCAAAGAAGTTGCAGATGAGAATTTTTAGTTGGTGACATGATAAGAAATTTCGTCTTTTGTGTTAGAAAAAATCGTGGATAATGAAGGGATTGCTTTTAACAAGCAATTTATTCATTTCAACGATATTTTCCAAAGCATTTCTCTAGACAGGCGTAAAAAACGAGATTGCATTAGAATAAGTTTAAAGGCATTTGCTGAGAGACACCCCTCATTTCTCTGCTTGATTTCAACTAGTACTCTCGGTACTTTGATTTCTTGTAGACACGGTCGGTAGAAACAAATACACGATATAAAGTAGCTAGAGTTTAATGGGAAAATAGGTTTCAAAATGGAAAAAAATAAGGTTTATCATGAAACATTTCGTAAAGTAGGAAATGGATACATACATTGTATGTTTGTTACTTATTCAACCAGACTTTTTGTCATAAACGCCGAGGTTTTGAATTTCATCCCATTGTCATATTTCCTTCCATAATTCATTTTTATAGTGTATCCTATAGTATACAACTCCGGGTTTGCTTTATAGATTGTAAATAGGGTATATTTGATTTTACGATTAACACATTCCATCATGATATCGTTTTTGTACACACCAGAGGAAATAAGCTCTGGAAAACATTGGGGAAAATGGGGAAGTTGCTTGCTATAATCATGCAATGGTTTCATTATTAACAATTTCCCATCAGCGATTCGTCCATAGTAGCAGAAGGAACTATGGAGTTTAACCAATTACAACACAGTGACGCTTGTGACGCACCTCAAGAAAAACAATTGGGAAAACATTGTGTAAAATGAAAAAAACTGCTTGTAACAAGCAATTTTTTCATTTTACAAAATGTTTTTTCCCAAGAAAGTTGAAAAAATCTGGATTTTCATCAAGTTTAAATTTTGGTCTGCAACTCCTTTCAATTTGGATCAGTCTAAAATTTTGCCGTTTGGTAATGAGTTAAGCAAAAATATAAAAAAATGCATTTAACCCGATTTTATATCGACGTTTTTATTATCACACGCATGAAGCTGTTGATCAATTTTACCACTTGAAGAGCTGATTGCAACCCCTCTTTTAAAAAAAATAAGGTCGCCCCCTGAAATAACAGATAAAAAAACAAACAAACTGATATCTACATGTACTTTAAAAATACTTCACAAACGAAAATTTGTTCAAAGGTTACGTATCTCCCACTCGATGTTTTCGTATTAGCTTCGTATGACCGAGAAAAATATCGCCTAGAAAAAGGGTGGGTGGTTAACATCCCATTACCATATAATTCCACCATTTGGTGTCCTAAAGGAATATAATAATTGAAAACTTTTTGAGAGAGGAAGAAATTTATTGTAACAATCAATTTTGCCTGTTCTTACAATATTTTCTACATTATTTAGCACGTATTTTCCAATTTTTGCACACTTTGAAATGAGTCTACAACCTCTTTCAATTTTGACGAGTCTTTAATTTTGCCATCGAGTAACATGCAGAGATAAATGGGACGAAAAACCTTCATTCGGGAATCAAAACAAATCAGAAAAAGGGGGAAACCAACAGTAAAGGGTTTTATTAAAGATTGAAAAGCGTATATTTTTACAGGTCTCCAAATGTGTTTTTCTTTTTCGTGAAGAGATGATCATAAAATATTTTTATAGTCGACAATCTTAAGCTTCACGCTCAGTTTGTCGCAAATTGTTTGCTGGCGTTTTAGCCCTTAATGGTAAAATAAATAATCTTTCTTGCATTAAACGAAGTGTAAATAGACGGTTTTCAAATACATCATGGTGAAAATTACTTAGAGACATATGAAACATGAGAAAGTGTTAAGTTTCAAACCCTTTTTCGAAGAAAAAAAAAAAAAAAAAAAAAAAAAAAAAAAAAAAAAAAAAAAGAAAAGAAAAGAAACAAACAAACAAACAAAACTACAGAAACGTGAGAACATACATTTTTGCTATTTGTCGATATCAATATTGTTTACAAGTCATTCGGCGATCAAAATGTGGCAAATACAGCTTTATTCAATCTATATTTACGACGTACGTTATTGGTAGTCCACTTATGTTGAGTAAACCTGTATATGTACTTCTCTAGGCAAACATTATTGCAAAAAGACATTTAACTTATCCCAGTGATGCTTTTAATCTTTCCTGTTTTATAAAATTCTAGGCCTGTCCAAATGAATGTTTGCTATTTGTCGATATCAATATGATTTACTAGTCATTCGGCTATCAAAATGTCGCAAATACATCTTTATTCAAGCTGTATTTACGACGTTTTTGGTCGTCCACTTATGTTAAGTAAACCTGTATATGTACTTCTCTAAGCACACATTATTGCAAAAAGACATTTAACTTACCCCAGTGATGCTTTTAACCTTTCCTGTTTTATACAATTCTAGACCTGTCCAAATTCAAAGGTATTGCAGACAAAATTTAAAGTGGATTTAATTAGAAAATAAGCATTCAGTAGGATAGAAAAAATTGTGGAAAAAGAAGAAATTGCTTGTAACAAGCAATTCCTTCTATTCCCACAATCTTTTTTTAAGTATAAAATCACAGGGGCGTAAAAAAAGGGATTGTACAGGAAAGGGTTAATGCTTTTCAGTTTTGTGTTATTTATTATATTACAAATATTGTATAGCGAGCAGACTAGAAATAATATACTAAGTGATGGTAACATTTAACTCTTTAATATTCTTCAAATATAAGAATTGTTAAAGATTTGTTTCATTTTTCTTTGTAAGAAAATTGTATCTTTTTAGTAGATAGAGTTATTAAAATAAACTTAGACTTCAGTGCAGAATCATGGAAATATTTAAAGCGCCCGAAGATATTTAGTGTATTTATCTTTAGAATTCAGACGAATAAAGTACCTTTCTATCGAATAGCATGCCTATTCTCGTTTACTAAAATTTCACATCTCTAAAAACTCAAGTTAATTTCGCAAAGAAAAGTAAAGTCAATTAATAAGGTAAAATCTTATTAAAAATAGAGTGCATATCAATGTTCATAAAACGTCGAATTCAATAGAAAAAGGCTGTAGAAATTTTCGAATTTTTTATGGCAGTTTGATCCCCCAATTTATTTTTTCCGCATGTATTTTCATACCAAGGCGGTACGAAAATGTAAATATATGTACAAGAGAGTGAGTTTTACCAAACTTCTCAAGACAGTTTACTTCAGAATTACAAAAGAAAGCGACCATCCTCTGTATTGCAAAAATAGCTTAACTAAATCCATGTATAATGGAGTTGGTTTTTTTTTATAAAAAGATGACCAAAAGAATAAGTTTGGTATCAGATAGACGAAAACAATTAACCTTATCAAAGAATCTCTAACACACAATGTAAATAGGGGGTCGCGTATAGAATTACGTTAATAACATGTCATCTTTTTATACCAATTGCTATCCTTTATTCTTCAATAAATAAATATCTACGACCGACTGATTTGCAATTGGGAGACATAATATGCATTATTAACAGCATTATTTTGTTTTATCATGCTTCGAAATATGATACACCCAAGCATTTCTGGTCGAATTAATGATTCAGCATTATCCGGAAGATCCCTGTACTGCGTTCAGCATAGCAAAGAGATTGTGGAAACTTTGTATTTGGCTCCCTGCTTTGATGATTTACTTCCAAAACTATGAACGGAAGCATGGAGAAGAAAGCGCTTGTGATCACTTTGTAACAATGAACGCATTCCATGTTTTGGCTCTACTTTAATCTCGGCTTTGTCTTAAATAACCCATTACCAGACGAAACAATTATGGATTAGTTCAAATTCAAAGATGTTGTAGACGACAAGTTATAACTGGTGAAATTTTAAAAACCCTTGTCTTTAGGGTTAGAAAACATTGTAGATAATGAAGAAATTGCTTGTAACAAGCAATTTCTTCATTTTCCACAATGTTTAAAAATCTTTTTTTACATACTTTTAATCCCGTCAGAGAGCGGGATTGTATGGGAATGGATTAGAGTCAATACATGTTTTTTTTTTACTTCCATGCTAATATAAAGGAGAAACTTCTACATATCAAATTGAAATTTGACTTGTTCCTTCTTCCTCACATAGGTCTGACTGTCTAAGTTGGCCTTCTACTTCAGTTCCTACAACTGACCAATCCAATTACTCATATAGATCCTAAGTGAACTTTGAACTCCAACATTTTCCGACATTTATGTGAATCATTTTCTTTTTTGTTTTTGTTTGACGACTCAAACGTCGTAACTATAGCTTATTCTAGTATTCTATATCAAAGTAGAACTGCCTGTCGGATTCAGTAGGCGTGACCTGCGGAGTCAGTGGGCGGGGCTACCGATCGGTCGGTCCATTTTGTGCTATTTATCCTGGAAATCACTTGCGCTACACTTGGTATCTGACAGGACTGCAACATTGAAAATACTGAAAAGTAGGAAACGCAGCCAAGTGTTGTTAGATTCAATGTATTATTGCTGAAACAAGGAAAATAGCCGTGCGACTGTCGATCCCTAGACAAGCTCCATATTTGACACCACGGGGTCACAGTTAAAATGTTCAATGTTCAATAATACATTATAAATGTTATTTATACAAGATTAAATATGCGAGATAATTTAATCCAATCAGTAGAATAAACCTGTCAGTTTGGGTTTCGTCCAAATGCTGTTTGAGTTTTATGATATCCTTTTAGCTGACATGTAGGTTGAAATTCTACCAGCCAAATTGGAATTCTAAGATTTTTTCGTTATGAAATGTGACCAGTTTGCAATCTAAACAACATTCAATTTTTGTTTACATTCAAGCCATCTAAATAATCATTTACAGGTGGAAGACCACAATCAAATCAGATAAAAATTTCGGTACAATGCAGTGTTTTTATAATATCTACATATTTAGTATATTTTTCAAACTTTGAGAGTTTATGTGAAATTATACATGCTTGTATAAAATATATATATATATATATATATATATATATATATATATATACGTGTTAACCATTTCCCGTACAAATCCCTGATTTTTACGTCCCTGTAATGTTGTACTTGTAACAAGCAATTTCCTCCTTTTCCACAATATTTTCTATCATATAGGATGACTTATTTTTTATTTGTACCGACTATATAATGTCGTCTTCTATCCCTTTGAATTTGGACAGGTCTATCTAAAAAACAAACAAACAAACAAAAAACAAAATTAAAAAAAAGATTAAAGCTTAGAGTGACTTTAACAGATCAACAAGTTCACAAGCAGTTTAATGTTTATTCTTGCCATTATATTTTGTAATTTGGGATTGGGGGATGGGGAAGGGGGTGGGGGGGGTGGGGAAATCAAACAACGAAAAGAACAAAACCTATAACTCCTTTTTCCGTGCCGTTCCTCTCAACTAATTTTGTGACAGCTATTGAATTTTCGCCAGTGCTCCCGAACTAGTAGTTCCTGGAATAATTTGCATTTCTAACGAGCTTCCAAATAGAAAAATATTCGCGAAGATGTCAAGTGAATTTATCATCTAATGAAAGTCAGCAGACCGGTTTATGTTAATTAAATTAGCTCAGGTGAGCCTTTAATGAAGAATGTTTTAAACTCAATTTACGTTTAGCAATCATATGAGTATAATTTTGGGCAAAACCCCGTGGAACATGATCGTATTTATGCCACGTTCGCATAATGGCGATCACTCTCCAAGCAGAGTTGTCGTTCGTTACTCTCACCATACACCTCTGCGATGGGCTAAATGACAAGATTCTCGTCAAACCAAGTAATGGAAGATATATTATTTTTCTTGTGATAAAATAAAATAAAAAATGAAAGGTTTAAACACAATGAATATGTCTCAAAATGCATTATGTGCATAAAAGCTTGAACATTTACCTTTAAACCAACGAACCACTCTTGTTTTAAAATCGTTTGAATAACCTGTCATATTCATGCATTGAAATCAGTTTAGATGTATGAAGGCATGTCATAAAATAATGTCGTATTGGTAGACTGTTTACCGAGTCCTTTACTGAGCACCTGACAGAGGTGAATGGGAATTAACCGATTGCAAGACGGAGAGGCTACGTGACGAGTGTCCCTATATCTAAATTGACAAAGCGCAGCTGACAATCAAAGAATCATTCAACCGATCAAATAAGTGATCTACAACAACGGCCGACATGTGTGTGAAGCATTTTGTTGGTTTGACGACTTAAACAAGTTGTAGTTACAACGTTTAGGTCGTCAACCAATTATTTTACTTATTTGTTACATGCTACTGTCCATAGCTTTGGCAAAATTACGCCATTTGATATCGAAGTTGGAGTCAGTGGGCGTGGCCAGCGGAGTTAGTGGGAGGGGCCATCAATCCGTCAAATGACTGCCGCTTTGAAGGTTTACATTCTCAAGGGTTGATAATTTTAGTTCAATTATGCCTCACAGAATTTGATAATCATTTATTTCTTACTATATTCTTCTTATGCGAAGTCGTGCAGGTAATAAAATCCATCTAAAGCTCGTACATCAAAATCTGTATCTATGTCACATTCACTTATGGTATAAGTCTCAAGGGAAATAGTATATTCTTGCTTTCATTGAGATATGAAAGAAGGAGTAAAATACATTTTGTATGAAACTTGTTTCTTTTACATCGTTTTAAATCCACCCTTCTAAAGCTAGGGCATTAATAGAAACCAAGAATTAATCACGAATCCATAAGTCGGTCGTATATATTTAGTAAGGGTTCAAAAATTCTATTTTTTCCCATCCTATCCTATCCTATCCTATCCTATCTATCTACCTATCTTAAATCCGCTATAAAATCCAAACGTATATAAATGAGAAAGGAAGTAAAACCCCGAATATGCTGTATTGTTTAAAAAGCTCTCTTGGTGTATGGAATCCATGCTATGTTTGAGATTGAATCTGTCAGGTTATGGCACAAAATTCGTCAAAAGGAATTGACCCTGTAACTTATTACCTAGATTTTTTTTCAGCAATGAAGTAACTCGGACGTTAGCTTGTATTGTAGGACCAAGAATCGCAATGTAATGCTTGTAGAATTTCCGGATACTATAGGGTCAAAACTCGCATTGTAACGTGTTGGAATTTCAAGGGTAAAATATGGCTTGAATAGCAATTCAATGTTTGTGACAATTCGAGAGAAAAATAGTGTAGATAATAGTTTTTTTTTTTTTTTTTTTTTAGAATTTAGCCGATAAATAGGTTCAAATAGTAATTTAATGCCTTAGGAGTTGCGAGGGTAGAAAATAGTAATTCCATATTTGTAGAATTACGCGGGTAAATGGCTTCAAAAATGGATTCAAAAAGAGTGATTTAATGTTTTCGGAACTGCGTTGGGAAATAGGCGTCGCGGGTAAAATAGGGTAGAAATTGCAAACAGCGTTATTTCTTTTTTCTGTTCGAACGGTGATTTCTTGTGAGAAATGGCTTATACTGAGATTTAACCCTTTCTATTTTTTTTTTTAAATTTAGACTGATCCAAATATCAAAGATTTTGCAGAGGACAATATAAAGTCGATTTATTGGGAAAATAATCATTCAGTAGGGTAGAAAAATTATGGAAAAAGAAGAAATTGCTTGTTACAAGCAATTTCTTCTTTTTTCAAAATGTTTTCTCTAGTATAAAACAGGGGTGTAAAAACTAGTTATCAAACAGAACAGGGTTAAATAAACGAATTTTATTTAATCTGATAATCTTTTCATTTTATTCCAAAATACCTCCTAATTCTAAACTAGTAGATTATGTCGTCATCCACACATTATGTCGTAAATACAGTTTTATGATTCAAACTAACTAAAAACAATATACATGTTCTCTGTTTAGTAAACTGTCGGTGCTCGAGCAAAATGACATAACTATAGCTTTATTAAAGCTGTAGTTTCGACATTTTGCTCCCGCACCGACGATACAATGAGGATAAACTAAGTGTTAACCCATTGCCTACCGATGACGTTTTCGGACGTTTCGAAGAAATACAACCATGAAAAAAATTTCTCCAATTTCTCCTTTTCTCACAATGTTTTCTCTCCTATTTTTTTTCCAAATTTAGGCGTTATTTGAAATGTCGTTTGCTTTTTCTTTCAATTAGGACGAGTGTAAAATTTTGTCGGCTTGTTATGGTTAAACACTTGAACTCAGTTTCAGAATTGCAATGTTGAATTACTACAAGGCGAGTCACCTTCACCGATTTTATCTCCCCTTTTCATAAATGATATTGAAATACTTTTACAACAAATGTTTTACATTTGGCCAACTTTCAATTGATTCATTTCTCGTTGGTCGATCAAAATGTCGTAAATACAGCCTTATTGCAAGCCCGAACGACGCATTGCTATATATTATTTGATACATCCACCTCTAGCCAAAATCAAAAGATAGTCAGCTGAAAATCGCTAAAATAAACCTGCACAATAGAATAATAAGATCGTAAATAATATTTCATTCTCCAAAACTTATTAAACATATTTTCAATAAATCAACGAAGATCGACATTGCAGAAAAGAGCGAAAAACTATATAAGGGTAAACCAAAACAAGAAACGTAACAAACACAGGTGTTAAGAAGTGCCATATTGGTCACAAAAACACTGCTGTACTTGATTATTAAGTTATACATAATTCGGGATTAAGTTTAAGACATAGGCCTTTTGATTTCGTAGTGTGAGATAAGAAGAAAATACTTTCTATTCTATGTGTCAAATAATAAAAGTACTGAAAGTACTGTAGCTAGCAACGCATGGTTTTCTCAAGTAATCTTCTTTGTCAAAAGTTATCATGATAGATAAACGAAGTTAAAGTAACCCAGGAGTTAACCCATTTCAACATGATAAAATCTTAGACTGGTTCAGATTGAAAGAAGTTGAAGACGATGATTTCAAGTTGGTGGATTTAAGAAAATCTTTGCCTTGTAGGATAGAAAACATTGTGGACAATGAAGAAATTGCTTATTACGAGCATATTCTCCATTGTCCACGTTGCTTTCCAAATGCTCAAGTGAGCTGAAAATTCCAAAGAAGATGAACTTGCAACCTGAGTTTGCAATATTCAAGATACATAGGAACTACTTTTTATGGCGTAGACATTTAATGGTTTTAGTGGTTAAGCCTCCAGTGGCAGTTTGCACTCATTAACGTGTCAATCCATTCCTTTAAATTCCTGCTCTTTACCCCCTTCACGAAAGAAGCTTTCGGAGAAAAAAATGTTGAAAATGATAAAATTTCTTATTCGAAAGACAAAGATATTTCAATTTTCATCAACTAAAATTGTCATCTGCAACTTCTTTGAATTTGAACCAGTCTAAAATTTCGTCTTCTGGTAATGGGTTAACTTATTCCAAAACAATCCAGCCTTTTCACGTCCCTCAAGAAAAAACATTATAAAACATTTTTGAAAAAGAAGTAATTGCTTGTAACAAGCAATTTCTTCAATATCCGAAATATTTTCTATCCATAAAGGCTAAGACTTCGCGAAAGTATGAACAAAAAAGTCGCGTCTATAACATTTTTTAAATTTTGGCCAGCCTAAAATGTTTTCGTCTGGTAACTGGTTAAAGCAAGTTATGAGTCCATGTAATAGGGGATTAAGTGTCAATAGCTCGGTCATTGTATGTCTACCATCAGGGGTCCTGGATTATGGTGATTTAACCATCTTATTAGATTGTTTGGTCTATACTGTAAGATATAAACTTGGTTGCTTCGGCCACCTGAAAACATTCAGTATTCGTGTACATGTACTTGACCATCTTTGTAAATAAACACGCCCCAACTCTTCTTTAACCCATTACCAGATGACAACATTTAAGACTGGCACAAATTGGGAGGTGTTGCAGACGGTCAAATTCAGTTAATGAAATTTTGATTTTTTTAAACGAATTGGAGTTGAAAACCTTGTGGAGAATGAAGAAATTGCTTGTTAAAAGCAATTCCTTCATTTTCACAATGTCTTTCAAAGCAATTTTTCTCGAGGGCGTCAAAAGTCGTCATTGTGTGGTAATAAATATTTTTAGGTCCCTCACAGAAAGATCGGCAATATATTGGTGTTCCAAACCACGTCATTCTGTCCGTAAGTCAGTCTGTCCGATTGTCTCCAAAACTTATGCAAAACTTAACATTTTCGATTTCTATGCAATATTAGAGGGTAAATATGCGCTTCTTATGCAGGCCATATGACAAAAAATTCTTACCTCTTTCCGAAAATTTACCTTTCCAAATACTTCGAACGAATTTAAGTGACAATGCACATATTTGATACCAAGGTCGAGATCATTTAACAAGGTCAAGGTCATCTGTCAGGGTAAAATCTCTTGTTTCAGAAACAAATTTCGTCTTCTAGAACATTTTGCTTAGAGTGAACGAATGATTTTAGAATGCATGTGTGGCTTTTATATAAAAAAATGTAATAATGCTTAACCCTTTCCTTTTTTGCAAAATTTTAGACCAGTCCAAATTAAAAGTTTTTGTGGAAGAAAATTTAAAGTAGATTTCATTACAGGAATAATCATTTAGTTCAAGCAATATCTATTTTTTCTACAATGTTTTCTCAATTATAAAATCACAGGGACGTTAAAACCAGGGTTTGAACAGGAAAGTGTTAAAAATACGTAGATCAGCGAATTTGGATGTAACGATATATTGCACTAGCAAGACAGATACCTTTACAAGTGAGATACAGTCGAAGCAATAACTAGTTCCGGCACGTCTCCTTGAGCCATACGTTTCTTCTGGTGAATTAACGTATTATTCAAGCTGTAGTTACGCCGTTAAGGTCACAACCCAACCTTCTTTGTTACAAGCTTCTGATCCTTAATTTTGCAAAATAACGCCGTCTAATATCTAAGTGTAACTTCATATCGGAGCCCAGTGGGCGTGGCTAGTGACCCGTCAATTGACGAGACAGGTACATTTACAAGTGAGATATTGTCGAAACAACAGCTAGTTCCGACGTGTTTCTTTGAGTCATCCGTCTCTCTCTTCTCTTTTTTTTGATGGGGGGGGGGGGGGGGGTTCTGTAATTACAAAGACGCATTCTTCACTAATGCAATATTCGTTACAAATAAGCCAAAGCATTTTGAATTACTCATCACTGGTGTTTGAAATGTGACTCATGGTTTTAATCACTGAAGTAATAAGATGGGCGTTAATTAATTGAGCTGATATAACGTTATATAAAATCAAGAGAAAACAAAAAAAACCTTGTTAACTTCAAATAAATTACATGTTGCGATTTGCTGTCTTCCTTTATTACATTTTCCTCTTTTCGAAATAGTGTACCATAATTAAATGTAAGACCTGGGCACAATTTGTCAAGCATCTTTCGGAAAAAGGTCTTGTCTGATCTGAAGGAAAACTCAATCTGGAAGAGATGATGTTGGAAGATGATACAAAAAAACAAAAAACAAAAAACAAATGACACTGTCTCTACCCTGGTTAACAAAGACAGGACCATAAATAGTGGATCGCTCTCCACGCCTTCTGACTCGAACAGGAAGTTCGACTGATATTTTTAAAGATATTGTGTCAACCTGTCTCCTCTATTATCATATCTTGCCATTCCATGATTTCCTTTTTTTGAATACCATTTAGGGCCGATTATTTTTTCTGTCTACATCTCTTTTGTTTGTAAGCCTATCACTCTCTCAGTGTTCTTTCTCGTATCCCCCCTCTCTCTTTTCTCTCTCCTTTCTCTCCCCTCTCCCCCACTCTCTTTATCTCCCCCCTCTCTCTACCCCTCTCTCTAATTCTCTCTCTATCGTACTTCTCCCTCTCTTTTCTCTCTCTCTTCCTTCCTCTCTCTCTACCTTTTCTCTCGCTCTATTTCTGTCTCTATCGCCTTTCTCCCCCCCTCTCTCTCCTCCCCCTTACTTTACCCCCTCTCTCGCTCTATTTCTCTCAATACCGCCCTCCTCTCACTTTTTGTCCCTCCCTCCCTCTCTCCAGCCTTCTATCTGTCTTTTTTAGAGTTCGACGAAATGTCATAAATTATGTTGACAAGCTTAACAAAAATTTGTACAGAGCTAATTTTCTCGTTGAAAGGCTAGACTTGACCGCTGGGATAAAAACTATCAAATAAGTAAACACTCAAATAGTTACTGACCGTGTTTGCTACTTATGAATAACTATGTGAACATACATTATTGATATGCTCTGTGGAGCTGAAATAACATCAGCGACACAAAGATACCGTGACACGATTTAAAGTATCAACATTATATATTAGCTCATTCCCAGACAGTGACGCTTTTTGACCACCGTCGAGAAAAACATTTGGGAAAACATTTTGAAAAACGAAGAAATTGCTTGGAACAAATCAAAAAAAAAAAAAAAAAAAAAAAAAAACACACACACACACAAAAAAACCCAAAAAACCCCAGAAACCTTTACTTGTCGTCTGCAAGTTCTTTTAATTTGGACCAGTCTAATATCTTGCCGTCTTCAAAATCTTTGAATTTGGACAGGTCTAAAATTTTGCAACACAGGAATGGGTTAAATAACATAACGCGAGTAAACACGGGGTAAACAGTTGCACATTAAAATTCTGATCATTTAATCAATTCCCACATGACAAATTTTAGATTGGTCAGAATTCAAAGAAGTTGCAGACGGCAGTTAAAACTTTATGAAATTTTAGATTTTTTCAACTGTCTGGGTAAAAAAACATTGTGTAAAATGAAAAAATTGCTTGTAACAAGCAATTTTTCATTTTACACAATGTTTTTCCAATTGTTTTTCTCGAGCGGCGTCCAAAAGCGTCACTGTGTAGGAATGGGTTAAGCGGTACGATATTTTACTACCATCAATCACTCAAAGGAATTGCAGGCGTTTTCTTTCTTTTCTTATTGACAAATAGCAAACTTGTATAAGTTGTAAAATCTGCCTTTGACGGATTGATGACCAAGCTCAGTAACACCAGACAATTGAGTTTGAAAAGCTGTAGTTATGACATTTAAGTCGCCAAACCAAGCAAATTGATTGACATTAATGTTCGGGTTTAATATTTAATTTCTAAAAATTGAATGATTCGATTGGTTATCCGAATCGATGTTTTGATTGACAACGGCCCTCCATCAGTTGACCAATCGCCATCCACGCCATCAAACTTCTTATGCCACGCCCATTACTTCCAACAGGAAGTCCCGCTTCGATTTTTGAAGGCAGTAGCCACGACACTTAAGTCGACAAACCTTAAAATGCTTACCACAAACATCGACAAATGTTTACTTCTTGACTAAATGGATGATTTCATTTGTCAGTCTACCACTGGATCTGTCAATTGTTGGACCTAGGTGGAATACTAGTATTCGATATGTAAGACCGTTTATACCCTCCGCTGTTGTTACGACATTTAAGTCGCCAAACCAACAACAATGACCGACATGAATGTCGGAGTTTAACATTCACTTCCAGTCCAAATGAATGATTTGATTGGCCAATCGATTTTTGATTGACAGCCGTGATGCTTCAACTGTAAACAGACAACGTTACGTTGTTCAATTTATCACTAAAAGTCTTACTATTCAACACCATTTCGATATGGTCCAACATTTTCGAAATTCTTCCAATGGCTTGTGATAAGTAAGAACGTTGATGCATAAACCTTTATCACTTGTGATGATAAACGTAAATGGAGTTCGGGCTTAGCAAATAAAGACGCACTTCAGGCTATTGATTAACTGTTGCTTGACTGTGTTTCACAAATATATTTTACTTTTAAAACCTATGAGCTGCAAATTTATTCACGATTAGAAAATGCATTGTGTTTAACAAGGAGAAAACTTATACGAAATTAATCACTGTCAATACACTAAACCAATGTCCAACGATGGTTTAATCCATTATCAGACGGCACAATTTTAGACTGGGCCAAATTGAAAGGAGTTGCATACGAGAATTTAAAGTTTAAGAAATTTTAGATTACTAGGTAGAAAAAATTGTTTAAAATGAAGAAATTGCATGTTACTAGCAATTTCTTCATTTTACACAATGTTTTCCACTTGTTTTTCTTAATGGGTGTCCATAAGCGTCACTGTGTGGGTGGGTTAAAAAAAAACTGACCTGGGTAAACGGTGTAACGAACATTTGAAAGAGGCAAATGTAATAAACATTGCATAAGATACCCTAACCCTTTTTGAAAACAATACAATATTAGAATGGTCCAAAATAAAAACGTCGATTTTTTTTTTGTCTTTTGGGGTAGAAATTATTGTTGATAATGAAGAATTGCTTGCAACAAGCAATTTCTTCATTATCCACACTGTTTTGCCAAGCTTTAATTCTGAAATGCATGAAAAGACGGTATTTTGAGGGAACGGGTTAATTAAGTTGGGTACTATTTATTTCCAAAATTTGGTGCGTATCCTAGAATAAAATAAGGCATAGAATAATCAATGCTTTTCAGAATTGGTCGCTGATCATGCCCTCTAAGCTCCGACTGGAACTTCCGATTTGACCTTGTTTTGCAAACTTTATGATCATTAGCATATAGCAGGGAAGTAAAATGGTTGTTTAGTTTTAAAACGTCGTAACTACTTCTTGAATAAGCTTACGTTTATGTCGCCAAACCATGAAAAATGCTTCACATAAATGTCGGCCAATGTTGGAGTTCAAAGTTCGGCTCCGGTCTAAATGAATGATTTGAAATAGCTAACTGATTATTTGATTGACATTCGCGATCCGATTCCGACCAGTCTCACTTCCCTAGAATTTAATTGAGATTTTACCCCCTCCTCCAACAAACACACGCACACACCCAAGACATAAAATTACTGAAGTTATTTGTTTTTCATTCATCGAAGGGGGGAATCCGCTGATATTTAAAAAGAGATTGACCAAGTATAGGTCGGTCGGGGTAAGCATTTAGAAAATGAATTCATAGTAAGGTAGAATGGCCATGATATACACAGAATATGTACCACACGTGAAAAGTTTCGACCTTGTATATCTTTGCAATTCTAGCAGCTTGATCAGAATTGATTCTTTTGCTCGCTTCATTTTTCGTATAGTGAATCATACATAAATAAATGAGAAAAAATCTGTGTCTTCGTTTACTTCATTAGTTGGTTACCAAAACATCGTAACTACAGCTTATTCAAGCTGTAGTTACGATGTTTAGTTTGCCAACCAATGGTTTGGATCCATAAATCAGTATTTTAGTGCAGTAACAAATATTAGACAGGGTTTAGTAAAGGACTATGATAGTCGACGAACCGGTTCACAAACCCTATTTACCTATAGGATCTATTCACACGTATATCATACAGGGGAGTGTGGATTTGTGTTGAAATATTGCTTTAAATTTCATTCAAAATGACATGGGATTATTTTTGATAGATTGAGATTATCAGGTGGGTCTTTCCTTACTATGTTGTCTTTCTTTTTACAACAAACTTTCATGTTGTTTTTTCAAACAAGCTTTCAGAATATGGGGCAGTGTACGATCGAGTTAAAAATCGCTGGCCCAACAGAGTTACTTTGTTAGCTCCGACTTGAAGTCCTAATTCGATTTTAAAATTCGTTATTTTGACAAGTTTATCGCCAGTAGCATGTAACAAAAAAGTAGAATGGTTGGTTGGCGACCTAAACGTCGTAACTACAGCTTGACTAAGCTGTAGTTACGACGTTTAGGTAGCCAAACCAACAAAAACGATTAACGAAAATGGCGGCCAATGTCTGAGATCAAAGCGCATACCGGGTCTCAATGAATGATTTCATTGGTCGACTGGTTTTTTGATTGACAGCCGCGATTGGTCAATTCAGACCATAATAAACGACAAGCCATTTGGATCAAAGAAGGAAGGGGTAATGGTTTTGACAGATTAGTTAGTTTGCTTTGAATTGCGAGTATTTAAAGAAAACCAGCCATCCCCATGTTACAACCCCCCCCCCCCTCCCTTTCACTCGACGCCCTGAAATGTTTCCTGTGCGACTTTTGTGCGTCCATTAAATTCATTCATCGGTTTTTATCTATCTTAAATATTCCCAAGAAGGAATCTTTCCCTGTAATATACATGCATAAAGCAATTCCTTCTCTTTACTGTTTCATTTCCTATTTGAAGCCGTTTTGGTCATTCAATTTTCATTATGGATGACCCTTTGTACCTTCTTTGAATTTTCTCGTGTACTTTTGAAGTACAAAACAAAATTCACAGAGAGTACAAACGGTCTTCAACATTGAATATTCCACCTTGGTCCAACAATTGACAGATTCAGTCAGCCAGTCTAAAGGTAGACTGACAAAAGAAATCATCCATTTAGACAAAAAGTTAACATTTGTTGACGTTTGGTAAGCTTTTTTAAGGTTTGGCGACTTTCATGTCGTGACTACAGCTTTTACGGTAAGCGTTTTTGTAGGTTTGGCGATTAGATGTCGAAACTACAGCTTATCTATCTGTTGTTACGACGTTTAGGTCGCCAACCAACCATTTCAGTTTTTCGTATATTTTTACTGACCCGGATTTTTGTAGAATGATGCCGTTTGATATCTGTGTCGAACTTAACTCATGTCAGGTGTCAATGAATGATTTCATTGGTCGACTGATTATTTGATTGACAGCCGCGATCGGTCGATTGCTTTTACCAATCTCATTAAAACCATCTCTTTTAAACCACTACGCTATCTCTCCACAAGCAAGGACGTAGCAATATTGTATTATGGTGGATCTGATTTTAATCAGATTGTTGCTTTTACATAAGTGATGGGGATAGAAATAACCTCCCCGACGCAAATAAATTTGTTTGAATGATGGCAGTAATTCGTCAGTTGAATGATTGCATAATACTCCAATGTATATTACGGGTCAGAACGGTGAATCGAACTTATTCGTGAGGTAACTTGTCCCTTTTTCGCTGACACACTTGTAGTGCAAGAAAGTAACGTAGCATTTTATCACGAACATGTACTATTTTATCGTATGTTTTGATCGTTTTTCACATCGTAATATAATATTTTATGAGTAAAACAAGTTTCTTTTCGGCATATCTTGATTTATGAATTATTCATCAATTTCTTGCCTCTCCCGTTTCATGAAAAGATATCGTAGTAAGACGATAACAAAATATTTTTAAAAACTTTATGAATTAAAAACAACAACAACAACAACAACAAAAACCACACACAAAACCACGAAAATTCATCCTGTTTAACCCATTCCAACTCAATTCCTCCTTTTACGCCCCTCAAGAAAAAAGCTTTGGAAAACATTGTGGAAAATGAAGAAATTGCTTGTATCAAGCAATTTCTTCATTATCCACAATGTTTTCTATACTAAAAGACGAAGAAATTCAAAATTCCATCAACTTGAAATTGTCGTCTGCAGCTTCTTTCAATTTGGACCAGTCTAAAATTTTGTTGTGTTGGAATGGGTTAATGCAGATCTAAATTCCATCATTTTGTACATCAAGTGTCGATGTTTCGATGTGAATACCTCTGGACTGGTTTTATATGCGGGCGCAATTTTTAGCAGTTTGAGGCATACAGTGTTTGGTGCATCGTTTGGATTAATAGTCCAAGACGTGTTTGCATATATATTGAAGAGCGTATGCGTGCCCAAATCATATAGATGACCCCCAAAATTTAAGCGTTTTAAAAATATTGGTCTTTTTTTGAAAATTCATTTATTAAGGCTTTTTCAAGTACTTAATGCAAGCCATTAAGAAAGCATATATTCCTGTATTTTTATCTATCTATCTATATATACTGCCCAACTCCCCTTTCGGGTATTACTGGCAGGTGCGCGTCTGTGCTGGAATAAAAACTGTTAGACATTTGTTAGGGTGCAAAATTTTAAAAGTATTGTGAGTGTTAGATTAAAAGAGCTGATAAAACAAATTTTGTCATTCAGGGACGGCTCACTATCTGAAAAGAATCAAGACTCTTTTTGAATGCTGCAATATCAGGTTGCTGTACAATTGTTTCTGGGAGGCTGTTCCATAGTATCACTGTGTAGGGAAAAAAAGAATATTTAAAGTAGGCTGCATTTGTGTGGATCTGTCTGAAAGATGCTGTGTGCATATGTCGGGTGGTCCTCATTGGTCTTTCAAGATAAGCTGGTACTGGCACTGCAACAAAATTGTTAACGATTTTATGAAACATGGTGACTCTGGAGATGTCTCGTCTGTATTGGAGAGTTTCCCAACCAAGCTCCTTCTGCATGCAGGTAACACTGTCATAATAAGAGAAATTATTTTGAACCCATCTTGCCGCTCTACGTTGTACTTTTTCCACTTTGTTGATATAGGTTTTTGTGTAGGGGCTCCAAACTGTTGATGCGTATTCTACCTGGGGTCTCACTAAAGTTTTATACGCTATTTCTCTGATCTTCTTATTTTTGGTCTGGATGTTTCTGCGGAGAAAACCTAAAGTTTTATTAGCATTTGATGTTATATTGTCAATGTGTTTGTTCCAGGAAAGATCTCCAGATATTGTAACTCCTAGGTATTTGGCATTGTCTACAGTCTCTAGTACTTGTCCATGTAACCTGTAATCAAAGGAAATCTTTTTCTTCTTTTTAGTAATATTTAGGACAATGCATTTGCTGGGGTTAAACTCCATTTCCCACTTTTTCTCCCACTGCATTAACTTGTCTAGATCTTCTTGTAGGGTCAAACAGTCTTGTCTGTTGTTAATAGCTAAGTAAACGGCAGTGTCATCTGCAAACAAACGAACTTGGGATGTGATGTTATTTGGAAGGTCATTTATATACAAAAGAAACAAAAGAGGGCCAAGTACAGATCCCTGAGGTACTCCAGACGTGACTGGTACTTCTGATGAGCATCCACCTTCTAAAACTACTTTTTGTGTTCTGCCTATTAGAAAAGATTTAATCCACAAAAGGGTAGCATTGTTAACACCATGTTCCTGCAATTTATACAAAAGTTTTAAGTGGCTAACTTTGTCAAAAGCCTTGCTGAAGTCTAACAAAACTAGATCAGTTTGCTTTCCTTCAGTCAGGTTTCTGGCAAGATTGTCGGTCAGTTGAAGTAGCTGGGTTTCGCATGAACGCCTTTCTCTAAAACCATGCTGCAAGTCATAAAGGATATTATTTTTGTCAAAATGTTCAGTTAGATTTGATGCTACAATATGTTCTAGAACTTTACACAGTATACATTAACCATTGTAACCATTGACCGTTTTTCAAAATTTTACACCTGTCTAAATTCAAAGCTTTTGCAGACGCCAAGTTAAAGTTGATTTTATCTGAAAAAAAAATCATCAAGTATGGTATGAAATATTGTTGAAAAAGAAGAAATTGCTTGTTACAAGCCATTTCCTCTTTTCCACAATGTTTTCTTTAGTATAAAACCAAAATTATAATCAGCCCCAGTTCACCAAGCTGTATGCGTAGCACTTGGTTGAAAGCAACTACAGTTCTCAGAGAGAGAGAAGACTACATCGTAGTCAGGTGATCAAAATATCGAAACTACAACTTTATATAAGCTATAGTTACGACATTTTGTTCGGGAAACCAATTATATACAGCTTTTTTAAGCTTTATATACGATATTTTGGTGTCCCACTGTCGATATATGCATGTAAACTTAAAGCTTTCATCACAATCAAACAATTGATTAGTAAAAAACAGAAGTGGGCGCCTTTCATATAGCTATAGATATAGAGGGTAATTCAGAGTTTTAGATTTGGAAAAAAAAAATGATATCTTAAGCAATGTGTTGGGATTCGGTCGTCCAGTTTATGAAAATGAGTATATACAACAGGCTATCGTTGAGAAAGAATAGACTTACCCCCTCTCAATAAGATCTAGACCAATATCTTCACGTATTACCTGACGACAAAATTTTAGATTGCTCCAAAATCAAAGAAGTTGCAGTCATCGATTTAAAGCCGATAAATTTTTTTATTGTTTTGTCTTTTGGGTAGAAGTTATTGAAGGAAATGAAGAAATGGCTTGTCACGGACAGTTTCTTCATTTCCCCTTATGTTTTACAACCCCTTTTCTTTGAAGGGCGTCAAAATTGGTATTGTGTGGGAAATGAGTTAACAGTGAATGACAAGAAAACAACGATATCGTCGGTCGGCGGTCAAAATGTCGTAACTACATCTCAAATAAAGCCGTAGTTATGACATTTTCTTCGCACCACAAACGGTATGAACTCTCCATTACTTGGTTAAGCGTTGTTTATAGTTCTGTCCGTCATCACTTTGAAATATGAGAAGCCTTGTCATGCTGAATAAAATCCATTTCATTGGAAGCATCGAAGATATGGATTTCAGGGTTTATATTTAGTTTGCAAATTGATCTCATGAACAATTCTGGCATGAAAAGGACAAACAGGTGGTGTAGACTAAGATCAGACTGTGCTTACGCACAGGCTGATCTTTGTCTATACCCCCTGCCAAAATAGGAATATTCAGGGTAAAGCATGGCATGGGCTGATTAGAAAGATCCGAAAAAGTGATTTTCTGTCAAGGAGGCAAGTTATCACCTCTTGTCAATATTGAGCTTTAGAAAATACCATGTTAAGGATAAATACAAGGAAGAAACATTATTGTGAAACATACATAATTATATTCAACCGTGTATATCACAATCATGACCGGTCTTTATTCTCACGCTTCGCTTTGCATTTTTTTTGTATATTCATAATACACTAGTTTATGTTTACGGGGCGTGAAATTGCTGTATATAGTAGTAAAGGGAACAAAAGACGTGTTTGTGTGTTTCAACTTTCAAAGATATTTGAAAATTTAATGTACCAATTTCAAATCGTTAATTTGAAACCCTTTACAGAATATGTTCCATTTCACTAACCGGGCTTAACAATAAATGTCCGTTATCATTGCAAAAGAGAAATTCTCCGAGTTTGAAATAGTATCAACACTAGAAAGTTGACGAATCGACGCAATTAACCAAAAATAAATTTACCAATTAAATTGATCTTAGAAAAGAAGATAAATACATGTATTTACCTCCAGTATTTATTAGTTTTACTATGATAGCAACTTAAACGTCGTTACTACTGCTTATTAGGTCGCCTACAAACGATTTGATTTTTGTTTCTGTTCCGCCAGTTTTTTTTTCTGATTTAATGGTTATTCTACCTTAGTGCACACCAATTTTTGAAATACTGTCCTTGAATGACATGCGTCGTTATCAGACTTCTTTTTTCAAAATATTGTCGACGCTCGACCAAAACATTGCAACTAAAGATGAAAGAAGCTATTGTTAGGACGTTTCGGTCACCCAACGATGGTATTGTTTTACGTCATTTTTTTGGTGATGCAATGTGGCATTATGGGTAACAATGTATCCAGAGCGCTGAGGATGCCGAAATACTTTTGAGTAGAAATTTACTCCAGGTATTCATTTAAACAAACACCAAATCAAGTCAACAAAACAGTATATGAGTTGATAAGCGTTAATGGGTGGCTTAATCATCGTAACTAGAGCATATTATTCAAGATGTAGAATCGGGTTCGATTCCCGACGGCGGCACTCATACTTTCCGACTATTTGTCTCTCACCAATGGGTCGATCATCGTAGACCTATGTGGGATAGCAGCTGGAGGCTAGGAAAGGATGTAATGGTAGTACTGGTGTGAGAAATACCAGGATTCCATTGTTAGGTGCTCCAGCCGCCGCGATATAACTGAAAGATTGTTGAAAGCGGCGTAAAACCCCATTCAAACAAACAAACAAATCAAGATGTAGAAACGAGATTTTGATCGCAAAAAGAGAATTGTAAATCCAGTATCTTGTTAATTTTTCAAAGCCTTTTAACTCATTACCAGACGGCAACATTTTAGACCGGTCCAAAAAGAAAGGGGTTGCAGACGATATTTTAAAGTTCATGATTTTTTTTATATTCTTTCAACTTTCTTGGTAGAAAACATTGTGTTAAATGAAGAAATTGCTTGTCACAAGCAATTTCTTCATTTTACACAATGTTCTTTTTTCAGTTGTTTTCTTGAGAGGCGTTCAAAAGCGTCATTGTGTGGGAATGGGTTCAAACCTCAAGGTCATTTAAATCTCTATGTAGAAAAAGGCTCGTTGGTTTCTAAAACTATTTGACTGATAGAAGTGGACATAAAGTGCCTTTTTACCCATTCCCGCACAACAACATTTTAGGCTGATCTAATTTGAAAGACGCTGCAGACGAAAATTTCAAGTTTATGAAATTTTAAATCTTTTACCTCGTTTTGGATAGGAAACTGGTGGATAATGAAGAAAATTGCTTGATACAAGCAATTTCTTCATTTTCCACAATGATTTCCAAAGCCTTCTTCTTGTGGGGCGTAAAAAGGAGGGCATGTGTGGGAATGGGTTATAGGTTAAGTTAACCAAAGAGGTAGCTTAAACCAAGCTGCATTTGGAATGTTCGTTCACATTTTGTAACAGTGCAACAAACATTCTCGTGTATTTATTTCTAAATGAAAGAGGTTAACGCCGAGAGACTAGACTCAGTCAATATAAATCAATTTATCAACAAATCAAATCCCTCTTGTCAACAAAAGTTAAGACTTTTTTTGAATGAATCACGAAAGTTTGTAGGGTTTTAAAATGGGTTCCCAATAGGAATTCTATCGATATATATATAGATTTATTTATTTAAACGTTTACACTTTCCTAAATGTCTAGGGTTCTTTAATTAATGTCAAATGATTTATTATTTTGTACTCACTCAGTGATGTCAGATCGAATTTCCATCACCTTATCATAATTCAGCCGTAGGTGGGATCCGAAAATATCGTATACCTACGGCTTTATACATGCTTTGACTTCGACACTTTGGTCGCACACAATCTATAGTGTTTTTTAACTTTTAACCCATTACCAGACGAACAGATTTTAAACTAGTCCAAATTGAAAGGAGTGGAGGAAGACATTTTCAAGTTACAATCAATTTCTTCACTTCACACAATGTTTTCCCATTTTTGAATAGCGTAAAAGAGCGTCACTATCGGGGAATAGGTAAACCCGAAAATTTGCCGTCGTTTTAGATCGTTTGATAAGGCACAAATGTAACCAAATTCAAGTTCTTTAAATTCCTCCGCAATTTAAACCTTTCCTGTTTTATGAAATTTTAGACTGGTCCAATTTCAAAGAGGTTGCAGACGACAATGAAAAATGCATGCTATTTGAAATCTGACCATCCTATGTGGTAGAAAATATTGTAGGAAAAAGAGAAATTGCTTGTGACAAGCAATTTCTTCTTTAACACCAATGTTTTCTCAAGTATAAAATAACAGTGACGTAAAATCCCGGATTTGTCCAGGAAAGGGTTAACAAGTCGGAGATATATAACAGTTTGGGAAATTTTACGGGTAAAGGAGAAAATGCTAGTAACTGACATGACCTTCTTTAACATATTCGCACATAATCCCGTTTTCATGTGTCCATACCCCCTCAAGAAAAATTGGTTTGAAAACATTGTGGACAATGAAGAAATTGCTTGTAACAAGCAATTTCTTCAATATCCACAATGTTTTCTATCTTAAAAGGAAACGTTTTTTTTGTATTTCACTAACTTCAAATTGCCGTCTACAACATCTTTTGGTTTAGACAAGTCTAAAATATTGTCGTGTGGCAATGGATGAAGTATATTTTACCATAATTATACACTCTAATTAGTGTGATATACGTGAAGTATGTTGTCTGAAATATACATGTACACGTTATCATTTACAACGCAATTTATGTAAAATGTAGACTTCAAATGTGAAATAATTTTTTGAATTTGGACTAAACGTAGTTTTTATCATCTGGCTAGGGTTTTATAGTTGACAAGAGCATTACAAGATTTTCAATAATTCTACATTTACATAGCGCCGTTGGTCATGCAGCTGGCCATTGTATTGGCGCTCTGTGCGTGTGTGTATATCCGTTTATTTATCGTCGCTACTATAGCACATACCCATATGAGCGACGCCCCTAGAAAACGGTTAGTTTGTTACGGGGGATAGTGCAAAGATACAAGACGAAACTGTTGAGAGCCCGCCTGGTTTTTTAACGTACTCGATTGATAGCACTATCACACGGGGCCTCGGTTTTAACGTCTCGTCGAAAAGACGGTTAGTTTGTTACAGGGGATAGTACAATGATACAGCACGAAACTACCAAGAGCCCCGCCTGGTTCTTTAATGTGATCGGTAGATAGCACCGGCACGCGGGGCCTCGGTTTAACGTCTCATCGGAAAGACGGTTAGTTTGTTAGTTTGGTCAGCCCAGGTCTCAATGCAGTGATCTCCAGGTTTGAAGTCAAGTGCTCTACCAACTTAGCTAATCGGGCTGACGCGCCGAGTGCATACTTTTTGGTGACTATAATACCAAGTAGAGCGAGAACAAGTATCCGGTCAAGTTGTTAATATTTTTACCAATCTTGCGAAACTGTATCAACGGACCATTAACTTATCATGACGATGACTAGATGAAAATAGAATGTAGATGTTGATGTGTTTAAATAATACCACTCAAGCGGAGAAAAGCCATCAGTCGTATCTAAACTCATTTCAACACAGTGACGCTTTTTGACGTCCTTCAAGAAATACGATTGGGAAAACATTGTAGAAAATGAAGAAATTGCTTGTAACAAGCAATTTCTTCATTTAACACAATGATTTTTTACAACGAAAGTAAACAGCTTTTAAAACTACACAACCTCTGTATTACAAAAGCTTTATATAAATGTGGCCTATAATAATAGTATATAACTTAAAACTGTCATCTGCCACTTCTTTGAATTTTTGGACCACTCGTTTATTTTGTCGTCTAGGAAAGGCTCAAATACAATAAGATTTGTTGGTGTCTCGTGGGAAGGGAATGTCACATAACTTGTCGAACACTCCACAATGTCATATGTAGTAAGTCCGTTTCTTCTCTTCAAGCCCTGAAATATTTTTTTTTTCTTTGTCAAAAATCTACGGATCGCCAGCATGGCCGATCGACTGAGGTTTGTAAATGTGCAGTCATGGACAGAAAATAAAAGACAGTCTGATCAGAGTCTTCACTCTGCGCTCTGTAGATAGATACTGATACTAAAGATTCTTTAAACAATCAGCGAATATTCTAATTGCCCCGAATTGCTGTCCAGGGTGCTCAATGTGTGTCAATCACGCACATGCGAAATGGTTGGAAATGTCACGCATAGGCTCAAATGTTACTTCGACGTTCAAGTCGCAAATCGTAAACCTGATTGACGTTAATGAAGGATTTCCAGGTTAACTTCCGTTCTAAACGAGTGATTTGATTGGTCAGTTGATATTTTAATTTCAAATGCATCGATATGGAAAGGTACATTTGTAATTAGTCTTTTAACGTCGGTTTTCTTTTCTTATACCGCGGTCTTTGGTTATTATAAAAATCATCATTGAGATTAAACAATGATTATAAACCTGTCATATTGATATATTAGGTACATTTTCTTCATAGGAAAAACTTCTTTTATGTTTAAGTGTGTACGCTTTCAAGATCTTGTTCGTTACAATTTTTTCTATTGTTATGATTCGCAAATAAATTTGTCAATTATAATAAAATTGGCAATAAGATTCTTTGCTGTTCTTTCTAACGTTTTACTGATTCTGCGCATTTCTCTAATTTACTCTTTACCGGATGGAAAATAAATACACGTGTGTCATAATGTTTTTACCCATTTCCACTCTATCCTACCTTTTTTTACGCCCCTCAAGAAGAAAAAAACAAACAAACAACAACAACAAAAAAAACAAAAAAACAAAACAAAACAAAAAAAAAAAAAAAAAAAAAAACACACAAAAAAAACAAACAAAAAACCACCACCACCACCACCACCAACAACAACAACAACAAAAAAAAACTTTGGAAAACATTGTGGAAAATAAAGAAATTGCTTGTATCAAGCAGTTTCTTCATTATCCATAATGTCTTAAAAAAAAAAGAAAAACAAAAGAAGAAATTTAAAATTCCATCAACTTGAAATTGTCGTCTGCAACTTCTTTCAATTTAGAGCATTCTGAAATTTTGACGTGCTATTGGGTTAATATCCTAAACAAGCAATCATTTCTCATCGTGTAATACCAGCATTTGCATGTCAACGGTTGCCGGCTTCCATAACCTCGTAATCACAGCTCATCTGACATGTAGTTACGATGTTTTAGTAAATTGACGACGATATGCCATAAATGCAATACAATGTTACAAACCAAATATTTTTACAAGAATGGTGACGTTTATTTAAGTTTTGATACCTCGATTAAGATTTCTATTCTCATCAAGTAAGATCACAGTACGAATTTGTTTTTTATGAATTACAAAAAATTAAGTTTTGCTCGTTTGACAAATGACGATTATCGTAACATGACCTAGGATTTTCTGCCAATAGACGGAAACATACAGTGATGATCGTACAGGTAAATAAGACATTTAGATCATTGCACTTCACTCTGACCAGGCGACAAAACTTGAAATTTGACTGGTCCATTTTGAAAGGGGTTGAAGACGACAATTTAAAGTTGATGAAATTTAAGTTTTTTTCAACTTTCTGGGTATAAAACATTGTGCAAAATGAAGAAATTGCTTGTTACAAGCAGTTTCTTCATTTTACACAATGTTTCCCAATTTCTTTTCTTGAGGGGCACCCGAAAGCGTCACAGTGTCGGAATGAGTAAATGCGAGCTTCGAATAAGATCCTTTCGCCGTTTGTAAATTTGGCTCCAATGACACAGATTCATCATATTGTGTTACCGTCAGGTTGCCTATAAATCATACTTTGATACACGTGACCGGTCGAGTATAGGCCTACTTCGAACTTAATCTGTCACGGACAAGCGATACTTATTTTAATCCAGCAGTATATCGTTTATACTAAACCTCAGTCTAGGCTTGATAGCAACATTGCGGTAACTACAGCTGAAATACGGATATAGTTACAATGATTTGGGACGCACAGGGAAGATAAGTTTTACCCTTGTAATACTGAACCCGGAATATTCCGGTTTTTGGCAGGAGTTGTAGACAAAGATCAGCCTGCACATTAGTGCAGTCTGATCTTAGTGTACACCTCCTGCTTGTACTTTTCCTGACAGACTTGTTTGTGAAACTGATTTCTAAAAGAAATGCTGATTTTTGAACCACAAGTTCTTTAAGAGCTTTCAGCCCTTTGATTTTACAGCAATTCAGTAAGATAATGTATAAAGCATGACATGGGTTAAGGTCATCAGCCAACTGTAATTGCTCGACGGCTGGCCCCGCTCACTGACTTCGCTTGCCACACCCACTGACTCTGCTGGCCACGCCCAATAACTCCGACAGAAATTTCATCTTCGTTATTACACGGCGTTATTTTGCAAACTTTATGTTCAGTCATGTGTAACGAAAACATGCAACGGTTGGTTGGCGAAATGCAAGTCGTAATTAAATCATAAATAAGCTGTAGTTACAAGGTTTAACTCGCCAAAACCAACAAAATTATTTAACAGAAATAGTTGATTGATCTTTTGATTGACAATGGCGATCGGTCAGTTGACAAATCACGGACCCCGCCCCCTTACTTCGTTGGCAAAGCCCACCTTCTGCGATAGGAAGTTCCGCTTCGAATTTTAACGGCGTTATTTGAGAAAGATTATGGCCAGCAGTTTGTAACAATAAAGTAGAATAGTTGGTTGGCGAGCTAAACGTCGTAACTACAGCTTAATAAGCTGTAGTTACGACGTTTAAGTCCCCAAACCAACAAAAAGGTTAACAAAAATGGCGGCCAATGAAGGAGTTGAAATATCAGGTCCGGGCTGAATAAATGAAATGATTGGTTGATTTCCTGATTGACAGCCGCGATTGGTCGATTCTACACCAAACTTTTTATAAGGTAAACATAAAAAACATCCAGAAAGTTTGATTGGATAGGTTTTCAACGAAGGCAATATCATTTAGTTCTCGAAAGATGTGACCAATAAAGTGGATTTTTTTTAGACTACGCCGATTATCTAAATGTTAGTTTCAAATGGATCATGTAACAATCGGAAGCATGTGAAATAGTTAAAGGACAGAGATTAAAAATGGGTAAAGTCAAAAAGGTCAAAACTAAATGACAGCTATATGTCGATACTTTGGAAAATTAAACCTTATGAAATCACAAGAGAAGAATTTGGTCCGCATTACTTAAAAAGCGAGCTGGCCCTAACGGTACTCCGTTCTGATTTATAGGCAACGCGATCTAGTTCTTCACGGGTAATCTATAACCCACAATTTGTAATAGAGCTGCATGCTGATGGGGCATTTTGGATTTTATATTAGATCATTTCAACAAAACATTAAACAAGCCCGAAGTTGTTGGTACTCATTGGAAACGTCTCGACGAGACGATTCCAATAAGTACCCACAACATAGGGCTTTGTTTAGAAATAACGATTTCAGACTGGCATCATTCCTTCTTCTCCAGTCCTCTGTTCTATGATCCGGTCACTGACCAGGGTCGGCCGTTTCAACAATACTACAAGCCCATTATTGTGAGTACTCATTGGAGTCTAGTCGATGAGACGATTCCAATGAGTACTCACAACATAGGGCTTTATTAAAAAAAATGAAACCGATTTCAGACTCGTTTTATCCCTTCTTCTTCAGACCTCTGTTCTATGATAGAGTCATTGATCAGGGTCGGCCTTTTGGATAATACTTACACTAGCCCAATGTTGTTGGTACTTATTGGAATCGTCTCGACGAGACGATTCCAATACGTACCTACAGCATAGGGCTTCGTTTAGAAATAAAAATTTCAGACTGGTGTTACTCCTTCTTCTCTAGACCTATGTTCTATGAACGGGTCACTGACCAGGGTCGGCCGTTCGGATTAAGAAGTGTGATTATGGAAGGTTATGGTTGAAGAAAAAATAATTGAAATAATCTTACAATTTGTTACAAACCTCCTAGGGAGCTACTTATGCTGTTCAAAAGAGTATCAAATTACTAGGTTTTAATCCTACAGCATGAAAAACAACCCTTACTACAAGCCAGATAAAGACAACAAAGGCTATGTAGGAACATTTAGAAAATTGATGAATGCAACAAACTATATTCGAGCAAAAACCAAAAGTGATTATAATGAATATCTTGACGCTGAAATTGACAGATCGAGGCAGTCAATACAAAAAAAAATATAAAAATAAAAATAAATAAATAAAATAAAATAAAAAAACAACAACAATAACAACACAACAACAACAACAAGACATATCAACTAATCAAAATATTCGTTCAGACTTTAATGTGTACTTTGAACTCCAACATCGGCCACATGTATGTTGAGCCTTTTCGTTGGTTAGGCCACTAAACCCTTTCCTGTTTTGAAAAATTTTAGACCTGTCCAAATTCAAGGGATTTTGCAGACGTAAATTTAAAGTTGATTTTATTTGAAAAATAACCAGTCAGTGGAGTAGAAAATATTGTGGAAAAGAAGAAATTGCTTGTATCAATCAATTTCTTCTTTTTCCACAATGTTTTCTCAATTACAAAATCACAGGGACATAAAAACCAGTAATTAATCAGGAAAGGGTTAAACGTCGTTTATGTTGTTTGTCGCAATCATTATATATTTTTAGCTAGCAAAGGGCCAACTTTGATAGCTTAAGTTAACAGACAAATTTTTGAGGTCTTCTCAGAGTTCAAAGAGTGCATACTGTTACTGGAGGCTTAACCACTAAATCCATTGAGTGCTTACGCCATAAAAAGTAGTTCAGAAATACTGCTAAATCTGCAACTGCTTTTTATGGCCATATGAATGAACTTTATTCAAATTTAGACAACTCCAATGAAAACGCCGCCGTCATAGCGCAGTTGGTAGCGCGTCGGACTGTCAATCTAGAGGTCCCGGGTTCGATTCCCGACGGCGGCACTCATCCTTTCCGACTATTTGTCTCTCACCAATGGGTCGATAATCATAGACCTATGTGGGATAGCAGCTGGAGGCTAGGAAAGGATGTAATGGTAGTACTGGTGTGAGAAATACCAGGAAACCATTGTTAGGTGCTCCAGCCGCCGCGATATGACTGAAAGATTGTTAAGAGCGGCGTAAAACCCCATACAAACAATCAAAACCAATGAAAACATGCTATTTAACCCAATCCAACTCAAAACATCCCAAGAAAATAGCTTTGGAAAACAGTGTGGACAATGAAGAAATTGCTTGTAACAAGCAATTTCTTCATTATCCACACTGTTTTCTACCCTACAGGACAAAGGTTTTCTATTTCCACTAATCATAATAATCTTTGACAATGAATATTACTTAATAAGGGCATGCTTCGCTAGGTTGCAGTTCTTTCAGTACTTTGATTGTTACATGTATCTGGCCATAAATTTTGCAAAATAACCCAATCAGTATCGACGTGCACCATTCTGTCGGCATGGTCAGCGATTCGTCACTTAATCACACAGATAATCTTTAATACCAAAAAAATGGTGATAATAATAATAAAACAAATTTTAAAAACGATAAAGCCCATGGCTTAAATCCGTCTTTTTACTTTAATACTATCATTCTCCTCGCATGAATAGTAAATTAATTTAGTGTTAAAATGCTAAGGGAATAAACACTCAATTGTGTGTGTGTGTGTGTGTGTGCGCGTGTGTGTGAATAGATATAGATGGATGAGAATCGATAGATATTCAAACTTAAAATTAACAAATGCGCTCACCATAGCATTTAGACGATTGTCTTTATTATTTCTTGAAAACCACTGACGACTCTGTTAACATTTTACCTGATCAATTATTACCCTACCGTGCTTTAATGCTTTGAATATAAATGTCCATGGTAAAATAAAAAGAATAAATAAAAATACAGTATATGATATTTCCTTATTTTCTCGAAATGATTTCTATCAAAAAAGACAACTACTTTTCAATTTTTTAACACACTTCAAATAAATTGTCCTCTTTTAACCCATCCCCAAACAGCTTTTTGACACCTCTCGAGAAAGACAATCGGGAAAACAATGTGTAAAATTGAGATATTGTTTGTAACAAGCAATTTCCTCATTTACTGTTATTTTTCTGCCAAGTTTGTTGAAAAATGTAAAATTTCATTCACAATTAAATATCTTCTGCAGCTCCTTTGGATTTGAACCAGCCTAAAACTTTGCCGTCATGTAATGGATTTATTTGGACCAGTTTAACCCATTCCCGCACAATGACACTTTTAAACGCCCCTCATTATAAAAACTTTGGAAAACATTTTGAAGAATGAAGAAATTGCTTGTTACAAGCAATTTCTTCATTATTCACAATGTTTTCTATCCTAAAAGACAAAGATTTTGAAGATTTCATCAACTTTTAATTGTCGTCTGCAACTTCTTGGACTAGTTTAAATTTGTATCGTGTGGGAATGGGTTTATTTGGAGTCGTCTCGTATTGGATGTTCTCAATAATTTACACGTATAAAGTGAAAGTTTGCACTTAAACACCTTTAGTCTAACTTTTTATTCAAAATCAGTACAGTTCACTGATTCCCCAATTTCACTCCAGATTGCGATGTCTATTTGGCTCGACCTCAAAACAAACAATGATTTATTTTATGGCATTTCAATTTTATCGTTGTTTGTAGATCTTAGCATACATGTGGTTTAATACACCTGTTGAATCAAAGGCTTTAAACTTGCAATATTGATCGGAAATCGATTTATTTTGCTTATGATTAGCATTAATATTTATGTGCGAAATGTGGCATTTTCTTTCAACAAATGGACTTAACCCATTCCCTTTCCATTACGCTTTCGACGCTTATCATGAAAGGAGCTTTGGAAAATATTGTGGAAAATGAAGAAATTGAAGGAAATTTCTTCATAATCCACAATGATTTTTACCCCAAAAGACAAAGAACATTTATTATTAAAGTTTCACCGAATAAAAATTGCCGTCTGCAACTTATTTGAACTTAGATCAGTCTAAAATTTTGTCGTCTGGTAAGGGGTTAAAGGAGAAAAAATCTATTTTTTTAAAGCTCAACATTATATCGAAGTTGAAATCAGTTGTTTGAAGCATATCTTGATAAGGCAAAATCATTACCTAGGCTTTCATTAAGATGCGAAGAGTTTAAACCCACATTAACCCGCTTTCGAAATTTAGACTGATCCATATTAATAATGGTTACAGGCAACAATGAAGATTAAATGGTTAATTAGCCCATTCCCACACAATCTCGTCTTTTTACGCCCTCAAGAAAAGAAGAAGAAGAAAAAAAAATAATACCCAAACTTTGAGAAACGATGTGGAAAATGAAGAAATTGCTTTTATCAAGCAATTTCTTCACAACCCACATTAACCCGCTTTCGAAATTTAGACTGATCCATATTAATAATGGTTACAGGCAACAATGAAGATTGGATGGTTAATTAGCCCATTCCCACACAATCTCGTCTTTTTACGCCCTCAAGAAAAGAAGAAGAAGAAAAAAAATAATACCCAAACTTTGAGAAACGATGTGGAAAATGAAGAAATTGCTTTTATCAAGCAATTTCTTCACCATCAACAATTATATATATATCAAACCAATATAAAAAAAAACTTAAACTTGAAATTGTCGTCTGCAGCTTCTTTCAATTCGGACTATTTTACAAATTGTATTATGTTGGATTGGGTTAAAACATTTCAAAGTAAGTTCAGGCGGCTAATTTTATGACTGACCCAAATAAACGGAACGCCGCTGTCATTAAAAGTATTTTACCAATCAAATCATTTCATTAGATCAGAAGTGAATATTTAGTTTTAAGAATTTTCGTCGGTTTGATGATTTGTTTGTTTGAATGGGGTTTAACGCCGATTTTAACAAATTTTCAGTCATATCGCGGCGGCAGGAGAACCTGGTATATCCCGCACCAGTAGCACCATTACATCCTTTCCTAGCCTCCAGCCGCTATTCTAGTTAGGTTTACGATTATCCAATATCCACCCAGTGTTCAGAGAAAAATGTCGGAAAGAATATTTGCCACCGCCGGGGATCGAACCCATGACACCCCATGATTGAAGGTTGGGAGTCTGATGCGCTACCAACTGCGCTATGACGGCTGTTGGTTTGGCGAAATAAACGTTGTAACTTCAGCTGATTCAAGATGTAGTTACCAGGTTTAGGTCGCCAATCAAGTTTTTTTCCTGTTATTTTTGACAATGATTACATATTTTACAGAATAAGAAAGTTAATGACCTCAGGCAAATTACAATACGGAGGTCAGTTGGTGGAGTCAGCGATCTGACAATTGATTATAGTTTCAATGTGCGTGTATGCGCCACTGGCTATTTCTCTGATCCAAATTATGGTCCACTATAGTGTGTTTAAGTTACGTGTATATCCTTGGAAAAATGACGTCGACGTCAACAACTTTAAGAGTATTAAATGTTTATCCCTTTCCTGTTTTGTGAAATTTTAGACCTGTCCAAATTCAAAGGCTTTGCAGACGAAAAAATTAAAAGTGGATTTAATTAGAAAAACACACACCATTCTGTAGGGGAGAAAATATTGTGGAAAACAATTTCTTCTTTTTCCACAATGTTTTCTCGATTATAATACCACAGGGACGTAAAAACCAGTTATTGAAATCAAGAAAACATCTTGATTTTCTTACAAAAGACTGATCGATTAAGTGTCTACATTCCAATATCTACATAAAGTCTGCCAGAACATAAACATTTATTTCTTAATTTAAAGTCAGACAGAGGACAGTAATTTAACACCTCTCTCAAATTTCCCATCTCTGATAAGTTAATCTATTTTCAAAGGGACTAATTCAAACTCTAACAAAGGGAGCAATTTAACAATGTACCTTGGTGATATGTTCGAAGGCTTTCGTCTAGCGTAATTCAAATTAATTAACTTTTCTTGGCGTTGGGGTATATTAACCGTTGTCATGCTGAACCCGGAATATTCCTGCTTTTGCAGGAGGTATAGACTAAGATCAGCCTACACACACGTGTAGTCTGATCTTTCTCTTCACTCCATGTTTGACTCATTTAAATAAGAGTTGTTTATAAAATTATTTATAAAATTATATATCAAAAAACTAATATTGGCCCACAAAAAGGGTCTTCCAATGCTTTCAGTTCTGTGATTTCAATGCAAATAATAAAATAGATTGTAAGAAAAATATTTAATTTCGCACAAATCTGAAAATTCTAATATGGTGATCTTGACAAGACTCCGACATCTCAAACATTCTTGTTTCGCGACTTAAACGCCGCAACTTCAGCTTTGTCAAGTTGTTGTTAAGGCGTTTAGGTCTTAAACCATTGATTTGTTTTCTGTCCGTTACTATACATTTTACAAATTAAGTCAAATTACCTTGTTGGAGACGAGTAGGCGGGGTCAGCAATAAGTCGGTGAAACCTTATTGGTTTTGATATGAATCGTCCAAAAGAGATTTTGAGTCTCGAAAGCAAAATCAACTCACTAGGTCTTATCCGACTATGAGCAAAAGATAACAAGTTTTCAGTAGACATTTTGACCTCCGGCCTATAATTTTCTACAAGCTTTCAGTTGGTATTTTGACTTCCAGCCAACAGTTTTCTACAAGTTTTTAATGGGCATTTTTTCTTCTAGACAATGGTTTTCTACAAGTTTTCAGAGAGCAATTTGTCTTCTAGCCTAAACCTTAGTACAAGTTTTGAGTTGGCATTTTGTCATTTTTGTCAATAGTGTCTGCAAGTTTACAGAGGGCATTTTGCCTTCTTGTCAGTAGTTTCCTACAAGTTTTCAGTGGGTATTTTCAGTGGGTATTTCTAGCCAATATTCGTCTTTCTGATAACACATTATCAGAAGAAAAAAATTAAGATCGGCCCAAGTTGGAAGAAGAATTTGGATCATAAGCAACAAATAAAGAAGAAAAACATTGTGAGGTAAAAAAATGCTTGATAATAGCAATTTCTCTTTTCTCACCAAGTTTCCGATGACTATATTTTTCAAAAAGCGAGACGTGTGTTGATGGGTAAATCCGTATATACTCCATGCAAAGTACTTTAGACACAACTATTTTAAAGGAAAGGGTTATAATTGCCCATTTGCAATAAAATAACAGTTTAGAATCGCTGTCTTCCCTGTTATTCTAACTACTTACCAACCGTAATAAACTGGGTGATACAATACTAAACAATTTTAATTTAAAATGTTTTGTGAACGCCCAAGGGTGAATTTTTATGTATCCTACCCTTGCAAGCTTTCGAAAGGATTTTGTCTCTCTCTCTCTCTCTCTCTCTCTCTCTCTGTCTCTCTCTCTCTCTCTGTCTCTCTCTCTGTCTCTCTCTCTCTCTCTCTCTCTCTCTCTCTCTCTCTCTCTCTCTCTCTCTCTCTCTCTCTGTGCGATACTGAACACTAGATTGGGCAGCCTACCTTACTATATGAGTAACGGATCGTCGTTTTGAATAAAAAGTCGATTAACCATTCAAACCACTTATCCAGGCCGCAGGTAAACTTTGATCTCTTACATTCGTTTTTAAGGTTTTTGTTGGTTATTCGACTTAAGCGTCGATGCTGTAGCTTATTCAAGCTGTAGCTACGATGTTTTAATCAAAGGCAGAAGGCGTGGCTAGCAATCAGCCAGTTATTTTTGAATGCGGCTTCTGGTTGGGCCCTCTTTGATCCAATATCTTTTCAAGTACATGTATTTGTTTTATAGAACTTCAGAGAGATTTCCTTTAGCCTGGCTAGTCATATCTTTAGTTATGGCATTTCGAAGTAGTTCAGGGAGTCCCCAAGATTCCGACTGTATTCATATTTTTACAGATTGAGCACCTATATTCGAGTGAGGCATCCGCTTGTGTTGCTCTTGTTTTAACTGGGTGCTTTTGTGTGGTGGAAAACGGATAACTTGTAAATTCCCTTAAGGAAATATATTTTGACAGATGGAGCACCTACAGTCGAGCGAGGCATCCGCTTGTGTTGCTATTGTTTTAACTGAGTGCTTTTGTTGTGATGGAAAACGGATAACATGGGAATTCCTTTAAGGAAATATTAAAAAATAAAAACAAAACAAAACAAAAAAAAAAAAAAAAAAAAAAAAAAAAAAAAAAAAAAACAATCGAAGAAGAAAGCAAGAAAGAAAAAAACAATAATAAAAAAAACACACACAAAAAACCCAAACGTTTATGACAGAAACATAGTCATCATCATCATCGTCATCCCAATCACTACCGCCACCACATCCAACAGCAACAACAACAACAACAGCAACATCGGGTTTGGACACATTCACAGTCGCGGCTGTCAATCAAAGAATCACCAACCAACCAACCATTTTGTTTTTTTTTGTTATATGTTATTGGTCATAAGTTTTGCGAAATGACGCTATTCAAAAATCGAAGCGGAACATCCTGTTGGAGTCAGTGGGCGGGGCCAGCGATCCGTTACTTCGCTTTGCTGGTCGTATTTATTGATATCACGATATTGAAATACCAGAGTAGTGAATTTCAACGAATGATTGCTCAACAGGGTTTCTCATTTCTATACTAAGATTGAAAGATAAATAAGATATTTAGACTCTTTACTTCATAAGAAAGTGTATACATGTCACGATGATTTCCATTCATCTATATTGGAGCCCACGCCTGTATGAACGCCCCCTCCCCCGAAAGACGGTTAGTTGTTACAAGGGATAATGAAAGGACGAAACTGATGAGAGCTCCGTCTGGTTATTTAATGTGCTCGATGGATAGCGTTTTCATATGGGGCATCGGTTTTACGCTCTCTCAGTTTTGTCAGCCCAGGGCTTAACCCATCCCCAGTCAGTAACGATTTTAGACGTCCGTAAAAAAGCTTAAGAAAACATTGTGGAAAATGAAGAAATTGCTTGTTACAAGCAATTTCTTCAATAGACACAATTTTTTCCAAAATTTCTTAAGCTTGAAATTGTCGTCCTTTCAATTTTGGACCAGTCTAAAATTTTGCCATCTGTTTATAAGTTAAACCCGTGATCTTGTATTTTGAGAACAAGTGCTCTACCAACTGAGCTAATCGGGTTGACTTCATACGAGGTTTCCTTTGGAGTACTTGTAAGAATCAGAGTACGTTACGTCACGAAAATGACGCTCGTTTAACGCTCCATTCACAAAATGCAAAAAACACTGCCAACTCGTTCAAAACATTTCAAAAATTTATTCGATTCCACGATTTTATCAGCTGACTTGGATTTGAAACTACTTGACTTATCCGGTTCGATTGTAGAATGATATACAAATTTGTACAATAAAACGTTATTTTCGTATAAATTTCACTCATTCCATTCCATTTCACTCCACTCAATTCCTATATTCCTGAAATATAACCCGTAATAACTAGTTGTCTTCTCGCGGTATGGCTCATAGGGTCACGTGCTACTGTAGTGACCATAAATCAACCGAAATACACAAAGGCATTTCGTAGGCAAGAAAACGTCAGTAATGTGATTCTTTTGATTAGACACCAAGAATGTTCCACTTTCTTAGCGGCATATCATTGACCACATAGTGTATTCTGTCGTGAATATCGCCAGCTATCCCCAACAGACTTACCCGTTGGATAGAATTAGAATTTACGTATCAATCGACCAATAAAATCATTTTTTTATACCGGAAGTAAACTTTAAACTCCGAAATTGGTCAATATTTGTGTGAAGTATTTTTGTTGGCTTTGCGACCTAAAAAACATTAAATCAATCTGTAGTTACGACATTTAGGCTAACAACCGAGTATTTTACTTTTATTACATGATGCTGGCTATTGAATTACAAATCAACGACGTTTAAAATCAAAGTTGAACTTCCTGACTGAGTTCCGAGGGCGGGGCGAGTGATCGGTTAATTTATAAACTATCCGTCAGGGATAGAAAGTTGTCACGCATAAATAGATCGATGTATACGAAAGCGAATGTATTAACTAGCGCCAGTCGAATCTTTGTCTTAATGACGTAAAATTCGACGTTATGACGTAATAATCCATTTATACCCCGTTATCTATGCATGCGATTTCACCGATAGATCGATATCAGCCGGGTATTACAAATCGAAAAGGAGTGATTAGGAGATAAAAGCTGTCGTGACCCGAATATATAATCAGAGATAAAAATCGGATCGCGAAGTGTATTGTCAACCCTTTCCTGTTTTCCATATTTTTAGACCTTTCCAAATTAAAAGGATTTGCATTCGAACATTTAAAGTGGATTTAATTCGAGAAATAATTATTCAGTAGGGTAGAAAATATTGTGGAAAAAGAAGAAATTGCTTGTTGCAAGCAATTTCTTCTTTTTCTACAACGTTTTCTTAATTATTAAATCACGGGGACGTGAATAAATTAGGATTGAACAGGAAAGGGTTAAGATTGCATACTTATTTATTTTTCGAAATGGTTTGGGTATTTTGACATCTGAATTAGATAACCGAGTTTGAAGATGCACCTAGTGTATGGACTTTTAAGACAGATGAACAAGTAAAACGTTACAACGTATTTACAAAGTATACGAACTTTGATTTTATTTAGGGAATGTGAACGTTTTCATTGACCCATAACCAGATTCCCAACTTTTAGACCGGTCTAAATTAAAATAAGTTGCAATTTGACATTTGAAAGTGAGCAAAAAATGGAAAATAAGGGCAAAATGGGTAGAAAAGTTGTGAGAAAAGAAGAAATTGCTTGTCACAAGCAATTTCTTATTTTTTCACAAAGAATTCAACACAATTTTTCAGTGCGTCAAAAAGCGAGTTTATGTGGTAATTGGTTAAGCACAGGATACGAGTGAAGCCTTTTCTCTTTCAAAAGGGCAACGATTGGCTTTTTTGGTCCCGTTTCTTAGCGAAAAATGTCGATAAGTCGAAAAATGGTGGTGAATTTTTGTGTAGGGGAAAGAAGGGTGAATAGGAAAAGCTGATGTGACAAGTGAAACAGACACACACAAAATTAGATCAAATGGAAATATGTGCGTTGTGCGTTGAGCGATATACGCACATATGTGCGTTGATGAGGAATAGTTAATGTGATGGGTTTTTATTCAAGCAGTCTGTGAGTATATGTAAATTGTCCACCTATCTTAGCCAAAGGTTCTAAATCTGCTTTGTTTCAAAATAAAGTTTGGTACATAGTGCGCCATTAAAGAATCGAGTGAATTGCACTAGGCTTAACATAAACGACAGAAACTTTAGACTGGTCCGAATTGAAAGAAGTTGCGGGCGACAAATTTTAGTGGATGAAATTTTGGAATTGTTTGACCCATGTTAATGTTACAAGCATATTCTCCATTATCCACAATGTTTTTCAATGTTTTATTTTGAAGGAGCGTAAAAAGCAGAGATTGTCTGGGAATGGATTAAAGCCACCATGAACAATTTGTTCATTTGTATGGAGTTTAGATAGTGCTCAAATGCATGGCTCTAGTCAAATCTAAAACTAGTTCACCCGTAGCTAACAACTAGGTTTTAACCCATTCCCACTCAATCCCTCCTTTTTACGCGCCTCAATTATAGAGCTTTGGATAAACATTGTGGAAAATGAAGAAATTGCTAGTACCAAGCAATTTCTTCATTATCCACAATGTTTTCTACCTAAAAAGGTGAAAACAATTAAAATTCCATCAACTTGAAATTGTCGTCTGCAACCTCTTCCAATTTGGACCAGTCTAAAAATTTGTTGTGTTGGAATGGGTTAAATCGCTTTCAGATGAAGCATTGTCAGATAATCAACGTGCTGTAATCGTGAATTTTTGTTGGATATTAAAGCGCGAACGCCTTGGAATGGCCAGACTACGATTTTGTTTAAAATGAAATAAATGTTTGCCCAAATGTCATCGACCATAAGCATATATTCGATGGTCATTTTATCATAGCTTTTTTTTATTACGTCGCTACTGTAGTATTTGCCAATTTGAGCGACCCCACAAAGAAGACGTTTAGTTGATTCGGGGATAGTGCAAAGATACAGGTCGAAAACCCTGGGATCGCCGCCTGGTTCTTAAACGTGCTCGGTGGATAACACCCTCACACGGAGCCTCAGATTAATGTCTCACCCTAAAGACAATTAGCATTTATTAAAGCTGTAGTTACGGAATTTGGCTCACCCACCGACGACATAATTGATATACACAATGATATGATATGAGCATTGACGGACCAATCAATCAAAAATCGATTGACCAATCAAGGCATCGTGACCTCCTATATTTATGTCAAAAAGTTTTTTTTGAAGTTCGACAAGTTAAAGATCGGAACTACATCTTATTCACTCTGTGGTTACGACATTTAGGTCGACAACCAACCAGATATCCGATTGACTAATCGCTGGCCCCATCCACTGACTCCTTACACACCCGCCCATGAACTCCGACAGGGAGTTCCGCTACCATTTTAAACGGCGTTTTTTTGCAAAATCAATGATCAGTAGCACGTAACAAAAATGAAGTATAGTTGGTTGGCGACCTAAACGTCGTAACTACAGCTTTAATAAGCTGTAGTTACGACGTTTAAGTCGCCGAACCAACAAAAAAGGTTAACAAAAGCGGCGGCCAATGTTGGAGTTGAAGGCTCAGGTCCGAGCTGAATAAATGATTTGATTAGTCGGTTGATTCCTTAATTGACAGTCGCGATTTGCCAATTAGACTATTGTTAATGTATTTGATAGTCGGATATTGACCAGTATGGATACCCATGGATGAAAATTTTCACTTTCTGCATTACATTCAAAACTCGCAAAGCAAGGGATTAGCGTTAAACTGTTGTTAGTGTTAATACACTAACATGTGCTTACACCAGTTTTGTACCGACTCCTCGGAATGTAGGCCATTAAATCATTAGCATATTCACTGATATCTTGGTTAAGTGACCTAGTCTTCACCTCTAATAATTATTGCAATCATATGCCGCAGTAATTCTGTCTGTAACATTTCCATATTTGGTCATCGAACTAATACGACACCTATACGACCCTTACCTGAATAATAGTCTAAGTAAATGAACTCATTTTAAACATTTAAAACGACTTTATTTTCAACGCATCATGAACTTGAGATTTTAAAACTTTTAACCATTCTCAATTGAGAATTTACCCAAACTTGATTTAAGTTTGAGTAAATTCTCAATTGAGAATGGTTAAAAGTTTTATAATCTCGGGCCAAAATTCGCCGTCCTCTCGCCATAACCTGAACATGCCACATCCAAGAATTTAAGAGAAGTTGGCACCATCAGCTTGCCAAAATGAATGTTCACGAACGTCCGATTAATAGGTAATTTACTATATTTTCAGATACAGCTACCCTGATGGAATCAAAAGGTTAATCACGTTAGTCTACTGGTAACACGTTCAACACGCTGGTGACGCGATGGATGCGTTGCAGCAGATCAAGGAAGAATTTCTCGTCTGCCCGATTTGCTCACGTCACTACCAAGAACCGAAGTTGCTCCCATGTTTGCACACGTTCTGCAATCAATGTTTACACAGTTACGTTGAAGAGCATCTTAAAGCGGACGAAAACGTAGAAAATGGAAATGACAGTCGAGTGGTTGTTTTCAATTGTCCAGTGTGTAAGAACGATTCAAAGCTCATCTTGTCCGATGACAAGAAGAGTATCGTCAGTGGATTTAGTGACAATCATTTGATTTCAAACATCATGGAGAAAATCGACATGCACAAGGCAGAGCAGATTTGCGAATCTTGTCACGCGCGTGGCCCTAACCAGAGGGCGCCTCAGAAAGCGGAAGTATGGTGTCAAAACTGTAAGGTGTCTTTTTGTGATGGGTGCATAAAGGCCCATAATGTGATAAAAGCGTGTCGTGATCATGTAGTTATCTCCCTTAGAGACATTAGAGTTAACCCTCTGCAATCTATTCAAAACACAAAACGAGATATTCCATGTACCGAACACAAGGACAAGGTTCTGGAATTTTACTGCCTCGATTGTCGAATCGCTATCTGTTCAACCTGTGTAGCCGTGTATCATAGAAAGTGTGAAATGGTTGAAACTTGCGTGGAGTCAATGCAGAAAATCAAACCCGAAACGGAACAAGTTCTGAAGGATTTAGATTCACAGGAGAAATCCTTAACAGACTGGGAACAAGAACATATACGTGAAATAGAGGAATTAGAAGAAAACAGGGGTGAACTGATGAAAGAGATTAAAACTATCAGGAAAAATCTTGATCGTCATCTTGCCATTTTAGAGCAGGGTGCATTACAAGAACTAGATGTTAAGCACCTAAACGCTGTTCAGGAAGTTAAAGACAGATTAAGTGAAATAGAAGGACTGAAGAAAAATCTTGAGAATACGAGTAGATTCCTTAGACATTTAATGCAATACGGAAGTGATTCTGAGTTTTTGTCGATTTTCGAAAAAGTTAAGACACAAATAATGGAAATGAACACCGGAATTAATAGAAGGAAAATTGCGAAACTTTTGTTTCGACACAAATTTTCAGTTGACAATAGCTTGAATAGAATGTTTGATCTTAAATCGATCGGTAAGATAGTCGATGTTGTAGATATGAACAAAGACAGTTTCCCAATGAATGGAGAGAACGGATTCGGACCTCCTTCTCCAGTTCGGAAAAGTTCTATACGTCGTACCGGTACATTTAGAGTGGACAAAGCTGAACAAGAGTTAGAAAAACCAGAAAAACCAGAAAGGCCAGATAGAAGGAAGGAAAAACTAGAATCGGAAAAGCCAACACCTCAGCACCAGCCCCTAAAACAACAAGTATCTAACACTAAAACACAATCAAAGGGAAGTCTATCTACAAATTCACCCTCTACTTCAAGCGACTCGATGAGCTCACAAGAAATGTTAGATTCACCATCAAAAGCTACTATAACCATGAGAAGACAGAAGCAGCAAGAAGCATGTGCTAGACTAGCTGCCGGCTCTACTGGGTCTCTACCTCGACCTAAGCGTGTAAATAGCTCTGTTGAGTTCAGAAAAACACAGTCCAACATGCAATCACCGGCTCAGAAGAACGCGAAAACTCCGCCAATTCAGCGTCGTGCCGCTAGTACCGTCTATGGGAGACCACCTACCGCTGATAAGCCAGTCAGGCCTGAAAGAAGATCAAAAACGCCTGACCATGGAATGTTGTCCCCTGGCTCTAATAGGCGATCAGAGAGCCTTCACTCTGGCTCAATTATCCGACGTGCTCAAACTGAAATCTCTCCAAAGTCTCCGAAATCACCAACAGTCCCGAGAGCAACCACAGTCATGGAGAAAACAAATGCTCAGCTTCTTTGCTCGTTTAATGGGCGGGTAGAGACAGATAACAAAAAGTGCTGGCCATTAGACGTCACGGTGCTTTGTGACGGAACGCCAGTGATAACAGACTTTCATAACAAAAAGATAAAAGCGTTTGACGCAAGTGGTGCCGTTATGTGTGACGTTCTTTTACCTTCATGGCCCCACGGAATAACAAGTGTAGAGAGAAACGACGTCGCTGTTACGTTACCTGAAATTTCGACTCTGGTGTTTGTTATGGTAACGGAAAAGAGTATGACGTTGCAGAAACGTATCAAAACTGTCAAACAATATCGTGGAATTTGCTGTCATTTGGCAAATGAAAACGAGAAACCGATTATCATAGTTTCTTGTTGCGCTTCGAATAGTCAATCAGTTGATATTTTGTCTCTTGATGGCGAAATTCTGCATAATTTCAGACATGACAACCGGTCTCCAGGTCGTACATTGTTTACTTGGCCTTATTACGTCACTTGTAATGGAGAAGGGGAGATAATTGTGTCAGACTGTGAAACAAAAACGGGTCTTTTATACCTTGATAAACAAGGGGACGTAAAGTACGACTGTTTATCTATCGGCGTAGTCATTCAGGACCCACGCGGTATATGTACTGACGTTGACGGAAACGTTTATCTCGCAGATAAATCGGGTCACGTGATTCATAGCCTTACCCCAGACGGAAAGTACCGGAAGTGTGTCGTCAGTGCACGTGATGACTTACATCAGCCAATCGCTGTGTGTGTTAGTCCCTTTGGACATATCATCGTCACACAAGACAACGGCGATGTCAAGGTTTATGCAATAGACTGATAAATGTTCTTTAATGAATATTCATAAACCATACATATCCATTTAAAAAGATAAACATACACTTCAGAATTGAAGGATCGGTTCATCGCCTACTGACCTCCGATAGGAAGATCGATAAAGATATTAAACGATGTTAATTTTTTAGAATTTATTCTGGATGACATGAAATAAAAATCAAATAGTTAGTTGGCGACCTAAACGTCGTAGCTGCAGCTTGAAGAAGCTGCAGTTACGACATTTAACTCGCCAAACCAACAAAAATCCTGAAAATAAACGTCGGAGTTTAAAGTTCATTCAGGTCTGAATGAATGGTTGCGAATGGTCTATTGACTTTCTTGTTTATAGTGGTGACCCACCAATTCATTTATTTAAACTGTCTTCAACGATTTAAATATTATCGAAAGCTTTTTTGTACCTCCAGTACAAGAAGATATGGCGTCATGGTGTCTTCAGAAAGCACAGCAGAGTTGCTTACGTTACTAAGATTATGACGTCAGTAATTGATAATAAGCATGGAAAAGATTTTCTTTCAAAATGATGTTGACGTTGCGAACAAAAACATTGCTCAGCTAAGCCAGTTCTTCAATCGACGTCCAAGTTCAAAAAGATCGTAAGAACTATGCATTAAACGTACGAGCATTAAACAATGGAAAGTCGTAATACGTGTAAGATACTGATTACGAGCCGAACGTTATTCGAGCAGTCTTCATCTATTTCCCGTACGATCACCCGTTTTTTTCGTTATATACGAAAAGAAGCCATCCTAGACCTACGAAAGGCAGGCTGAATATGGTCGATATTTGTCGCGTATGATATATTCTCATTCGATATTAAGCAAAATATTTAGCCTTTAAAATGCAACAAAAAGGTGAAATTGTTGGCTGGTGACCTAAACGGCTTAACCACAGTTGGATTAAGCCGTTCTTACAACGTTTAAAGTCACCAAACCAACAGAACTGAATGAATGTCGGCCAATGACGGAGTTCGAAGTTCACTTCAAGTCTAAATGAATGGTGTGATAGGTCGATTGATTCTTTGATTGACAGCTACGATCTGTTGATTGACTCTAGTTCAATGAAATATCATTGATATTTATAACTGCATTTTTTTATTATTGGCATTTTCTCCTGCATTTATTATGCATACAAAACATGATTTCGATTTATTTAATTAACCCATTCCCACACGATAATATTTTAGAACAGTCCAAATTAAAGAAGTTGCAGACGACAATTTTAAGTTAGTGAAATCTTTAAAACCTTTGTCTTATTGGATAGAAAACATTGTGGATAATGAAGAAATTGCTTGTAACAAGCAATTTCTTCATTATCCACAATGTTTTACAAAGCTTCCAAATTGAGGAGCGTTTAAAAGCGTCATTGTGTTGGAATGGGTTAACAATCGCGGATTTTGATAGTTATATTTTTGTAACATAATAACAAACATTAGATATCATTTATTAAAACATTTTATTTAAAAAAAATCTTCTGAAGATTTTCATTTTTCAATGAACATATTACTTAATGGCGTGTAACGCAATTTTTGCGAGGTTCAGTCGTTGGGGCTGCGAGCTCGTAGAAAGATTTAAACCCAATTTGCTGTGTTCGATTTCTAACCGATCACTGGAAGAGACCATAAACCCCTTGGTAATGAGAGCCCCTTCCTATTATGACTGATCGCCAACAACTGACCTCCGAAGGTCTCATCCAATAAAAAAAATACCTACACACGATTCGAGAACACGATAACAACAAATAGAAAAACACAGTGTTGTAATAATCCTTTTATTATAAATCTTTAAGACATGAAATGAAGAAAATTCTCCCAAATCACAAAGAAATAACCAACTTTCCGAAAAAACCCAAGCTCAAATACACAAAAATGTAGTCCATGTTTAACGGTACTCGACGAATACGGTTTTTAGTACACGCCGAGAATGGATTTTTTTCTGTCGTGTTGTATTAGATAGCCAGATTTTAATCTATATCTTTTATAGGTATATAATAAATATGTGTACCGGGACACCTGACCTTAAAAAGCTAACCATTTTTGAGCTACCTAGACATTGAAAATGGTCGGTTCTAGACTAAGTAGTTTTACTCACTTGTCGGAGATAATCATGTCGAGTTTGGACGGGAGTAGTGAGTGGTCATTCGGGTATGACAGTGGCAATTCTATCTTATACAGCTGATATTTTCTACCTAAACCAGTGCCACACAGGAAAAAAATAGACTGATCCAACATCAAAGAAGTTGCAGACAACAGTTTAAAGGTGACGGGAATTTGAATAACTATGTCTTTCGGGGTAAGAAAATATTGTGTCTTATGAAGGAATTGCATGTAAGAAGATATGTCTTTGTTTTTTCACAATGTTTTTTAAAGCCTTTTCCTTGAAGGGCGTAAAAACGTGACTGTGTTGAAAAAGGTTAATCCAGTATTAACCTTGTCATGCTGTATAAATTACCTTAATAAATTGCTGTAAAATCAAAGCGCTGAAAGCACTGATAGAACTTGTTCAAAATTGTTATTTCTTTTAGAAATTAATGTCATAAACAACTCTGACAGGAGGTGTGGACCAAGATCAGTCTGCACTAATGAGAAATAAGAAACTTCATATTTAATTTACAATTCTTAACTATTGCATACAATCCCTTCCATATTGGACATGTCTAAAATTGTTGTTGTCTGGCGACGGACTGCGACGAATCATCAAGATTTTTGTGCAGCCTAGTTGAAATGACTTGGATCAGTTTGCCGTTGGCTACCAAAACCTCATAATTAAGACTCATTCAAGCTGTAGTTACGGTCTTTTTTCTTCACTTCTCTAGATTTAAACACATATCTCCCCTCCGGGCAAGGAAAAACAGTTTAAACAATCCATCGTTCATTTGGTTAGCAAATCAAACAAGAGCTTTCCTGAAAAATTGATTGTAGTTCTCTTGAACGAGTATTAAGTGTTTTTTCTTTTCAATTTCAACTCGTTTTTGTTTACATTTTGAGATCAAGACGACTGCATCCGATTATTCACCGGTAATATTCAGTCACTAAGTATTCTTACGATGTTTCGGTCTAAAAATGCATCGATTTGTTACATTGATTGATTGAATGGGGTTTAACGCCGCTTTTAACAATACATATTTCGGCGGCTGGAGCACCTAGCAATGGATTCCTGTTATTTCTCACACCAGTACCACCACTACATCCTTTCCTAGCCTCAAGCTGCTATCCCACTTAGGTTTACGATTTTGCCACCCATTGGTGAGAGACAATGCCGGAAAGAATATGTGCCGCCGCCGGGGATCGAACCCATAACATCCCACGATTAAGGATTAGGAGTCTGAAGCGCTACCGACAGCGCGGCTTGTTTTGTTACATAATGCTCCGCCCGTTATACGTCAAAGTCTACAGAAATGGCCGAATGTGTTCCGATTGCGTTATTGGTTTAGTCCTTGAATGTAGATTTTAGTCCCGGTCAAACAAACTCACGTCGTTCTTGATCTTTAACTTTTCCTGATCAATTCCCGGTTTTAACGCCCCCATAGTTTTATTATTGAGAAAACATTGTAGAAAGAGAAGAAATTGCTTGTGACAAGCAATTTCTTCTTTTACTACAATATTTCCTACCCTACTGAATGGTAATTTTTCGAATTGAATCGTATTTAAAATTTTGTCTGCAAAACTTTTGAATTTGGACCAGTCTAAAAGTTTGCAAAGCAAGAAAGGAATAAAGACGTCCAACTAATGGTTGCTAGTTGTTCCATGTGAACAACAGAGTCTAATGTTCGCCAATAGTGTTGAATAAGCTTTGTTATCGTTTGGAATTTAACTTAGACTGTTGCTTTGGTTACCATTTGGATCTAGACGAAACTTAAAAGTTTATGTGAAAAACAAATATAACACCAAGAGCAAATTTCTGTGATTTATACATTCAAATCAGGGTGCTCATGCGAAATATACAAGAAAGGAAATATGTTCCGTGACTTTTGTTATAAAAAATTCGCAGGTAATGTTTTTGGAATTCTGTACGCGTAGTGAAATATTGCGGTGGCAACAAATCAAGGGAAGTAAATGTTGAATTTCCGAGAAGGATCCAATAAGAGTAAGTATCCTTGGTTTGCGAATAAGCAAACTGCCCCCTCCCCCCCAATATCCCTCATTTCTCGATCCTACAGCTAAATACTTCTGAGGAATTTGGATAAAAAGACCAATTGCTTGTTACAAGCATTTTTTAACTATAAAAGTTTACCATAAAAACATTTCTGGCTTTAAACTCACTTTGAAATGATAGTCAACGTTGTCGGTAAGAGATGGTAACAGTTACATCTACCATCAGACTCCCTATCTTCAATCATGGGGTGTCATGGGTTCGATTCCCGGCGGCATATATCCTTTCAAACATTTGTCTCTCACCAATGGGTGGATAATCGTAAACCTAAGCAGGAGGCTTGAAAAGGGTGTAATGGTAGTACTGGTGCCAGGTATACCAGGAATCCATTGTTAGGTGCATCTTAACCCTTGTCATGCTGTTTAAATTACCTTACTGAATCGCTGTCAAATCATAGGAATGAAAGCACTGATAGAACTTGTTGTGCAAAATCCAATATTTGTTTTAGAAATCAACCTCATAAACAGCTCGGGGGGGGAGTATGAGGAGGAGGTGTAGACTAAGATCAGCCTGCACAAACGTGCAATCTGACATTAGTCTACACCTCCTGCAAAAACCGGAATATTCCAGGTTCAGCTTGAGAAGGATTAAGTTTCCCTTCTTGGTTGAATGTGAAATAAGGTAAAACCAGTGAAACCAAAACAGGGCAGTGGGGGCTTTATTCATCAACTTCAGTAGAAGCTACCAGACACTATGGCATATAACAAACACGCCCAATATCATATTTCCTGAATCGACTTTAAATATCATATTAAATTTGTGATGTTATGTTGATAAAATTCCGTATGCTGCGATCTTGGAATTACTTCTTGAAGATCGTCAGTATGTTTCCGCTTTAATGGAGGCAGATCGGCATATTTTCTCCGGAAGTGTTGATCGTAATTAAAGTTTGAATCATTAAATTCCGATTGATTGTAATAATTATTGTTTGTTGAAGATATTCGTGTTCTTTGGTCAATATTTTGATTTCTGCTCAATGCACTAAAATTCGGAATCAAATCGGAAGTGACGTTGTTGTTAGAAATACCATTCGTCCAATCATACCATTCGATATTATTCTCTGCGGGATTTGAACATCCTGTAAATGTTTCTGGTATACACGAACTTGACATATTTGTTGAATTAGTGGCCTGGCTTGAAGTGAAGATGCTCTTGGCCGAGGATAAGTTGGTCGAGCTGTTTGAAATATTCCATGGCATAAAGTTGTGAGATAGTTGACACCTGAAAATTTATAAACAAGTTCAGATCGAATTATTTTAATTTCGAAATATTTTCATTATAGCGGCAGCAGACGGTATTAGTGACTTGATCGGTCTATCATTTTTCTTTATTCACAGCGGCTATGTGTCAATTATATTACAGTTTTTACCTCTTTTGGAAAGCATAAAGCTTGCAATTTACTGGTAAACAAGTAAATGTAATAGAACACTCACCCATTTTGTTTATTGCCGTCGTAGGTCGAGAAATGCTGAAGAGTGGGATACGAAGTCATCTGCAAGTTATCGTCTAAATGAGAAAGGGGTTTGGTATTCGCTGAAAGTAATCAAAAGAAAAAAAGACATTATAGAAAAATCTTTATTGTATCCGAAAAGATCCATGTGACAGTTCTCTATTATCTAATCTCTAATGTGTGCCGTAAACTTTCTACAACAAAGGAAACTTTGGGCTCAGCAAATTATTTAATATGCTATATGGAATAGCTAATGAAATAAAGTCAGTCAAGGCAGTTATTTTTAAGTTCTCTGTATTATGTGTAGATTCAAGTTTTATTACAAAATTAAAGTTTGGTGCTTCAATGAATAGAATTCTGCGTAATTTAAAATCCAAATACAAATCTTTAGTCTGCGACCAAATCCTCGTAGCTAAAACCTGATTAAGCTTTAGATACGAGGTTTTGGTTCATCAAATACGACATTAAGGCTAACCTGAGTTCGGAATATTAAAGTCTGGTCCTCGAATAACCGAAGTTCGATCCTCGGAATGTGGACTGCGACTGAATCTGGATCTACCAGGATGGGGATCAGCTCGCAGTAATTCATCAACAATATCTGAAGGAAAAATGCTGATATTGGATAAGCTCTGCCTTTTGTCGTGAAAGCTTATACCAATTGCTATTAAAAAACTGTTTTTCTTCTTTCTCAATTTGTCATCAAGAGAAGAGTTTCAATTGTATTTGTCACCGAAGTTTCTCTATTACGAAACGACATAATTATAGACTGGTCCAAATCCAAAAGATAAGACGAAAATATTAGAGTGACAGATTCTTAATTTCATGTGTATTTGGGGGAAAAAAAAAGCATTGTGGATAATCAAGAAATTGCTTTTAACAAACAATTTCTTCATTATCCACAATTTTTGAAACGAAATTTTCAAATAGGGGCGTCAAAAAGGATTATTCCGATAGAATGCAATGGGATCAAGAATTTGAATAGGTCTATTAGGACACAACTTTACCTTAAAATAAAATGTGCAATTTTGAATATTCCTAGTACATGGACTTGTGAAGTTTAACATTGCTTTGACGTAGCTCTCTCTGAAAACTACGTTACGGTTTCTGTCATGTTTCTGCAATGTTACAGCAATAACGGGCATCTGAGCGATAATTGTCACAGCACTTAAACAAGCCTGTCAGAGGATAACTCGATCAAATAGTTCCTTGAGGGGAAAAAAAATAAAGTATCGCTCTGGACATGCATCGAAAAATGTCATGTTAACGTCATTTTCTTATCTGTTTAACTCATTCCCACACAATGACGCTTTTTGACACCCAATAAAAATAGTTTTAGAAAACATTGAAAATGAAGGAACTTGTTACAAGCAATTTCATCATTATCCACAGTGTTTTCTCCTGAGAAAGATGACAAATCCAAAATTATATCAACTTAAATATGTAGTCTTCAACAGCTTTCAATTTGGACCAATCTAAAAAATTTGTCTTCTGGTTATGTATTAAAGATCCCTTGTGCTACCTAAACCATTGTACCTGCCAGCCAAGAACAAGCAAGTGTGATAAAAGTAATAATAATAATAATAAAAAACAACAACAACAACCGCGTTTTGGCAAACACATCTTGTTCAAACGACTCCAATATGTGACAATTTATCTTGCATGCAAGAAGAGCGATTTCACCTGACCATTCCACGATTCTTGACTCTTACGGGATTCGAACCCAATGCCGCCTAGCATTGTCTCGGTAGCGCAAAGGTTAAAGACGTCGGACATTGCAGCGCTAGGCCTCGTTGCCGTTCTCGTAGGTTCGAATCTCGTAAGAGTCGATTATAATTTTTGTTCTCCACTAGAGTTGAAAAGACAAGAGTCACTGCCCTAGATAAGAGAATTCAACAAATAGAATTTCATTCCACGATAGTAACACCACATACCTAAGCTAATTTCTCCTTTTGCCGCTCTGTACAGTTGATTACCTTTATCCTGGTTGTATAAATGTTCCACGGTATATAGAACATACTCATCAAACATGAGATGCAACAGATGGTAGGAACCTGAAATAAAACGAAATGATATTCAGACTGCGAAAACACGTAAAATATGGTTAATATTGTATTAACCTATTACCAAAAGGCAACATTCTAGACAGCTCAAAATTGAAAGAAGTTGCAGACAATTCTTAGTTGATGGAATTTGAACAAATCTTTGTCTTTTGGAGTAGAAAATATTGTAGATAATGGATAAATTGCTTGTAACAAAATGTTTTCCAAAGCTTTGCTATCTATAGGCGTCAAAGAGGGTCTTTGAGTGACAAGAGAGTAATAAGTGCTATGCGACAAATCAAGGGACGGCCAATGCGATGGTTTATGCGAATGGTCGCTTTATAAACTTTTTATGATATATATGAGGGATCGGTTCGCCTGCATGCACAGCTTATTGCGGGAGTCTCACTTAATCCTATTTTGAAGGAACTCATTAGAATCGTCTCATAGAGACGATTCTAATGAATTCCACCAACATTGGATTTAGTTTTGATAATTCTATTTGCAAAAACGTTCAAGTATAAAGACCCTTTGTTTTTGTTAAGGGGATTTTGATGTAGGTCGCTTAATGAAAGTGGTCGCTTAATAGAGGTGGTCGCTTGAGCATTGAGCATCCAAATAAGTCATCTAAAATAGTTTAGTCTTTAGAGGTCGGTCACTATTCATTCGTCTCTGGATAAAAACATTTCAGATCTTTTCAAGTGTAAAGTTAATTCCGTAAAAATTCACCAATGCACTGCATGATTATGTATTTACTATTTGCTTATGCCACCTTGTGGGAAAAAGAGAGATGTTTTTAGATTTTGAATAATGACAGAAGAGTAACAAACAGTAACCCGTTCCCACACTATCCCGCTTTTTACAGCTCTCAATAAAGAAGATTAGGAAAACATCGTAGACAATGAAGAAATTGATTGTAACAAACAATTTATTCATTGGCTACAGTGTTTTCTACATAGAAAACCAAAGATTAAAAAAAAAAAAAAAAAAACAAAGAAAATCAGCTTGAAATTGTTAACTGCAACTTCTTTGTATTTAGACCAGTCTACGATAATTTGGACAGGTCTAAAATTTTGCAAAACAGGAAAGGGTTGAAAAAACAACGCTTTGAGACAGCCTAGACGCCTGACTATAACGACTGTATCGTTCAAGGAAAAAGCAGTACCCTGCCAGAAAAAGTGACAAATCGCTGGTCCCGTTAACTTTCTTAATTGGTCTCGCACATCGACTGTGACAGAAATCTTGATTTTAAACGGCGATCTTTTGCAAAGATTATTGCCAGTAGCGTGTAACTAAAAAGTGGAGTGGTTGGTTGGGACCTAAAAATTGTAACTACAGCGACGTTTGAGTCGCTAAACCAACAAAAACGGTTCAGAAAAATGTCGACCAATGTCGGAGTTCGAATTCCTTTTCCGGTCAAAATTAATTATTTGATTGGATGTTTTTTCTTCGCTTGACAGCCGCTATTGGTCAATTATCGTGTTCATAGATCTAGTAAATAAATCACATGTTCGTATTATTGTTATGAAACATCAATAAAATGACAATACCAAAGCTAGGAGCACTATGTAAGGTCATATCTCGTATAACCCGGGTACCAAAACAACTCCACATCAACAGAAACTGACGAGCTATTCGTCTGATGTTACCCGGTTCCCGATGGCTTTTCTGAAAGAAAACAAGATCGCGTCAAAAACAAAACAAAAAAAAAAAAAAAAACAAAAAAACAAACAAACAAACAAAAAAAAACAGAACTTCAAAGTTTGCTCAGACATCAATAAAACACTGGAAAAATGATTTTAGACGACAATCAATGCCAATTGATCTAAGAAACCAGCTAAGAGACATCTCTCCACCTTTCACCGAGTAAAGACGACCCAAAGCTTTCCCCTTTTTGCAAGTGAGTATAAATCGCTTTTCGTTTATAACTCATTATACATTTTTTTGCTTCTAACAAAGCTCCAGGTTGCAAAATTTTAGACTGGTTCAAATTGAAAGACGACAATTTTAAGTTTATGAAATTTAAGATTTTTTCCTATCTCTAGTTAGAATCCCCCCTCCCCCTTTGGCGCAATTGGCGTCAAAAAGTGGTATTGATTGGAATTGGGTTAAGCTAACACTTAGAGTTTCAGTGGATATTCAAAATGCATTACGCAATATTAAACCTATCTAATTTACATATAAACAGTGTGAACAAAGCATTACAATAGTTGCTTACCTGCACGACACAATGGTCGACCATTTTGTCCAACCAATCTATATATGACTCTAGTGGCGCCTGTTCGTCCAGCAATAACTCAAAATCGTGGGTCACTTATACGAAAAAAAAGAGAGAGAAAAACATACGAATTCAGTTGAAGTAAGTGTATCTTGAACTAATCAGAGAAAGATATAAGAGTTTTAGATGTACTTAATCTTGCATTAAGCGACCACTCAATGGACGTCAAAAAGGGCTCGATGGCCGAGTGGTATTGGTACTTGACTCGTGATTTGAAGGTCACGAGTTCGAGCCCCACCGTCACCGAGGTGTGTTCATGGGCAAGCCAGCCTCAGTCTACCCAGCTGTAGAAGTGGGTAGCAGTGGAGATAAGCCACTGCCTCTCTTTCAGGGACGTGAAAACATCTGGTTGGTGTGTTCGAGAGCGACTCTATAAGCTTATAGCTTTCGTCGCAATCGAACTAAAATAAATTAGTATAAACTAAAAAGGGGTCTCTTAAAAGAATGGTCGCATAATACATTTTTTCCCAAAAGATATGAAGGACTAATTTGATTACATACATAAATCGTTACAGAACTCTTGCTAAATCCATTGCTGTAGGGACAATGAGACGATTATAAAGAGTTCCTAAAAAAATTATATTTAGTTAACATTTTATTTATAATTATTTTACTCTTAGCGGTTTTGAAGAGCCAAAGCCTTTTAAAAGCCTTAAAAAAGCTTTTAAAAGAGAGATTTGGATTATAGTCGCTTAGAAGAGGTGGTCGCACAAGCAAGATCAACTGTCTATAGTTTGACATTCTTTTGATATAGTTGTTATATCATAATATGTTTTATAAAAGTTTTACTGAAATATGACTAGAAATCATATAACTGACTTAGACTTAAATGATAATATTCTCTTTGTTCAAGAGTGTACACAGAGAATACTAACAGATATATAAATAAAGTAACTTACATTTGAAAATAGCATTATAGTCTGCGTCAGCATAATTATCCATGGTATACAGTGTCTGTTTGATAATACTGTTTAAATCTACGTTGATCCAATCATCAAGCATCTGTGACGTAATTTCTGCACTATGAATGACGGTCCTTGCTGCTTGACATAAATGGTTGAGTGAGGTCTGACGCTTCAACACTTGGGAGAAACATCGGGCTACTGAAATTATTATGTACACGCTCGCTAACTGTAACTTTTGAATAAAATTTTCTTTTCAAAACAAAAAACATCTAGTTTTTCTCCAAATAAAATTACACTAGAAAAATACGGAAAACAAATTTCAATATTCATCATACATAAATTTTAGCTTTGAACACTTCAGCTAGTGTTTAGATATGACATACAAAAACAAAAGATAGTCAAAATATTATTGAGACAGTGTAAATAGATTGGCCTCCAACTGCTATAACTTCCAGTTTCACGCATTTAACCATTAGTCGCAACTCGCATGCTGTTAGTATAAAAGGATAACATACAATCAAACTTGACTTTCTGAAGTCCTTCAGGTAATGTGTCCAATGCTTGTTTCAACCAATCATCTAGCTGAACCGAGAACTTGCGTATAACTTGTGTCAAACTGAAATTAAAACGATAAAATCTTCAGAGACCGCAAAGCCTCTTTGCATCAAGATAGAGTAAATACAAGTTATTAAACCTTTCCTGTTCAATCCCTGGTTTTTATGTCCCTGTGAATCTATAACTGAGAAAACATTGTAGAAAAGGAAGAAATTGCTTGTAACAAGCAATTTCTTCTTTTTCCACAATATTTTCTACTCTACTGAACGGTTATTTTTCAAATTAAATCCATTTTACATTTTCGTCTGCAAAACCTTTGAATATGGACAGGTCCAAAATTTTGCACAACAGGAAAGGGATCTTCATAGTAGTTTTACCATGAACAAAATATTAGCAATCCACATAACACTCAAACTCAACATCAAAAATATAAAAGCATTGTGGCTATATAAATTAGTTTGAATCCGAAAAAAGATGACTTAGCTAATACTATATACAAGGTAAATTTAGGCCAGACTATGTCCAACTTAGAGCGATATATACTTTATAACTAACCTTTCTGGTAAAGGTTGAAGAACTGTTGGCATAAGTACATTAGCAATCGCTTTGTAGAGGATAGAATCACAAACTCCAACCAGAGTGACCAGAACCTTGCTTTCCAGAATGGACTTTATGTGGCTTGGCATACCTTGCCAGAAATGAAGTAGAAAGCTCTGAACCTGAAATATACAAATATAAACTAGCATATTGAATTTTCTAAGTAGAAAAATGTCCACGTAATTTTCAATCCTATGAAAATGAAGCGACCATTCTTTTGAAGGAGAATATTCATCTATATAGCCATTCATTTTTACTAATTTTCTCATTTGATACATGCATTTTAACAGATTAATATAAAATTTAAACCCAGGCCAAATACCTTGTGCAATCATTGTCATTTACTTATTGTAAAGATAAATTTATGACTTACACAATAATTCAAGACAAACACATATAAATCGGAATTAGTGGAAAAAGTACACACATTTTATGACGATTCAATCGTAGGTGTTATTTATTGAACACTGGCTTCTCTGAGTACGCTATTTAATTTAATGTGTATGCTAAAATTACCTCATCAAAGTTTGCTCGAATTACTGTATCCAATATTCTTTGACAATGCGTCCGATACATCATCAAAAACGTGAAAACCTGAAAATAAAATGACACGGGTCTATTACTTCTCCAATTAATTTTTGTCTCTATTGAAGGTAGAAGATTTATGTAAAGGGGTTAAATGTTTTAACATATCGCAGCGGCTGGAGCGCCTGACAACGGATTCCTGATATTTCTCACACACTTACGTTCTTTTTCTCACATTTACGTCCTTTCCGATCTTCAAGCTGCTCATCCCAGTTATGTTTACGATTATCTACTGTCGGACGGAAGGATATTTGGCGCGATCAGGGATCGAACTCGGCATCTCATGATTGAAAGTCCTAGAAGTTGTAGTTTCGCTGTTGCCATTTTTGCTTTCATTTAATGCTCAATCATTTTTTCTGTCTCTAGTGTAAATAAATTCTTTTCTCTAGATCTAATCTGATCTAAATATGACAGGACATATCTGGACACAAAATTATGGTATCATACATCACGTTATATAGAATCAATCATTTGATAAAAGACCAACCGCGACTGTAAATCAAAGAATCAATCGACCAATCAAATCATTCATTCAGTCTGGAATTGAACTCTGAGCTCCGACGTTTGCCTTCTTTTTAGTAAATCATTTTGGTTGGTTTGGCGACAAAAACGTCGTAAATACAGCTTATACAAACTGTAGTTACGACCCTTAGATCGCCAATCAACTATTTAACGGTTTAATTACATGCTACTCACAGTACTGGCTATATTTTTGGAAATAAAGCGTCGTTTAAAGTCGGAGCGGTATTTCCTATCGGAGTCAGTAGGCGGGGTAAACGAAGTGAGTTGGTGGGCCTAGCGATTGGCCAATTTTGTATTGTCCAATAGTTACCTTTCCCTCTTCGACGTTTGGGGGCAGTTTTATCTCTTTAACATCAGGGAATTCTGGTAACAACGTGCCTAACTTGGATCTCGGTGAGTACGCGATTATCTGAAATATAGAGGTTTTGTTTGAATGGGATTCAACTCCATTTTTACCAGTATTTCAGCCATATCGCCGCGACTGGAGCACCTAACCATCGACTCCTGGTATTTCTCATACCAGTGCTACCACTACATCCTTTCCGAGCCTCATACTGCTCATCCCGCTTAGGTTTACGATTATCGCCCAATTGGTGGGAGGGGGGGGAAAATAACATGGTGCTGTAAATCTTTCTAATCGTAAAGGGAGACAAAACTCGTGGAGAATAATTATTCTGAAAGATTTTAGGCACATATAGCAGTGGAATTTAGTACTTTACATCGCTTTCAATCGTTCTGTTGGTGACTTCTTAGTATCTTTCGTACTATAAAGCAGACTCACTGTCCGTTCATAACCGTTTCTTAAATAACTGCGTGGCAACAGAATTTATCACTGGTTTATCATTTTAACTCTTGCCGCGCTGAATTATAAATCATCTACAAAATTGCATTTTAATCAAGGGGCTGAAAGTACTTGGAAAATATATTATGAGCTAATACCTACTTTGAAAATCTGCCTTGTATACATCTGTGGCTGAAATGGGACTAGCAGGAGGTGTAGACTAAGATCAGACTGCACATATGTGCAGGCTGATCTTGTCCATACCCACTGCCAAAGCAGGAATATTCCGTGTTAAGCTTAACAAGGGTTGATTTTTACCAAGATTGGTCCACGTTACCTTTTATAATCATTTTGCTTTTACAGCGAGAGAGAACTAAGATGATCTACTTTGCGTGACAACATTTCAATTATAAACGGTTAGCGGTTAAGTAATAATATAATTATACCTGCTTAACACTCTCTTTCTTTCCATCAATACATCTGCAATGAATAAAAGTATAATCAATTGATTGAATGGGGTTTAACGCCATTCTGTCATTTCTATCATATCGCGGCGGCTGGAACACCTAACAATATATTCCTAGTATTTCTACCACCAGTACTACCGCTACATACTTTCCGAGCCTCCAGCTGCTCATCTTAGATTTACGAGTATCCAACCTATTGATGGGAAAAATTGCCGGAAAGGATATTTGCCGCGGATGGGGATCGGTCCCGGGCCTTAGCGACTAAGATTCCTACGCTTTACCACTGTGCTATGGCCGCGGCCCAACTATAATCAAACAAAGAAAAACAACGATACAGTGAATACGGTGATCACGATCGCAGAGAATGTAAGCGGAAGGACACAAGACCATCGTAACCACAATTTATATCACAGGGAGCAGTTACGTGTGCTGGATATCAACTAAAATGACCCAAAAGTCAAACCAGGTCTTTAAGAAATACTATATATAGACAAGGGATACAACTCAGAATTCCTGAGATCCCACCCCGTCTGCTTTAAACGCCACTAAAAATTACTCTTCTTTCTTTACACATTTTACAGTTGCGCATATTCGTCACACATATAATCATTTGTCACTTTGACCAATTTATTCCACGAAAACTATACAGCTTTCGGAGTACAGACAACTTTCTTACAGAAATACACCTCGATTTTGCTCGTTTGTTGAGAAGTAGCACCTTCTCTTTTCATCAGTAAATAGCAAATCCCAGATTTTACCTTTAAGTAGTTAAACCTGATGATTGGAGATCTTTCCTAAGATTTTGAAGTGTTACATCCTTTCAAGAAGTCAAAAGGCAGCCATGCTGTTTTTAATGAGAAAGCACAAACGGATGCAAAAATGTGTAGAAAGGGGTAATGTACGAGAAAGGCCACAAGCGAGATGTAATGCCCAGAAAAGAACAACAAAACGGATTTCAGAATCGTCTAGATGAGAAAATTTTATTAAAACTTTTATTCTAAAAGTCCTTATAACACAATTATAGTTTTAACAAAATATTCATTATTTATCAATGGCTCTCTAATCATTTACTAGAGTCCAAGATATTGAATTGCACATATTTGAAAGGTAGATTATAAGCTTAATTAGGATAAAAAAAAAATAAATGAAAAAAATTGGGACTTTATGAGCTACAATTAGTTCAGGCTTCCACACCGTTAACTTGAAACAAGTCAACACCTAAGATTGACCCCTGTGGAACACCAGATAAAAATCATAGCTCACCTATGATGACTGCTTTTTGGCTTTCAAGAAGTAAGGGTGAAATTCAGCAAAGTGTCTTACCCTTCATACAATGCATCTGCATTTTTGTAACAAAGTTGAGTTGGTGACTTTAAAGAGGACATTGCAAAAATGAAATATCATAATATTTGTTTGTTAGCCATATTTCTTGATTTAATAAAAAGTCTTGAATTAATTATGTTAGTTATGTTTCACTAGACAAAACTCTCTCTCATCTCTGGAATCTTCACTAGCTGAATCTCTTAATCAATGGAGGGTTCGCCAGCAGGATTGAAAGCATTGAGAATATAGTAACATATAAGTAGTATACTTTTTTCAGGAAATTGATTGAAGAATAACTTTCAGTATGTAGAAGTTTATGAAACAGTGTGATATGCTATTTATTGATAGCCATTCTGAAAATTAAAATATGATTACATGAATTCTTTTACACAATAGACTATTTTACATACCTTTGTTTAAATCTTTATTTGATTAGACGCCACCTGTAGTAGTTATCTTTATAGTTAAAACATGTTCATTTGTTTGATATTCAACGTAATTTGGATTTTTTCTCTATAAATTCTTGGTCATCAATTACTGTTTTATTAAAAAGAACACCTACATCTAGCTATAAATAAGTAAATTACCGGTACACTTAACCGAGGTACATTGTTAAGTTCTATTTGGTAATATCTTCATACATACATGTAAGTATTATACAATTTATTTTTGTAAATGTTTCTGTGAAAGAAGAAGTAAAACCTGTATGAGATGATATAAATCTACTGTTGAATTATAATGATTGTTATCATTTATTTTGCATTCCTCAATAATGGGTTCTACTTTAACTATGGTTCTAATTAAGCTTTGCACATAAAATTTGAAGCATTTAATGACGGGAAAATGTTTTAACACACAAAGTGAAAAGCAAATACATTCAGCATAGATATCTATATAGTCTCTGAATTAATATTACTCAGAAAACTTGAGAGTTAAAAGATCTATCTTATCTCCAAAAGCAACATGTTCTGATCTTGTTTCGATATTCATTAAATATTATTAAAATGTTTTGCTCACTGCTCATGTCCTTTTTTTAGTTCTATTGAAACACGCATTTCTTTACTTTTGATTAACAAAACCTTGAAGAATTCCTATTCTCATTAAAAAGTGTTAAATGAACAATATCAAAAACTTAGGGAATAGAGGAGCACCCTTGTTACTTATATCGCCACAGCTTTATCTTTTATCTCTGTGGATTTTCTCACGAAAAATGCATATTTTGGGATTTGAACAAACTTCAGAATATATTCTTTTTAGAAATTAGTTGTCTTGTATCAGGTTAGAGAACTATTGATACATATTGGACATACTATTCAGTTTTCGTATCATATGGTTATGAGTTATAAATGGGAAATTGCCATTTCAACTACCCTCTATTACAGTTGCAACTTTATTGCAACTTGCCTCCCCACTTGTAACCCCCCCTTCCCAATTTTGCATCTTGTTTCCTTTTAATGTTATTTCAGTATATGTACAAAATTGCAGCCTCTTTACTTTTAGAAAAGGTATAACACTTTATAATCTCAGGAAAGCTCTCCAATCATCAGAATTAAGTACTTAAAGGTACAAATGTATTTAATTTATTATTTGCCATTGCTCTATGCATAATACAAATGATTGGTTTATCTGGGGCTTGCTGTTTACTGGTGCTACTTCTCGACAAACGATAAAATTGAGGTGTATTTCTGTAAGAAAGTTGGCTGTACTCCGAAAGCCGTATAGTTTTCGTTGAATGGATGGGTCAAGGTTTAAAATGATTATATGTGTGACGAATACGCACAATGAACAAAGAAGTAAAACTTTTAGAGGCGTTTAAAACAGACAGGGGTGGGATCTCAGGAATTCTGAGTTGTATCCCTTGTATATATACATATACAAATATTTATAGTATATCTAAAAGGTCTGGTTTGACTAGCTAATTACTAGCATACGTAACTGCTCCCTGTGGTTTATATAACCTGCAATCGCCAACCAACGATGTGGGGATAGCCCATCTTAACTCGACAAAGAATGCTGGCAAATAGGTCTCGTGTGGTCTAGTGGTTAGGATTCCGCCCTCTCACGGCGGCGGCCGGGGTTCGATTCCCCGCACGGGAAAATGTTTTTGTATTGCAGTTTTTGAAAATAATGATAATAACTTTAGTTGCATTTTGCCTCTGAAATCACACAGAAAAGTGCTTTCATCCTCTATTGTCAAGAAAACAACAACAAAAGTACATGTACTATCATATACGTTACCCCTGGTTGCCCTTTGCAGAAAAAGTGGACTCGTAATAAGCCGAGGATTCTCTGATGCCGATCCCATAATAATGATACCTGCAATAAAGTGAAATTACCCAATGTTTTATTGGTAAGTTCGTGATTCCTCCTGATAAATCTTTTTAATCTATTATCGTCGTTATGAATAAGCTTTGGAAAACATTGTTGAAAATAACTAAATTGCCTATTACAAGCAATTTCTTCATTAGCCACAATGTTTTCTACCATAAAGACACCGATTTTTATCAAAATTCAATCAACTGAAAATAGGCGTCTGCAATATCTCTTAATTTGGACTTATATTATATTTTTCGTCTGGTAGTTGTCTAAGCAAACCACATAGAAACAATTGTTTATTACCACGTACAAATAATCAAAGTACTGAAAGTGCTGTAAGCTAGCAAAGCATGATTGAATTTAGAAAATCTTTCCCTTGTTGGGTAGAAAACGTTGTGGACATTGAAGAAATTGCTTGTTACAAGCAATTTCTTCATTGTCCACAATGTTTTCCAAATCTTTTTCTTTCGATGCTTAAAAAGCGGAATTGAGTGGGAATGGGTTGAATAACATGCCCTTGGCAGAATTCTTTGCAATTTGAATAGAGTTTGCAATATTCCTGAAATACATAAGAACTACTTTTTATGGCGTATGCATTTAACTGATTTAATGGTTAAGCCTCCGGTGGCAGTTTGTATTCGTTGAACTCTGAGACGACCTCAAATTTTTTTCTGTTAACTTAATATATCAAAGCTGACGCTTTGCTAGCTAACAAATGAAATAAAGAGAGCGTTCAACAACAATGTTCGGCGTCCAATAAAACTGTCAAGAATGGATGACTAAATATGTTCGATAGCCAAGATTAAATATCAAAACCACTAAGAACAGTTTATGATTAAATCAGATAGATTATCAATGACTATAATTTTAGAGCAAAAAAATCTTTAATCGTCCATAAGAATTTTGTCATCTGTAGTTAACACGACTTTTCGTCCTTTCAACTGACATACTAGATTTATTAACCCACTACAAGATACCATAACTTTAGACTGGTCAAAATTTAAAGAAGTTGCAAACGGCATTTCAAAATTTCAAAAGCTGAAAAAAGTGCCACATTTACTTAAACTTTATGGGGAAATAAGAAGTTGTTTATTACAAACATTTTTTCCTTTTCATACAAAGTTTTCATAGCCACATTTGTTCAGGGTATCATGAGCAGGATTGTGTGATGATGCCTTAAATTACAACCATTTGTGTGTTGATGGTTTAAATTACAACCATGCTCACAATAAAATATTGTTCTTTTAAGTCCTTTTTTCTCAAAAGCATAATGATTTAGAGCATACAGTTGTGTAAAATCATATCACATCACATCACAGATGCCATGTATTATGACAGCTAGGTGCGTGTAAGAAATGAAAGTACGATAGTCGCCGTTGTATTTGTTCACACGGGGCTTTAGATTAATTGCGCAATTCAAAGCAATGTTCTATTGGGTGATGCATTATCTTCAGTATTAAACCATTACAACTGCATTTGTTTTGTTTGTATTAATGGGGTTAACATTTTTCGATCAAATCTCGGCGGCTGGAACACCTTATAATAGATTCCTGGTATATCTCGCACCAGTACTAACATCATTTCCTAGCCTCCAGCGGCTATCCCACTTAGGTTTATGATTATCCGCCTACTGGTAAGACACAAATGTCGGAAAGGATATGTTCCATCATTAGAACCTATAAAACCCCATACAGAAGATTTGGAGTCTGATGCGCTACCAGCTGCACTATGACGTTGGTCGTTACACTTGTAATGCATTGTAATTCTACTGTTTTTGTTCCATACTGAATTCATTTTAGTAATGTTAATTATGTAGGTACAAGTAACTCCTCATGCACCATGATTGGCACTTGTCTCATTTCCCACAACGTATCCAATCATTGAAGACGCTGATTTTTAAATTTTCGCCAACAACGAATCGTCTTCTTGGGTGTTATTCTTCTTTAATTTGGACCAGTCTAAAATCTTATCGCCTGGCAAAAAGCTTGATACCTAAAGGGGAAATGGGTAAAATAAAATAAAATAACAATAAGAAGAATAAAACTCTTACTTTGATTGTCCTCTGGTACCCAGCCTTCTAGTAGTTAACTGTGGAAACTGTTGTCTGATTATCTACAAAAAAAATGCACGTCAAAAGTTTGATCAAATTTGCTGATCGTGGTTGTCATTCAAAAAAATTACTGACCGATCAACTTGTTCATTTATTCTGGAAGTGAACTTTGAACTCCGAGATTTAAGATAAGAATTTTTGTAGGTTTGGCGACTTTAAATTCGAAACTACAGCTTATTCAAACTGTAGTTACGGGGTTTAGATCGCCATCCTACCATTATATATTATTTTACACGTAATTGACCATTTAAGTCGAACTTTGGGTCGGAGTTCATAGGGCTTGGCTCCCATCTGTCAATTTCAACAGTTTTAATAAAGAGCTATTCGGAAATCGAATTCACCGAGTGTGGCAAATAAATCTTGTCAACGAAATCTTTAAATATTCCACCTTTTGTCAATTCATTTACCAAGTCAGATGAAAAGGTCAAATCATCTGATCAAAATACTTTGAAGGAATCTGATAAAGGGTCAACAAATAATCATTCCTATAAAATTTGGTTGAAATCCGTATATGGAAATTAGCCCGGCCCATAAAAGCCATGTTTACCGTCCGATCAAAATTATTGAAAAAATCTGATAAAGGGTCTCAAATCTATAATTCCTGTAAAATTAGATTGAAATCAATCCACTAGTTTCTGAGAAGAATATTTTTTAAAGGTTTCACCATATGTGGGAATTAGCCCCTCCCATTAAAGCCATGTTCTTCATGCGATCAAAATTCTCTGAAGGAAATCTGAAAAAGGGTCACCTAAAGATCATATCTGTAAATTTGGTTGAAAGCCATCAATTGATTTCTAAGAGGAAGATTTTTAAAGATTTCTCCATATATGGAAATTAGCCCCGACCATTAAAGCCATTTTTTTCACCAGATCAAAATTCTTTGAAGGAATCTGATAAAGGGTCACCAAATGATCATTCGTGTAAAATTTGGTGGAAATCCACCATCTGGTTTCTGAGTAAAAGATTTTTAAAAGTTTGACCATATATGGAAATTAGCCTCGCCCATTTTAGCAATGTATTTCATCAGATCAAAATTCTTTGGAGATACTAATAAAGGGTCACCCAATAACCATCCTTGTAAAATTTGGTTGAAATTCATCAACTGGTTTCTGAGAAGATGATTTTTAAAGGTTTGGCCACAAATGGAAATTAGCCCTGCCCATAAAAGCCTAATTTTTTAACCGATCAAAATTCTTTGGAGGAATCTGATATAGGGTCACCCAAGGATCATTTCTGTAAAATTTAGTTGAAATCTGTTGAGTTCTTTCTGAGGAGAAGAATTTCAAAGTAAAAGTTTACGGACGGACGGACGCACGGACGGACGCACGGACGGACACAACTCCATGACAGTAGCCAACTGGTTTTCAACCAAATGAGCTTAAAAAGTAGAATCCTTGGTTGGCGATCTAAACGTCGTAACTACAGCTTGAATATGCTCTTTTTACGGCATGTAAATCGCCAAACCAACAAAAGGTTAATAAAAAATGGCGGCCAATGTTGAAGTTTCTTCTTGAAATAAATGATTTCATTGGTCGACTTGATTTTTGATTGACAGGCGCAATTGGTCAGTTAAGGTCTGTGTTCAAAAGCATGTATGCAGTGAAGTAGTTTGACCAATTTTTTTCTGTAATTCTGCCCAAAGCGGAACGCTTCAGACCCAGGCCAGCTAGCAAAGGCACGCAAGTCCGACCAGGGTCAATGATTTTGATCTTTGTGCTTCAAAAATGGTTATATTTTGAAAGAAAGATAAAATGTACATAATATACTGATCGCTGGCTAAGCTAACCGATCTCCAACAGGAAGAAAATTTATAACATGAAACTAAGTGGAAAATGGTTTGTCGGCGACATATACATCGTAGCATGAATAAAATTGTAGCTACGATGTTTTAGTCGCAAAATACATAAAAATGATTCGCATAAATGTCGACCAATAATGAAGATAAAAGTTCACAATCGGTCTAAATATGTGGTTTGAATGGTCTATATTTTTTGTGTTGACGAAAGCTTATCATTCGTTGCAAAATACAAAATAGAGATGCATTCATTGGAATCCATTTTAACAAATCATTGGGGGAAAAATAAACGTTCCGACGAACAGAACGCTAGTAACTATACTAAGTAAAATATACATGAACCAATCGCTGGCCACGCCCACTGACTCCCTAAGCCCCGCCCATTAACTCAGACAGGAAGTTCCGATTCGATTTATAACGGTGTTATTTTGCAAAATTCATGGCCAGTAACATGTAACAAATTAGTAAAATGGTTGGTTGGTGACCTAAACGTCGTAACTACAGCTTGAATAAGCTGTAGTTACGACGTTTAAGTCGCCAATCCAACAAAAAAGGTTAACAAAAATGACTGCCTCTGTTGGAGTGGAAAGTTCAGGTCCGAGGTGAATAAATGATTTGATTAGACGGTTGATTCCTTGATTGACAGCCGCGATTGATCAATTACAGTGTTAGGATTGCCGATTCATGAGCTAAGTATAGAGTTTAATGTTTGCTTCATTCACGAAACTACAACCTTTAGATACTCATTTTTCTACCGTTTGTAAAACTTTATTTTCAAAATAAGACATGGAAACTTACTTTACCAAAGCTAGCAGCATTCACTGGTTGCGTGTCATTTTTCTCGCAATAATCCAAGTAATGGACATACAAAGTACTGCGAGGTATACATACACCCTCTGCTATCTCGTAATTGTCGTCTAACCTGAAGTGTATAAAATATGTCTATCTTCTCGCAATAACCCAAGGTGTAAAAAGATTTATTGTTCTCGCAATAATCCAAGTAGTGAGCATACAAAGTACTGCGAGGTATACAGACCCTCTCTGCTATTTCGTTATTGTCGTCTAACCTGCAGTATATAAATTAGATTTATTTTTCTCGCAATAATCCAAGTAATGAACAAGTAAAGTACTGCGAGGTATACAGACCCTTCAACTACCTCGTAATTAACCTGCGATGTGAAACGAGGCTAATTATTTCTCGCAATCACACAAGTAATCATAACATAAAGTACTGCGAAGTATATCCGTCAGCTATCTCGTAAGTATCGTCTATCCCAATCTTATTATTTCTCGTAATAATCAAAGTAATGAACATGCAAATACAGACCCATCTGCTATCTCGTAATTGACCAATCGCTGGCTCCATCCACTTAGTCCATTAGCCACACCCATTGACTCCAAATGTAAGTCCCGCTTCGATTTTAAACGCCGTTATTTGGGAAAAAGTGGCCAGTAGAAGGCAATAAAAAATAGAATAGTTGGTTGGCGACATAAACATCGTAACTACAGCTTTTTCAAGCTGTAGTTACGACGTCAAGTCGCAAAACCAACAAAACTAACAAAAAATGTCGGAGTTCAAAACTGAACACTGGATTACAAAAAATGATTTCATTGGTCATTTGATTTACAGCCGCGAAGGGTCGTTTATCATTGAACCAGCAGGTTATAATTCAGTTGAAATTTTCGCTCACTAACCCAGGGAATGAAGTGTGTAAACTTGTTTGATTTTTCCAGCAATAATTAAAGAAGTATGTTCCCGTACAAATTAATAGTACGCACTTTCTCATAACCAAAACAAGTTATCACATGCCGGTGCTTTTTTTTATATTTTTTCTGTGGTTGGCCCCCAAACACACAATCCTGTATTTAACGACACGAAGAAAGGATTTGACGGTAAATGTAGTAGGAAATGAAAAGTTGCTTTTGACAAGCGATTTCTTCTTTCATCACAATGATTTTTTTATTATATTCGTACTTTTCAATCAAATTGTAAATTGAATCGTCGTCTGTTCAATTTATATTTATCAATTTTTTGTTGTTTTGTACTGGGTTGAATTAGTAAAACAATAATTTGCCTTAATTAATCTGACCAAATGATCTTCAGGAAAACGTTCACCGAATAAGTCGAGTAAATGTTCTCTTTTATGACATTATGTCGCTAAAAACATGGTTGTAAATGAAACATCGCTTGTTTAAAACGATTCCTACGATATATTATACTTGTAAAGCCCATCGAATTTACATTAGTTTGAATCCTTTCCAGTTCAATCTCTTGAATATAAGTCCCCGTGGCTTTATGTTTGAGAAAAAATATAGAAAAAGAAGAAAATGCTTGTGAAAAGCATTTTCTTCTTTTTCCTCAATATTTTCTACAATACATAATAGTCATTTTTCAAATTAAATTAACTTTCAATTTTCGTTTCAAAACCTTTGACTTTGGACAGGTATAAACAAGTAATCGGTTACTTCGTAGAATTTAAATTATGTCGTGATTGAAGGATCGTTGCCGTCAATCAAAAATCAATTCAAATCTTTCGTTTAGACCGAAGAACGTTGAACTTCGACATTTGGGTCAACTACTACTTATTCAAAGAATCCATTGAAGTATGAGTGGAATGTGCTGATTGAAAAAGTATATATGTGTCTTGAATTATGCCTTTAAGACCAATCTGATAAGATATTATTCAAACGATTAAAATACCGTAACATCTAATTGAAAAAATATTCCCGTGCGGGGAATCGAACCCCGGCCGCCGCCGTGAGAGGGCGGAATCCTAACCACTAGACCACGCGGGACCTAATGATATAAGTAGCAAAAATTGTAGTGATTTCCATTTTCATAATTTTTTTTGCAATATACATCGTAAATATCGAAGAGTTTGGGAACCAGGGATTTATTGAGTTTGTTTTTCTCTGAAATGACTTTTTCAAGTACGGTTATGGAATAAAAATTTCGACAATTCAGTCTATTTTTAGATCTGAAAAACCCTATTTTTAGACTGTAGGCGAAGAATGTATAGGCCTACATTGTCTTCGAATATCTTTGCACACGTCAAAATTTATACTGGTTCAAATTGAAAGAAGCTGCAGACGACAATTTCAAGTTGACTGAGTTTTGAATTGTTTCGTCTTTTTGGATAGAAAAGATTGTAGATAATGAGGAAATTGCTTGATACTTTAAAAAAAATGTTTTCCAGAGCTCTTAACTTGATGGGCTTAAAAGAAAGAATTCTTTGGGAATTCAAAGTTATGATACATTAACTTCATAAGTCGGATTTTGTCAGGTAATATACAATATAGCCGTCGTTCGGGGTTACACTTAGCCTTACCAACAAAACATGTACCCCTACACAGCATGTCGGATTGGTTAATATAACAGTTTCTCTATTAGTTTGGCAAATCATATCAAACTCAAATTATACGCAAATAAGTTTAGCATTTAAATCATCACTCGCTTTTTGAGTCAACTTTGTCATGATTTGTCAAACCAACTGAAAATTCGAACACAGAACAACAGTTTAACACACATACTTGTTACCGGCTTGATCATAATACTTAACTAAACATATTAAACTCGAATGAAAAGAGGATTCGAATCGAAGCCATGTACAACAATGTACATGTCAATAATGTATCTACTAGAATCAAATGCACAAGAAACATAAGGTCGGTTGGCGGCTATGGCCTCATATATTAATATAATATCAGTAACTGATAACCGCTCTTTCATATTTCTTTTAAACATATATGCTCTTTTTTTCGGCTGCATATGGAAATGATGCTGTCATTATTAACCCATTCCCACAGAGAGACTCCTTTTGATACCCCTCAAGCTAAAAAAAAAAAAAAAAAAAAAAAAAAAATGAGAAAACATTGTGGAAAATGCAGAAACTGCTTGTTACAAGCAATTTCTTCATTTTCCACTATGTTTTCTACCCAGAAAGTTGAAAAAACCCAAAATTTCATATACCTTAAATTGTCGCGTGCAACTTCTTTCAATTTGGACAGGTTTTAAAGGGTAACTTCCCATGTTTCTCACTTTTCTTTTGTACTCATTATTCCCCATTCGTTGGAAATTGGCAAAGCTGACGCAAATGTCGCTATCATTTTTCGATCTTTAGTATGTTCGGCTCTCCCGGACGACATAATTTTAGACATTCCTATTTTGGAAGGAGCATTAGGCAACGTTATGGGGGAAAAAGGTTCAAAACCCCAATATATTTGGGCTTTTTTTGTATATCAGTTATTATTAAACATGAAAGAATAACACTGACGGCATATTTCTACCAAAGGTTGTTCGTATTTGCCTTAGGATTTGAGAGGTTTCATTTTGTCAAAAAAACCAACCCATATTTTAGCGATTTTTAGGGAAAAAAACGGTATTTCGAATCGATCAACCGGAAACAAGTTTTCATATATTTCCGCTCATTTCCACGCACGCTCATAAACTTGAAGTGAAAATCTATGTGATCGCCTCCATCTTGTTTCATCGCTGATGAAGAAAATGACTTACTTGCTGAATGCCAACAACCTCCTTTTGGTCATGAATATCAAGGAAAATGGTTCAAAACAGCGACTTTATATATCTATGGTAGATTGTCTAATGAATTGTCAAAATGAGAGAAATAATTTCCTCGCGTTTCAAGATAGAAGGAGTTAGCGAATACATGTTAACTGTCTGGTGTATTGACCTGGCATGGCTGGGCAAATTTACACCCCATATACACATTATAAGTTACAACCCTGGTTTAGTCGCGGTTCAAGCGCATATTTAACCCCATCTTTTACCTCAAATTCGAGTATATCTTTGAAACGCACATGTAGTACTTCAATTGTAATAATAATATGCTCAATGAAAAAGGAATTGAATGGTAGCTTTGATTTCTTTATCTTTTAGCATTTAACCTTTTACCACACAACTCCAAATTTTCATGTACTTATGAAATAATATTAAAGAAAATGTTGTAATTCAAAATAAAGATTTCGGTAAACAGTCTGGGGTCATGATTGATTGAATAGCGTTTAACACAACTTTAAATAGTATTTCAGTTATATCAGGGCGGCTTGAGCTCCTAACTATGGATTCCTGGTAGTTCACACACCAGTACTACCACCACATCCTAATCGAGCCCCCAGCTGCTCATCCCACTTAAGTGCACAATTAACTTATTCATATTGATGATACATGCTGGCATTATTGAGCGCCGTTAATGATAACCCAGCAAGATCGCTCTCAGGACTTTCAGTCCTTTGATTTCATTTGTGACCTTACTCCCACTGTGGATATTCCCCTGGCACCAGGGTCAATGATCTATGTGATGCTATTCAGAATTCTCGTCCAAATATTTACTGGAGGAGATCGTGATTCGAACATGTGTCCAAATGATAAGCAGAAATTGGGTTTATTTGCTGCCATAGGCCTGGATTGAAATTAACCGATTGCGATCGTCATTTTAGTGTTCGTTGAAATGTTTGATAAAAAAATTAACAGGTTAACTCACCATTTTAAAGTCTGTGGGGTAGAATGTGGCTTTGAGGCGCTTCTAAGTCGGGTATAGGTTCCTGTGAACAAAAATTAGAAACGACGGAATTCTATATGATGAATATTTGCAGTATTTCAATGGAAGAATTGATGCCATTCCTACTTGACTCCGACTGGAATTTCGATTTAGATATTAAACGGCGTTATTTTGCTCTGGCTACTAGGATGAAACAAATACTAAAATGGATGGATACGGCCCTAAACTCCTTAACTACAGCCTGAATAAGCTGTATTTACGACTTTTAAGTCACAAAACCAACAAAACTGTTTTACATAAAAATTGTCTAATGTCGGAGTTCAAAGTTCATCTCCAGTCTAGATGAATGAATGATTCGTTTGGTCAATCCTTTTTTTGATTTGACGGAGGCGATCCAACAATCGGTAAAATGATAAAAATTATATGTACCATACAGACATATATACCAATAAACGTTTAAGATCTTTCTTATGACACTTGCATTTTTTCTAATAGTCTAACTTATAATCTTCAGTCATATTCTATAAACATTCTCCCTGAATAGGTTTATTTTGAAACTTCTCATCAGTTGATTAAAGTTATAGTTACGACATTTTGCCCACGTTATATATCCGAGATGATAAAATCACTTCAATAACGTACTGAACAGTAGAAAATTTCGACAATGCTTTGTCGGCAAAGGTTTGTTATATTTTCTTGACACTTCCATAGTGTGCATTATTAGAGTTATTTTGTCATTTAATTGCCATCCTTTATATTTTCATTAACTGTGTTATATTTATGACTATTGGTAGACTAAAATAATGCAATTATCACCATTATAATCATTATAGTAATTTTGTAACTGCAGTGGTGTAGAAATACAGCAATTCCCCGTTTGTCCCTCTGACATGATTTCGTACCAATCCGAGATTTGGCCTGGTATATACTTTCGAAAAGCTCATGTCGGGCAAGTCGAGCATAAGAATTTCACACCTCTCTAACTATCACTTAACAGAACCAAAATATCAACGCACCTTTTCTATCCTCCGGGGACTTATTGAAATCAATTCCATCATTGTCGAAATCTAGTTGACTGAGGTCTAGAGAGTTATCTGCCCTTGTAGCTGACTTGTTTGAATTGATGCAGCTCTCCAACCAGTCTGAAAGAATAATAAACGTTGCATTTGCTTTGAGTTGCGAAGCACTTAGTGAACCAGGTCCTTTTTATATTTCACGAGACCTAAAATTGGGCGGAATATCATTTTTTTTCTCCGCAGTGAGAATCAAATACAAGATGGTGTGTCGCTATCGAATAACATTATATCTAATTTACTATATGCCTATTTTTATTAAACTAATTCGACGAAATAACAAAATTATCTGTACAAGAATCTACAAGAATTATTATTCTGATTGCGGTTATTTGTATCATAACGTAATACTCGGAATGAAATTGACGTCATCTTAGACTACACTATATTGAACCGTATTTGACACTATCAGATACGGCTTATTTTGAGGTGTCCGTTTTTGTCTGTTTTGAATGTATATATTCTACTAGGAATATTTATAGATATATATAATGTCACTAATATATAAACGTAAGCTGCATGGTAACGTAAGGGGACTGACGTAGATCGGTCGAGAGATGTTCCGAATGCCGACCTTCGGTCTCGTAACAAAAGTTGCCACCGCAGCTCAAAGTAAATACAAGATGTATCTCTATCGTAATGTAATATTCCCTGCTTATTGTATACCTATAAACATTTCTAGTGAAATATACGCATTCCACACAAATAAAATCGGACCCGTCATTTTATCGGACCCGTCAGAAAAATCCATATCTGATAGTGTCAAATACGGTTCCAAAGGAGGCAGACTTAGATGACATAATTTTCATTCTGAAGATGATGTCATAACGCGAATAAACCAGCAAAGGATGAAGGTTAAGGTAATTGATTGATTTGTACAAGAAAACAGAAAAAAAATATAATTGAATGAAACTCTCTTATGTGCTCAGACATGTATGTTAGCACCATCTCATCTTGGTAGAATAATTTTTAAGTTCACTCTTTTAACCCTTTCCTGTTCAATCCCTAGTTTTTACGACCCTGTGAGTTTATTTTTGAGTAAACATTGTAGAAAAAGAAGAAATTGCAGATCACAAGCAATTTCTTCTTTTTCTACAACATATTTTACCTTTCTGAATGGTTATCTTTTTTAAAATTAAATCCACTTTAAATTCGTCTGCCAAAAACTATCAGTTTGAACAGGTCTAAAATTTGAAAGAATTAAATGTTATGCCATACATCCGTCAAAAAAGCCTTTCCCGAAAAGAAAAACAAAGAAATTATTTAGGATCATGTATTAACCCATTCCCGAACAACAGATCTTTAGACTGGTATGGAATGAAAGGAGCTGCAGCCCACAATTACAAGTTTTAAGGCCTAATACAAACTGGGTCGGGATAAACCTCCTCTAACATTTAACTAAAATCAAGAAGCCCAATTTGGTTTAAAATGGCCAAATAGTTTTGAAAGGCTTGCCTTCTTTATTTCTATTTAAGGCTAGTCACCCTGTGGCTCTACAATTTTATCAATTTTGAAAGAGGTCATTATACTGAAGCTTCATGCAAAATTCAAGATTCTTCAACTTCTGGGTCGGGAGGAGATGGTTTTTTTCTTCATTTTTTTCAATTTTACTCTTGTTGTCATAGCAACAAGAGTTTTTAACCGATTAAATTCTTTGGTTGAAATCAGCCCAGTGGTTTGGGAGGAGATGTCGTTTTAGAAATCCCTCTTCATTTCTATATAAGCCCCATCCCACTGGGGATCCGCCCCTGGGGGCCTGAGGTTGGTGATTTGAGCAATTCTGAAAAAGGTTAATGTACTGATGCTTCATGCAAAATATCAAGACTCTAGGGCCAATTGAGTTAGAAGGAGATTATTTCTAAAGTTTTTATTAAAATTCCAATTTTGTTGCCATGGCAAACAGACTTTTTAACGGATTTCAATTCTTTTAGCAATTTTCATATGGCACCACCAAAGGAACAATCCTGCAAATTTTATTGAAATCCGCCACGCGATTTTGGAGGAATGGTCGTTTTGAAATCCTTCTTTACTTCTATATAAGACCCCCAAGGCCTCCGCCCCTGGGTACCCGAGGATGATGATTTTAGCAATTCTGAAAGAGGTCATTTTACTGGTGCTTCATGCCAAATATCAAACCTGTATTGCTTCTAGGTCAGGAGGAGATAATTTTAAAGTTTTCATTAAAATTTCAGTTTTGTTGCCATTGCAACCAAAGTTTTTAACGGATTTAGCAATTTTTAAAGGGCACCACCCAAGGAACATACCTGTCAAATTTGGTTGAAATCCGCCCAGCGGTTTGGGAGGAGATGTCATTCTAAGATTGTTGACACACGACGGACGACGCACGACGCACGACGGACGCCGGACACAGTACAATCAAAATACCTCACCATGAGCACTTCGTGCTCAGGTAAGCTAAAAATCATAGTTATCCACCAGGATCCTACAAGCTGTATATTCAACCCATTCCTAAACGACAAAATTCTAGACTGGTGCAAATTGAAAGAAGCTGCAGACGACAATTTCTAGTTGACGATTTTTTAGGTGATGTTTTTTTTTAATAAAAGCAATTTCTTCATTTTCCACAATGGTTTCAAAAGGTAATTTTCGTGAAGGGCGTAAATAGGAGTGACTGTGTGCGAATATGGTTCTCACATACTGATGGAAATCAGTTGAAAGTAGACAATTGCTTACTTTCTGACTTTGAATATGATAAACGTCAAAATGAAAGGAATGTGAACATATTGACACCCTATTATGTTCAGATATGATTAATTTTAAGTCATTACGACAGCATTCCATACATTTGGGATCAAATCAAGGGATGAATGCAATTAACAGTGTTGTGAAATAAGAAATTTGGCAGGATTGGGAACCATCTAACAAAATGCCACAAGGGAAAGTACTAAAGCTAGGTTGAATTTCCCTATATAATATAAATTGGAAAGTGACGGTTCTCGCCTCCCACTGATGGAATGAATGTGACTTGAGATTCCAAGAACTCTACGACGGAAATGTACAATGAACTATATATAGATGTAACACTTGGAAATATATTATATTTGCGTAAAATGTTAATTATTTCGGGGGTATATCCCATATCATAACTGGAGAAAAAATATGAAAGAAGTCTCGAAAGAAACAGCAGTCTAACAGCGCAATCCCTGTCCAATGCACTGACACAGCTGTCCATTTTGTCAATTTCGAATTCAAAAGAAAAGAACTTAACATACCATGTGCACAATGTCTGATCAAGATCGATTACGAAGTCCTTGAATTTGTTTGAGACATAATCTGTTAACTTTGTCTAAGATTTTGGTATTATAACTTAACTAGTGTAAAAAAGTCAACCGAAAAGGAATCGAGGTAAAAATTGATTGGTATATGCGGTAACCACTTAAGGAATTAAATCCGTTTTTGTGAAGCCCGTTTCTAACCCTTTCTCGTACAAACTCAGAATTTTACATCGCTGTGATTTCATGAGAAAACATTAAAGGAAAAGAAGAAATATGCTTGTAACAAGCAAATTTTCCCTAAATATTTTCTATCACATCTGATGGTTTCATTTCAAATTGCATCCAATTCTCATATTCGTCTGCATCCTCTTTAAGCTTGGAAAAGTCTAAAATTTCGAAAACGGAAAATTAAGCCAAAATAGGTACTTCTAAGTTTTCGATCGGAACATTTGACAAGCTGTGATATTTTTACAAAATTTATTATGATGCATTCAAAGATGACTACATTCTTCTTTGCCACGATATATTTCTGACATAGAAACCAAGGTTTTGGACGGTTTAGAATCGTTAAGGTTATTAATGAGCATTAGTTTGGATTGTACTGAAATCTCCATTGAGCATTAGTACTGAAATCTCCATTGAGCGTTAGTTTGGATTGTACTGAAATATCCATTGACATGGGAACGGCAACAATTATCTAGGGCTCTTTGTGATAAAGAAAGAATAGTCATGTTGTCTGCAAATGACGGGAAACAAAGATAGTATCCGATATTTGAAAGCCAAAACATCCTAAGCTACAATGGCTTTGGACATTTGTTCATTTGTTGTTTGCATTTCTCACAAAACCCTCGACATTCAGTATTACCAGATGACAAAATTTTAGACGGGTCCAAATTGAAAGGAGTTGCAGACAACAATTCAAAGGTTATGAAATTTTAGATTTTTTAATATTCTGGGTAGAAAACATTGTGTAAAATGAAGAAATTGCTTGTTTCAAGCAATTTCTTCATTTTACATTATGTTTTCCCAATTGTTTTTCTTGAAGGGACGTCAAAGCGTCATTTTGTGGGAATGGGTTACAAAGCCGTTCTCAATTCAAAAATAATGATAATAATTTAAAAAAAAAGGACCTTTTCCCGAAATAGGTCTGCATCCTTGCATTGACATTTCGCACGGTGATTTATTTCAGGCAAAGGGTTAATCTCTGGACAAAGACGAAACAAAATAAACACTTAGTTTTCCGTTTTATTGGCCTTAATACTTGAATATTGAACCCATCATAGGAGTCGACACGACATTCTTTTCGTTTGGCTGTGGTTGCCGGGTAATGTTCGCGCATGCGTGAAATACATCGTTAAATATCAATTTGTGATTCAACAAGCGCTTGTTGGTACATCCCGCTGTGGGAAAATGATTCAGTTTGTTCGTTGTATTATGTTGATTTCAGTATCTTGCAATAAATGCTTGTTGAAATTAAAAGTGTTAAATGTAAGCTTTTAAAACGCGTGTTTCATTCGCCATTCCATACTTTCATTTTATTTTTGTCAAATTTCTGCAGGGGAAATGTTTCATACCTCCATGAAAAAAGATAGATACAAGACTTTTATGTGTGCTTGTACACATAGTAGTTCAAATTACCCATTCCCACACAACAAAATTTAGACTGATTCGAACCTAAAGACGCTGCAGATGACAATTGTGATTTGACACAATTCTTCTTTTTTTGGATAGAAAACATCTTTGATAATGAAGAAATTGCTTAATACAAGCGATTTGTCCTTTTCCACAATTTTCTACAAAGCCTTTTTCTTTAGGGGCGGTTAAAAGGGGGTTGGAAATTGGTTAAAGTGCTTTCGTTTATTCGTCTAGTCTTTACTTATTTGATATATGTTACCTGATATATGTCTGGACGATTTTGAATTATGAGAAATGGAAAGATTTTCTTTGTTTTATTGAGGGTATGAAACTAAAGTCATGAACACATTTTGTATGAGTTTTATATCGATATCAATAATAATAATAGATAATAATCTCTTCATCTCTTATCGTATTCCAACACTACATCGCCTTTTTCACACCCACCCAAGAAAAAACTTTTTTTAACACTGTAAAAATTGAAGAAATTGCTTGTAACAAGCTTCTACATGTCTCCATTTCCTACCACAATTTACCAAAAGACAAATATTTAAAAAAAAACACTAGAAATTGCCGCCTGCAACTGCTTTCAAATCAGATTAGTATAAAATATCATGATCACATAACATGATATAGCTTTACTCATAGAAGCGACTCGACCATATAAGGTCAATCATACATAATAAATCACATACATGAGTATATATGAACAAAAATATAGAAATGCCGAAAATGAAATTCCTAAGTGCGGAAATAATGGAAAGAGTAGAATCTTACCAAATACATGGCATTTAGAAAATATAGATAGACAGTAAGAGTTCGATGTAGAGAATGTGATTTAAGCATCAAAAGAGAAGAACAGGGAACTAATTACAATCTATATCAATTCGATATTTTCTTTTATCCATTATTTTAGTATAAAAATACCAATAGCATTTAACATTCGAACATTTTCTGATTTAAACAGCTCTAATCGACTTGTAATGGGTTTGATGAGAATTTACAGATTTTGTTTTAATGGGGTAAACGGTACAGCGAAAAGTATTGAGCATACCTATCACTGTGTTACGGGCATCGAAACTTTTTAGCTAGCAAAGCGTCAACTTTGATGACTTAAGTTAACGGACAAAGTTTTGAGGTCTTCTCAGAGTTCAACGAGTGCAAACTGCTACTCGAGGCTTAACCATTAAATCCTTTGAATGCATACGCCGCAAAAAGTAGTTCTTATGTATTTCAAGAATATTTCAAAATCTATTCAAATTGTACAGATCTCTTTCAGAATCATGGTATTTAACACATTTCTATTAATTCCGCTTTTGCTTTTTAAGCATCCCATGAAAAATCTTATGAAAACATTGTAGACAATGGAGAAATTGCTTGTAACAAGCAATTTCTTCATTGTCCACAGTGTTTTCTACCCAAACAAGGGAAAAAATTTCTAAATTCAAGCAACTTGAAATTGTCGTCTGCAGTTTCTAAATTTGGACGAGGCTAACATTTTGTCATGTTGTAATGGTTAGCTTCTGGGATATTTTAACCTCATTTATTTATCATGATAACCTTTGGCATAGAAAACTATATTTTGATAGCTAGCAGTATCCAAAGTACTTTGATTTTTAGTTGTATTAGGTATTTCGGAAGTAAATATCGCATTAAAATCAAAGAGCTGGAAGCATTAACTATTAGTTAATTCTCATATTTTGAAAAATTATATTAAAACAATTCTGGCTAAAAACAGAAAAACGAGTGGTGTAGACTAAGATCGGCCTACACATCTGTGCATGCTGATCTTTGCCTATACCTCCTATTAAAACAGAAATAATTCAGGTTCAGCATAACAATGCTAACATGTAAGACTAAATGAGATCACCAGGCAACGACTTGGAATCAATGGGCAGGGCTATTGGAGTAAGTGGGCAGGGCAAGCGATTGGTCACATGGCAAGATATTAAAGATGATATGCTGAATATAGAGAAAAAATATACATGTATATCATGACAATTGTAAATTTTTATCAACAGTCTTTGGAAATGTTTGAAAACATTTTCCCTAAAGATGGTCAGGGTGTAGTGAAGTCATTATACCCTATACTTTATGACATGAAAAAAAACAAAAAAATTCGGGGATTCCGTTAATATTCGAAAAAAGGCATAGAATCAAGCAGTGGTCAATTAGATACATTTTTAACCCATTACCACACGAGAAAATTTTAGACTGTTCCAAATTGAAGAAGTTGCAAACAACCATTTAAACTTTATGAAATTTCAGATTTTTTCGTCTTTTTAGAAAGAAAACATTGTGGAAAATGAAGAAATTGCTTGTGTCAAGCAATTTCTTCATTTTCCACAATGTTTTCCAAAGCTTTCTTTCTTTGAAATTCAGTTTGACCCATGAGAGGTATGATCTCATTCCAAGTAGTTGTGAATGAACATTACAATTTAAGAGACGAGTCGCTTATTCAAATATAGAAGGCCTGTTTGTGGCATTTCATTTCCAACAAATTTCACATGTACGTACAGAAGAGTCTTTGAAATGCTTTGACTTCAATATTTCAAAAATTCGATTAATTTTTAAAACATTTTTGAGTCAATACCTATCTACACAACGCCTAATGAAGGCTCTGATAAGTGCGTGTGCTTGTATGCAAACTGATCCGAGTACTTATCTACAGTATACGAGAATTAACTATAAATGGCATCCGAGACTTAACCATTCGTGCTTTTTACGATCCTCAAAGAAAAAAGCCTTTGGAATCATTTATTGAAAAAAAAAAAAAAAAAAATGCTCGTGACAAGCAATTTCTACATTATCCATCACGTTTTCTACTCCAAAACGCAAAGGGTATTAGAATTCAGTCATGAAAATTGTCATATGCAACATCTATCATTTTGATGCAAAAGAAATTGCTGATATGTTCAGATATGAGAAAAAATAATGGAATAAATTGAAAAAAAATATTAGAAAGATAATTCATGCATTTTATTCTAGTCTTTCAATGTACTAAAATGAATACCAATGTTACTTTTATTGACATTTATCATTTGTGGAATACTAAGGGAAACATTGCAGGAAGTTTTAAATTTCAAATATATTTTTCTTCCTTGAATTAGATATATTGAAAAGAACTTGAAAACGCAAGAAAACGGTGAACGTAATTATTTTTCATATTTGACACCAATTTGATGTTTTTTTCGATTTAATGTACTGACACCAAATCGTATGAATACACAGTTATCTGAGGATTAATTCTTGTTAACAATCAAGGGAATTAATATCCCCAACGAACTTTTTGAAACAAATATTCCAAAAAGACACTTCAATCAGCTACAGTATATCTCAAATAAATATTTATAGACAGTGGACTGTAGAATTTCATTTCATACAATCTACAGCGAGCGATCACTATAAATCCAGACGATAGCATTTAGACTGATCCAAATTGAAAGGATTTGCAGACGACATTTTCATGTTTATGGAATTTCATTTTTTTCAGTTTTCTGGGTTTAAAACATTGTGGAAAATGAAGAAGTTGCCTGCGAAAGGTAAATTCTTCATTTTCGACAACATCTCCCAATTTATTTATTTATTATTTTTTTGGTGGGCGCCAAAAAGCGTCATATTGTGGAATTGGATTAATAAACTTATGTAGTGCAAACCGCGGATACTAGAGTCCGTAAACAAAACCATCAATATAGTATTTCACAAGTCTAGGTATTTTCTTATTCATCTTCCAAAGTCGTTTGTTTAACTCATTACTAGACAACAAGGTTTTTAGACTGCTCCAAATTGAAAGAAGTTTCTGACGGCAAGTTAAAGTTTCTGGAATTTTAGATTTTTTTCTGCTTTCTGATTATAAAAAAACTGTGTAAAAATGAAGATATTGCTTGTTACAACCATTTTACACAATGTTTTCCCATTTGTTTTTTTTCGCAGGGACTTGAAAAAATGTGTGGGAATGGTTTAACACATACAAACCTAATCCTGTTTTAACGAAAGTAGAAAAAAAAAATCTGGAAAACATTTTTGAAAATTATTTTCCTTCTGTCATAAGACAAAGAACTGTATAATTCAATAAACCGTGAAATGTCGTCATCAACTTCGTTTGATTTGAACCAGCCAAAAACTTTGTCATCTAGTAATGGGTGAGGTCAGCATGTGATTAAGTCATCATTATTCGTCGTTCAAACCCTCAGTCAAAAGGCAAAAACCGGGTTAGCCTAAATGAGTAAAATCGAAGTCAGTGCTACATTGACATTTTCCCACACAGTCAAGCTTTCGGACGCTTCCTAAGAGAAAGGGCTTTGGAAAACATTGTGGAAAATAAAGAAATTGCTTGTTACAAGCAATTTCTTCATTATCCACATTGTTTTCTTCTGCAAAAAGACAAATTTTCCTTAAAATTTCATCAGCTGAAAAATGTCGTCTGTGATTTCTTTGAATTTGTATCAGACTAATTTTTTCGCCTGGTTATTGGTTGATAAATGTTGGCACTTTTAAGGTAGATAGATCTTTAGGAAGTAAATTTACAATATAATATCTCTTATAATATACTTTTCAGACAAACTAATTGCTATTCGGTATTTAATTATATTTAAGATTACTTTTTTCAGAAGTTTTATCTATAAACCAATTTTACTCAAAAGACAAGCCCTTGCTCTTTCAATGAAAAATCGAAAATTAATTCCGTTACACCGGAATCAAATCATTTTTTTAATCGTGTGCATTAACACGAAACGTCTCAGTTATTAGAAAGCTAAATACGGGGAAAAACTCCTAAGAAGAAATGAATAAATAAACGATAAGGAACAAATTGACATTTTATGAATATATTGACTAATACCTACATTACAATGAAAAAGAATCCTTCCGTTTATATCCCACCTTTATTTAAATCAAGTACAGTGAATTACCAGGAGGACATCGCACGGATCACTTTAAAAGATAAATCTCCGAAATCTCTAGAAAAGTCAATTGCTTGGTAACGGAAATATAAATTATTTCATCAATTGACAGTTCTAGTGTTAATTAATTGTCTAGTCAAGTAGAACAGGTGCACTCACCTTGGCAGTCCGTGGGCTGATTTTCCATTGTGTCCTAGCGACCACGAGAGCTCTCCGGCAACTGGCATTCCATAACCAAGCGACAACCAGTGTACGGTGAAGAAAGCTATTTTTGAATGGCCGGTACAACCACGTCCAATATCCTCATGACGTTTACAGTCTGGACCAATAGACCGTGTAAAGAGAACCGATTTTAATTCAATGGTAAAAGGTTGCTAGCAATTCTTTTTTTTAAATTACATTTAGACGCAAGCGAATGAAAAAAGAAGGATAAGCGAGTTTAAGACCTTTGCTACTATGACAGCATGGTAACTTATCTAAAGAACGCGATCAAGATAATATATTTCGCGAAAATTTGTCACCTTAATAAGAAAATGTATAGTTGAAGACAAATAAGTTACAAGGCTAAGCGCTGGTTAACACATTGGTAGTAATAAAGCAGGGCAGATATCATCAACTTATCATATGTTGACAGTTTTTTTTAAAGTTAACCCTAATGGGTCAACCACATTTATAAGAGCTCCACCTCACTAAGTGAGCCACTATAAGACACGCCCGTGGAAAATTACTTTATAGTGAACCAGACTTATCGAGCCACTATAGGATTTACTCCATGGCAAATTATTGTATAATGAACCTGTAAATAAGTTCTACCTGCCTAAGTGAGCCACTATAAGATATTGCCAAGACAAATTACTCTATAACGAACCTGTATTTGAGCTTTAAGTGAGCCACTATTATACCATCCACTTGTTATATGAACCTTGATTGATAAGAGGACCACTTTTAATAAGTCGCACGGGGTCTGTCTTATTAATGTTCGGCTGTGGCATGTCTGGACCAATACTGGCTTCACGTACTTTAATGGAGGTTTGATAATAACAGAAATAATATGTTACGGTTGTAATAAAAACCTTGTATTTGTATTGTACATCGAAGTTTTCTTAGGCGGCTCGAATCCAATATAACACCACTACATTATGATATTGTATTTATTAAATACCAACGAATTTTGACTTAAAAAGATTACAAGAAGCCTACAAAACCCGTCTAAGAGTATTGGTGGACGTCATATTACCTGGAAATTGACATAATCTAACCACATTCCTCACAGTTCAGTATATGTCTTATACGTATTTTTCCATCTAGTACGATTTTGTCCGTGTACAAAGAATGTATCTTAGGAGGAAAAATGGAAGGTAAGGCGAAAAAGGACCAAATGAGAAGTGCGTCATATACCGACCCAGTCCTGACCGCACAGGTTGTGCAGGCTGATCAGAGCCGATATTTTCGTTTTTGACAAATGTTTTGAATATGGAATTATCGACTGAGGTACAATTTCTCTAAAAAGTGATTAAGGATATGAAATAAAATACATGTATTTGGTTGGCGACTTAAACGTCGTAGCTACAGCTTGAATAAATGTCGAAGTTTATCATGCACTCCTGGTATAAATGAATGTTCGAGTTGTTTAATCGAAAATTTTGATCGACGTCAATGATCTGTCAATTATTGTTGTATATTACTCGGGCTTGCTTTTAACCCTTTCCTATTTTGCAAAAATTTAGACCTGTCCAAATTCAAAGGTTTTGCAGGCGAAAATTTAATTACGATTTTATTTGAAAAATAACCATTCAACAGGGTAGAAAATATTGTGGGTAAAGAAGAAATTGCTTGTCACAAGCAATTTCTTCTTTTTCCACTATGTTTTCTCGATTATAAATTTAAAGGGACGAAAAAACCAGGGATTGAACAGGAAAGGATTAAACTTGAGGTATCTTTGAGTTTCCTCCAGATGAAACATCTGAGATGATTTCCCCCTTTATTTAAAGGAAACGTCAACCTTTACGAAAATCATAAAGGGGGGAGAAGGAAAGAAGTTAGACTCTTTGACCTGTAGAGCAATTTTTACAGATCTACCCTTCATTAGGAAACTTATTACAACTTGCTTGTCTATGATTGCACGTGTATTTGAAACTGGATGAAACAGAGAGAACACATTCGCATACAATCACGCTGTTTATGACCACTAGCTTTAGAAATTATCGTGGATAATTAAAAAAAAAAAAAAAAAAATGCCCGTAACAAGCTTTTTCTTCTTTGTTCAATTCGAATTCTACACTATATGATAAAGGGAAAAGATATCAAACTTAGAATTGACGTCTGCAACTTCTTTCACTTTGCTTTCGTCTAGAAATGGGTTAAAATGATTAGAAAAAGACACCCATGTGCCTGCTTGCGTCTCTATTCTACTTTCATAATTAAACTGTTTATACTGTTAACCAATTAAAAGACAAAATTTCAGACTGATGCATATTGAAAGATGTTGCAGACGGCAAACCAAAGTTGGTTTGAATTGAAAAACAACACCCATATGAGGAATAAAATATTGTGTGAAAAGAAGAAATTGTCTGATACAAGTAATTTCTTCGTTTCCCACCATGTTTTCCATACCTACATCTCTTACACGCGTTAAATGTGGATTGTGTGGTAATGGTTTAAATAATAGTCACTCTTATTAACATCGCGGATGTCAGTCTCGGTGTCAGGCTATTTTTGAATTTCTATCATTTATTTCGTCAACCATGTTTTATTCATTAGTGGGAAAGTTCTACATTCTATATTCTACAAGAATTGAAAGTCTTTCGCCCTTATTATATTGAAAAGAACACGAATCATATGTCCTTACTCGATATCACTTTTGTTTGCAGAGTGCCTCTAAATTAAACTTCTTCAATGTCCCACAGAGCATGTAAAACAAGATTTGACATCTTCCTCACAGCTATCAACATACTAGACCGATATTACCTCTATCTTTTTTCAATTTGTGTGAGTTATTCTAAATCAGCGTTCAAGTTTGTAATAAAATTACAATTTTTCGCCTCGTCGGACATCAAGAACATAATTCTATTCATAGGATTAGGCGCATAAGAGCAGGCCATGAAAAGTCGATTGTGATTCCGGGAGCGAAAAGATGTGCGGGCTAATCAAGCATGCCTTTATTCAATCACGTGGTGACAATTGAACGATTTATCTTGGGGACGAAGTCAAGTTCATTTGAATAAGACGGTCGAAAATAAGCGCAGATTATTCGCATTATAGCCAAAATCCAGACATAAAACCGATTCGTCAAGGATTAAGAATTAAAGTTGAACATCGTCAAAATTATTTTACGTTTTAATGAGAATACAAAATATGCAAAAATATAGTTTTCTTTTCAGGAAATGAGGTTTGACGATGTGTATTTGTCTGTTTGTTCTTGTATATCAAGAAGTAGGAAAGGAAGAGGGAAAAGAGGGGAAATTAAGAGAAAGAGATGAGAGGGGTGGAGGAAAAACTGAAGAAAAATGAGAAGGCGAAAAGGAGAAGAAGTAGAAGAAAGACAAGGGGGAAAATAAAAAGAAGAAAGATAAATACAAGACAGAGGGGAAGAAGAATAGCAAGAAGAAGAAAATAAGGAGTAAAGAAGGAAAAGGAGGAGGAAATGAAAAAAGGTTGATTAATTATATGGGTTTTAACACCAGTTTTTTTTAACAGTATTTCAGTCATATCGCGGTGGATTGAGACCTAACAATGGGTTTCTCACACCAGTACTATTACCATATCCAAAATTGAGAAGAAGAATGCATAAAATAGAGGATCGATAATAAAAGAGAAAGGGAAGAAGAAAATGATTGATTGAATTGATTGAATGGGGTTTAACGCCGCTTTTAACAGTCTTTCAGTCATATCGCGGCGGCTGGAGCACCTAACAATGGATTCCTGGTATTTCTCACACCAGTACTACCACTACATTCTTTCCTAGCCCCCAGCTGCTATCCCACTTAGGTTTACGATTATCAACCCATTGGTGAGAGACAATTGTCGGAAAGAATATTTGCCGCCGCCGGGGATCGAACCCATGACACCTATGATTGAAGATTAGGAGTCTGGCGCGCTACCGACTGCGCTATGACGGCGGCCAGAAGAAAATGAGCTAGAGGAGAAGAATAAACGGAAAGGAAGGGGTGTAAGACAAAGAAAGAGAAGAAGAAGCAAAGGAAAATGGAGAAGAACAACACAAAGACAAAGAATTAGGAGTAAGATAAGTGGAAGAAGAAAAAGCAGATACTAATACACAAATACCCCCCCCCCCCAAACAAACAAAACAAAACAAATAAAATCACAACAACAACAACACTCACTAACTTTAATCAAGATTCCAGGAGAAGACAAAGATTTGGATAGCGAGGACAGCTTACAAAAATATTTCCTGGAAGGAGTTTTCTTCAGCGATTTAAAGACAATTTACATATAGAGTAACTAATTGTATACATTATTTCGATCATTTCTAAAAGAAATGACTTGATAAAAATGAAAGGAGCTCAGAATTCCCTCGTGAAAACTTGCTTGGGCTTACATCAGCAACAGCAGCCGGTCAGCAGCAAAAACATCATCATCAACAACAACAACAGCAACAGCAGTCGGCCAGCAGCGAAAACATCATCATCTAGAAAGAGATTTTGGAAAATGATTAGTTTATACGGAGAATTGACCGATCGCGTCTATCAATCAAGGAATCAACCGACCAATCAAATCAATTATTCAGTCCGGACCTAAGCTTTCAACTCCATCATTTGCCGCCATTTTGTTGACCTTTTTTGTTGGTTTTGCGACATATTTGTCATAACTACAGCTCGTAAAAGCTAGACGACGTTTAACTCACCAACCAACCATTTTACTTTTTTGTTACATGCTACTGGCCATAAATTCTGCAAAATAGCGCCGTTTGAATTCGAAGCGGTTCCTGTTGGACTCGGTGGGCGTGGCCAATGCAGTAAGTGGGCGGGGCCAGCGATTGGTCTTATATGTAAGATGCCGCGGTAAATTGGAATGCTGTGCATGTCTAACGAATGAATTCAAGCAAAATTAACGACTTCTCTTTTGCTTAAAATAAATGCGGCTTAAATCATAGCGGTAAAACAGGATATCTCACTCTCCTTTTCACTCTTTCCCCCTACCTTACTCTCTATCTCTCTCTCACTTTCAAATATAAACGATAAAAACAGTAAACTATTAGCTAGATGGAAAAGGTAAAATCCAAAATTTCGTCTCAGAGCCACCAATATCCCCGTAACTACTGTTTTAAAGCTACAGTACGAATTTAGCACAATAGATATGTTATCCTTTATCATAACGAGGAAGAATCGACAACTGTAGTATTCATCAGTTAACTGTTAACAGTTTTAGCTGTAGGTAATTCAGACTGCAGAAGGCCCTCATAATGAACAGAACAGAACATATATGTTATTTCGGACTTTAGCAAGAATGTTTCTCATCTATGAATATCAAATACAAAGATCAAGGGTATGAAGTAAATAAACAAACAAGAATAAATATTGAAAGTCGTGGAATTTACGGTATCATACAAAAAATACATGTGTCCGAAAACGCATATATTGAGAGTACACTGTCTTAACTATTCAAAATCTATTTTAAGGTAAAAGATCAATTTTTCAAAAACAATTTTGTCAGTCGAAGAAAGTGGCATACAAAGTTTGTGCATACCTGGTCGAAGCCAATAGAAATTGATAATTTCAAATTATCAATATATCTTTTTCTAATAAATCTATATTTACTAAAAAACAAACAAGAAATGAAATTAATCCTCTACATCACTACATTTTCAAATATTGCATACACGTAACTGTTTGTCTAAACGATTAACATTGTGAACATGAAGATTGTGGGCTGACACCTTGAACTGTGTATTTCAATAATGTCTGTATTAATTTACAGACGAGAAAGCTACAGACTTTTGATTGTATCCTCTTTCAAAAGATCGGGACGTATTGTTAAAAATTGTCCGTCTATTAAAAATTTAACTCATTGACACTTTCAATTTTACTCAAAGATACTATAGTCATACCTGGTATGAAAGTAGCTTAAATATTTGTGCATTTGCCGATTACAAGTTTAAGATCTATTATTATGGGCTTTCGTCTCTTCTCGGGCCATAGCGTTTCACTAACACCCCTGTTCAACAATTTTGTCTTCAAAAATGATACTTTAGGAGCTGAAAGCAATGAATTTTTTATTGCATGGTAAAATATTGTTTTGACAAAGTCTGATAAAGCAACTTATTCCACCAAATTATTTCTAGGGTTGACTTGCATTGCGCTGGGCTATAAGAAGGGTATTTATTGTTTACGAAAATAATTTTGAATAAATTCTAGATGATTTCAACCATATGACACTCACAGCAACCAATATTCTAATATTTTTTTTTTTAAATATGCATCGTAAAAAGTCACGACAACAATGACATTTCTAAGTTATTCAAAGGTGAGCAATTACAGTGCTGACAGCCCTTTGATCATCTAAGAAGTGTGACAATAAAAGGTTTTCTACCTGTAATTTAAAGACTACAAAGCACATTTTGTAGAAAATCTGTGACACTTTTGGCAAATTCTTATGTAACAAAAAAACTGACTATTCAGAAGTCTGAAATGATGATAATAATAACAATAAGAAGAAAAAGATACAGTTCTTTTGTAATAACGCTTACCAAATTATATTTCTCTTTCCCCACAAGTTCAAGCTATTGTAAAATATATTGTTATGACGTGGAAAAAACATTAGAGTATTAAGCCTCGAATTTGGAACCATTAAAAGAAAACATAAAGCAAAATAAAAGCTGTTGTTTCGTGTAAAATTTATGCATGTTTAAAAAATGGTAAATTTGGTTCAGAGTCAGAAATTTGGGACATGATTTTATGCTAGATTATCTTAGCGAATACCCGCATATACGGAAGTCATCAAAAGGGGGGGGGGGGGAGCTTTGACAGCAGCTCAATGCTTGTATTGCTTGGCAGACGTCTTACTTGATAAGGACATTTCGGCTGATTGATGACACGTGTTGTTCAATCAATCACTAGATGATCGGAGATGATGGTCACGAGCTGTCCATTGAAATTGTCAGAATATTGATTAATACATCGCTGGCCACACCCACTGATCTCCGACAGATCTTTTTCCTTTTTTTTCGTGCCTTGATGACGTCACGTAGTAAAAAAAACGAGGACGGATACTTTTAAGAAAGAATGCATTATTCCACGTTAATTAACTTTAAATGAAGAAAAATTATAACAAACATATTCTACACATTATGTGAAACGTTTAGGCATGTTATTTATAGTTATTTAATGAGCTCTGATATAGATACGAATGAAAATGTATTCTCCGGGGGCATCAGGCGGATCGGAAACGGATAAGAATGAATGTAACGACCAATTTGACATTGAAAAAGAAATGATGAAGCTTAAACAAATGACAGAAAGGGAAAGCGAAAAGAAGAAAGGACAAAATGATGAGACTAAAGAGAGAAATTACAAACTCAACGAAACATTGGCTATTGAAAAGAAGCTACTTTACACAAAGAGAGAAGACTTATTGATTAAACAAACAGGCGCTGGAGTTAAATTGACTTTTAATAGTGGTACTTACGAACTATTCAGAAATAAGGTAGAAGAATATTTTGTTTCCGAAAATCATAGTGTTAGCAAAAAGCCGGTAGTTGACGAACATGGTTATCTTGTAGAAAGTCTACAACATATACATGTAACATGCTCAAGTCGATAAACGGATTTGATGACAGACATGCCAAATATAGATGAAAACATGCAAATCTGGTTGTCGCGGGAGAGTAGCACGGTTGATGATCTTAATGCAAGAGTCAAGCTTTTGGCTCTTAAATTTCTAAATGGTTCGTCGGATGGTACAAATGAAATGCATACCAAGTCTGATGAAAAATGTACTAAAAGAAAGAAGTGTACCCGATTCCATATATTGATTGGTGAAAGCGAAGAACCCAGTACTCCATCGCATTCGATAGAAAAGCAGGTTGCAGGAGATCACCCGGCCTCTGAATCATCGGAAACAAGGCCAGATTTAAACCATGACGAATGCACAAATGTACATGATAATTTGTGTCAGTTAGAAACAACACAAAGCCATATGGTGAATGAAATAAAACATTAAACAATCTACTGCAAAGCGTAAAGAATGAAGCTGTTGAGTTCTATATGAATACCAACATGCAATTTTCTTCTCAAATAAGAGTTAAAATCAGCAGCATCAAAAAGCAAATATCGTTTAAACAACAGGAAACTAACGAAAAGTTGGAATACCTTGCAACAACGAATAATAGATGCTTAATTGAAACAAAACAAGCCAATAATAATTTACAAAATCAAATAAAACCAATTCAGAATACAGGGAATAATATTTCGCGTGGACAGGTTCAAACAACTGAAAATATAAGTTCTGGCCAGAGTGAAGTCGAAAAGGATTTCAATTAACAAAAGTAGTAAAAATGAAGATGTGGGTTGCTTTCATCGCGAGAAATCGGAAAATATGAACAAGAAATTCCCATAAAAAAATCAGCAAACTCTACCAAAATATCAAATATTTGCCAGAATAGTCAAGATGTGGATAGTGATGACGTCAAAAATAAATTCGGTTCGGTTTCAAACAAAAGGGATTACATATAACTTCATTAAATATACACCTCTTATTACCGAAATTAGACGAAATTCGTATAATGCTATGCAAAACACATTCTCCTTCTATTTTTGGATTGTCTGAAACTTTTTTGACGGAAAAAGTTACAGAATCGGATCTGTTTATAAATGCTTACGTATTTAAAAGAGAAGACCGCTCGGTTTTGGGGGGGGGGGGTGTTACTAATATATAAAGCCGATATTATTGTTTATGGGTGATATAGGAAGTATTTGGCTAGAAGTTAAATTTCTGAAAATGGGTTTTACTGAATTTTGCGTATAGACCACCAAATAGCAAACAGGTTAAGAAGGTACAAGACTTTGGGCTTTATAAGCACGTTACAACTAGAGTAACGAATAATTCTAGCATAATTGATCATGTATATACTACATGCAAACAATTGATCCCCGAGACATTAGTGTTGAAACTAGCGATACGTGATCATTTTCCCGTTGCTATGACATACCAAAATTAAGCAAAGTTTAATATCGAAACTAGATTTAACACGATTTTCTACCGGGCTTTTGACACTTTGACATGAACGTTTTCTTATTCGATGTATTCCGTATCAATTTTGATATCATTGAGACAATATCAGGTCCCGATAATGCACTGCAGTTTCTCTATCGTTTATTGAATGATATTCTAAGTATCTCCCTTTGAAAGAGAAACGTGTTAAAAGACTTAAACAGCCAAAATGGTATCATGGTGAAATCAAAAATGCCATATTGACAAGAAACAAAATTAAACATATGGGAAACTGGGGATTGTACAAGCTTTGGAGAAATAAAGTAACTTCCATTATAAGAAAAAGTAAAAAAGATTTCTTTAATCAAGCAGTTAAAAATAAATTCCATCCGAAACATCTTTGGCAAAATCTTCGCAATATAAAGACAAACAACATAATTGAACATCAATTGCCTTCTAAATTACAAATTCAATCATCTGAGGTTGAGGGCATTAGAAATATCGTGCATGAGTTAAACAATAACTTCGTTAATATATCGCATATTGTAGATAAGGTACCTATTGATGAAGAATACTTCAAATCCCTGAAAATCGACCTGTGTGATAGTAATTTTGAAATAAAACTGATAACAGCATTAGAAGTGAGAAAAATCATTGAAAATTTGGATAGCAATAAATCGACTGGGCTTGATGGAATCGGACCAAAAATTTGAAAATTTGCAAAGATTTCATTTCTAAACCTATTGTAAGCATTATAAAAAAATGTTTTTCTATGGAAGTTTTTCCAAAAGATTTTAAAAAGGCGATTGTTAAACCCCTTTTCAAAGTAGGCGATAAAAGCGATTCTAACAATAATAGACCCATTTCAATTTTACCCATTTTGTCGAGGTCTTTGAGAGACACACCGCTAACCAGCTTAAAACGTTCTTTGTGCAAACAAATATATTGTTTTGCCACCAATCTGGTTTTAGAGAGAACCATCTGAATTAGATCGAGGTTATGTGGTAGGATCTGTATTCCTTGGCTTTAAGATACCAGGCAGTAAAAAATGGCAACGTTTCCTCCGATATGAGATCAATTACTTCTGGTGTTCCGCAGGGATCACTACTATCTTATTTCTAATTTATGTAAATGACCTTTCGTTCACCATATCTTCAAACTTAGATATGTATGCTGATGATGCAATACTTCATAAATGTAGTTCTTCGGTACCGCTTATAAATGAATTGCTACAAGATGATCTTACTCGAATTGAAAAGTGGTGCAGACACAACAACATGATTCTTAATCCTGCAAAAACTACATGTATGCTAATAGCGTCTAAGCAAATTTTAAAAAAAATGTTCTGAATTATGTCTAATTATACGAGATAGCAAGATAGAAAAAGTTTATTCTCAGAAGCTTTTAGGTGTACATATTGACAATACTTTGTGCTGGAAATTTCACGTTGATCAGTTATGTGGTTAATTGACATCACAGCTTTGTTTACCTAAAAGAGTTAATAACTTTCTTACTATGGAAATTAAACAAATGTTTTGCAACTCTTACATCACTCCGTATTTGACTATGGGTGTATTCTTTGGGGTCAGTGTAAATCCTCATTAGCTTAAAGAGACAACAAAATCCAACAAAGAGCTGCTCGAATTATTCGATGCCAGCCTAGGAGGTCTAGTTCTGAGAAAAATTTCATTTCTTTGAAATGGTTATCTTTTGAAAACCGATGTAAATATTTCACGATTCCAATGGTTTATAAGACGTTCCATGGGTTAACTCCCTCGTATTTGTCCGAATTTGTAGCAGTCAGTAACATAATTTCATAATTTCATAATTTAAGATTAGGGTCTGGCAACTAGTTATCTCACAAATGTGTTCCCAGAACTGAATTTTTGAAGAAAACATTTTCTTACACCGGTATGAAATGTTGGAATGCCATATCAACAAACATTCGAACTATTACAAATTTATTTTACTTTCAAGGCTCCCTGAAAAACCTTTTGATGTCTAGTAACGGGTTATAGTTACAATTACTTCACCCAGAATTGTGTATATCAATTGAGATTACCTTTATGTTAACTAACATTATCATTTCTCAACATTATCATCACTATTTCAGAAAATGATTTATCTAATTCATGATTGTGTGGGTTTTACAGGTAAGGCTTTTGCTTTTTCTTAAGCCTTTCTCATATTTTGACAATGCTAGATTATTGCATTGTGCCCATATTCATAGTCATCACCAATTTTATTGTTTTTCAATTCGAATTATTAACTGTAAGGTTATGATAATCATAACCTCTAGCTCATCATTGCAGAGGGCCTCATTGAAAATCAGTTCTTCATTGTATTGTTTCGTATGATGTTAGCTTAATGAGCTACCTTCTTTGAATAAAGATTTTATTATTATTATTACACTAAAATATTTAACGGCGTAATTTTCCGAAATTTAGGGTCAGTAACATCTACCAAAATAAGAAAATGGTTGGTTGGCGACCTAATGTCGTAACTACAACTTGAATATGCTGTACTTGCGATGTCTAAGTCGCTAAACCAACAAAGTGCCACACATAAATGTCGGCCAATGTCGTAATTCAAACTTCACCTCCGGTCTAACCGAATCATTTGATGGGTCCATTTACTATTTTCTTGACATCGCGATCCCTCAATTTGACACCAAAATTACTCAGTCACAATTTGAGGGTTTGTTTCTAACAAATTCAAGCTTGATGTGAGAAAACAAAAAAACAAAGACATAGGTTTATTAATCTAGTGGAAGAAAGCTTATGCTGACATTATATTGTGACGGAATAGTTCGGTAAAATGACCAGTCACTTAGACCCACAGATGCTTTCATTTCATGCTTGTTGATTCTTCACGTTCTACGGATCCAAATTATCATGGATTGAAGATCCTTAAAAGAACGATTGCTTTTTCGATATTAACCTTCAATAGGAATGTAAATTTAAAAAAAGGAGAGAGAGAGAGAGGGGAGAGAGGAGAGAGAGGAGAGAGAGAGAGAGAGAGAGAGAGAGAGAGAGAGAGAGAGAGAGAGAGAGAGAGAGAGAGAGAGAGAGAGAGAGAGAGAGAGAGAGAGAGAGGGTGTAAACTGCGGATTTGTCGTCGTAAAAAATCCGCGTCCCCAATCAGAAGCAATCCAGATAACAACGAAATAGCAAACAAACTGCACTATGCTGGTTATCTACCTTACCTTATGTTACTTTTGGTCAATAAAAGTGAATACGACAGAACAAATATAACCAGATTAGCCTTGTTACAAAGTACACTTTTCTTAAATGTGATTTTTCTAAAAAAAGTACTAGATGTTTTAATCGGGTTGTATGATCATGTGCCTATTTTTCCAGTGTACGAAACTAGCTTGCTCAAGCAGTGAGCAATACGAAAAATTGCCAATTTGATTATTCCATAGAAATATTTTATTCGTGATGATGTGTACATTAAAGTATTCTTAATCGAAATTTCAAAGGATCAAGAATGAGGCCAATTCGGATTTTGTGTAAATAATGCATTTTTTGCATGTTTAATAGGGTTATCTAAATTGAAAAGTTTTTGATTTACAAATAGTTTTTTCCAAGTTACCCAATATTTTCGCTTTCAATGTTGTTCAGATATGCCAACTACGATAAACTCTGAATTTCTGTACACATTGATTTTCATGGAATCGCAAAAATATCAGTAGATAAAACAACCTTTGGTAATCTGGTTTGATAATTTCCAATTTTGTTTATTTAAAAAGAATTTTTAGGGGAAACCCGTAAATTAAGTAATTCTCTTTTAATTCAGAATTTTGCTTCGTTTGAAACGCTGCTTAAAGCAAATGCGCGTAACTGATAAACGCCATTAAGTGTCTATCCATGAATCTCATATCGCAGGCAGCTGTCTTATCAAGGTGCGTGTATCAGATGAATTGTAAACAGGCAGCTGTCTGATAAAGGTACGTGATCAGATTGATTTTAAACAGGTAACTGTCTTATAAAGGTACGTAAATTACACAGATCCAATACAGATAGCTGTCTTATCAAGGTGCGTGTATCAGATTGATTTTAAACAGGTAGCTGTCTTATAAAGGTACGTAAATTACACAGATCCAATACAGAAAGCTGTCATATCAAGGTGCGTGTATCAGATTGATTTTAAACAGGTAGCTGTCTTATAAAGGTACGTAAATTAAACAGATCTAATACAGATAGCTGTCTTATCAAGGTGCATGTATCAGATTGATTTTTACACTGGTATCTGTTTTATCAAGGTGCGTGTATTATAGGGATCTTATACAGGTAGCTGTCTTATCAAGGTGCGTATATCAAACGGATCTTATACAGGTAGCTGTCTAATCAATCGCGTGTATCAGATTAATTTTACACAGGCTTCTGTCTTATCAACGCGTGTAGCCGCCGTCATAGCGCAGTCGGTAGCGCGTCAGACTCCTAATCATGTCATTTGTTCGATCCCCGGCGGGATCTTATCAACGCGTGTATATCAGACGGATCTAATACAGGTAGCTGTCTAATAAAGAAGCGTGTATCAGATGGATCTCATACAGGAAGCTGTCTTATTAAGGCACCTGTTTAAGATTTACTTTGTAACACAAGTGGCTGTCTTATCAAGATGCATGTATCAGACGGATCTTATACAGGTAGCTGTCTTATCAAGTTGCGTGTTTAGATTGACTTTTGCCTACAAGCTAGTGACTCACATTCTGCAGATCATGAGATAGCATGGTCTTACCCGATACTTAAATACATGTATCGTCAGCATACAAAAGAAGTTCATTATTTACAACAGTAGGCATGTCATTAACATAGATGAGAAATAATAAAAAGCCTAGGATGCCTTTGGGAACTCCGTATGAAATGGGTGCAAACGATGAACGGGTCCCTGTAACATCGACTAGTTGTTGTCTATCTGAGAGGTAGGGCCTAAACTTAATCAAGATATCCCGACCAAGACCTTAAGCTTTAATTTTGATAATAAGATGCAATGATCAACGGTATCAAAAGCCTTCTTCAAATCCAACAAGACCATATAAACCATGTTACCCTTATCCATCTCTATTCTTATAAAATCAGAAAGAAATATTAAACACGTTTCCGTAGAGAAATTGCCAAAGACAAGTATTTGGCCAGAGTTTCGAAACATTTGAGTTTGTTGTAGGCTTAACCCTTGTCATGCTGAACCCAGAGTATTCCTGTTTTGGCAGATGTAAACAAAATCCAGCCTGCACATAAGTGTAGTCTGACCTTTGTCTGCACCTCCTGGTTATCAGCTTTCAGCCAGAGTTTGTTAAATAATTAATTTTAAAAAGAAATATTGCCCCGCATGAAAATCTTCCATGCTGTCAGTCCTTTGATTTTAAAGCGATTCCGTTCAGCATGATAAGGCTTAAGAGTGCGACTACAGCTTTTCTAAGATAATGTCCTTGTTATCATTTTTTATCCTAAGTTATCCAAAATCGAACTAGTACATGGTATCATTATGGCTAAGTTCATAGAAATTAGAACCCAAAACAAAGGCCTTTTGTCAGTAGGAAAATATTATCTTAATAACAGCACACATGAAATGTGTGCCCATCAAAGCATGGGAGTAACGTTAACAATAATCAAAGTTTCTCAATTACTAACAATGCTACGATGCAATCTCTTTTCTGCCTTAGGCAAGCCCCAAAACGCTGTCTCATTCTTTTAGAATAAACCCTCATTTGGAAACAAATGGCCAGATTGCTCACATGATCTCATAACTTCAGAATAGGAAAAGTTTTATTGACGAATACTAAATTGTTCAGTAGATATTCATTAACAGATTAACGATCTTATGTAACACAGCCTTCAAGCATAATCCAATGTCTCAATGCAACATAGACTTCTAGATAGGTTATTTCATAACGACTGCGTTTGAAACGCTGGAAACTATTCGGAGTGCTGTAAATCGCATTGTCTGTCATAGGAATGTGTGATGGAATGTGATATGTAAGTAGGAGTGGACATCATGCTTAAAACCTCCAAGTGGAATTGTTGAAGTATACTTTAATCAAGTTGATCCGCCGACCAAGATAGGTTCATTGTTGGTATCAAGAAAGAGATTGTAGTTGTTCTAACTAAGGTCGTTAGAAAATACCCGACCCTGATAATAGAAGCGGTATGACATTCATCAACACAATGTACAACAAGGTAATGCCGTAATGAACTTAGCTTTTGCGTTTGTTTTTTTTTAATCTAACCCGGTTTTACAGAGTAACTTAAACTTTCAGAGTACCAACACACGTGATGATAAACCGGTACAATTTTTTTTCTTATCAGTGGTGGATTGCTATTATCAATCCAATAGGTTGTCTAGTTATTTTAAGACGTTTGGTATGAACTAAATGCGATATACTTGGTCGGTTTCCTTTTTTAAATAAGAAAGTTTACTAGAAAGTATAACCCTTTGAAAGAAATTCCGGCGCCTGGTGCAACATAATTATGTAATTCTCATTAAATAAAATAATCATTTTAAAAAAGATAAATGGCTTATCTACATCGTTATGTAAAAAGCATGTAACTCCAATGTGAATGTTTGCTGTCATTCAACAGACATTTTCTAGACTGGACAATCAACACATATTGCTTTGTTATCTCTCAATCACTAAACAGCACGTCTGTTAGGTCCTGCTAAGCTAATAAAATTGTAGTTCATTGAAAATATGTCCTACATCAATTGTGCAACTTTCATTTCATCACAAATCAGGTCATTCGAAAGCTATTGTTACCCTCATTTTATTGCCATAACGTTGATCCCTAGGTCGACTTAAGCTGTAAATGATTAGAAGAACAAGAAAATAAGAATATCTACCCATTACTTGACTACATACTTTAAGACTGGTCCAAACTGAAAAACATTACAGGTGACAATTTCAAGTTGAAGAAATTTTATTTTTTTCTTCCTGGGTAGATAACATTGTAGATAATGACGAAATTGCTTGTAAATTCTTCATTTTCCATAATATTTTGCCAAGCTTTTATCTGGAAATGCGTATATCGGATTGATTTAAATATTAACCGAAGGACAAAAAAGAACCTCTTATAAAGTGCGAATAGTAACGACCATTATCAGTCTGTGAGGACTGGGCAGACTAACTAGCTCCGAACTAATTGCTCCTGACGAATCTACAATGACGAATCTACCTTGTAAAAATGGAGTTTGACCTCTGGTTGACCTTCGACGGAACCAATACTTTACTAAATCCTTTCCCGTTTTGAGCTCCACTGGCTGAAAGCCAGAGAGCTATTTTCATGGCATTGTGTCCGTCGTGCGTGTGTGTGTGCGTCCGTCCGGTCGTCCGTCCATCCGTTAACTTTTACTTTGAAAATCTTCTCCTCAGAAAGTACTGAATAAATTTCATCCAAATTTCACTGAAATGATCCTTGAGTGACCCTCTATCAGATTCCCTCAAAGAATTTTGATTGGATGAAAAACATGGCTATAATGGGCGGGGCTTATTTCCATATATGGGGAAAGCTTTTAAAATCTTCTTCTCAGAAACTTGTAGATGGATTTCAACCAAAATTCACTGAGACGATCCTTGGATGACCCCCTATCAGATTCCTTCAAAGAAATTCGATCGGTTGAAAAACATAGCTTTTATGGGTGAGTCTTATTTCCATATACGGTAAAAGCTTTGAAAAACTTCTTCTCAGTAACCTGTTCATGGATTTCAACCGAATTTCACAAAAATGATCCTCGGATGAACCTTTATCAGATTCCTTCAAAGAATTTTGTTTGGATGAAAACATGGCTTTAATGGGCGGGTCGTATTCCCATACATGGTAAAGGCTTTGAAAATCTTCTTCCTAGAATCTAGAGGATGTATTTCAACCAAATTTCACAGAAATGTTCCTTGGGTGAACCTTTATCAGATTCCTTCAAAGATTTTTTATGAGGATGGAAAACATGGCTTTAATGGGCTGGGCTAATTTCCATATATGTTGAAAACTTTGAAAAAAATCTTGTTCTCAGAAACCGGTGGATGGATTTCAACCAAATTTCACTGAAATGATCCATGGGTGAGCCTTTATCAGATTACCTCAAAGAATTTTGATCGGATGAAAAACATGGCTTTAATAGGCGGGGCTATTTCCATATATGGTAAAAGTTTTGAAATTATTCTTCTCAGAAACCAGTGGATAGATTTCAACCAATTTTGACCGGATCAATCCTTGGGTGTCCTTTCATCAAATTATGAAAAAGAATTTTGATCAGAAGAAAATAATGCTTTAGTTGGCAGCGCTAATTTCCATACATGGTATGTACTGAAAGCTTTGTAAATTTCTCAGAAATCTGTTGATGGATTTCAAGCAAATTTCACAGGAATGTTAACCAGATGAGTGTTTTTCAGATTCCTTCATATAATTTTGATTGGGTGAAAAACATGGCTATTATGGTGCATGGTGGGTTATGTCAATATATGGTATACAGTGAAAATTTTACATAATGAATTTTACATAATTTGACTGGACTTTTGTTAAAACAATGAAAAGTTTGAAATGGTTCTCTAAAAATATTTCAAATATTTTAATGATTTAGATTAATTTTCATTATATTCAGTTTATTTTAAATTAATCAAAAAATTTGCTTAACGAGTACATTCATGCCTGTGGAGCGATACAGGCGCTCAAGCGCCTTTTTTTAAAATTTTAGTCTGGTGAAAATTCAAAGAAGTCGCATACAGCTATTTTAATTTGATGCAATTTGAAATGAAATCAGTCTTTGTGATAGAAAATATTGTGGTAAAAAGAGAATGGCTTATTACAAACAATTTCTTCTTTATCCAAAATGTTTTCTCAAGTATAAAATAAAAGTGACGACAATTTCGGGTTTGTACAGGAGAGTGTTAAGGTAAAAAACTTATCGACCATTGACTCTTCTCATAGTATATTCCGTACTTTAATTTGTTTATTTTCAAAGCTTTTTTATGGACTCCGTAGCATCAGTGTTATCAAGTTTGGGTTATCCAATAGGATGTTACTGTGTTTGATGAGAAGTAGTACCCAGATAGGTTCGATTCATTATTTTTCAAGATCTGTCTCCCACAAATAAGTGTACATTTTGAAAATGGCGTGATACGCGGATTTTATATTTTTTGTAAAACGCGAAAAGACTCATCTTAAATACGAAAACATCTTCCAATAACCCGCTTAGTGTAGATGCGGTCACTGTTTCAACCACGGGAGTGATAAGCTATACAGTTACATATCTACAGATGTTTATTTCTTTCTTGATAAGCCTTTTCAATCCATAACCAAACAACGAAATTTTGACTATTTACAGACGACATTTAAAACCGCTTTGAGATTGAAAACTATAAGGCCCAGATAGGGTAGAAAATATTGTGAAACAACTAATTCTTCCTTTTCTAACAATGCTTTCTTAAAAGCATTTATCCTGGGGCGTAAAAAGCGTGATTGTGTAGGAATGGGTTAAGCTTCTACAGGATCACGGAAGGTTTGAAATATATACAAGATCTCTCATTTGTCTCTTACAGGTAATAATTCTGAATGAATATTGCTAATCTAATATTGTCCAAGTTTCTTAAATGATATCATTATTTGTGGAATGTCTTCGGAAAAGCATAATCTCGTAAAAATATAAAAATATCGATCTTGAATGATTGATTGAATGGGGTTTAACGCCGCTTTTAACAGTATTTCAGTCATATCGCGGCGGCTGGAGCACCTAACAATGGATTCCTGGTATTTCTCACACCAGTACTACCACTACATCCTTTCCTAGCCTCCAGCTGCTATCCCACTTAGGTTTACGATTATCCACCCATTATATCGATCTTGAAAGCTTATAAGAACGCGATCAAGTGAATTTGGTTTAATGTGACTTTCAATCGTATTTCAGTAAAACCGCGGTTGGTAGGTGCACCATACCATGGTTTCCTGTCATTTTTTCAAACTAGTAACGTGTATAATTGCAACAATAAATTTGGGTCATTACATGTGTAGCTGTTCAGCCAACTTTACAGTCAAATTACTTATCATACTTCAATCGGTGAAAGACAAACGACGCATGTGACTATTGGATTTTTTTCCGAACTTGTCATCGTCCTCAGGGACCCTGAATTATATGTAACTTTTAAACAAACCAGGCTAGGCGAGAGGATATGCTTAAAAAGGATTATCTATATGAAAATTGCCAGTTTGTAAACCAAAACGGGCATATAACTCTACTATGTCAATACAGACGTCCATCATCAGTACTCTCAGTGTTTGATTTTTATTACGTTCTAGAAGAAAATAGTCAGCCATTTCCTTGGCATCTTTGTCTGTTTTAAAACACTTAAGTCGGGTGTGTTAATGGTTGAATGAGGTTGAATGAGGTTTATTCCTGTGCTATCTTCCCTCTGTGCTGTTACCAAATTGTACATTGGTACTTTCAATTAATTACATTTGTTTTTATCCTTGTTCAGTATGGGGAAGTTGCGAATTTTATTTTTTTCCAGTTTGATTATACATAAATCTTGATGGACATAGTTTATGGTTGAGCAATAACACTGAAATGTATTTACGAATGCATTATATAGCTGACCTTAAAACGAGGCAGTGCAAAGAAACTAAGGATAAACTCCAAGTAAAATACTGATACGGACAAATACAAGAGCACATTCAGGAGAGTAACCCAAGAATGGCCCTCATTGGGAGGACAGTTGATTTTGGTCGAGAAGCCCGCATTTGATAACAAAACGGATTTCTATTTTTATCTCTGTACTATCATTGGTATTTACTGTATATCAAACCACAAACTGACATTGCCCTTGACATAGTAAAGACGAGGTAGTGTTAAGATAAAAACTAGGACAATGACATGTATTTTGAACACAGATACCCCTTCCGCAGGCTTACAACAATGTAGCTTTACCATTTCTTTCAAAGGTTCCTGTATTCTGGTCAAGATATTTCGTATCGTATTATGTTAAAAAGAATACATGCTTGGATGTTATATTCTTTAAATCTGGATAAACACTCAAGAATTTGTTGCAGTCTTTGAAATTCCTTATTTTATATTATGATGAGTAAAACAGACTAAAATAGAAACGGCTAATATGTATAAAGTTAACCCATTCCCAAGCGACAAAACTGAACGAGGGTGCAGACGACAAAAAACAGTTCTTTGCCTTTTAGAGTAGAAACATTATTGGCAATGAAGAAATGCTTGCCAGAATTAATCATATCATAGTCCAACATGTTTCCCAAGCTCTTTTCACATGTGGTGTTAAAAAAGCGGTATTGTGTTGAAATAGGTTAAAGACATCACGCGTCGAAATTCGTTCGTGGAGCAATAGTTATCCCGATCACAAACAAATGATGAAATCAGTAGTAATCAAGAACTCATTTTAGAACAATTTAATTTTTAGTTTCGTCTATCAAAAACGGGCGTTCTGATTGGTCGGAAAAATTAATCATAACACCATGATCAGAATTTTGAGCACACAACGATATTGTATGCTTCCGCACAAAATAGTCCAATACAAAAAGGCATCAAAATTTCTAAAATATTTGCTTTTGACTCGATGCTTTTAGATTATAAGAAATGAAGAGAATATTTTTGTTTTCATGGAGGTATGAACCGAAAAACCTTATCGAACTTTGTATGAATCCGCTTCGCGTATTCTTACAGTGTGATTAGTTTTTTCGGTTCATACCTCCACGAAAACAAAAAAATATTCCTTTCATCTCTTAATTGACAAAGGCGCAAGGATACTTCAGGTATGCAGTAATCTAGATCAATTGTGTTAAACTTTCATTTTGACTTCAAGTAGATGTCACGTGTCAAGCTACTTGTTAATGCCAGAATTCAACAATGAAGCTGTAAAATGAAATCGGATCAACCTTCAAATGATGGTTATTCAAATAAATGCTAATCCGACGGAAAGAACACTTCAGTTTAGATAACTTTTGTGACAGAGCTATTTATTACCCAACGATTTATCATAATCATTACTGCTGAGGCCGAGACGCATTGAAACTACCAGATTTAAAATTTTTTATGGCGAGGATTGAATTGAGCAATGAGGATTTGTGCGATGGAAATGGATTGTATTTAGTTCACAGTGACACCATTTGGGTTATATCAATCTAAAATAATAACTAAGAAATGAAGACATTTCGAATATCGGTGCTTTTAATCCTGGAGCTCTTTATCCGAATTCCCACTTATGTTAAATCAAGCGCAGGTAGGCATTTCGAATAATCAGCACTATACTGTATAATACATAATGAGCTTACAGTGCAAAGGCACATACCATAGAATAGCCGAATGTATTAGACTATTCCTGTCTGTACCAGTGCTACGACAAACAAACCCGTTTTGTTTGTATACTGTTACAAATAAATAGTTTGCCGTCATTTGTGTCACAAAGTATTCGGACTGTTCTATGCTTTTTTGTCCAAAGTTAACTCGGGTAAAAACGCTAAGTAAAGAATAACCTCTTTGGTAAAAGAATAACGGGTATTTTCGCTTGGACATAGAACTATGCCTTGCGATAAATAACTTAACCCATTCCCACACAGTAATGCCATCTGGTGCTCCCAAGAAAAAACTATTTTAAAAAACGTTGTGTAGAATGAAGAAATTGCTTGTAACAAGCGATTTCTTCGTTTTACACGATGTTTTATATCCATAAATTTAAAAAACCTAAATTTTCACAAGCTTTAAATTGTCGTATGCAATTTTCAATTTGGATCAGTCTAAAATTTTGTCGTCGAGTGATGGGTTAAAACCCTCTACTTCGTTTCACCTCATTATCGTGTTGATAATTTCACGATAGTGTTATGCGATCATATAAATCTTCTTGACGAACTAAGTATTTCCTTTCGATTTGTTTGTTATTAACATATCCAGTGACATGATTATTTTGTTTATTTTTAAAATAGACCACTGTAATTTGTTTCGAGAGACAAGACTCTTAATTGTAAGCGTATGTTAATGAATCACACATTCATTGTACCAGGGAGTTTTATCAATATTTTTTGTCCTTTTTTTAAATAGACAGAAAAAACGAAATATATCACATCCAAATCTTTTTTTAAAATCTTACTATATTACTAAGCAATTGTTTCAGCTTAACCCATTTAAGGACAATTACATGTTAGTGGGTTTCCTTATCTGTATCTAAATATACGGTATCCTGCTACTGTAGCTTATCATAATGGATTTGAAGTTGATTTTATATATATTGATATACATGTATATAGAGAGGGTAAACGTTTGTTTTCGAGTAAAGTCGATTTTTATTTCATAGAGTGAACTACGCAAGCTACATTTTACACGAGAGACATAGTGGCGGAGCCACGAGTGAAAATATGCATTTGTTGTTCACGAAAAACAAACGATTATTCTATTTCTTTAATTCAGAAAGAGGCCATTTATGGCCTTTCTTAAGGAATATCCAAAGGCGCGTGATTTCGAACGTGAATAACATGGCAAAATGACGACGTCATCAACGTCTTTGGTCCCGCGTAGATGACATTAAGTAAACCCAAATTAACAAAAGCAGGGCTTAATATACCTTAACAGGTTATCATTTTGATAATTTCACTGTTTTTCGTTGATGAATTATTGGAAATAAATTGTGGAAAATGAAGAAATTGCTTGTTAAAAGCATTTTTTCAGCGTCCACAATGTTTTCTATCCAAAAAGAGGGGAAAATAAATAAATAAATAAATGAATAGATAAAATAAAATTCCATTAACTTGAAATTATCGTCTGCAGCTTCTTTCAATTTGGACTGGTCAAACCAATATATATATAAACCAATATAATTTTTTATGTCAGAATGGGTAAAGTGGGTTTGTTAAAATTAAGCATTGGTAAATTATTATCAATGTCAGGGCTCGTTTTTTACTCATAAACCGGGGTGTTGACCCTCTGCAATTCGAAAACATCCTGCTTTGATCATTAGAAAGTCGTCTCAAGGGGATCAAAATGGGAGACCAAATTTTCATTTATATATATATATATAAAGTAAGTTATTAAAACACATATGAATTTAATGCTATCTCCGTCGTTTATAAGAGAAATAGAATCAACACATATAATAAAAGGATTACGTGTTTAATTTGCTCTATTTTCTTTTGACCCCGTAAAAATCAGATTTGATCTCTAGACTTCCATTGACAAGGGTCAATGGCTCATCAACATCAAAAGCTAGCAGCAGCCCTGAATGTCTTTTACTGGTTTGAATACGAACAGCGACCATGCTCTTTTGACCCGTTACCACACAATTACGCGTTTTGACGTCCAACGAAAAAAAAAAAAAAAAAAAAAAGGGAAAACAAACAAACAAACAAACAAAAAAAAAAAAGAAAGAAAAAAAAAAAAAAAAAAAAAAAAAAAGAAAAAAGAAAACGGGAAACAGTGTGGAAAATGATGAAATTAATTTCAAGAAAAATCTTAATTTTTCACAATGTTTTTCTCACCTAGAAAGTCGAAATATTTAGAATTTCATAAGTTTTAAGTTGTCGTCTGCAATTCCTTTCAGTCTTGCCAGTCTAAAATTCTGCCGTCTAGTAATGGATTAAAAAACATATGTCCAACACCCTTCAATACTTCGAATTTGAATCGCGCGAATCCTGTATCATACATTGGCATGCCTTGATATTTGAATATAAGATGTCGGAAGTGATTTGCTTTAAAAGGTACTTTTCCGTTTTCCTTCTATCTTTTTTGATAATCTTTGAATGGTAGTAAACCTGTAGGGTATATACTAAAAGCTCCAATAATGTTTCGAAAAGCGTAGGTTTAGACGACACATTCTCCAAAGAGAGAAAAATGTAAAGTAAAGTGGTCGAATTACGGCATGGCTCAGCCACGCTATGCCAGGAATGAATAGCAGATGATACATATTGTATTTTTAGCGCTGAAAAGAGGATCAAGCCCTGTAAACAACTTCTTACGCGAACAACGGAACTCTATATCAAATCGTGGTGGAGATCAGTTGGGGAAGGGAAGGATAAACTCGTTAAAAGCAATTTCTCCTTTTCCCACAAAGCTTGTTTCAATGTGGGTTGTAGAGAGAGGGATATTGAGCGGAAACCCAGATATATTCTGACTTGTAATAGTCAAGTTTAGTCACCTGTGTTGGGCCGATACCGACAATGTTCAGAGTTTCCCCACTTTCATTATTATCAGTACTTTGATGTACAATGTAGTTTGTGTTTCAAATGAGTTCTTCTCGTTTCTTTTTTTTTCAGGGAATGAATGGCATTACAGAGGAATGAGAGGTAGATAGTAACATTTTTGTATACTATGTCAGTGTCAGTTATGCTTTTAACACTTGTCATTCTTAATATTTTTTGTTCTGAATTGTATTAAAATCACAGGGCTGAAAGCATAATTATGAAGGCCTTAATTGTGGGTCAATATTTTTTGATGTAATATTTTATAAACAACTCTTACTTAGATAATTCTAACTGGTGGCGAGATTAAGATCAGACGACAAGGTTGTGCAGCCTGATCTTAGTGTACACCTTCAGCCTTAGCAGGAATATTCCGGTTTCAGGATGCTTCTCCATAGATTACAATAATTACTTTCAATCGAACAGCGATATATTATTCTTAGATAATATTAAGATAACTATTATTGTGTTTTTCTTCGAATTTTGGAAATCCTGTAGGTCCAGACCATTGGCATATTGATTACCCCCATTGCGGAGGGACAAAGCAGTCGCCCATAAGTATCTTAACAGATGACGTCATAATTGATGAAAACCGACTTACTCCAATCGTGTTCACAGGATATGATTCGGTGACGTCAGTGAATATGACGCTGACAAATAATGGACATACAGGTAATAAATAGAGAATAACAGGGTATGTCTTAGAATATCAATGTTATCAATGTTATCTTGGCAAGGTTGGGAGAATTTATCATGACGGGGATTTTCCAAATCAAGATAATTTCCTACAACTGAGACCAGATATCATTGATATTTTAAAACACTACCCTATTATTTTATTTACCATGTAGTAATATTGTATTGCTCACAAACACCTTTAAAACACATGTTTGCAATATAAATGGGGCAAATGATCTAATTCACGCGAACAGCGTACATTCTTTTCAAAGAGCACGATTAAAATCTCGATCAGAAACACGATCGACACAGTATCCCTCGAATCCTATCAGCCTTTAGAAGTGCAACAAAAAATCTTGGTGATCAAATTGACGTTTGAAGAAAATATTCACATAAAAAAGAAGAAATGTACGCAATTAGATGACGTCATGTGTGATGTAATTTGTGTTCAAAGTGTCAAAATTTATGAGATTCTTTGTTAACTTAAACCTGATTACACGTAACCTTGATAATGACGCTTTTTATCATTTCTAAAACATTTAATCATAAATTCATGCCTGATATCAGTTTATGTTATCAGGTAGGTGATATCAGGTCAATTACTAGCTTTATTGCATGAAAATACACAAATCTATGTCATAATGTTTTAAGCTCTACTGGCAGAGTGTAAGGAGAGTTAATTCAAGGATGTTGATCCCGTATATCCCTAAGTCTGTTCGTCAATAAACTATTTCTACTAAATCGGATTCTCTTGAAATTTCCTGGGACGTTTGTATGGACGTTCTTTTTTGAAATTAGAGGATCATTCGGGGGGGGGGGGGTGTTCTTTTAATGGAAACATCTTCATTCTTTGCGATTAAGTCTACAATTTATCCATGGAATAGTTGTACTCTCGAAACGAACATAGGTTTCTTAATTGGAAAGGATCCACTCGAAGACATGGAAGTCGTATGAATTCTCGATAAATGCATTTTGATGAAACAAATATCGAGTTCTCTCAAAACGTTCGATGTATATTATATTGGCATGCATTTCAGACCACTGTTTTCAAAAAGGGAATATCTGACAAAAAAGACAGGAAAAATGTCTAAAGAATCCCACATTTTTAATGAGGTTAAGCCAGCATATATTATCCGATTCTCTTGAAATTTTCACATGATGATTAAAGGCCATAAGGAACGACCGAAAAAAAAAAAAGAAAAAAAAAAGAAAAAAAGGGGGATGTCGTTAAATGGACGTTGCGCTCAAGTCTGACAGTTGATGGACCATCTTTGTACGAGTAGAAGTAACATGGTCCGAATAGGAATTATGGCTCGTAGTATCTAGTGTTTCGTTTAAGAATTCAAACAAAGGCGAGTGTCGTTAGAATGGAAAAATTAGATCGTTGTATCTCTTGTTTCGTGTAAGAACACGAGCAAACAAACAAACCATACAAAACCAACCAACCAGAACCAACAAACTAACAAACCAGAACCAACCAACCAACCTACTGACCGATCAATCAATCAATCAATCAATCAATCAATCAATCAATCAATCAAATTCCTTCGACCTTGTGATATGATTCTCTTCTAAAAATACTTATCTCGAAATCAATTTCTTGTTTATTTGATATTTGAGTTCATGATTTACAAAAATTAAAATAGATAACCCATCTTTTAGAGCTTCAGTGCAAACGGTTTTTAATTTGGAATGCGTCTTTTGTTTTTTTTTCTTTTGAATTTTACTCACAACGTCTTAAATATTCTTTTTCCTAATTCTTAACAGGTTTTTCAAATCGATCAACCTTAAACAAGTTTCCGCGCATCTCCGCAAATATCCACGTATATTCATAAACTTGAAGTGAAAATCTACGTGAGTTTAGTATGATCTTTACAGAATGGGCCGAGTTGAGGGTCAAATAATCATCGAGGTAATTGATTTCTTACTGAAGAAGCTGTTATTCTCTGTTTTCAAGATTCTTAAAGGAGTTCACGTATTCAATTGATCAAAAGGAGAATGTTATGCTTGAAAATTCTAATTTTGCTCTGCGTGACATGAGCTTATAACCCATTCCAACACGATAAAATTTCAGACCAGTCCAAATTAAAGAAGAAGCAGACAACAATTGTAAGTTGATGAAATCTTTAAAATCCTGGTCTTTTTGGACAGAAAACATTGTGGATAATGAAGAAATTGCTTGTAACAAGCAATTTTCTTCATTTTCCACAATGTTTTCCAAAGCTTCCATAATGGGAGTCATTTTAAAGCATCACTGTCTGGGAATGGGTTAAGACAATGCTAGTTTTTTTAATTTCTGTATGTGGATTTATGTTTTTGAGCGTTATACACGCACATATGTACACGAATGTGAATGCTGGTTTAAGTTTAAAGGAGGGAGGCTTACTCGGAAAGTAATAAATGAATTTGAACCGAATTCCACAGTTATGACCCTTTCAGCGCATTCCAACTTCTCAGTACTTTCAGTCCTTTGATTATGTTAAGCGATTGCGGCTACATAAAAGTAAATGAAGTTTTGATGACTCTTACACCGCTTGATTTCATACTTGGCCAAGAACTGTTGGAAAAGAGAGAGAGAGAGAAAAAGAAAACCAGCCTTCAAATCATTACGTTAAATTATTAATGACTACCTAAAATCATTTAAATAACGTTAAGTGGCTTCAAAATGTAATTTATTACTTCCGGACGATTACTTTCCAATAATAATTTACATATGTAAATCGATGTACAATCAATTAATCTCTAATAAAATATTCATTACTATTCCCAGTAATCGATTAATCGATATGATCAAAGTCTTAAATTTTGGGAATTTTAATCATGATATATATGGTGACTTCTAGGACTATAACTGACAGGTCGTGGCTATCTATCAAAAAGTGGATAGACCAATAAAATGATTAATTTAGATCGGAAGTGAACTTTGAACTTTGGCGACCTAAACGTAGTAACTTTAGCTTATCCCGTCTGTAGTCATGCCCTATAGGTCGCCATCCAAACGGTTTTCTAACATGTTACTGGTCATACGTTTGGCCAAAAAAGACCGTTTGATATCTAAGGCAATTTGTTTATCGGAGCAAGTGGGCGGGACCAGCAATCCGCCAAATCCCAATGCATACACTGTTTAACCCTTGTCATGCTGTATAAATTACCTTACTGAATTGCTGGCAAATCAAAGAGCTGAAAGCACTGATAGAACTTGTTGTTCAAAAACAAATATTTATTTTAGAAATCAATTTCATAAACAACTTGGGCAGGAAAAGTACAAGCACGAGGTGTAGACTAAGATCAGCCTGCACATACGTGCAGTCTGATCTTAGTCTACACCTCTTGCACAAACTTGAATATTCATGGCTCAGCATGACAAGGGTTACATATGATTATAAAATCCTGAAACTCTGGTCACAGTACAGCGACCTATTTGGTTTGTATCAAATTAGGGATGGCCGTGGTGGACACAAAACGAGAGTTGTAGAAATGATAGATAGAACAGACCAATCGTGGATGTCCACCAAAGAAGAAAATAGACCAATCAAATCATTTATTTACACCGTCAGTAAACTTTAAATTCCGACATAGGACGACATTTATTTCAAGCTTTTTGTTAGTTTGGCGACTCAGACGTCATTACTACAGCTTTTTCAAACCATATCCAAATTAGTTTTGAGGTAAGATTTATATGGCGATCCATAATAGTGTCAATGCTTTCAAAGAGCAAGAATGGTACAATTTCTATTTGATTTAAAGCGTTATTACAATCACCCTTAAAGATATTCCCAAAACACGTGTGAAGGTTCTCGTTGATCACGTGAATAATATATGTTTGATTACGAACGTAAAAAAATAATGATATGACTATTAATGACGATACTTGAAAGTACCTCACGAATATCGTTTTACATTATCAACTTTTAAAAACCAAAGTACTGAAAAGTACTGTAAGCTATCAATGTATTGTTTCGTTCAGTAATTTTCTTGTCAAACGTTATCATGATAAAGAAACGAGGTTTAAGTAACCAAGAAGTTTACCAATTCCCACACAACCCCCCCCCCCCCCTTCACTCCCCTCAAGAAAATAGTTGTGGAAAACAATGTGGAAAATGAAGAAATTGCTTTTTTCAAGCAATTTCTTCAATTTTCATTTTCCACATTTTTCCTAACTAAAGAGATTGACGTTTTAGAATTTTCAACAATTTGAAATTGTCGTCTGCAACGTATATGAAGACTCTGATCAGAGTCATTTTGAACATGATCTGCTCAAGTGAGCTAAAACACATAGGAGATGAACTTGCATGCAGAGTTTGAAATATTCCTGAAATACATATGAACTACTTTTTATGGCATAGGCATTTAGTGGTTAATCCTCCAGTGGCAGTTTGCACTCGTTGTAATTTGAGATGACCTCAAATTTTGTATGTTAACTTAAGCTATCAAAGCTGACGCTTTGCTAGCTAAAAAGGAAAAAAAAATATACTTAATCCTGTGTTCAACGCAATGAGACATAGTGTGATTGTTAACAAAATCGTTTATGTGCGGCCTTGTACGTTTCAAGAAAACACCCCCTCCCGCCATTTAGTTGATAGTTTATATACAATGACGTCATCGTAATGTGATAATCTACAGCACTTGACTAGATAAAAATAAACCTTCGGGTGTTATCCACGCTTGCGCTCAACGTAATGGTAAAAATTCAGCAGGTGTTTCGTCTCTGGTAAAATAAGGAAAGTTTTGCAATGAGGGACATTCTTGGGTTATCTCTCTTGAAAACTCTCCAGAAATACATTGGTGTTTTACTTGGACTTTATCCTAGGTTTCTTTGCACTGTCTGGTTTCAAGATCAACTGTATAATGCAAACTTTAGAGCTGAAAAATTCGGTTCATCTTGAAAATACATTTCTATGCTATTTCTGAACCATAAACTAACACCATCGAGATATTTGTATTTATATTAAAACTAGAAAAGGCAAATTAAAATTCGCAACTTCCCAATACCGAATAAGGATAAAAACAAAGGTAATGAAGTGAAAGGACCAATGTGCATTTTTGGCACACCTCTGATTTAATGGTCATAGGACAAAGGGAAGATAACACAGGGATGTCCCTCATTCAATTTTTGTTTTCCACTTATATGATAAATATATCAATCCATTACCAAACGACAAAATTTTAGACTAGGCAAAATTCAAAGAAGTTGCAGACAATTATAATTGATAAAAATTTAGATACCATTGTCTTTAAGGGTGGAAACATTTTTGATAATGAAGAAATTACTTTTAACAAGCTATTTTTTCTTTTTCCACAATGTTTTGTGAAGTTTTTTCTTTTGTGCATATAAAGCGTCATTGTGTGGAAATGGATTAAAGCGGTACTTGTTAATACATGAGAAACATTGTTTATAGTTCAGGTCAATCTAAATGAAAGAACCAGAAGAATACGAAGCGGTGGATTACCAGGTGTATTTATAGCAGAACAGTTTCACTTTCATTGGGGCGCTGTGGACAGTCGAGGCTCAGAACATGATGTGGACGGAGTGTTCTTCCCAATGGAGGTATTGATAGTTCTACGTACCTAGGTCTACAATGATTATATGTGAGACAATGAGTAACTCAAATCCTAAGAAGGTTTCGCAGCTGAAAATTCGAATGTTGGAATTAAATCGCTCTGTATGACTTCTTATTTCACTAAAAAAGAGATTTGTAGATTTATATGTTATAACATGATGTGACCTGTCAAGCAAAAATGGACCATCCGGGGACTCAGTAAATCAAGTATTTAAAAAAACGGGTTGATCAAGGACAAGTCATTCGGGGTGATTAAATTACCATCCCGCATTCAATCAATTTAGAAAAAAAACAAAACAACAACAACAACAACAACAAAAAAGTTTATTGTGGTCTCATCAGGTGTATAGTCAAACTAGCCTTTGCATGAAATTTAACTATTTCACGTGTGCGTGATGTGCAAACACGGGACAGTCTCTATAACCACTCACGGCATTTAGAATTTTCGCTGTTAGAGAAGCCTTATGGCAGTTTATATCTGTAGAGCGCATAGTCAAGGCTCTGATCAGACTCTGCGGATGTACAGGCTGACCCGAGTCTTAACTCTGCGCACATGAATAATGGTTTGAAATATCACGCAAAGTTTGTTTTTCCCTGTTCTCAAAAATTGAAGACATTACAAATTTTTTTTTACAGATGCACGTGGTACACTACAACCATGACTATGGTAATTTCCACGAAGCAATGGATAAAGAAGACGGACTTGCCGTTCTTGCCTTTTTCTTCGAGGTAAATATACATTTTGATATACGACATGTGCTATTGACTCAGAAAAAGAGTGACTATAACTTTCTATAGTCATAAAGAAAATGTATTTTCAACATTTCTATTTATGAAGAAAAATCAACGGTTTGTTGTTCATGTAGCACAGTACATTTCAGTTTTCAAGTAAAGTGAACTAATTGCAATGATGTCAATGAAAATACCTATAGAATGCTTTAGCAAATACTTATGTTTATGCTAATTTATCCAAGGTCGCACTTGAACATTCTAAAAACCAGGAGTTTTGACGTCCTTGAAAGAGAGACAGTGGCTTAAACCCACTGCTACTATAACTTTTACAGCTGGGTAGACTGGGGCCGTCTATTAAGTGTCTTGCCCATGAACACACCCCAGTTGCGGTGGGCTCGAAACTGTTATCATCAGATAACGAGACAAGCAATTATACCTTGTACCACACGGTAAAAATTCAGCAGTCAAATACTTTGTCACATTCCTTAAGTTTCTGACGTACATTAAGTCTTAAACCATTACCACTTTCTTTTTAATTCAAAGACGTCACAGATCACAATTTTAGTTGACGAAATCTTTTTTTTTTTTTTTTACTTTTTGAGCTTAAAAATAATGTGGATTATGAGAAGAAAATGCTTTTAATCAGAGAGTTCTTAATTGTCCACACTGTTTTTTCCAAAGCCTTTTCTATGGCAAAAAAAGTTCATGTGGAAATGTGTTAAATAATTCTAATTTTTATTCAGGTTGGCCCATTTAACAGCCACTTCGAGAAACTCATCGAACATTTTCGAGATATCCATTTTAAAGGTAGGTTAGACAATTAAGCAATGTTTTGTGTTTTTTTTTCTAATCAAGCCAATAATTCGAAAATCAAAAGTCAATACATTTATAAGATTTTTTTTCAACAATTTTGAATATATTTGTATCAAACTTTAGATAGCAGAATCTGATGGTTTAATAGACTGGTCATCAGATATAACATAAATCAGGACTATTTGTATACCATTGCATCAAACATAAGGAGATTAGGTGCTTCAAAACACTCCCTGGTTTTGCGTACATGTAAATTCATAATTGAGAAAAACATCGTTATCCACAATAATTTCTACCTTACTGAATATTTATTTTTCATAATTAAGTCCATTTTAAATTTTCATCTGCAAACCCTTTGAATTTGTGCAGGTCTAAAATTTTGCACACATGAAAGGGTTAAATATGCTTGTCCGTTTAACCATTAGAGCGTAACCATAAAGGTTCAATTCATGATGAGACCGATTTTTTTTCAACCATAACTACGTTCTACTTAAGTTCCAAAATTATTTGTGTCTGCACAACAGAAAGGTAAAAAATCTTCGATTCAAACAGATAAACAAATTCGTCTTCGAGTTGTCTTCACAATAGAAAGGCCTGCGAACAATAAAGCAAAATACTGGCTCCGTGTTGACAATGTTTTTCTCTTGTATTTATTATAACTACAAGAGAGATATCGCTTTCCGCGTGATTGGCGGCATACGCTGTTTTGGCGATTATTTTAACTCGTTCCCGCCCAATCCCGCTTTTTTACGCCTCTCGATGTTCCTTGTCATCGGAGCTTATGCGTATTGTCGGAGTTTTGCTTTTTAAACTGCATCCTAGAAGAAAATGACTTAATGCATTTTTTTTTGTAAACACATTTACATTTAAGGACGAATTAGAATGAAATTTTCACTTAGCAGGCCTTGCGCATATTGTCGGGGTTTTGCCAGAAAAAGGGGGCGGCTTAATGAAACACTTCTTTTCTTTGCTAGTTGTTCTCCATTGTGTACTCACGAGTTTTATCCCTTATACTTCTATAGCTACCTTATTAGAAAGTAATAATGTAGCGGCGTATATTGTTACTATGGTAAACTCTTGTTTGTAGTCTGAGAATTTCGTTTTTCTTTATTCTGATCCAATTAACTTTCTCCTATCATCGTTCCAGATAAAATATCCTCATTACAGTCTATTCCACTCACAGAATTCATCCCATCAAACCTTGAAGCGTATTATCGTTACCAAGGAAGTTTGACCACGCCCCCTTGTTACGAAAGCGTATCCTGGACAGTTTTTCATGAAAAAATACAAGTAGCTGAAGAACAGGTACAACTAAATACCAAAAGCTTTGTTTAACCCTTTCCCACACAAGTCTCGACATTTACGTTCCTATAATTTTAAACTTCAGAAAACATTATGAAAAAAGACAAAATTGCTTGTTTCAAGCATTTCTTCCTTTCTCACAATGTTTTTTACTCTAAAAAAAGAATTGTAAAATTTTCAATAAAGTTCACTTTAAATTATGGTGAACGACATCTTACAAATTGGACAAATCTAGATTTTTTATAGAACAGGATGTAGGGATTAAAACATATTTAGGAAGTGATATGAGATTTTCTTAGAACAAGCGGCACTTACCCGAGTTTTGCATAGATCTGTGTATGTGAGCGTTGGCGAACTTGATAACTGTTTTTTAGACGAGATTATGATTCTGTTGTTCCGACGACATAGAGTATAATTGTTTGTTTCTTTTTCATTGAGAGAACAAGTGAATCTATATTTTCACGAGTGGTGGGGCCACGAGTAGAAATATGCTTTTGTTGTTTACGGAATAAAAGACAAATCCCTCTTACACCGAAACAAACAGTTATCCTATATTTTTCAATGGACAAAAAAGGAAAAAAAATGTTACTTTGTGTGTGTGTAAGGGGGGTGGGTCTTAAAGCGCGCCATTTCGCACAAGAATTACACGGCAACTTGGTGTTGTCACCCCTTGATGAGTTTTAATATGGCATGAAAAATTTGTTTCGATACGCCAAAGGACAAGGTCACAGCGGAAGGTCAAGTGTCAAAACTGACCCAGTACGGAGCAAACCTTCTACATTTATAAATGACTTTTAAACATGTTGGCATACCCATTACCAGACGACAAAATAATAGACTGGTTCACATTCAAAGAAGTTGTAGAAGGCAATACTAAGTCATTGAAATTTTAGAAATCTTAATTTTTCGGGGTGAAAAACATTGTGGGGTGAGAGAGAATCGTGTCTTGGACACATATGTAGTATGTGTTCGAATCCCTCAATGAAATTTATAGTTATAGACCGAATGATTCAAAAAGTTAATTTTATGTATAGTTAACACTTTCAAACCAAATATTTTATAACGACTTTTGTGTTTTCAGCTAGAGGCCTTCCGTACAATGATATTTGGTGCTGACCAGCCAACTAGCGAGGGAAAGGGAATTATAATGGATATCTCGGACGACTACCGTCCTTTACAATGTCTCAACAACAGAAAAGTTTATGCCAGTCGTGAAAAATTAAAAGGGTTGTCGTCAATATCGCCTATAGGGACTGCATGCAGATTAGTTCAAGGATATACGATTTTCATCAGTTTATTTACATCTCTGTTGATTTTCATTTAACCCATTACCAGACGGCAACATTTAAGACCAGTCCAAATTTAAAGGAGTTGCAGACGACAATTCAAAAGTTACGAAATTTTGGATTCTTTACTATTAGGGTAGAAAACATTGTGGATAATGAAGAAATGGCTTGCACAACGATTTCTAAAGCTTTTTTTCTTGGTAGCGTCAAAAACCGTCACTGAGTGGGAATGGCTTAACGACGCATGAATGATATAATACCATGTTCAGACTACAATTTGTGCTAAACCCATTACCAGACGGTAAAAACTTAGACTGGTCCTAATTGAAAGGAATTTCAGACGACATTTAAAAGTGTATGAGATTTCAGATTTTTTAAACTTTAACTTTAACTTTAAATGTTGCAGAAATTGAAGCAAGCAATTTCTTCAATTAACACCGACTATTTTTCTTGTTTGGCGTCAGATAGCGTCATTTTGTGGGAATGGGCTAATATGATAGAAACGGTCGTTGTATTCTAACATGCTCATACATACAGATGTACTCACATATAAAAGTCATCATATACCGCATGAACTGAGATTGATTGAATGGGGTTTAACGCCACTTTTAACAGTATTTCAGTCATATCGTGGTGACTGGAGCACCTAACAATGGATTCTTGATATTTCTCACACCTGTACTACCACTACATCATTTCTTAGCCTCCAGCTGCTATCCCACTTAGGTTTACGATTATCAACCCATTGGTGAGAGACAAATGTCGGAAAGGATATGTGCCGCCGCCGGGGATCGAACCCATGACATCCCATGATTGAAGATAAGGAGTCTGAGGCGCTACCGACTGCGCTTTGACGGCGGCACCGCATGAATTGAGACTAACGTATCTAAAAACATTTTAAAAGAATAATTCAACGAAGCACATACTGTATAATTGCAATAATGTTATGGCATTGGGATCTGGCCACAAGGTTTTACAACATAGATCTCCTTTGAAAGTTTACGAACGTTATCTATATGCAAATAGCTGGGTAGGATAAATAAAAGAGATATCGAAATCATACACGTGGTGAAACAAGCATAATTTATAGTTTAGATGGACGTATGAGTACATGTATATTTTTTATGTATACCCTATTGGCCAATGAAGAATATAAAGATGGCAAGATTTTCAAGATAACCGCATATTCTATCATATTACTAGTAAATCTATCTTAGAATGTCAAGTTTCTATAGCTTAGATGCTATGGTATGTTTGTTGAAATTATAGACTAGTTTTCACAAAATATTCGAAGAAAACCACCAACAGACATACGGGTATATTGTTTATATATTTGTTATATTGTTTCTTATTTGGTATATTGTTTATATATTTGCGTAATCGCGATAAATGATTACTGAAATGTTATGTTTGTTGAAGAAAACAACGTGCTTTGATGATGGTGACCAAGACAAAAACAAATTAAATCTACTACTTCTTTGTTTGCAATGGTTTATATTTACATTTAGTATTGCTATTAAGACAGACGTTTGAATTTGCTTTACTTAAACCAAAGCTTAACACAGAGCGAATTAAAAACATTGCGACCAAAATGGCCCCACGAGAAATATTGCACAGTCCATGTTGGTTTTTTTGTTGTAACCATTTGCAACTAAAAAATATGGTGTTATTCTTTTCCCTAGAATTGGTCTGTAATAAATTTTACTGATCACGTCTATCATGTGTATCATGTGTAACATTTCATAGATTTCGATGACTATAGCAGCCAAGATGGCCTTTCTTCGCAACTTTACATGATATAAAGCGTAAAATTTGTAGTATCGTTTGTTTCATTCTTGTATAATTCGACAGAATTCAAAAGTCATATCTAAAAGGTATCTAATTTCCAATTTTACATCTTAGTAAAATGTATGCCGACTTAACTATTTTGTCATTCCACATTAACACACAATTAGTTTTATCAAGTGTATTTAAGCCTTCTGTGAAAAAGAATGATCAACAAAATTTTGACCAACATGATTTCATACAAATGAATTTCAATTTTATAGAGTAAATGTGATTTAACCTACGAGAAGGTAATGCCAAAACAAATTCGGACAGACGTAAGATTTTACATAGTTTCTTAATAGTTTCAAGAAGCCGAAGTCTGTCAGGTAGACACCAGTCTAAAGCGTGTTTGCTAAAACATTAAAACATTTATTTTATTCATATCAACAGCTTAAGTGTATAATGTAAACGAAATTGGCAACAATTTACACTTTCCACCAAAGTTACCCGTATATTTTTTATTCGTGTTTCACTTTTAGACTGTGCAATACAGGCTGATGCGGAATGAAATTAGCAAGATCAGCTAATTACCGTTAAACTTTCGATGGGAGTTAAGGAATTGGGTTATGATTTTTTTTTGTGTTGTTGAATCTTAATGCAGTCGATAGATCTACGTATGTATAGCGCTGCGGCGATATGATTTATGAACGCTACACTTCTTATTGTTATGATTTTAAAGATCAGACCCTTATCACGGATTTAAATATTCCGTAGGAATGTTAAAGAAATTAAGCGATGTTCTCAAATTCTTGCCAATTTAAGGTAAGTAGTTTTACAGTACAAAAAAAGTTAAATATGGTGCATATGAAAGAAAATAGCCCTGTCGATAAAAATCCTTATGATGGATCATTTTACAAACAATTCGATGTACACCCACACGACCATTTTGTCCACAAAAAGTAATGTATGAATAAAATATAATTTGCAAAAATTAAGAAATAAAAGAATAATAAAATCATGGTATTGTAAAATAAAATGAGAAAGCTAGTGATAGAATATCGTTTATTTATGACAAGTATTGCCCATATTGGAAGCATCTTCGATTTAGTGTTTGTAACTAAACTTAATTTCTGAAATCAAATCCACTCGTCGTAATGTTAACCGTATAATCACAATTGACCAATCGCTGGCCCCGTCCACTGACTCCCTAGACCCCGACCATTAAATCCGTCAGGAATCCCGCTTCGATTTTAACGACGTTCTTTTGCAAAATTTATGGTCAGTTGCATGTAACAAAATAACTAAAAAGCATGGTTGGTTGGTGTCCTACACGTCGTAACTAACAAAAAAAGGTTAACGAAATGACGGCCATTGTTGGAGTTGAAAAGCTCAGGTCCGGACTGAATGAATTATTTGATTGGTCGGTTTAATCCTTGATTGACTGCCGTGATTGGTCAATTATGTCTACACTGAGCACTTCAGATTTCGAAATGGTATAATAGATACTGTACTAGTTTAATACATCCTTTGTTTAATGATTGATCATGTGCACGGAGATATTTCTGAGGGGACTTTGAATCAGTTAAAAGAATGGCTTTAAGCTGATTTTGTATTGAAAATGACTCTTTATTACGTTAAAAAAAATAGAAAGAAAAGAAGAAAAAATATTTTGTGTTACAAAGTTTCAAAGATGTCAACGAACTACAACCCGAATGGAACCGGAATATATCGGTCAAATACGTTGCATTATCTGTAGTTTCAAAGACCCGAAGACTAACGGCATAAAGCGATATATTCCGACTTTTCAAAGTAGTGCATAAGGAATATACTTAAAGGGAATTCGGTAGAGTTAAAACGAAGGAAGAATATTTATTGGGAAAATGATATTGAAATACTTTAAAAGCTACGGTGACATAGAGGTGACGTGAGATTTTTTATTGAGACCTGTCAAAAAAAAAAAAAAAAAAAAATATCCCGAAACACGCTTCCTTTTGAAGTTTAAAAAAAATCACTTTGAGGAACGGTTATTACACTCCTGGTTGGATGATTAACTCGTGGGATCGACTAACTATATCGTGGCAACGACATAGAGACCGTTTTTGATAAGCTCTGTATCTCGTTTCCACAAGATAGTGATTCGTTGTCTTTCTTCTTAAAAAACATTACAAAAAAAGAAAAAAAAAAAAAACTTAAAAGCGAAAAATGTTTTGGGAGATTTTTTTTTAAAAGATAGGTCTAAACATAAAACGCACACATCACGTCTATACCACCGTAAAATACAGATGCTTTTCCATTTGTTATGTTCAATATTTAGAAGAGCAAATTTTCTGTCGGGGCCGAGTTTACTTCAAAGGTCTTTCATTTTTGCGGGTTGACAGTCAGAATTTCGTTATATTAAAGTGACCGGAGCGATTTATCAAGATGCGTTACTGTTGTTCAAGTAATACGTGGAAGACAAACCGAGTTATCTTTCTTCCAAATAATGCACATTTCAAGATAAGAATTATAAGCTATTAAAGCGTCAACTTTGATATCTTAAGCGAACAGACAACATTTTTAGGTCCTCTCAGAGCTCAACGAGTGCAAACTGCCCCCTACAGGCTTAACCACTAAATCCGCTATACGCTATAAGAAGTAGTTATTGTATATTTCAGGAATATTGCAAACTCTGCCGAGGTTATTCTCCTTGGTGTTTTAGCTCATTTGAGCACATCGTGTACAAAAGGAGCTTTGTGATCATTGAATACCCCTTCAGTGTCAACACTAAAAGCAGTTGTCCGACGACAACTGCTTTTAGTGTTTACACTGAAGGGGCGCCAAGTTTAGCTCTAGTTTGATGAAACTTTGGTCTCAATGTTTGTCAGGTAACGAAGATGAAGCCCATTGAAAGTGAGAAATTCAATCGCAAAACACGGGAGAAGGGGCCTTAATGACAATGTCTTTGTGTTCATTCTAGGGTCTATAAATATGTCTCAATTTAAATGAAACTTGGACAGAATGTTTTTTCCAGTCCTAAAGACGAACCCTACCGAAAATACGAACATTACAAATATTAACAAGGTAAAGGGACCTAAATGACAATAACTTCGTATACCCTCTTATTGCTACAAATTCGGCAGCCGGTAGCGCGTAAGACTCCCAATCTTCAATCATTGGATGTCGTGGGTTCGATCCCCGGCGGCGGCACATATTCTTTTCGACATTTGCCTCTCACGAATGGGTGGATAATCGTAAACCTAAGTTGGATAGCAGCTGGATGCTAGGAAAGGATGTAGTGGTAGTACTAGTATGAGAAATACCAGGAATCCATTGATAGTCGCTCCAGCCGCCGCGATATGACCGAAATACTGATAAAAGCGGCGTTAAACCCACTTTCAATCAATCAACAAATTCGGCTTAACTTTAATGAAACTTGGTCAGAATATTTGTCAGGATATCAGATGGACTATATTGAAAAAGAGAACATTCTAATGGAAAAGACGAGAAAAGGGCCATAGTGACAATTTCTTTGTTTACACTCTTGTGGCTACATATTTACGCCGTGATAACACTTGGTTAAAATGTTTGTTGAAAACTCAGTGAAAAGAGCAAAGATGATCATAAAGGGGCCACAAATTTACCTCATTTTTTTATGAAACTTAAGAATGTTTGTCAGTGCATGAAAATGAAATATTTTGAAGCTGAAAATATTCTAATGGAAAATACGAGAAATGGGATCTTAATGTCATTTTCCTTTTTTCACTCAATTTGCCATACATTTTGCTTAATCATGACGAAACTCTATTAAAACGAGTGTCAGGTCATAAAGATAAATCCTTTTGGAAAAGATAAAAAATGAATGGAAAAGACGGGAAAAGGGGCATTGACGACAACTTTTTTGTTTACACTCTCGGGGCTATATCTTTGGCTGAATTTTTAAAAAATATTCTTCAAACGTTTATCAGGTTTTAAGAAAGAATCCTCTAGAAGTTTAGCACATTTCATATGAAAACACGAGAAAGGGGATTTTATGACAATTTCTTTGTGTACACACTAGGGGCCATTAATTGTGATCAATGTGTGAGTGGTACTAGTAAAGGTTGGTGATTTAGCACCATCATTGTCCTATTCTATACAGCAGAACACACGAAAAAAAAAACTCTTTTTTTGTTACATGAAAAATCTTATTTTCACTGTTTTCAATTTAGAATGCGCATTTCAAATAAGTCCTCGTATGTTCCAAGTAACGACTCAGTCTGATTAGAGTCTTCACTAAGCGCACTGCTTTGTATGGCCACATGAATGAACTTTATTCAATTTGTAGGGAACTCCTTCAATAGCATGCTACTTAACTTCTGGGTTACTTGAAGTGAAAATTTGACCCAAGACATCTACATAAACACGTTCCTGGGTTTGATAGCTAAGATGAATTATTTTGTCGGTGTACGTTGGTCGAAGCTTGTGATCCGTGAAATGCATTGAAAGACTTGGCTTTAGACCCTATATAGCATTGCGCCGGTGGGTGACCAAAAACTCATAACTTAGATCTTGGAAATTATCTATTTAGAAAACCTAATGAAGAAACTGCTCGATTCAATCAATTTCTTCGTTTTTCACAATGTTTTCCAAAGCCTTTTCCTGAGGGTCGTAAAAGGAGGGCTAATATGGGAATGGGTTAAGGTCACCCGTGCATATTATTTTTGGTCGTTTTCATTTGTATAATTCGTCCTTAAAATATTTTTAATGTATCCTTCATAACTTTTGTAGAAAAAAAATGATAACACCTGTCAGGAAGATGAATGAGCCTTCTTTGAACGATAGCACTTGATTCTCCAAGGTTTTGCATTCGATAGAAACGTGCATTATAAATGAAGTGTGGTTTTACATGATGTATGATTGTCTTTTATAATTCCCCTGTAAAAAACTCTTAACAAATAAAGACCCATAGAGATTCGAAAGCAAAACCTATCTAAATTGTTGAATCGTCACAAACAAAACGTCATCGTGAAAATATATGCAAAGAAAAACAAACAATGCACATGGTTTTTATCTTGAGAACATCGATGACTAAAAATCCGACCCTTGAATAGAGCATAGTATTCGTGGTTAACACGAAAGATGACGAAGAGGATAGCGGAAAGTGTGTGCGATTTGGAAATATACCACCCTTTTTTGTAGAAAATATGGAAAATGGAAAAAATCGTTTCTTCTTTTTCCACATTTTTTTTGTTACAAGCAGTTTCTTCTTTTTCGCAATATTTTCTTAAAGTATCAAATCCATGAACTGTACAGGAAGGGTTAAGTCAGTATAAATTTGATTTTGGTCTTGGGCCGAATAACAACAACGGAAACAATATCCAATCCCCGCAGACCCAACAACATCCCAACCCCGCAGACCCAACAACATCACAACCCCGCAAACCCAACAACATCAACAACTTTTAGCTATATCATGCCGATTTTCACCGATTCTTGTGCTTCCTTGGTAACACACTATCTTCTGGGTTTCCCCAAACTTACAGGCGTGCATGGCGATTCTGGTGTAAGCATTCCATATACCGATCCGGGATTTTACGCCGCTGTGATTACACTCGAGAAAACATTGTGGACCAAGAAGAAATTGTATTTTTTCTACCAAATAGGATGGCTTCATTTTAACCCATTCCAACACAGCAAAATTTTAGACTGGTCCAAATTGAAAGAAGCTGCAGACGACATTTTCAAGTTGATGGAATTTTGATTTTTTTCGTCTTTTTTTTTATAGAAAACATTGTGGATAATGAAGAAATTGCTTGATACAAGCAATTTCTTCATTTTCCACAATGTTTTCCAAAGCTTTTTTCTTGAGGGGCGTAAAAAGGAGGGATTGAGTTGGAATGGGTTAAACTGCATCCAATTTTCATTGTTGTCTGCAACTTTTTCCAATTTGAACCAGTGTAAAATTTCTAAAATTCGGAAATTGTTCAAATGTAAGCAAAATTACATCGAGAATACAAACCACAGAAGCGTGAAGCCTAGACCCAAACTTGTTGACTTGTTTATCATATTGAATCAATCGCCGCTGTCAATTAATGAATCATTCGACCAATTGAATCGTTCATTCAGCCCGGAAATGAACTTTGAACACCGATATTAGTCGCCATGTGTGTAAAACATTTTTATTGATATGGTGACGTAAACGTATTCAAGCTGTATTTACGACATATGGATCGCGAACCGACAATTTTACGTTTTATTACATGCCATTTGCTTTACAAAAACAAAACGCCACGCCATTAAAGTTAAAGCGGAACTTCCTGTTGGAGTCACGGGTCGGGATCAACAGAGTAAGTGGGCGGGATCAGAGGTTTCAGACAACCTAACCAAGTAATTGACGTATGGCTGGTCACGCCCATCGACCTCCGACAAGAAGCTCGGTTGAAATATCAAGCGACGCTAGTTTGTATAATAAACGGACAGGGGCTTGAAACAAAATACGAATTGTCGGTTGGTGACATCTTTTATAGGCGAGCTGAACACCGTAACTAGAACTTAAATAAGTTAAAGTCGACAAACCAACAGTGATGTTTTACATCAATGTCGAAGTTCGAAGTTCATTTCTGGTCCAAATTGAACTATCTGATTTTTCTATCGACAATTTGATTGACAGCGGAGAGCCTTCTGTTAATTTATTTCCAGACGACACAATTTTAGACGGGTTCAGATTAAAAGAAGTTGCAGAGATTAATTTCAGGTTGATGAAATTACAAATATCTCAGTCTTTCTGGGTATAAAAAATGTGGAAATGAAGAAATTGTACGAAATAAGTGATTCCTTCATTTTCCACATGTTTCTATCAAACTCTCTTCTTTGCGGTCGTAAAAAGCGAGTTTGTGTGGGGATGGGCTACGAGGTATATGTATAAGAATGAGGGTGAAATGTTTGAAGGTAGAAACGCTTGTATATCAGACAGAGTTAACCAATTCCCACACAATAACGCTTTTTTACGCCACCAAGAAAAAGGCTTCAGAAAACATTTTCGAATATGAAGAAATCGCTTCTTTCAGTAACTTGAAATTTTCCACTGCAACTTTCTAGAATTTAACCTGTCTAAAATTGTATCGTCTGGTAATTGGTTAAGACCTTTGTGTCGGGAGGAAAGCCTAATTGGGTTGGTAATATTTTATAAAAGTTAATGTCGCTGCGACCTACAGTGTGACGGATAATAAAACGTTTACCTACAGAGACAGTGTGGTATAAGTGCATGTAGAAATCGTCACGATAAATTAAACGGAAGACGTTAATGACGTTACGTTGAAGTTACGTAAAATTAGCATGAAGCATAATACATTAAAACTAACCTTTATCTAAAATATGTCAAGGGCATTTGCAAAAAATAACACCACTTTACCATTGTAGAAAATTACTTTTTTTACAATTAAATAATAACAATATTTTGCCTTATCCGAACGGAAAGAACAACTGAGTAGGGTTCGGAAACAAGAGGCCCATGGGGCCATATAGGTCACCTTGGTCCAAAGAGACAGATAAAAGTCCACCAGATGATGATACTAACCAAATATCAAAGCTCATGGCCTTTCTGTTCAGGAGAAGAAGATTTTTAAACTTTTCACTAAATAAGACCTACTTTAAACTTGTGATGTGCGGGGAGATGCTTATTCTGACCCTCAGGCTATAATTTATACAATCTTGATAGAGGTCCACCAGATGATGCTACATACAAAATATCAAAGCTCTAAGCCTTTTTGTTCGAGAGAAGTAGATTTTTTAAAAAAGTTTTCACTAAACAAGCCTATGTAAAACTTGTGACGTCCGGGAACGGGCTAATTTTGACCCTGGGGCCATAATTCATCCAATCTAAATAGAGATGCACCACATGACGCTGTATAGTAATATAACAGCTCTAGGTCCTCCTGTTTGAGGGAAGAAGATTTTTAAATTTTCACTATATAAGCCCTATGTAAAACTTGTCACTCTTGGTAAGGGGCTAATTCTGACCCTAGGGCCATGTTTTATACAATCTTGAAAGAGGTCCTTATAATGATGCTACTTACCAAATATCAAAGCCCAAGGTCTTTCTGTTTGGGAAACCTGTCCCGTACGGGAACGAGCTAACTCTGATGCTTGGGCCACACATTTTACTATCTTGATAGAGGTTCGCAAGAGGATGTTACATATCAAATATCAGAGCTCTATGTCTTTTGGTTTGGTAGAAAATATTTTCAAAGTTGACACTATGTAAGCTTATACTTCCCCCCTCCCAAACACGCACACCTTTGCCCCCTGATTTTTTACGATATTTGCCTTGTCCTAAATACTCTAATTACCAAATGTGAATCCAATCTCCAGCCGTTTCTTGACAAGTAGAATTTTTGAGGAGGTACCATTTTTTCCCATATTTTGCCTCTTATGGAAACCCCAGGGAAGATAACTCTATAACGTGTGCAAATCTGGAGTGCCTTCCCATGAGGATGCTTCCCGCCAAGTTTATTTGAAATCCGCCGAAGGGTTCTAAAGAAGAATTCGAAAATGTAAAAAGTTGACGCACGATGCACGAAGTACGACGCACGGCGCACGATGGACGACGACGGGCGAAACACGATCGCATTAGGTCACATTCGGTCAGGTGAACTCAAAAGTTGATTAAATACATGACCTTTCAATACTTTCGTGAACTTTTTTTTTCACTATTCCAGTACGCAAGAACATAGCGTTTGAGATATGATTGAAAATTCATCCCACATCAAACAATATATTGCAAAATAATGCCGTTTAAATAGAACTGGAACTTCCTGTCGGAGTAACTGAGCGGACCTAATGGAGAAAATAGACGGAACAGCGATTGGTCTATTTATGAGCGTGAACTTACCGGAAGTTGTCTTACTGAAACGAACAAGGGGACCCGAGTTTTGGACCATTAATGCTTGATTTGGATCAATTTCTTTTCACAATTCATACACTTTAAATGCACGATAGAAAACCTGCAAGTTAGGTTTTAGAGAAAATGACTGGCACTATTCAAACGAAAGAAACGATACCAATTTTCAAATTAAACAACGACCTTAACTAATGAGAAATGACAGGACTACTATTCTATTCATTTGTTAAGCCAAGTATGAGTTGCTAAAAGCCGGGAAACCCAATTTCCAATAAAGCCTTATTTCCGCCATTGGAAAAGTAGAATCGGTCGTAGAATGATAGATTGAGACATCAAACCACCTAAAACGAGACAACAACAATATCATCCACAACAACAACAAAACTACCACCACCAAGAACAAAGCCAAACCAAAACAACCCAAACAAATATTGAGTTAAAACACCATCAGTGCCATGTAAACTAATGTAAATGAAATTCTCCCTAAATGGAAGATTTTCCGTAAGAACCATGTAAGACACTAAATTGATACAATCAATACGTGCTGAGAAGATTTAGACACAAATATAGCGCAATACTAAGCGATAGTTGAACAAATAAACTTATTCGTAAAACTTACGGACCCTGATTCGGTAAGCACAAGTGAAAATAAAGGCCTGTTTACTCATTCACGAATTTTAGCTACGGTGCCGCTACGATTCGCCACGATTTGCAAAAGCGTCGGGTACTTGGTGATTCGTAATAGAACCTTGATGAATCGTGGTGAATCTTGACGAATCTTGATGATTGGGAAACCCCACGGTAGCACTACGGAAGTTTAAAACTGTTTAAAACTGTTTAAAATACTCGTGGCGAATTGTGATGCTTATTTGGCCAGGCTTAATTCGTGGCACAACCGTAGCAGAATCGTGCTTATTCGTACTGACACCGTAGCTATATTCGCGGCTATTCGTGAGGGATCGTAGCCAGTAGTGGAGACTTTGACACAACGAATTTGCACGATTCACTACGAATTGTGTACGGTTGTCTTACGAATCATTCACGGTTTCGCTACGGAGCTCCACGATTGGCTCGTGTCGCTACCGCCGTGAATCGCACTAGTACCGTATCGAACCGTACAAGCACCGTGAGCATCCGCTGTGCTACCGTGGTTAATCCTCATTTACCGTAGCGTTGCTGTCATAAATCGTCATTGATTCGTAGCGATACCTTACAGACACCGTACTTATATGGTGGACGTTCTTACTGAAATCGTAGTGACACTAAATATTTCTACTTTTAGCCACGATTCATCCCGATCCATCCCGATTTTTCTGACCATGAGAAATCTGGGTGAACCGTGGTGAATCGTAGATAAAATCGCGAATGTGTAAACGGCCTTAAGTGTCAAGTCGATGTCATCAATAGTTACTGAGAAAAGTAAGACAAAGCCATACCGCTTTGCTAGGCATGAACAAAATAAAGAAACTTAGTCGTATAAGAGGAAGAAGATAGTGTGCGGTCCGAAAATCGTTAGCGACACTCTGAATGTCTATACCAAGTTTCAAATGGTTGTCATTTGTAGTTACTAAGAAATAATCGGACGTAAATAGACAATGTCATTTCGAAAAAAGGAGGTAGATGACTTGCGGACCTAAATTCGGTAGGCCCCTTGTAAGATCCCTAACTGAACCTCTAAACCGAATTTCTGGACGATTTTATTGATAGTTCCTGAGAATATGCAAAGAAAATATTGGTTAGACGTAAAGACGGACTGTCAAAGATAAAACCATTTATCTTCTCCGAAGGGGGTAGGGGATAAAATATTTTAAAAATTTAGATCTCTAGTGAAATGTATCGTTGTTTTTCGATACAATCAACAAATTTTATGAATTGCTGTTGCATAACCGGACAAATTGTCTAGCTGTTCCGCGTGATTTTGATTGAAAACATATTTCATATGTACACTAACCTGATAAAAATGAATCATTTCGATATAAACAAAGACAAAGTTTGTCGAAACGATCAGTTAAAATTGGACCCCGAGACTTGAGTGTACGAGAACTATGATACGAGAGTATGATAACGAGAACGAGGGAATACGACAACGAGATCATAAAAGCATGATAACCAGATAACGACGATGGTATTACAACAACGAGAACGGTAGAAAATGACAATGGGGACATGAGATAACCTCGTGTTTCTAAGTCGTACTCTCTTGTTCTCGTCGTCGTCGTAGTCTCATATTATCGTCGTCGTACCCTCGTGTTCGTGTATCACTGTTGTTCTCTCTCGTTATCGTGCTCGTGTATTCTTCTTCACATACTTCCGTGATCTAACCGTCCTACACTAGCATTCTCGTTATCATATTTTCGTCTTCTCACCCTCGTGATTTCGCTATCTCATCGTTGTAAGCTTGTATCCTCGTTACAATGCTCTATATGCTTCCCGACATAGTCATGCGTTCTCGTCTTCGTAGCCTCTAGTTCTCTACATCATACTCTCTCATTCTTGTATTCTAGCGATATCACCGTAGTACACTCGTTCTCGTACTCGCAGGTTCTCGACGTCGTACTCTCAAAGTCCTTTTCTCACGAGACGCCGTACTATCATAGTCCTTTTCTCACGAGACGCCGTACTCTCATACTCCTTTTCTCACGAGATGTCGTACTATCATAGTCCTTATCTCACGAGACGTCGTACTGTCATAGTCCTTTTCTCACGAGACGTCGTAATCTCATAGTCCTTTTCTCACGTTTTTATCGTCGAACTCTCACGTTCTCGTCGTTGTTACGTCGTGTTCTCGTACTCTCACGATCCTATCAAAACACTATCATTTTCTCATTATCGCAAAAGTGTATTCTCACCGTCTTACTCACGTGATGTCGTTCTTCCAGTGCAAATGTACCATAAAGTTTATGGTTTATAGATTGGATCTCTTCAAAAGAAATATCAGTTACTATATTACTTTATACATTAAATTATGTCAATTACAAAATATGAAAATAAAAAGACGGTCACCGAATCACATTTTTATAAAACGTCGCCGTCTATCATAGGGGTAAAGCGTGTTCTTACGTTTTTAAGACGCTACCTAAATAGTAAGATATTCAATATTTTATACTATTAAACCATTTATACAGTAGAATCTGTGTACAGCAGCCACTGAAGGGAAGTGAAATATGACTTATTATGATGTTTCTATATTTTTTTAAAAAGAAAACGCACCCTCTGTGATAAGATCAATCCACCCGTGAATATTACAATAATAGATGTTTTTCTAACAGAGATATGCTCCGGACAAAGTTTAAGACTGAAAACAACAAAGGCCAGTGACTGTTAAAGTATACATGGTAGGTTTATGGCTCTTGTGCGTTGCAACTCCACGTGATAAGATCTCTCCACCTATGGCTTGAAAAGATCTGTCCTTCGAACCTTAAAAACAACCAAACTCAAAAAGTACACTCTTTACAATAATGGTTCTTGCACTCTGCTCGTCCCCTGGATACATTATGTCAACCCATGAAGTTTCAGAATAGTTGTTTTCATATATATATATTTATTTATATATGCTCCGTACAAAATTCAAGGAGTAAAATAACATAGAAACACATGGTAGACGCATGGTTCCTATATACACCTCACTCCCTTCATATGATCTATCGATTTACGAAATTTCATAAACACAGCTATTATATTTTCAGTATATTCTACGGAAATATTCAAGGCTGAGGAACGCCGAAGGGCAATAATTCACAAAATAAGCATGACAGAGTAATGATTATTGTGCACTGCATTCTCCCTTGAACTGAACTATCAAACTATGAAATATCGTAATAAAAGCTCTTCATGCCTTCTAAGATATGCTCAAGACAAAATTCAAGTCTACAAAAAAAAAAAAAAAAAAAAAAAAAAAATAAATAAATGACAACAACACAAAAAGGACAATAACTCAATGAGTATATATAGAGTTGACGGTTCTATTCACAGCGCAAGTAGAGCTATCGTACTTTTAGGTTATGCCCCAAACAAACAACAACAACAACAAAAAAACAAATGTAAAAAGCAATAAAGGGTAATTACTACACGCCATGATACGAACTTACAAATGTTAAAAGAACTGAAATAACTGACCAACCTCTGGCCCCGCCCACTTACTACGTTGGCCCCTCCCATTGGCGCTGACAGGGAGTTCCGCTTCGATATCTCACTGAATTATTTTGCAAAATTTATGGCCAGTTGTATTTAACAAAAATAGAATGGTTGGTTGGCGACCTAAATGCTGTAGCTATAACTTGAATAAGCCGTAGTTACGACGTTTAAATCGCCAAACCAACAAAAATGCTTCACATAGATGGCTGCCAATGACGGAGTTCAGTCTAAATGAGTGACATATTGACAGCCGGGATTGGTCAATTATAAAGAAAGTTTGAGTATAGTTAAGAGATGAAGAGAATAAAATTTGTTTTCATTGAGGTCTGAACCGAAAAAAACTAATCACGCTGTACGAATACGCGAGGTGTGATGAGGTTTTTCAGTTCATACTGCCATGAAACAAATAGATATTCTCGTCATTTCTTACGATTTGATAGCATCGAGCGAAAAAAAAAAAGCAAATTTTGATACTTATTGTAACGAACTATTTTGTGCGAATGCATTCAAAATGGCTGCGTGCTAAAAATTTTGCACTCTCTTGCACGCCGTTCAATTTCACTCACTTCTGTAATTGGATCAGTAAATAGTACGCAAATACGTCATCCTCTCTTGATACACCTAAACAAGTTTCAATTTGAAAACTATCGCATGAATATCACAGGCTATTCAAACGTTTTTTAAACAAAAGTAGTTCGTTGGTTTAAAAGTAAATTATCAAGCTGTAATGCACATATAATGTATCTTAAAACATATTTATTATGTCCAAACCTCTTTATTTTTCGGGTATAAAAAGAAAAATAACACATCTTCCATTACTTGGTTTGACAAAAATCTTGTCATTTAGTCCCTTGCGGAGTGTTTTGGTAAGAGTATCGAACGACAACTCTGCTTGGAAATTGAAAATTTGTTCATTGATGTATGAATATTTTTTTATACCAATTAGAACGCCTCTTTTTGATATACGAAACTAAAAATAGAATTATTACAATATAACCCGCCTATCTAAATGGCCTGATTAGACAGTATTTATCTGTTCTTAGTTTCGTTGCTTTTATGACAACTTGTTTTCGAATGAAACAGACAATATTATATGTAATTATTAATTAATTAAACATAGTAGATTTGTTCTTATTCCCTTTTATTAGCTAGCAAAGCGTCAGCTTTGATATCTTAAGTTAACAAACAAAATTTGAAGCCTTCTCAAAGTTCAAAGAGTGCAAACTGCCACTGGAGGCTTAACCACTAAATCCATTACTTGCCTACGCCATTAAAAGTAGTTCTGGTAGATTTCAGGAATATTACAAACTCTATTCAAATTGTAGTGCACTCTTTCAAAAGCATGCTATCTAATCTAGTCTCCACCCAATTCTCAAGAAAAAGGGTTTGGAAAACATTGCCGACAGAGAAGACATTGCTTGTAAATAGCAATTTCTTCAATGTCCACAATGATTTGTACCAAATTGCACCAACTTGAAATTGTCGTATGCAAATTATTTCATTTCAACCAGTCTAAGATTTCGTCATGTTGTTAGGGGTTAAATCCTGGGTTACTTTATCCTCGTTTATCATTATGATAACCTTTGACAAAGAGGATTACTTAACAAAGCCATGCCTTGCTAGCTTACAGTACTTTTAGTACTTTGATTTTATAAACTTCCCTATTCATTAAAACTTCTTAAACCATTTCCTCACAATCCGTTTTAGGAACCTTTAGGTTTTCTTTTGAAGACATTGTACAAACACTTCTAAAGTAAAGTCGTCTTGTAATGGGTTTTGGACGATTCGAAGGTTGAATTTCAAACAGACACATTACCATTTCAAAAAATACGCACATTTAGACTGGTTATAATTGAAAGGAGTTGCAGACGACAATTTAAAGTTTATAAAATTATAGATTCGAAAACATTGGATAGAATAAAAAAATTGCTTGTTACAAGATTTTTTTCATTTAACACAATGTTTTCCCAAGTGATTTTTAGGGCGTCCAAAAGCGAAAATGTGTGGGAATCAGTTAAGCCTAGCAAAATATATTTACAAGCCACATTATGACCCAAATTAATTCACGTTTAACCCCATGAGCGATTAGTATGGCAATAAAGTTGCGTAAGTCATACAAGCTTTTTTTTAAATACCAGTATTGGTATAACCTTACGATACTCTGGGATAAATATTCATATTTTTTATTTGAACTTGACCTGCCCGGTAAGTTGACTGTTTTGGTATTATTATCATCACGATCAAAATTATCATTATTACAGATATCAACATTTTTATGATACACGTAGTCTCATTTTAGTAAATATCCCTGTGAAAGTTTGTGAATTTTTAATGTACAAATGATTTAATTCAATTATCGTCTATGAAAGTTCATGTATTCTGAGTCTGGGAGAGCTGGAAAGAAATAAACTGTTTATCAACATTTAATTTGTTTGCACAATGTGTGCATCCTTTCATATTTTTTTAGCGAAAGTAAGAGTTACTTAGGTGTCACTAATACTTGGGGGGGGGGGGGAGAGAAAAGAAACGTGCAGTAGGGCATAGCTCTTCAAGTAATTGACCGATCGCTGTTCGGGCCCATCGCCTCCAACAAAAAGTTCGATATCAAACGAGTTTATTTTTCAGAATTTATGGCCAGTGAAATATGGCATAAAATATATAACAGCTTTTTGGCGACTTAAACGCCGTAAGTAAAGCATGACGTTTAAGCTGACAAAACAAATATAAAAATGTCACTTTCATGATGATCAATGTCGGGGTTCAAAGTTCACTTCCGGTCTAAATGCATTTTTGATTAATCCACCGACTTTTGATTGGCAATCGCGATCCTTTAATTTCGATTTTGTCGTTTAAAACTTGCCTAATTTCAATATACCTTTAACATTTTGATACATATAAAAAAGAAAGGTTCGGCGAATTCCAGGTTATTTTAAGCGATCACGGCATTCGGTTGTCGACACAGTATGACCTCATTAGCATATGACCCAAGGTGAACAGAAAGTAATACAGTGAGTATGGAAACAACAAACGTCCTACCTTAGGTCACGTCAAGTAGTTAGCGCAAAACTACGGTAAGCGTTTATATTCATATTAACTATTACGGCAGTTTTGGACTGTTTTTTACATAATTGAAGACCGGCTAACGAACATAACTCCTGATGACATAACGATGACGTTGGTTAGAGCGAATACAAACTGAATGCGGGATTCCAACGGTTATAAGCACAATATGAATGACCCAATATTCATTTCAATTGTCGTGGTGTAATCTTAAAATAGATTAACAGCTTACACAAGTTTTAGGAAAATACCCCGGTTTATTTTGATAAACAACCTCTGATGTTCGCAAAACTACTTTTCAGAATATTGAATTCAAATAGTATATATAAGGGAATGAATATAATCAAAACCTGTGGCATGAAAAAATAGATACCCCCCTTTCACATGTGACCATAATGCTTAAAGGGACCATCGGAGAACTACTTTCAAGCCATATCTGCCCTCCGAGGAAGAAATAAATAGTTGGAATAATCTATCGCTTATTTAGTCACTAAAGCAAACAAGGGCCTTCTTGCTAGCGATATGCAAAAGCAGGGTGTAAGTGATATTCTCTAGAAAAAGTATTTGATGTTTCTCTTGTCGATTTCAATTTGTGTTTGTTGACATTTTGTTATCGAGACGAATGCAGCCGATTCTTCATTTGAAATCTTCGCAAATCTTCGACATTGACTGTTATATGAACTGGTGCTGACGTCTAAACTTTACGGACGATTTAATTAATCTTGTGACCTAGATAGTTGTTTGAATGACAAGCAAAAGTTAAAACGTCATCACCGACGTCAAACCTTAAATATGGGGTGGGTCAGATTTTAAAATATTGTAACTTCTTTCGTGAATCGTAGGCTCACTGCGTAGAATTATGTCGATCTAATAATTTCGTCATATTAATCTATGCTTTTGAGCTTGGAGTATAATTTTGTTGATACTTTTATAGTGTGTATTGGGGATGATATCGCTTTAAACAAATGATACGTCATCCAGAAAAAATCTGTCTACATTACGATGTTTCGATGACGTCACAATTGTCTGCTTATTTCCACGCCCATTATAAAAGCTTTGGAGACTATTATGTAAAATGAAGAACCTGCTTGTTTTCTACTACAGAATGAGTATTTTAAAAATTTCATCCGTAAACTCTTTGAATTTTACAATTCTAAAATATTGTGGTCTAGTAATATGTTAGAGTACAAAAGCATTTTACTTGCGTGTAGCGCGTCAGACTCCTAATCTTCAATAATTGGATGTCATGTGTTCGATCCCCGGCGGCGGCACATGTCCTTTCAGACGTTTGTCTCTCACAAATCGTAAACCTATGTAGGATAGCAGCTGAAGGCTAGGAAAGGATGTAGTGATAGTACTGGTGTGAGAATTACCAGGGGTCCATTGTTAGGTGCTCCAGCTGCCGCGATTTGTCTGAAATACTGTTGAAAGTGACGTTAATCCCAATTCAATCAATCAATTGTTTCTGCAGAATTGTATCTGCGAGAGAAAATTCATTCTTCTAATTCGCCCGGTCAACTTTGCATAACATTCCTAAAAGAAAAATATGAAATACTCCAATCGTAAATATGACATTATCTAAAGGAAGTTGTTCAAGAAAATATATTGGAAAGGTTGATTGCAACAAGCAGCTTGTTCTTTTTCCAACGAACTCTGCTGAATTATTGAAAAGTGCGTAAAGTGTGAAAAGATTAAACAATCATGGTAACAATGATAATGCAATTTCAGTATAATTCTCAAATCAATTCAGAATACATTTGAGAAAAGTTCAACAAGAGAGACTGTTTGTGAATCGCTATCGCTCTTTTCCGATAAGCTTTTCCCCAAAACAGTAATTGAGCATTTCCTTATCAGAATATTTTATTTTAAATCTTTTTAATGATTAGAACACTAAGTCTGTCGGTCACTTCCAGAAAACAACAACAACAACAACAACAAAAGAACCCGAAACAAATATACCTTTATTAAAGGGAAGTAATTTACGCACCACTTTTCTCCCTAAAATAATTATAGTTTTCAATTGTGTCAGTCTAAATTAATATGCTCTGAAACTTTTATATGGTTGATGATTAGAAAATCACTCAATATCTTTTTAGAAATACAAGTTAAATAGCTCAGCCCTGTTTGGTTACACAATTGTCCTTTACTTATCAGTTTTAATTCAATATGCAATGTCATCTTCAACTACATTCATTTTACCAATCCAAACTCTAACTGTCGATTGGGGGGATACTTATTACCACCGACTTGGTCTTTTGATAAGGTATATCAACTCTTGCCGGTGGTCGCCTCGCCAACAAAAGTTACGCATGATTTGAAACATCTGCAAAACTGCTATCCTAAAACCGTGTGTTGTGAATTAGGATGTGTCACGAATATAATGATGGATAATTTTTATATGTCAATTAAACTTTTATGAATATGAGTAATATTTATACATCCTTCATGTGAAAAATTTATGGAATGAGCCATTAAAAAACGAGAAAATGTTTCATGCATGCTAGATCTATACTATTTCATCTGTAACACATTTATAGAAATATTAATAAGTATATATATATATTTAGTCGATCTTGCTCTAGCTACTACATGTATTAACCCTTTCCTGTATTGCAAAGTTTAAGACCTGTCCAACTTCAAAGGTTTTGCAGACGACAATTTAAAGTCTATTTTATTTAAGAAATAACCAATCAGTAGGGTAGAAAATATTGTGGTAAAAGAAGAAATTGCTTGTGACACGCAATTTCTTCTTTTTCCACAATGTTTTCTAAAGTATAAAAACACAGGGACGAAAAACAGGTGATTGTATGGGAAAGGGTTAGGTGACCACATATTTGTAATGATCCTCAATTAAATCCCCTTTCCAACTAAAACAAAACATCCTTAAATTTTTCGTATTTGGTCTATTACTTGTCTTTGTTTAATCATTTGTTGTTTGAATTCATTAGAATCGTCCTACCGATATGATTCCGATGATTTAATCAACATTGGACTAAATATTAATTACAAAATCAAAGGCATGAACTTTATTTTAACAACTCTGTGGCTTCGTGCAAAAACATCATAAGTGTCTATACAAAGTATAGACACTTATGATGTTTTTACAATAAGTCATTATATAAGTATGATGATTGAAGCTTGTTGGTCAGCACGAAGATCAAATCTACATCCTCGAAGTTAAACATCGAGTGCTCTAACCATTTGAATTCTTGAATTTTGATTGGCCTTTTATCCGCTTGATAGAGTTCATGATACCAGCTTAGACTGTTATTCAATGAAACATTGAAAATTTTCATTACAAGTAAAAATCTCTAAAATGAAGTACCTACATCAAGTTTTTTCTGTCATTTATTTTTCAAATGGGTACTTTGACTAAAATTCTTGAATTTTTGAAGAAATCGACTCATAAAGCTGCTTGATAGTAGCCAGTGTGCTACTCATGCCAACACTTGGTTGTCTGTTTTCAAATTATTTCTTTGAAAGTCACAAAAGTACAGACAATTGTTTGGCAGCTCATACTTGGCTAGCTGAAGACTTTTGACTCACGGTGATGTTTTAAACAATCAATTTGGAATTTTGACTACCCCTCGTTAATATAAACTCTTCTTACATTCTTCTGTCCACAAATGTAACATTTCAACAACTTGTATTTTCCTTCGCCGACGATACGAAGCCACGGAAATCGCATTTTCAATCTACCAACCATCTTTAAGAAAATACGGAGACAGAATCCAAACCATTTTCGGGAATATTTCGACCCACTTCTTACATAAATTAATTGTTGGAATCTGAAAGATTGGGAACCAAAGTATGTGTCGGGTTCTCGACTTTTTCGAAACGGGAATAATTGCGGACCTTGAAAAATATACATTGAAAATATTTGAAACGCTGATCGGAAATTTTAGTGATTTGCTATGCGTTTTTATGCAAAAAGTATCTTATCTGCCGTCGTCAAAGCGCTGTCGGTAGCGCACCGGACTCCCAATCTTCAATCACGGATTGTAATGGGTTCGATCTCAGGCGGCGGCAAATATCCTTTCAGACATTTGCCTCTCACCAATGGGTGGATAATCGTAAACTTAAGTAGGATAGCAGCTGGAGGCTAGGAAAGGATGTAGTGGTAGTACTGGTGTGAGGAATACCAAGAATCCATAGATAGGTGCTTCAGCCGTCGCCATATGACTGAAATACTCTTTAAAGTGACGTTAAACCTTATTCAATCAATCAATCAATCAATCAATCAAAGCATGTTATCTGTAGCTCAGTGTCACTTGTTACCTTCGACCTGTCAAAATCTAGTAGGCTTAGCGTTTCCAGTCTAGAATATAGGTTATGTAAAAATAAAAGTACCAGTCGAGGTCGTGATCTTAATCATAGCGCACATCGGTTATTCGGCTTTGTCATGAATGGGCTTACATTTTCAAATGGTACTACAAGTAATCATGAATCAATTCACGGGCATGGATAAGTTTTTCACGTTGTCGTCAGGTTGCTAGAAGCAAAGAACGAATTTGGCCTATTCCTAAATTACAGTCAGTATCCTGACTGCAATATAAGCTTAGATAAGCAATCAATCTGATGCTTCTTAGATCTCATGCAAGAGTGTATTAAGCGACCATTTTCATATCGTCTACACTTCGGTTGTCACTTGAGTGGTCGCTACATAAATGTTTCACTGAACTCGTATTGGTGTATAAAAGTTATCTATACGAAACGTCTATACTTCAAATGGATAAATGATACTTATTTACAAACAAAAACCTTTTAAATCACAACATTGGCGCTTACATTTTAACTTGCAATATTTGAAGGTCGGTCCACGTCAAGTGGCACAATTTCGCCACCGGATTATACTGCATTCTTGCCTTTTTATCCAAGAGTAATATATTAGTGGATTAGAAATTATATTTGGCTAAACACAACACAATATCAGTTTTCCGAGAGTCTAAAGAAAAAACAAACAAACACCCCCCCAAAAAAACACAAAAAACAAAACAAAACAAAAAAAAAAAAAAAAAAAAAAACCAACAACAACAACAACAACAACAACAACCCCCCCCCCAAAAAAAAACAAACAGGAATATAACTTAGGCATGTTTTCTTTTTGTCTATTTATTGGTTTATTTCATTTTGATTGATACATTTCGAAATTTTGATGCTGTTGCATCGCGTAATTTCTATGTTTCTAGTAGGATATCCATGATATTTGACTAAAATCTACTAAAATGACATTGCTCTTTTTGAAACAAATTATGTATGTAATATGACCATATTGTTGTCAAATTCGAAAAATATTCGGATCGAGAAGCATGGAGAAAGATGGACATGGTGACAAACCCAGTTTAGTCGGTAACAAATTGTACGTGAACAACGTTATGAAGAAAAAGTACGTTGACGGTAAAGTTGTGGAGCGTACCTACGAATTGGGATTCCAGGAGTGGAACATTGATATCTTATCGTGGAAATATTAAAGGCTTTCCTCGAAAGATAGCAGACCATGAAGAATTATTCAAAGATATGACCTTATACGCACAGAAACTTGTTTGTCTAATAAAACACATTTTGACCTTGAAATAAATGGTTATATATTGATTTGGTTGATTGATTGAATTGAGTTTAACGCCGCTTTTAACAGTATTTCAGTCATATCTCGGCCGCTGGAGCACCTAACAATGGATTCTCTGGTATTTCCCACACCAGTACTACCACTATAGTAATAGAAGCGTAGATGTAATTCTGAGTTCTCTCCCTTTATAAATCCCAACATTGGAGTTTAACAGGCTGATCAGTGCTCCTCCATTTTTTTCTATTCTTTATAAATGATATTGTAAACAACTTCGAATCACATATCGATAGCATTTTGACTATTGATATTATTAAATTGTTACCCCTCAAGCTCTAAATGATCTCCAAAACTTTTGCGACAAATTGAGCCTTAATGTTAATACAAACAAGACTTAATCACGGTTTTTGATTTAGGCCGTAGTAGCAGCTATGACTTCGTATACAAAGGGCAAAATTGGAACTTGTATCGTACTTTGAATATCTCGGCGGAAACCTCTTCAAAAATGGATTTGGATTTGAACTCAACAAAAGTTTGCGGAGCACGCTTCATTTTCCCTTCACAATCTTTCCACCGTTTTAAACAAACTAGATTTAACTACAAAATGTAAGTTTTACGACTATTAACTATGACCAGTTTTAAACTATGCCGCAGATATCAAAACTGTAAAAGCAATGATGTAATCCATTATTAATTTCTTAGAAAAATCTTATGTGTTCGTCGATGCACTAATCTTGAAGGCCTATACGGTGAGCTACGGCGTTATCCAATGCAAACACGAAGACAACTTATAATGTTGAAAAATTTGTTGACACTTGTAAATCCAAATGAACATACTCTAACCAAATAAATCTATAATTTGATTTTATATATTTCTTATGTTGTACAAAACATTGTACCTTGGAAAATAAAGGTTATAATATTAAATGTTGTTACAAACGTTACGAACTGAAACGGAAAATGATAATACATTGACTTAACTTAATTGGGCTTCATACATAAAATAAATTCAAGAGGAATGTTGCTTATCAAATATGTATTTTAATCAGAATAATTAAATTCGAATATAACTAAACTGAGAAATTTTGGCGTTTATACTCGAACATTGCTCTCCAAGATAAATGTATCAAGTAGACAAGAATTTTATAGCAAATACAAGAAATCTTAGTATTTGAGCCATGCATAGAAAAGATAAATAATGCAAAAAATAGAAAAGCATTGTCCAAATTTAAACCATCATCTTACGATCCTTTAATCGAACGAGGTAGACATCTAAACACTCCAAAAGCACAACGTATCTGTAAACATTATTATATGAATAAAATCGCCAATGAGTATCTTATCCTACTAGTATGTCCAAATTAGTGATTAAGAAAAGAACTCATCAGTAAATATTTTTACAGTTAGCCAATCCTAAATTCAAAAACATTATGACATCAAAAAACGCGATTGATACCTCAAAATTAAGAAAAGTTCATATACTCATATACGAAGCTCATATAGAACCGACAATTAATAGAACATGAAAAAGATAAAAATTCAGTGTTGTTTATACCCTTATATTTTTAAGAATAATGTACTCTTAAAAACGTAACATGTTCGTCTTCTCCAAGCATGTGTTTGTTTTGTTATTATGCATATCAGCTATGAATTTGCAATTTTATGCTGAATAAAATTGAGTTGAGTTGAAAATTTCAGAATCAACTTCATCAGATCTCAGACTTTAACTCTGTCGACTTACCCTTGACCTTTGACATTTATGATGATATAATCTTTCATAATTGATGATAATACTTTCTTAGGTTTGCTATATACATTCACTGGGTGATTTTACCTTTGTTGGTTGTTTAAATAACTTGTGTACGGAGATACTTTGGTTTAAGAGAGCCATTAGGCTATTTAGTCTCTTGTTTTCTTAAGAGCAGTCTTTTCTCTTTTTCAAACATTAAAAAGTTAGTTTGATTAAACGACATGTGCGTAAAGCGCTCAAAGTAAGGTTTTATGAAATACTTGTGTCTAATGTGCGTAATGTAGAACTTAGCATTCTTCATCGTTTGTTGTATGTTTGGTTTTGAAATCTTGAAATTTTGTCTGAATACTTGTGAATGTGCATCTTATTTGGTCTTTTTATTTAGATCACTACCTAAATTACCGTGTGAAAAAGTAGATAAAAGTACATAAAAGCATTTGATATTGCCTCACATATCTTGAATTTTCAGACAAAATTATAGTCTCAAAGATACCCTTGTCATAAATGAAGAAGTTAGATCAGTCAGGTGAAGATATGGTATGCATATTATAGACGTCCCTTTTTACTCAAATATCTTGATATTTGGTCAGTTTGTACTTTCGATAACTAATTCATAAGGTAAAATGTCAGAAAAACCAACAATAGACAAACAAACTTGTACTCAACTGTCTTCATTCATATTTCAAATGTTTAGAAACTTTATCAGAAATTTGGTCACTCAAAATTATGACAAAGAAAATTAAAGATCTGAAAGTACTGAGAAGTTGGAATGCCCTAAAATGGTCATTACTGTGGAATTCGGTTTAAATTCATTTATTACTTTCCGTGTAAGCCTCCCTCCTTTAAACTTAAACCAGCATTCCCATTTGTTTACATATGTGCGTGAATAATACACAAAATCATAAATCCACATACAAAAATCAAAACTAGCATTGTCTTAACCCATCCCCCAAAAATGACGCTTTTAAATGACCCTCATTATGAAAGCTTTGGAAAACATTGTGAAAAATGAAGAAATTGCTTGTTACAAGCAATTTCTTCCTTATCCACAATATTTTCTGTCCTAAAAGACCAAGATTTTAAAGATTTCATCAACTTACATTTGTCGTCTGCTTCTTCTTTGAAGTTGGACTGGTCTAAAATTTTATCGTGTGGGAATGGGTTATAAGCTCGTGTCACGCACAGCAAAATTAGAAATTTCAAGCATAACATTCTCCTTTTGATCAGCCGTAATACGTGAACTCCTTTTAGAATCTTGAAAACAGAACATAACAGCTTCTACAGTAAGAAATGAATGACCTCGATGATTATTTGACCCTAAACTCGGTCAATGCCTTAACGATCATACTAAAGTCACGTAGATTTCACTTCAAGTTTATGAGTATACGTGGAAACTTGCGGAAATGCGCGGAAACTTTTTCAGGGTGATCGATTTGAAATACCGGTTTAGACTTAGGAAAAAAGAATATTTAAAGGGTTGTGAGTAAAATTCAAAAGAAAAAAGACGATAACGTTATTGTAACGCTATTGTTTGCCGATGGTAGTTTTGCCCTTTTCCTAAAAATTCCTATAGAATGATGAAGAGAGTATCAAATTGTCTTCGGCGCCCTGTAATCGCGCGATTTCCTTATTCGTTATTCGGCTTTAGAACCGTAAAGAATCTCAGGTAAAAAGGACCAAGCTGAAAGCTAGATAACACTTGTTAAAGGTTTGATGTGTTATTATTGATTTAAACTTGTAAATAACGACATAATAAAGCGTTATTATTTAGTAAATAAGTAAAAACCGTCGAAGTTGATATGTTTACATTCTAATTTTCAAAATATTCTACTTTCGTTTTGCATCTATTTGATCTTTATTGAGTAAAAACTGTAAATCCCACAATAATCGCGTTTGCTTGATGCCTACGACCCCCCTTAATCCCTCAAGAATGTTTAAAGCACTGGGCGGCGTGATTATTGTAAAAATGCATTTGCGACCTGAGCCATATTTGTAAACATTGCCTATCTATCGTCACATGACTACCACATGTCACTTGAGATCACGTGATTACTTAACACGGGACGGTTAATCACAAAAAACAAATTACTGCGCTGATTATAACCTTATTTTTAATAACTTAAAGCAAACTGAAGCATGTTTAGAAGTCTCTAAACCAATTATTTTATCATCCTTTACATTTGCCATATTGATGTCTTCGGCTACAGCTAACTGATTGTCCGTGGCAAGTTGAGATGAGAAGTAACCCGAGGTATATTCATATCTAAGAGATCACGTGATATGTGTTATCACAAAACCCGATATGAAATTGTCTTGTGTTCATTTTGCGGTTTTGTTAAATCTAAGTTGCTCCGCATTCCAACTTAAAACGTGTAATTAAAAGATGAAGATGATGTGGATTGTAATTTGGTATCAATATTGCTCACAATTTGGCAGGTCTGTCTCCGTTAATTAATGCTCTAGGTTAATAGCAACCTTAGGTAAAGAAGGTCAATTCATGGTCGGTTGATTCATTGATAGCTTCGATCGATTTATTCACCGGCGCAAAAAAAGCAACTCTTATCTAAATCTTTAATTGATTACATGTATCATTAAGTTCGATCGGGTAATCTAAGTAGAACGCAAATTACAGTAAGAGCTAATAATGAATATTATGTTTTGTTGTGATACAAAACTTTGTACGGGATTCAAGCCGCGAATTAAATTGGTATATTTTAACGACACCGAAGGAGCTCACGAAAAAAGGGCGTGGCGACAACATAACGAGAAAATATCGTCATCTAACCATATCCGTACCGATTCGATTCATGTTTACTTCGGATTTTTCTGTCGAGTAAGATTTTGTCTGTGTGCACTGAATGTATCTTAAAAGAAAACTTGATAGGTAAATAAGCATATACCTTTAGTACGTACAGCCTGCTACTGCTCGAAGTGTATGATTTTAGACTTTATCCGTTATATCAATGACGAAATACGGTTGTAAGAGTAATAATAACACAGAAAAACAACAGTGCAACGATGACCCATTATCGCTCACTTAAGAGACTTGAATGTCATGGTTTGAGCTAACTTGGTAGACGTCCTCTAAATGATGCCATTCACGAAATATGATAGCTCTGGGTCTTGTAGTTTCAGACATGAAGATTTTGCAAATTTTGGACCTCTCCTGGGGTCTCGCAGCAAAGTAAGCATTGGACCGGAACGATAGGTGCAATATTATTAAAGGGCCACACAAGGAATATTTTGCATGAAATTATTTCAAAATCAGACCAGCGGTTTAGGAAGAGATGTTTTTTGAAGCAAAAGTTGACGGACTACAAACGACAGACAATGACGGACATCCATCGATCCTTAAAGCTCGCGTGAGGTTTTTATTTGCTCAAGTTAAGTTTAACATTAAGCCCTCATCATCAGAAAGTTCGATCTTATTTCGTCCTTTGTGTCTTTTTGATATTCACACACGAAGGGATGGTCGCACAAGTAATATATATCATCGTTGGGCGTGCAAAATGTCGTAACAACAGCTTAAATAAAGCTGAAATTACGAAATTTTACACAAACAACTACAATATAAAATTGTGACTGAACGACTTTTTTGTTTCATTCAAAGATCATTAGATTTAATGAAAGCCGAAAGTGAAAAACGAGGAACTAAATGTCCAATCGTCCAAATGGCGGCAGTCTACATGGGACTATGTCTTATTGCGACCTATATGTACGCTGGTGGAATTTTCTATGTAGAGCTTTTGGAGAAATACCAGGAGGGAGAAGTAAAGACCAATTTACCGGGCACTTTGAATACAGCATTTACTAGTTTTCTAGGTAAGATTTGTCATTATTACTGAAAGTTGACTTTACAGCGAGTAGTAGTATATTTAAGATAAACGACGAGTAGAGGCGCTTAAGCGCCTGATACGCGCCTGAATTTACCTAGCATTCCTCACAAATTAGGTTGAAAACCATCCTGCAGTTTTAAGAATAAGATTTTCAAATTTCTCTTTATACCTTATATGGACACAAACCAACCCATAAAAGCCATGATTCCCATCTGAGCCATATTTTATGAAGGAATCTGACAAGGATCATTTTGTGAAATGTTGTTGAAAAGTTATAACCTTTTGTAATCTTAGAAGATAGTAGGTTTTCTATGTTAACCATATTTATTGAAATTAGCAAATTCCATTAAAGCAATGTTTACAGCCAATCATTTTTTTGTAATCTAATAAGGGGTCACTTAAGGACCATTCAAGCGAAATTTCGTTGAAATCAATCCCATGGCTTCTGAGAAGATTTTCAAAGCTTTCATCATATATAGAAATTAGCCCCACCCATTAAAGCCATTTTTTAAGGAATCTGATAAAGCGTCATCAAAGGACCAATCCAGTAGAGTGTAGTTGAAATCAATCCGTTAGTTTTTAAGTAGACGATTTTCAAATTTTTTACTGTATAAAGAAATAAGACCCGCCCATTAAAGCCATATTTTTCATCTTATCATAATTCATTGACGGAATCTGATAAAGCGTCACTCAATGAGCGTTCATGTAAAATGTGGTTGAAATCCATGAATTGGTTTCTAGGAAGAATATTTCAGTTTTCACTATTTAAGGAAATAAGCCCCGCCCCTTAAAACCATATTTTTCATCCGATTTTAATTCTTTGAAGGAATCTGATAAAGGCATTCCAGTTAAATATGGTTTCTGAGAAGAAATTGTTGTAAGATTTCACCATATAAAGAAATAAGCCCCGCCCATTAAAGCCATATTTATCATCCGATCTTAATTCTTTGAAGGAACCCGATGAAGAGTTACACAATGATATTTCCTGTAAAATTTGGTGGAAATCCATCAATTGGTTTCTGAGAAGAAGATTTTGAAAGGTTTCCCCATGTATGGAAATTAGCCCCGCGCATTAAGGCGATATTTTTCATCCGATCAAAATTCTTTGAAGGAATCACCATAGTCACCCAAGGATCATTTCTGTGAAATTTGGTTGAATTCTGTTCAGTACTTTCCGAGAAGAAGATTTTTAAAGTAAAAGTTTACGGACGGTTGCATGGACGGACGCAAGACGGACACAACGCCACGACAATAGCTCTCTGGCTTTCAGCCAGTTGAGCTAAAACATGTAACATGTAAGTTCATGTTTCCCTTTGCACATTACTGAAATATTCAGTTTATAAAGTTACATGCTTTGATCTTTTTAGCAAGCCTTTATTACCAACTTTAATTTGCCCAAACCTTCAAAGACATTGTTGTCTTGGGGTCTAAAACAACATAATAAACGGATTTCGGCCGCTGTCAGCTACGTAGTTATATAAGATGGATAATTGAATGAGTGCAATATCTTTGTATCTTAGCTTGTGACATGTGCTTTTCACTCACCTAATAGCAATCAAGTTCTCATTTTGTATCGTATAAGTCTACAGGGTGTTTTGGCATCTGAGGTACTACTATTACTTGAAATATGTTTGCAAAGTTAAGATGTCTGTATCAGATTTGAACGAAATATATCGTAATTAATATTTTCCCAACGACACTAAAAACTCACAAACACATAATCTTAACTTGATTCCTATACTTTTATCATTTTTTGTTTGTTTTCAGTAGGGTCAAAGAGACATTTAAGAGAGTTATCATAAATAAAAAATCTAATTCATGTTCCTTAAATACCGAATTTATTAATCTCGTTCTCTAAAATAGATAAAGGCTCGACGTAACCTCTGATTATAGATCCCTCGTCTAATAAATTTGTCATTTCATGACCTCTCATTCAATTTACTCTATACATATATCAGGCGATTCTCTGGACAATCGGTCCTTAGATCGTTCGTTCTTTTCATTTCAGCTCCACTGGTAGGTGTAATCTCAACACGGTACTCCTGCAGAGTTTCGATTATAGTTGGAGGTATTTTAGTATCGGGTGGACTGTTTTTGAGTTCATGGGCTTCCAGTATACTTGAAATAATAGTATTCTACGGTGTGATATCAGGTGAGATATGAAAAAGATATTTACATAGACGGTCCCCGTTCGTTTTAAATAATTAATTTGTATAAGATAGCTATAACTAAACATATCCTACAGTCCTCTGTTTAGTAAAACAAATATTCATTTTGTAATTCGTAATAAATGATTCATTATCTGAACATGCAAGATATGCACCCGTTCCATCCCTCCGATTATATCCCCGCTTGTACCGCATTGAAAACTTCACTAAATATAAAATGTTCTCTACATAGAAAAAAAAATCCGCAAGCACCATGGAGGACACCTTGTTGAAGCTCTTTGCCAATTTTCAAGTTCATGCTTTTAAGAGGTGGAAGGGAAAATGTGACAATATATCCGATGTTAGGCAATGTCCGAAAATAAACTAAGTAGTAAAACAGGAAGTTGATAATTTGCAGACCCAAAGTAGACTATGTGAGACCCCTAGTTCAGTCTTCATACCAAAGTTCAAGTACTTGCTGTTGACGGTTGATGACTTATAAAACAGATTCTATTCTGCGTTATTCAGATAATGAGCGATTTAAGCAATTAGAATAAGATACGTCAATAACATTTATATACCGTTTTTCTAATAAATATTTATTTTGTTGTTGTTCTTGTCGTTGTTTTGTTTACAGATGAATAAAGGTTTAAAGATACGTAGTGCACATTTGTATAAGAGACAGCTGAACAGAATTTTGGTCGAGCTCTGATTTACAGAAAGAAGATAGATCAGGCCTCCTAGTGGACCCTTATAACATTTAAAATCCTTAAATTTAAGAGCAAACCTTTAAAACCATTACATTTTCCCAAAAAACCTTTAAAACGCAAAAAAAAAAAAAAAAAAAAATAGCCAGTAATTTTCACCCAAATCTTTGTATTTGCTCTGACTGGTTGCCGTGCTAGCTTAGAGCAAGTCTGCATTTTCCCTTCTGTTTTGTCGTTAAACTAATAGAAATAGATATACACATTAAATAAGGTATTATTATATTGCATAATTCAAACAGTATTTAAAATAAAAAAGCCTTTGGTATGACTGTGGGTTTAATAAATGAATGAGAACTTCAAACGAAATAGCCATATTTTGATATTGTACACCAAAGGGCTTTTATTCTCAAATATTGGAGCCTTTATAAAAAAACAAGAGGCCCAGTGGGCCTTAATGGTCACCTGAGAAAAAGAGCACCAAGACAAGTGATTTTGTTTGAAAGAATTAGAAACAGGTTTGGTTGAAATCCCCTCAGTAGTTCTTGAGAAGAAGATGAAAATGTTTTAAAATTTACCAAAAATGACCCCATTTTGGTCCCCATTTTAGGCACCCCTGACCTCCAGCCTTTTAATTTTCACAAATCTGTATAATCAGTACCCAATGATGCTTTTCACCAAGTTAGTTTGAAATTGGCTTAGTACTTCATCAGAAGAAGGTGAAAATGTGAATTTTTTAACATGATGAACTTTGACCTCTGGGTGTGGCCCCATACATGACCCCAGGGACATGAATTTCCGATTTATAATATACCTGTCCTAGTTGTCATGCACACAGAATATTTAAGCTCTGGCATTAACGGTTTATTAGAAGAAGATTTTTTAAGAAGTACCAAAAATTACCCCTTTTTGCCCCCTATTTGGGCCCCTTTGACCCCCAGAACCCCTATTTTCACAAACTTGAATTGGCATCCCCCAATGATGCTTTCTACCAAGTTTGGTTGAAATCCGCTCAGTAGTTCTTGAGAAGAAGATGAAATATTTAAAAGTTACCAAAAATTACCCCCTTTTGGTCCCCATTTTAGGGCCCCCTGACCCCCCAGCCTTTTTATTTTCACAAATCCAAATAACCATTACCAAATGATGCTTTTCACCAAGTTTGTTTGAAATTGGCTTTGTACTTCATCAGAAGAAGATGAAAATGTGAATTTTTTAACATGATGAACTTTGACCTCTGGGTGTGGCCCCATACATGACCCCAGGGGCATGAATTTCACAATTTAAAATATACCTGTCCTAGTTGTCATGCACACAAAATATTTAAGCTCTGGCATTAACGGTTTATTAGAAGAAGATTTTTAAAGAAGTACCAAAAATTACCCCTTTTTGGCCCCTATTTGGGCCCCTATGACCCCCAGAACCCCTATTTTCACAAACTTGAATTGGCATCCCCCAATGATGCTTTCTACCAAGTTTGGTTGAAATCCGCCCAGTAGTTCTTGAGAAGAAGATGAAAATGTTTAAAAGTTAACGGACGACGGACGACGGACGACGCACGACGGACGACGGACGACGCACGACGGACGACGGACGACGCACGACGACGGACAAACGATGATTGCAATAGGTCACCATGACCATTCGGTCAGGTGACCTAAAAATCATTATTATTTTGGCCTTTAAGGAGGCCTGATAGTTATTAACATTCAATTTTACTAGTGTTGTTATTGTTCTTTTTAAATTGTGTCCTTGTATAATGTTAAATGCCACTTTGAACAATTTTCTAGATATATCACTGAAAATTCGATTTTGTGCATAGTTTCCAGGCTCTATACCTACGTTCCGCTAAGGCACTGTAAAAATTCATGTCGAAGGAATAACCAACATAGCCAACAGAATATATCTGAACCCAGGGTCATTGCTGATTTTAGAAGAGGACTAGATTGATTGATTAAATGGGGTTTAACACCGCTTTTAACAGTATTTCAGTCATATCGCGGCCGCTGCAGCCCCTAACAATGGATTCCTAGTATTTCTCACACCAGTACTGCCACTTCACCCTTTTCTAGCCGCATGCTACTATGCCACTTAGGTTTACGATTATCCACCCATTGGTGAGAGACAAATGTCAGGAATCGATTGTAAGGTGCTCCTGTCGCCGCGAAATACTGTTAAAAGTGGCGTTAAACCCCATTCAATCAATCAATAAATTTAGTTCTTAAGCAGATAATAGAAGCGAGAATATATTGTTCATAAGGGATCATTAAAATATTTTATCACATCACTTTGACCAACTTCTTATTTATTCCTAAATCACCATAGATCATGTGGTGTGCCTTGTTGTTTTTAAAATCAGAGGATCGAAATTCCATTTTTTTCTAAAAACAGATCGATGGAAATCCCGAAACTCTGCAATCTGTTTTACTGCATCCTTTGTCACAAGTATCCAGAGATCCTAATCAAATCTTGTTGTGTGAATTCACGTAAGGGCTTGTTAATTTGGGCGTTTAATTTCATCTTTATTTGTGATTCACGCACAATTTTACGTGATCGGAAAATCTGAATTGTTCTTGTAAAAACATACAGTTAATGCGTAGCTCAATGTTTTGACTGAAAAAAAAAGAAAAAAATCTTGATTTTTTGCTGTCTAAATAGAAAAAAAAGTAGAAAAAAATAAAAAAGAGAAAAAATTAACTACGGAAGTGTATTTGCTTGTCATTTACGGTAAGTCGATTACTTTCTGAACTCGAGTTTTTTTTTTAATATTTTTGATTTCAATGAAATTGATTACATGTCACAAGTTGACCAGTCGGGACACATGGCTGCCGAAAAGTCTTTTAGTAGTTTAACTTATACTTGCAAACTATAACTTGCAATAGCTAAAACATAAACTAGTAAAACAGGAAGTATAAAACTGATTACCATGTAGAACCCCGATATGAACACCCATAACTTATTTCAAGTCGATGCCGTTAATAGTTGCTGAGAAAATAAACAACACTATGTAAAGTCATATCTATCAATATTAAAAAGTAAAAAACGCTACCTGAACCTCCATACTAAGTTTCAAGTCATTGCCATAGACAATTGCTGAGAAAAATACGATGAAAATTATTGGTTACAGACGGTCGAACGGACGGGTGGAAAGACTGACAAAGGGGTCCTATCTTTTTATCGAAGTGATGATAATTTTTGAGATTTTTTTCAATTTATTTTATGCCTCTTTTGTTGTAATTCATAATGTCAAATCCGACATTTTATCTATTGTTGCTGTAACCAATTCATTTCAGAATTATTGTTAAGGTTACTTTTTGTATTTCATTGAAACTTAATGTTAGGCACAGATTAATATCTCTATGCCTGCTATATCACCAGGTACCGGCAATGCTATGGTTGGCCCACCCCTCACAGTTGTCCTTGGATATTACGTAGAAAAACGGCGAGAATTTTTCATCTCAATGACAGCCTCATGTATTGGACTTGGAATGTTTATTGGAACTCCTGCAGCTGTCTTTCTAATTGATAAGTATGGAATAAGCGGCACATATACGATATTCAGTGGATTCATGCTTCATGTTTGTGTTTTCGGTGTTCTTTGTAAGCCATCAGTAATAGAGAAAACACTTTTACAAGACAAGAAAACTAAACCAAAGGTAGAAGTGATGAAGAGCAATGACAGTATCAATTCAATTCCCTCAGTATTTGGAAAGCTACAGGAAGAGCTTAAGAATAGACAGATTGCAAATACTGAAAATGAATATAGTGGAAATTGTATAAATAAGAAGAGAATATTTACGAGTCCTGATTATATATTGTTTTTAATTGGAACGTTTGCGTGGAATTATTTGTTGTCTGTTATACAGCTTCATTTACCGTATTATCTAAAAGAGGCAGATAACACCAAAGAGTATATTTCGATTATCATGTCTTGCTTTAGTATAAGCAATGCCGTAGGTCGTCTATTTTCAGCACTGTTAATCACGGGAAATAGATTTAACGGTTTAATCATTTACTTCGGTTCAATGACTGTGGCTGCTATAGGTACAGCTACATTCCCATGGTATAGTGATATGTCCACAGGCCCCTACATGTTCGGTATCATGAGTGGATTAATGACAGGGGCACCTAACGGTGTGATGCCAGCAATTACTTTGAAAATCGTGGATCTAAAGAACATGTCAACAGGGTACGCTGTAGGATGCTTCTTTAGTGGATTTGGGAATATAATTGGTCCAGTAATTGCAAGTTAGTAATTTTATTTGAACTACTCCTGCTACCATTTCATTTATATATTAAATAATAAAGGTGTTTAAAGCTGTTGATTTTTTTATTATTATTTATGGTCATGTAACTCATCGAGAACAAAGAAAACGGCCTTAACGATTCGAGCCTGTTTAACTTAGTTTTATACTGAACATGAGTTTAAACATAAAAATCTTTTACATTTTCTTTCTGATTTGACTGACTCTTCTTAAAAAGGAATATCTTAGAGAATATAGTGCCCAAACAGAGAATCTATAATAATGTGATAAATAATAAAAACTATCGAAAGTTGTATGACAATTTAGAGATTTTTGTCCATTAATAACTACCGAAAGTTGTATGACAATTTAAAGATTTTTATCAGTTATGAGCTTCTGGCATAATTTTCTGTTTCATCGTCGTAAATGCACTTTATGTGATTACTATCGTTGCAGGTGCGCTGTTTGACTATTCTGGCTCTTACTCTATGGCGTTTGTATTGACAGGTAATATAGCTACCAAATCATTTCAAATTATCGATTTTTTATACTGCATCTAACCTTTTGCAACGAACTACAGAATAGAGGTAGTAATCCAGTATGAGATCGATTTTTTTTTCTTCAATTACATACAGGTACAATGTCCAGTGTTGCATTTTGTCCTTTATATCCTCTTTAAGGAAATATTGTGAAACCTTTTTATCAAACAATTACATTGTATAAGAAGTACACGATTTACTTGCTAATTTCTTTTTTGAACACCAAGATAATACAAAAGACTTATAAAAAGTTTAGTAGCAAATATAATGATTTAATGACCGGTTCCAGGTAGCGTGGTTTTCATCGGAAGTATTTGCTCCTTGATCGCGAAGATACTACAACAATCGAAAGACGGAAACACAACAAAGTTGAAACTGTAATATTTCATTATCATGCCATTATTGTTGAGTTTACATTAAGAAAGTAGCTTATTGATTAATAAAAGGTGCTTTTTCATCCCTTTAATCTGTCTCTTTTTACCCAAAATGCCAAAGATAAAGGCCGTTTATAAATATGTAGAACTTGAAGACCGGCTTGTACATAAACAAGTGTCCATTATTTCAGTAAGGCATATATATTCCATCAGGTCCTAACAGCAGGAAACTAAAAAAATACATGTCAACAAAAATACAGTTGGTTTTCAATAAGTTCTCTTCAAGAAAATAAAAGCGTAAATCAGAGTAAAGATTATTGATAATGATTAGAATTTAAAGGTGAAATACTTCTATATTATTACTAGATACTATCTCGGGACTATCTCTCATCTCTGAGACTAAATTTAGTGAAGCTAAATAGTTCGCATCATGATTACGTTTTATCACTATAACACGAAAAGCATATCTTAAATTCAGTAAGTATGCTTGTAGCGCAAACAAGGATAGTAAAGGTTTGATTTGTCATCACACTTCTTCATCCCATACTGGGCTGAATAACTGTGTATGAATTGTTAGACATTTACAAACATCTTTTAACCCATTCCTACAGAAACAATTTCAGACTGGTTTAAAATAGAAATAAGCTGCAGACGACAATTCAAGTTGGTGGATTTTTTTTTTCATCTTTGTGAATAATGAAGAAATTGCTTCAAAGGAGGGATTGTGTGGGAATGGATTAAGTAAGCGCTTGGGATTCATATATTCATTTATTTATCATCGTAACGGGACCACACAGTAAGTGACGCCCGTAGAAGACGAAAGGTTGTGAAAGAATAAACGACAGATAAAAGTTCCGCCTGGTTCACTAGGATACTCCGGGTAAGGCACTACAACATATGAACTCACTTATATCACGTCCGCAGTAGTTGTTTAAAGCCATATCTTCCCCCCAAACACTCTTTAAATTAACAAGAAACCAATCCTCCGGGCCCAAATTCATAGATAAATACGACGATTGAAATTATAAGATCAACATAATTCAACGCAGTTTTTTAAAATGTGACCCACCACAATTTAAGGTTTGTGAACATCCAATTATGACGTCAGTGATGACGTTTAAACTTTCGCTAGTCATTCAAATAACTAGCTAGGTCACGAAGATTAACGAAAACGTTCGTAAAGTTTAGTCATCAGCAACTTTACGTATGACAGTCAATGTCGAATATTAGCGAAGATTTTCTGTTGATTCGTCTCGATTTCAAAGTGTAAACAAAGACAAATTGAAATCAACAAGAAAAGCACAAAATACTCTTACTAGAGAGCATATCTCATACCCTTCTTTTGCATACCGATATTAAAAAGGCCCTTTTATACTCTAGTGACCAAATAAGCGACAGATTATTTCAACTATTTTTTTCTTCCTCAGAGGGCAGATATGGCTTTAATATTAAGGTCAATCTTTTGGTTGCATGAATAAGAGTATTCTTAAAGCTGTAGTTTTAACTCAAATTGATATAGCCATGCCATCGCCAGCGTCGTTGCCTTTATCGTTATTGTAGTACAGCAAGAGTATACATTTTGCGATATCTCGACATTGGCGGAAATTCATGTGAAGTATTTTTGTTGTTTTTTCGACATAAACTTAGTAACAACAGCTTGTTTAAACTTCGACGGTTATGTAACCAACCAACCATTTTCCTCTATTTACATGCTGCGATGAATTTAGCGAAATAACGCCGTCATTACATGAACAGACTTCTTTTGTAAGTTTACTCCCTATCGTTGTCACCATGCTACCGGAGTGAAGGACAGATTTCAATTGTTTAAAAAATATATACAGCTTCACATAAAGAAAGATCTCGGGTGTAGGAGACTTTTAAAGGCGTACAACGTGAGAACGATATACGGAACCGGACGTCAGATTTTGATCAAAATGGCTCGGCTTGAGAACTATATATGAGGTCAAAAGTTGCACGACCTCCCGCATGGACGAACTAATGACGAACACAATAATATGGAATAAAACCATACTGCGAATCGCTTTAACCCTTTCCTGCTTTGCAAAATTTTATACCTGTCCAAATTCAAAGGTTTTCCAGACTTCAATTTAAAGTTAAATTTAAACGAAAAACCATCAATCAGTAGGGAAGAAATATTGTGTAAAAAATGATTTTTTTTCCTTTTCCACGATGTTTTCTCAAGTAGAAAAACAAAAAAAAAATCAAACAAACAAAACAAAAAATCCCAACAACATCAACAACAAAAACCACAGAGACGTAACAACAAAGGATTTGAAAGGAAGGGGTAAGAAGGAAGAGGATTGAAAGCCGCACAAAATCAAAAGAGTATAAAAATATTAAAAGGTTAGTAAGTCTATCCTTAGTTTGGATATAAAAGGTTGAATATTTGCACTTCATATTTAACCCATCCCAACACAGCAAAATTTTAGACTGGTCCAAATTGAAAGAAGTTGCAGACGACAAGTTCAAGTTGATGGAATTTTGAATATTTTCGTCTTTTTGGATTGAAAACATTGTGGAAAATGAAGAAATTGCTTGATACAAGCAATGTTTTCCAAAGCTTTTTTCTCGAGGGGCGTAAAAAGGAGGGATTGAGTTGGAATGGGTTAACCGGTTTTATTAAAATAAAACAATACGTAAAACATTTATATCTAATGCACTTTTAAAAGATACCTCGTATTTGGTAATTCAAAGAGTAAATATATCACACAAAGTAAATGATTAAACTTTTTAGTATATCATACAAAAAGCCTTACTAATGTCTTTTATGAAAAAGATGTAGATTTTCCCTATGATATAGTTCAATATATGTTTATCAGAAATTATTGGAAAAACCCAAAGGCGTCACCATGTTAGTTTTCGAGAAAATTGCATATTTGCCATTTAGTTGGCGATGTCGAATGGGTTAGAAGTTTGTACACACAGCTTTAAATATCAGTTAATCTGAAGTCATAAATGGACAGTATACTTAATCTTGTTATGCAATTAGTTTAAAAGTATCTAAATAAAACAAATCGACATTGGGTATGTCTCAATAGGTAATCAACGCATCGCGGGTATCCATTAATCATCGTAACATAATGATATCCTCCGAGATTCTAGTCGATTTGAAAAATACCCAGTAAACACAATTTCAGATAAATACTGCTCAAAGTAAATGCACGAAATGTAAATCCCAAAATTGACATTGAGCCAAGAAACCTCAGAATTATTTGCTGTATCGGAAATAGGTCATCGAGTCGATCTGGAAAAATACTAGGAAAACTCATTTTCCAAGAAATTCTTCTGAAAGTAAATGCGCGAAATGTCAATCCCGAAATCGCCATTAACCCATTCCAACTCAATGCCTCCTTTTTACGCCCCGCGAGAAAAAAGCTTTGGAAAACATTGTGGAAAATGAAGAAATTGCTTGTATCAAGCAATTTCTTCATTATCCACAATGTTTTCTATCCAAAAAGACGAAAAAATTCAAAATTCCACCAACTTGAAATTGTTGTCTGAAGCTTCTTTCAATTTGGAACGGTCTAAAATTTCGCTGTGTTGGAATGGGTTAAGCCAACAAACCTTCGACTTATCTGCTCAATCGGAGATAGGACACCGAAAGAAAATTTCCTAAAATATGTAGGTCTAGTATGTGTTCTCACAAAATACTCACAAAATAGATTCCTTCTTGGTTTCATTCAATGCAATAAAAGCGTATACACTTAAAGTATCTATTGTAGTCAGGGGGTCATTTTTAAAGTAATGAATCATTTTTTTATGTCACTGTTTTTGAATGATCGTTCTACCGACAAATATTGATGATTCGATTGATCAGTCTTGTTTTGATTGATATCGACTAACTGTTAATTGACTATTATTCGATCAAATATTTAATCTTTGAATTATTTCAGTCACCTTGAACTGAATTATTTCAGTCACCTTGAACATCTAACCATGGATCCTCTATATTTCTTACTCCAGTACTACCTCGACTTTCTATCTGACTCTCGAGCTTATTTTCGAACTAAGTCGTTGATTTCCTCAAGGGTGAGAGAAAAAGTCACTATGGCACATCTCGGAAGGAATGTTTGTCACGTCGAAGGTAGAACCCGTGAATAAATGTTTCGCAATTTTACATGCACCAATTAGTTATGCGGCAGCATCATAAAAAAGTGATAATAGAACTGCCCATAATTATACATGTATTTAAAGTACCTTCCATTTATAAAAAAGCTAACTGAATTGTCGGTGTTAAAGGTGTGCTTATATTGATTTATTTTAAAACAGTTCAGTTCGTCAGCTTTTCTTTGATAAGGAGTGATAACGCCTGATTGTTGCTTTGCAGTAACTCACAATATATCATGTTGAAAAATAAAGTATATGACATTAGGTATGTATAAATAAAATTTTGATTTAATGAAGTCAAATAGATTTCAAGATAAAAAATCTCCATATCATTTGAAACTGATAAATTCCACATAAGATTTGTTTGTTTGAAAGGGGCTTAACACATCTTTTCACAATTTTTCAGTCATATTGCGGCGGCTTGGGCACCTAACAACGGATTCCTTAGACTTGTTTTCATCAACCAAAATTTCCTGGAATGAATCCCCCCCCCAAAAAAAAAATGAAAAAAAAAAAAAAAAAAAAAAAAAAAAAAACCAAAAAAAAAAAAAAACCAAAAAAAAAAAAAAAACACACACACACACAAAACAAAAAAAGAAAAACATGTACCGACGGATACTGGAAGGACATCAAGCCATACAAAATAGTATCGTTGTCCCTAGTCGAGTTCAGCTTTAAGAACTTTAGCGTTGGCATTTAGCAATGTATTACTTCTCCGAAATTTTGTCTGCAAGTTCTTTCTATTTGGATCAGTTTTTGTGTCTTCTGATAATGGGTTAATCTACGATATCCCTAGTTGTTACATTCGAATGTACAGTGTGGTTAGCGAGATAAATACCATTTCCTAAGGACATTTAAGCCAACACTAATTTGAACTCTTTTTTATGTTTCAAGATAAATCCGTAATGAAAAATCACTTTTCTCTGACCTTGGCATCTTTTATGAAACGTGACCATAATGTTTCGCAAGTATTTTTAACGAATGTTCTAATTAATTTTGTTTTGAAGCCTAGATGTGGCATTTTTATATTCCAATGACAGGATGCATTTTATGAAAGGATAATGCTTTCATTTAATATAGGGGTATAGTGTCTGACCTAAAAAAAAAGGGAGCATTAATCAAGAAATAAGAAGTCATTAATACCATGGTCCTTATTAATCAGCATATAACAGGAAATGGAATTTGGTTTATATTATTACTTTATTAATTTTTCGGCTTCAAATCATATACTTTTTAACATATTCACCATAGCATATGCCTCGTAGTTTTTCTTCGATAAGACAGAACAAACTAATAGTAACAAAAATCTTTCGGTCAATAATAAAAAGACAATTGAAAAATGGGAAGTGTAAATAAAGACATTGCTGTGCAAAATACGAAAACAAAAATGGTCGCAGATAGAGAATATACACCAAAATCTACTAAAAGAGGGTCGGTGAATTTCGACGATAACAACAAACAAACAAAACGTGATAAAAACCGAAGGGGTATCTTGGTTTTCCTTTCTGTGTCCTTTGGGCACGTTCTTCTAGGGGCATATGGATATACTGTAGGATACTTCTATGTAGAACTGTTAGATATGTACAATGAAGGTGTGGTTAAAACCAATTTGATAGGAACTTTAAACGCCTCACTGACATGTTTTATGGGTAAGTTTTCTTTTAATTACCTTTCATTCGTATAGCCTTAGTTTCTGACAAACCATTAAAGATGAAAACATCTTTCCACCATTGTGCTGATTTAGATGTACATAATCTACATTTGCCTTGCACAAGACACGTTCAGTACTTTTTTGCTAGCAAATGGACTACTCTTTGACTATAGATTGTTTTTTCGTTGAAATATAATTAAAAATGTTTACTCAGCCTAAACTAATTTCTATTCGATCTTTTTGTCAGCTTTTGATAAATCTACTTGAAGGATATAAATTTGAAATAACACTAGTTTGCTTGTAGGTTATTGAAAAACGTTTCGTATTTAAAGCGCAATGTAGAAAATATGTGAATAAATAAATACAACTGAGTACAATTAGAAAACTCCTTTTATGTGGTTTCATATGACAGCGCCATTTGCAACGGTGATGATGAACCGATTAACAGCTAGAGTAACGATATTTTCTGGAGCGTTGCTTATATCTATAGGCTGCTTTCTCAGTGCATTTGTTGAGAATATTCATGGTCTAATCATCACCTTTGGCATTATATCAGGTAAGTCTGAAAAAGAGTTTTAAATCAACGATTAACGCTGAAAGTTCAAATTAATCCAAGTTCTTTATTACTTTCAAATGATAAGGATAACGAGTACAAAATCAAGGTTATACGAAGACCGGTTTGATAGGCTTTTGCTCCAGTAAAAAAAACGGCAAAAAGTATAATTCAGTTGGTATTTCTGAAAAAAGGCGCATCAAATTGATATTTCTAATCAAAAGCCAAGCAAATAGTAAAAAATAATAGCCACAAATAGAGGAAACAAAAAAAAAAAAAAAACAGCATTGCCAAAAGCAAAGTTAATAAGTCAGAAAAAATGTAATGATCATTTTAAAATCTTTATTTTGTCGCGCTTATAAATATGTATATCTACATTATAGTAATAACTAAATCATCATCTACAAAATAATTCGTCCTAAGCAAATTTGGAGAAATTTCTCAAACAAGTACAGTAACCATTGACGTCAATAAAAGCTGTTTCTCCCCGTTAAAATAAGCTTTTTCTGTCTTTAATATTTTGAACTTTACTAATTTTTACTGCTTTGAAATATCAGTTCAGCTTTAACCACGCATGGTGGGATCTATCTAACTTCTTTTTTCACTATTTGATATATAAATTAGGTTTGCTGTACAAATTAGAATACGTAGCATTTCGTTAAATAAAACAAACAATTCGTAAAATAAATGACGAAAACTCTAATATTTCACTCTACAGGAACTGGCAATGCAATGGCATCCATCCCGTCGTATGTTGCACCGGGTTTCTACTTTACCAGACATCGGCATGGCGTTATATCGGCATTACCATTTTTCACCGGCTTTGGAATGTTTTTATCTACACCATTGGCAGCCTTGATCATCGACGTGTACGGGCTTCATGGTGCTTATTTGATCATGAGTGGACTTATGTTACAAATCTGCGTTATAGCTACCCTTTGCAAACCTTCTGATATAGAGCTTCAATTGATTAAGAAATATATAGGTGACATTGCTGAGAAAATTTCAATGCAGGACCTTAGTTCAGTTGCCTCAAATAAAGATAAACTGTCAAATGAAAAGCAAGCTGCTAAAGAAAACATTATCCTATTATGTAGTTCCTTTGTTCTTTTCCTTATCAGTACACTGACTTCCAACATGATGTTTGGAACGTTTCAGCTACACTTTCCGAATTACCTAATGATGGTTCGTGGTTCAACAAATCATACAAAAGAGGTGATGACAATTCTTGGAGTTGGAAACACACTTGGTCGAGTTTTCGCTACAGTGGCACTTATTAAGGAATCGAAGTACGGGCTTTATGTTCATATAGCTTCACTTTTGATATCAGGAATGGCGGCGATAGTCTATCCTTTCTATGACCACTATATAACACTGCACCATGTCTTTGCCTTTTTGGTTGGTTTTACGACAGGAGCTCCGTATGGAGTGATAGGGTCGATAGTTTTAACTATCGTAGGATTACAGCGGCTGTCAAACGCGTTTGGAGTTGCTTATCTCTGCTGTGGAATCGGAATCCTTTGCGGTCCCGTAGTTTCAAGTAAGTCAGTTATCCAAACAGTTTCGTCTATGAAATAACAATTATGGTTTAAAGTATCTATCTATTGATATTGATAAAGCACAATAAAAAGGGAATATTATAACATTGAAAACATTACGGATAGTCTTATTTTTATTCGCATCATCAAAGAATATTGATAATATATACAGAAGAGTAGCCCCTTTGAAGAAAAAAGCTCCATTTACTTGAATAAAGATTTTATCTTGATAGACACAATAGAAATGCTCATTTCATAAAACGCAGGACATTTTTTTTTACCAGATTTTACATATGAAGAAACATTTAAGTAAAGCTTACGATCTATTTTCAGGCTCTCTGTATGACACATCCGGATCCTACGACATCTCTTTTATATTTATGGGTAAGCCATTTGTTGTTATTTAAGAATAGTTTTCTGTCTTTTAAACTCCTGTTTAGTATATTGTTTTCGTCATTTTCCCTAGACTGATTTGCATGGCAAATATCTAATTTTCTTTAGATAAAGTTTAACAGATTTACTTTCAATAATGCATTTACAGATCGGACTTATTTAATCTTAATCCGATTTTATAACTTGAAACGCATTGTTGTTGCATTAAATATAGTACATGTGATTTATCCTCGAAGAATATTTGAAATAAGGAGGTCATTTGTCACCAGACAATGGGTCTGTTTCTTTCAACTGTCACTTTTAATTTTATGTTGAGGATTATGATAACTATCAACCTAACCGTTCTATATACGTATATAGCCCTTATTCCCACTGTAGCTCTGTACCTAATTATAAAGATTTCATAAATCTCATAGAATTCCATGTGTAGATTCTATATGGTAAATTTCAAGGCTCCAGAAATTTTATGACAGGTTAGAGAATACTTTATCCGTCCAATGGGAACTCGAGGGTAATAATTTTAGCATTTTCGTACATGGGTTTTCTAAATTTGATTCAGTGACGTATTTTTTCACCCTGACCATACCTATTTCAAAAGGGCCAAGAATATCGCCAATTTACACATTCTGAAAAAGCTATAGAAGAATTAATTTGCCCCTTGGTGATTAAACAATACTTTCTATGGTTTTGCGGTCCAGAGATCACTAATATAATCATTCTGATAATGTTTTAGAGGAACTTGGTCAAAACTGTGCCCCCAGCGCCTAAACAAGATTTCTTCAATAGTTAACGAGTTTCAGAAAGATTTGGCCATAAAATGTGACCCTTTGATGGTAGCTTGTAAACAGGCTTAAAAATTCCTTGCAGATCCTCTTTCGGTATGGATCAGTCGTCTAGTATTTCTATATGTATAGTATATTATTATCCTTTTTCAGGATGTACCAATTTAGCTGGTACTTTGTGTGCTGTTCTTGCAAAACTCTTACTGAACAACTATAAGAAGTGAATGATGTTTTGATCGAATACAACATTGTAAAGGTATTTTTTATATGAGGAGCATACAGGAAAAACGCCATGTATCATTAAACAAACATGACTACTATTAATTAGAAGAAGAATAGAAAATGATTTAAAAATATATATTTCGGAAAAACAAACATTTAGGTTAACCGTTAAATTTGTTTTGGTAATCCGTTAACATTTTCCCATAGATTCCCGCTTTTGACGCACGAAGAAACAAACGGCGGAAAATATTGTGTAAAAAAAAAAAAAAAAATGCTTGTTAAAAGCAGTTTCTTGATTATCAAAGTTTCCTTTCTCAAAACCTAACAACAAAGAATCTAAATTTTTTGCCAGCAAATCAGTATACATTAGTGCAATCTGGTAATAGATTTAAACGTAGGTTAACTCTATGAGGCTTAACAGTACTGATCTTAGTGTTTAACCCATTGCCATGCACACTCCCGCTTTAATACACATCAAAAAAGCTTTGGAAAACATTGTGGACAATGAAGAAATTGCTTTTAACGAGCAATTTCTTCATTGTCCACAATATTTTCTACCCTTAAAGGCAATGATTTTCTAAAGTCTATCAATTTGAAACTGTCGTCTCCAACTTCTTTCAATTGGACCTCCATGAAAACAAAAAATATTCTCTTCATTTCTTATAACTTAATAGCATCGAGCGAAAAAAACAAAATCTGTACAAATTTTGATACCTTTTTGTATGGAACTATTTTATGCGAAATATCCTCTTCATTTCTTATAACTCATTAGTATCAAGTGAAAAAAACAAAACCTCACGAATTGTGATACTTTTTAATGAAACTCTTTTTTGTGCGCAAGCATATAAGATAGCTGCATGCTCCACATTTTGTTCATGGAGGCATGATTTTTTTTTTCGACAAATCGGATCGCCCTTTTTTGATAGACTAAACTAGAAATTTAGTTATTGCTCGATAAAGTTATATTTTTTGTAGACAAGAAGACCAATTAAGAGATTTTTTGTTTTCATGGAGGTATGAACCGAAAAAACTAATCACACTGTATGAATACGCGAAGCTATGGCCGACCATGAACCGTGATTGGCTTACACCTATTAACTTATGCATCCAGGGAATACATTTCAGTTATTGTGTACTCGAACCAAGGCGTAAATGCAGTTATCATTTAAGAGATGAAGAGAACATTTTTTTGATTTCATGAAGGTATGAACCGAAAAAACTAATCACACTGTTTGAAGACCCGAAGCGTTTTCATACATAAGTGTGATTAGGTTTTTCGGTTCATACCTCCATGAAAACAAAAAATATTCTCTTCATTTCTTATAATTTAATAGCATCGAGCGAAAAAACCAAAAGCTGTACAAATTTTGATACCTTTTTGTATGGAACTATTTTATGCGAAAGCATACAAAATGGCTGCGTGCTCAAAATTTTGTTCATGGAGGTATGAATTAAATTTTCGACCAATCAGAACGCTCGTTTTTGATAGACAAAACTACAAATTAAAAAATTTGCGATTAAAATGATGTGTTAAATCAGAAACTCTTAAATTCAGTAATCTTCTAGCAATTCGATTTGATGTTTTCATGTCTTCATTATCTTATTATGTTCCCTTTCCCATTCCCACAAGACAAAATTTTAGACCGATCCAAATTCAAAGGAGTTGCAGTCAACAATTTGAAAAAGTCTATGAAATCTGGGTCGAAAATATTCTGGAAAATGTTTTCCTTAAAGCTTTTCTTTAGGGGTTGTCAGTGCTACAGATAGGGGCATTATTCGTTTATTATATTTGAATAATTTAATTGTTAGTTTCGTCTATCAAAAACGAGCCATCTGATTGGTCGAAAAATTTAATTCATACCTCCATGAACAAAATTTTGAGTACGCAGCCATTTTGAATGCTTCCGCACAAAATAGTTCACTACAAAAAGGTATCAAAATTTGTTAAGTTGTTGCGTTTTTCGCTCGATGCTATTAAATTATAAGAAATGAAGATAATATTTTTTGTTTTCATGGAGGTATGAACCGAAAAACCTAATCAGACAATGTATGAATCCGCTTCGCGTATTCATACAGTGTGATTAGGTTTTTCGTTTCATACCTCCATGAAAACAAAAAATATTCTCTTCATCTCTTAAAAATTTCACCATTACCGGTCATAAACCCTATGTTATATAGTATAATGTCCCAAAGCTGATTCAAATGAGTAAGTACCCAGAACATTTCGTTGAGAAATAAGACTTTTAGAATTCTGTTACCCCCTCTAATCTAGACCTCTGGATGTAAAAAGTGCCATTGTGTGCGAATGGGTTAAAGCAAATAAAGGCAAGTCATATAGATGAACCCAATTTAGCTGAAGCCATGGAGAAAATCAAATATGAAGGCTAATGTTAAATCATTATAGAAGAAGAGGTATGCTTTGCTTGTTTGTTGACTGGGGTATAGCGTGACTTCTAGCAGTATTTCATTCATATCGCGGCGGCTTGAGCACCTAACACTGGATTCCTGGTATTTCTCACAACACTCTACCACTGCATCCTTTTCGAGCCTCCAGCTGCTCATTCCACTTAGCTTAACGATTATCCACCGACTGGTGAGAGAGGGTATATTCCGCTACTGGCCATCGAACCCTGGGCCTAATGATTGAGAGTCCGACGCGCTACCAACCGCGGAGAAGCGTAGTGCACTCTTCTCTATTTAACCCATTCCCACACAGCAAAATTTTAGACCGGTCCAAATTGGAAGAAGCTGTAGACGACAATTTCAAGTTGATAGAATTTTGAATTTTTTCGTCTTTTTGGATAGAAAACATTGTGGATAATGAAGAAATTGCTTGATACAAGCAATTTCTTCATTTTCCACAATGTTTTCCAAAGCTTTTTGCTCAAGGGGCGTAAAAAGGAGGGCTTGAGTTGGAATGGGTTAAAATCGACCAGACTTCGAGTTTTCTCGACGTTAAACCTCTGTTCCGCCAAACATTGACTTTTTGTTATTGCAGCGGTTTTACGACGTATCAGGATTGGATTAATGAATTATGACGTAATTACCCGAGAGGTGCCGATGTAGGGCCGATCTTACGCCTCCTGTTCCTCAAGAGTGAAACTAATGAAAAGAATTTCGACTTGTGTCTTTAACACAACACAATTAACCAAACGCTGGTGCTGCCAAATTACTCCGTTGGACCCGTCCATTAACTCCGACAGGAAATCCCGAGTCAATTTTTAACGGCAAAATTAAGAAATTTGGTTGGCTGGCGACCTAAACGTCGTAATTGCAAATTGAAGAAGCTGTAGTTACGACGTTTAAGTCTTCAAACAAACAAAACGCTAAGCAAAAATAGCTGCAAATGTCGGAGCTTAAAGTTTTCTTTCAGTATAAATGAATTATTTCATTGGTTGACTCACTATTTCATTGACAGCCCTGATTGGTCAATGATACGTATAGAGCGAAATACATTATAAGTCAAAAGGTAAGTGTCGTCTAAGCTAATTCCTGTCTAAATGGCGGTAATGGACAAGTGCTACGAATGTTGTTAACGGCGACAATAGTTGCATTTTAGATCGGAATGAAAGTTAATAAATCTTGATCTCCTCCGTTAACACCAAAAATAATGAAAAGGGGTCTACTGTAGAGACTAGACATGGTGACGCCACATGATTTATGGATTTAATACACAATTTATGTGATAATACATTTAAAAATGAAGGTATCTTTTTCCTTGAGGAATGAACATAAAAACTAAATCAGACTGTATGAAAGTTCGAAGTTTTTAGGTTCATACCTCATTGAAAACAATAAATAGCAAATCAGGCAATACAAAGCAAATATTGAGGTAGTTTTGAGCAATATTTTATAAATCTTCTTTATGCACAATAATACAAATAGTTGCGTGCTCAAAATTCGGTTCATGGAAGTAGGACTCGTCTGACTGTCCGCCCATCCGTCCTTCCTTCCTTTTGTCCGTCCGTCCGTCCGGATTTCTTCACAGTCCCTGATCCAAATTTAATATGAAGTCCCTTGATATAACGGCAACGTATTCTCCTTTGACTCGTTTTTGCTCGAAACAATGTCACCAATTAAAGGAACTTGGTGTCGAAAGTAAATTATCATGAACATTTCTTCACATTTATATATATCTTTATTCAGGAAATAAGGGCAACATTGCCTATCAAACCACATGTTTACATAATAATATATATTTTTTTACAACAAATAGTCGATGGTAGATTAATTCTAGACGATAATTCGCTCACATTTATATTCACAAATATACGAGAGAAGGTCTGTTTGATTTAAAATTGATTTGAGCTACACAGTTTTAGTTATTATTTTTTCTTATAAATATTTAATGTCTAATGTATTTAATACCAGGAAATCAACTAGAAATTGATTTATGATTTATATAATTTTATATCGTTTATCAAAAGTCTAAGACAATCTGCATTTGATATTAAGCTGGTCGAAGACAGTCAATGCAAAGAGAGGGCTTTATGTTTTGCATGTTTTCTACTCTGAAAACAAACATTCCCTGTTTTTGTTTTGTTTGTGTGTGTTTTTTCGTTTTTATTTTTTTTATGACATTTTCATTTCAAAGCCTTTTTGTTATATGTCACCTTGACCAATAACTAGGAATGACGGACATAAGCTCGAAGTCATGGTCAAGATTTAAACCGTTTACCTCTTAATAATAAGTCTCATAAACATTCCTAAAAATCATTGTTTTAAACAAAGATGAAAAATGAATCATGTCTGGCCTTAACCCATAACCAAAACAAGAAAATTTTAGACTGATCCAAACTGAAAGAATTTGCAGACGACAAATTTAACTTAATGATTTTTTTCATTTTTTAACTTTCTTGGTAGAAAGCATTGTGAAAAATGAAGACATTGCTTGTTGTAATACTAAGCAATTTCTTCATTTAGAACTATGTTGCCCCAGTTGTTTTGCTTGAGGTGCGTCAAAAAGAGCTATTGTATGGGAATGGGTTAATTTACATGCATTTTATTTTCTTTATACATTCGCTCGAATGACGTGACTCACAAATTGTGAAGATACTTTCATGATCTTCAACTAGTGCCCTGAGTCATCGTCATACGCCATTCCTGCATAATAGGTGCATCACGCATAACAAATGGTATCTACAAAATTCAATAAATCTATATAAAACTTAACCAGACTTCGTTGTCTTACAGATAGATAAATAAATAATTTCACACAATGTGACTTCCTTCTGATATTTTTCTAGGACCTCCCGATCAAAACAAACATGGCCTCTAAAAATTACCTTTCTAAAAGTGGACTTTATTATATACCTGACAACATTTCTAGTAAAAAATATACACTACACGCAGACAAAAATTGGACACGCCAGAAGAAAATACGTATCTGATTTTCAAATACGGTTCAATATAAGGTAGCCTAAGGCAGTCAGTTTCGTTTTGTATTAGAGGTCATAATGCGAATAAACGTAATCGGAATGGTAGAGGAGAAGGGAAATACTTGTAGATTTTTTTTTATCATTTCGCTGAATATTTTGATAAAGAAAAGGTATATAAATGAAATATTATTTTACGATAGCAACACAACGGCCTAAATATTTACTTCTCGCTGAGGAGGAAAATTTGATATTCCACTCGACCTTCTGTCTCGTGAAATATCGAAATTTTCCTCCTCAGCGCAAAGCAAATAAAAGATATTTAAAAGAAAAGGTATGTAAATGAAATATTATTTTACGATAGCAACACAACGGCCTATATATTTACTTCTCGCTGAGGAGGAAAATTTGATATTCCACTCGACCTTCGGTCTCGTGAAATATCAAAATTTTCCTCCTCAGCGCAAAGCATATACAAGATATTGTATCTCTATCGTAACTTTATATTCCGTATATACATATAGAATTTTTTATGCCTTTCTTGGCAAATAATAAAAATACGTGTTTTGTGTTTATCTCTTACGAATAGATGTGTACGTTGGGTGAAAAGGATCTCTTGTTAGGTATTATTTCCTCAAAGTGCCACATTTAATCGAAAGAAGACATGTTTTCTAAATGAAAGCGGATATGATGTTATTAACAAGGAAGTATCTCAACATGTTTAATACAGACCTTTTTTTTTTTTTTGGATAAAATAGGTTGATACTATCAATTATGTAATAATGTAATATTATAACTTTTTTCTCAATCACAAGAATGATTTTGACACAGAGCAATCATGAGAACGTACAAAGAAAAAAAAACAGTAGTATTGAATCATATACATTAGAACAGAAGAATACACACACGTGAGGACTAATATCTCACACGCATGTACACTCACATACGTGCACATCTAAATTAATGATTGGATCACAGAGCCAATCCGATGAACTAGACAAAACACGACCGGACTGTCGAGATGCGGTCTGCTTGGATCGGGAAGAACTACTGGGGTGGTCTACACTAGTGGGAATCCATCGGTGTTACTTGTTCGTTTAGAGATACAGTAGTTTAACCCATTCCAACACAGCAAAATTTTAAACTGATCCAAATTTAAAGAAGCTGCAGACGACAATTTCAAGTTGATGGAATTTTGAATTTTTTCATCTTTTTGGATAGAAAACATTGTGGATAATGAAGAAATTGCTTGATACAAGCAATTTCTTCATTTTCCACAATGTTTTCCAAAGCTTTTTTCTCAAGGGGCGTAAAAAGGAGGGATTGAGTTGGAATGGGAGGGATCGGGTATCGCTCAAGTATTAAAGTCGAGATGGCCGAGAAAGTATCGTGTTGTTCATGGCAAAATCCTGTGGATATCTTTGTTTGCAATAACCCGAGTTCTATCAAATCAGCTTGACTTAAGCCCTTGTCATGCTGAATGAATGAATTAATCTAAAGAATCGTTGAAACCAAAGGGCTAACAGCACTGGATGCTCCAAATTAAGGCTAATAGTTATTTTGAAAAAAAAAGAACAACTCTGGCTTAAAAAGAGACAAAGATGAGATGTAGACTAAGATTAGACTGCACATATATGCAGACTGATCTTTGTCTTTACCTCCTGCCAAAACCGGAATATTCCGGGTTCAGCATGACAAAGGTCAAGATGGCCTTTTTTAAATACGTAATGGACGGATCGCGATGGCCAAACAGAAAATCAATCGACCAAGCTTATCATTAAATTCATTTAGGCCGGTTGTGAGATTTGATATTGGTCGACAGAATCATTGTTATTGATTTGGTCACTTGAAAGTCGTACCTACAGCGCTTATGCCAGCTGTAGTTACGACGATCAGGTCGCCAAACAACCAATTTACTTTTGTTACATGCTACTAGCCATAAATTTTGAAAAATAACGCAGTTTGATATCTTAGTCAAACTTCCTGTGGAGTCAGTCGGTGTGGTAAGCTATCCGGTGATTGTAAATTTGCGCCAAAGATCGGAATTCTACGTTATAGTTTTTGGCTTTACAATAAATACAATAATTCATTTTATCATATAACTATAAACATTTCTGAAAATATATACATTTCACGCAGACAAAATAAGGAAAAAATCCGTATCTGACAGCGTCAAATACGGTTCAATATATGGTTGTCTAAAATGACGTCATTTTCGTTTTCATCAAATAAACGTAATCAGAAGGGAAATAAATGTGGAAATAATTTAATTGTTAGTTTCGTCTATCAAAAACAAGCGTTCTGATTGGTCGATAAATTGAATTCATACCTCCATGAACAAAATTTGAGAACGCAGTGATTTTGTATGCTTCCACACAAAATAGTCCCATACAAAAATGTATCAAAAGATATAGGTTTTTTGCTTTTTTCGCTCGATACTATTAAATTATAAGAAATGAAGAGAATATTTTTTGTTTTCATGGAGGTATGAACCGAAAAACCTAATCACACAATGTATGAATCCGCTTCGCGTATTCATACAGTGTGATTAGGTTTTTTGGTTCATACCTCCATGAAAACAAAAAATATTCTCTTCATCTCTTAAATACATTTTTTATCCTGTCATCGAAGGGGATATAAATGGAATATTATATAAGGATTGCGATACAGCATCTTGTATTTACTTGTCGCTGTGATGGTTTTTAGAAATATCAAAATTTTCCTCCGCACCTCAAAGCAAAAACAAGATGTTGTATCTCTATCATAACATATATAACCCATATATCGAGGACTTAAAGCAAAAACATAGTATGGCTCAATACAATGTATAGAGCCTTACTATGTTTTTGCTCTTAGCCATCGATATATTGACGATTCATTTAGGCCAGTACTTATCGGAAGAATGACGCATTGCGCATTGCACAAAACAACATTAATTCTTCCAATACCCGATATTTGTGTCGAAATCGGGACTTGACCGACTGAAACTCCGCTGAGGTGAAACCAGAAATCCATCGTAACCTAAAGTAGGCTGCTTTGCTTACATCATTTTTATGTGTAGATAATAGCTAGTACCCTAAATCGATGGCTTAGAGCAAAAATATAGTATGGCTCTATACAATGTATAGAGCCATACTATGTTTTTGCTCTAAGCCATCGAAATCTACATAGCTATAATGGTGTACCACTGCTGCAATGTCTCAAATATAACTATTTTGTTAGAAACCAGGACTTATCACGACTCATGCACGAGGTTGAAGGCCTACCAAACCTAGAAAATTTCGACAGAGGATCAGTTCAACGTACATTAGTTGAAGGTTTTGGTGCTTATGACACCAATTTCCCGGTATAAAATTAAAAGCCAATGTATATTCTACAAGCCAGGCTAGATTATATGTTCCAACAAAACTTTTGAGAGACATTATTCGCTTGCAAATCGACCATTCTCTCTCATAATTAGTCCGAATTCGACTGGAGTGTAACCAGTACTCGTGAGTAGAAATCGAAACCTTTAACCTATTACAACACAATGCCACATTTAAACATGAAGAAATATGATCAAGGAAATCACTGTGATAAGAGAAAAAATACTTGATACAAGAAACTTTTCATTTTCTTACAATGTTTTCTTTCTTTTTTAAATGTACATTGTATTTTCTAATTTCAATTTGGCAATTTGGAATGTCGTCTGCAATTTCTTATTATGTTTGAAAAGTCGAAAAAAATGTCTGGGAATGGGTTAAAGGGGTGGCATCATTATTGATTTGTCACTGGCTACATGGAGGCTCTTGTATGATGATCATTAACTCATTTCCACACAAGAAAATTTAAGGCAAGTCCGAATTGTGAAAGTTGCAGACGACAAATTCACGTAGATGAAATTTTAAAGCTCTTTGTCTTTTGGGACAAAAACTTTGCGGATAAAGAAGAAGTTGCTTGTTTCAAGCAATTTCTTCATTTTCCACTTTTTTTAAAGCTTTTTTCTTAGGGGCGTCTAAAAGTGACATCGAGTGGGAATGGTTAATCTAGTCAATACATAATGTCGGGATGATCAAGTTGGTTAGATTGGCAGTGCGACCATTCCTTTTTGCTTTGATTCGGGTTTGCGCCCTTTTTAGCCGATTAGGTTATATGAAGCCAGTGCGCCAGATGAATTGTCCTTCGATGGACTGCACAATATGAAAATGAGTTGAACTAGAGAGGGATATGTAAGTGATATAAAGATGGTAAATAATTGAATTTTTGTAAATTCAAATGATATAAAAAAGACATATAGATTAGTCCTTTACACATTTTCTGGTGGAGGTCGAAAAGGACCTTGACAGAAAAAACTCGAATAGCACTTATCGAAATCTAACCTAAACTGAAGTTTTAAAGTTTTGAAACAAATGGGACTATTTTTTTTATATAAGTCAGATATGTGACGTTCAGTACAATTACTAGTATTCAACAATCCTGAAATAAAATATGGCGATGCGTTTGTTGGAGAATTGTCGCCATGGGTACCGAAAAGGTCATTTCTAGGGCACCTTGTGATTTTAAGACACTGTAAGAAACCCATTTAGAACGCGCTTCACGTTTTTTTTTTTTTTTGTTTTTTTTTTTAGGGGGCGGTTTTCAAAAAAATGAAGATTACTTTCAATGTAATAAATACATAACAATACTCGCGGTCGTATATTTGTAACCACGTCAATTTTCGAGCAAAGTGTGTAAGTTGATGAAGTCTAAAGTGATAAATATCCCTTGGGTGAAGTTATTTATGATATTATATTTCTAATCGTTGCCAATAAAAGGCGTACATTTCACCATTTTCGTAGATAGTTGAGAAAGTTAGACAAACAGATTTAATTCATGGGATTTTTTCATATGATATCATTTACAACAATACCGACCGCACGCTCTTTTCTTACCGACAAAAAACTTCAAGAACTAAAAATAGAATTAGAAAATTAAACCATGAGGAGATTAATTCTGTTTTCACGGAGGTTTGAACCGAATAAAAAATAATCACACTGTATGGATACGCCAAGCGAATTCAAACATAAGTATGATTAGTTTTATCGGTTCATATCTCCCCCCGTTTCTTATGACTTAATAGCAATGAGTGAAAAAAAGCAAAAAATTTACTAATTTTGATACTTTTAATATGGAAGCATACAAAATATCTGCGTGGAAAAAATTTGTTCGTTGAGGCAAGAATATTTTTTCTACCAATGAGAATGCCCATTTTGGATACACGAAATTAGAAATTAGATTAGTTTGAAATGATTAATTCAAAGAGGTTGATGAGAGAGCATAACGTAAAAAACGTACTTCTGATCAAAAAGGGTTTTGTTATTTAAGAAATAAATGAGCGCGTGCGTGACATTTCCAACCATTACACATGTGCGCCAAGTAAAGACTCAGATCAGTCTGTGCATCCGCACAGTCTGACCAGAGTCTTCACTCTGCGCTCTGTAGAAAGATACTGACCCAAAGCTTCTTTAAACAATCAACGAATATTCTAATTGCCCCAAACGGCTGTCCAGGGTGCTCAATGTGTGCAAGTCACGCACATGCGAAATTGTTGGAAATGTCACGCACAGGCTCAAATGTGACTCATTACAAACAACAGACTCCCCAGGAAGTCCGTTGAAACAAATAAAGTCAATCTTGTTCGAACGACCACCTCTATTAAGCGACCGCTTCCATTAAGCGACCACAATCGAAATCCCCTATTCAAAATCAATAGCTCTCGTAAAGAAGTGGTTGTATTTTCTAAAAACTTGCCATGCCCAAAACTTATTTTGTTGGGACTCTCTTTGAGACGATTCTAATGAGTTCCAACAACAAAGTATCGAGCGAGAATTCTGTAATAATTCATGTACGCAATCGAATCGACCCTTTATATACTTCACAAGAAAATGCTACAAGCAACCTTTCTCAGAAGCGGCCCTTTTTGGTCGCCCCAGGAGTGGTCGCTTAATACAAGTTTTATTGTATTCGAAAAGGAGTTTGATCCAGATGTCTTCTAGATGAGGTGTTTAAATCCCATTCCCACTTGACAAAATTTTAGACTGGTCCAAATTGAAAGAAGATGCAGACGATAATTTCAAGTTGATGGAATTTTAAATTTTTTCACCTTTTTGGATAAAAAAACATTGTGGATAATGAAGGAATTGCTTGATACAAGCAATTTCTTCATTTTCCACAATGTTTTCCAAAGCTTTTTTCTTGAAGGGCGTAAAAAGAAGGGATTGAGTTGGATTGGGTTAAAAAGAAAAGATTGAGTAAAATAGGATTGCGATAAAAGCACGGATGAATCATATCTTTATGTAAATTCAAAACTGATAATGCCTAAATTTCAAAATCGTGAGATATTAAAAGGAATTCATGTGTCAAGTTTGGTTTGATTTCGTCAAGGGGTTGTCGATGAATCGGAGGGAAGGACGGAGAGACTGACGGACAGACGAAGCAACGAATATATGTCAGAGCTTCATACTGTCGTTTACAGACGAAGCAACGAATATATGTCAGAGCTTCATACTGTCGTTTACATGAAATGAATTGCTTTATTGACTCTATCTGAGCGTTCTTCCCCAATTTAAGGCGGTATTGTTTGTTTGTTTTTGTTGTTTTTGTTGTTGTTGTTGCTTTCACTTCGGCAGATATAGTACAGAGTAACATAAAAACCCATTCCACACAATTCCACTTTTTCACGCCCCTAGAGAAATTAGCATTGGAAAAAATTGTTGGTAATGAAGAAATTGCTTGTTACAAACAATTTCTTCGTTACCTACAATGTCTTCTACCCCAAAAGACAAAGATTTTAAAATCTTAAACAACTTAGAACTGCTATGTTGTGTGGGAATAAGTTGACACCATATATCGTCGATGTTAACAATAGATGAAGATTGATGTTACCCTGAATTGGCATTTTCTCTAATTTTGATCCACAGGACAGTACCAATTTGATCATTTAATAATATTTAAACAATTGTAGAAGAGAAGTAGATATGTATCAAGCTATGATATACTAAATATGGAAATTCAACATTAATTGTTCTTTTTCACTACATACTGATCTCAAGGTGAAGACAAATTTGTACCTAATCGGTTTGTTTATACACATGGTAGATAGTTTGTAAGCGAACGAGCACTGCAGATATGTAAAAACTTTGTCTGAAGTTTGAAGGAATAAGTTAATGTCAAGCCAGTTTTCACATTATTCGATCTCTTCCCTGGGCTGGACCAATGTTTACTCCTACGAACCCACTAGGCCAGAAGAGCTATAGCGATTGCTACCGTCCCTGCGTCTGTCTGTCCGTCTGTCCGTTCATCCGTCAACTTTTCATTATCAACACTCTAGAGTCCACAGTTTTCATCGGATTCTTTTCAAACTTTCAGAACCTACAGAATGAAATTGGTTCCGATTGGTCAAGAAGCACGGGAAAGGGGTCTTATGAAAATTTAATTAAAAAAAAAAAAAAAAAAAAAAAAAAAACTCGGTAAAGGAATAAAGTCCATAGTTTACATAGGATTCTCTTCAAAATTCCACAGAATGGTTGTACCATCATAAGGATGTTTTTCCTAAATTTTGTTTATTCCGCCAAGATTCACGTTAAAAGGGGCTTACGAAAAGTTCATTTAAAAAAAGACTTCGTTTACGCTATAAAGTTCATAGTTTTCATTGGATTCTCTTCAGGTTTTCACAAAAGAATAGTATTATTAAAAGAATCGAAATTGGGTCTGATCTTTCAAGTATCTCTGGAAAAGGGGCATGTGTTAAGGAAGGTCTCTTTCGGAAATTGAGTTGATCCGTCAGCAAACACGGGAAATGGAACCTTAAGGATTTTCACTAGAATCATTCTTGTTTACGGGTACAAAGTTCAAAAATAATATCGGAATACTTAGGAAATTTCAAAGAATTATTATAGGACCACAAGGAGGTTCCTTCAGTAAATTGGTCCATTGGAAAACATTGGAAAGGAGCCTAATGGATTTCACTCAAATTATTCTCGTTTAACCGATAAAGTCCATAATTATTATCTGATTCTCGTTAAACTTTCACAGGATGATTATAAGGTCATAAAGAAGGTTCCTTTCAGAAATGGAGGTGAGTACTGTACATTTTACTTATATCACATTAGATTCATCTATTTTATGACAACATGCTATATTAAAGAAGCCATTGATTGCGGCTGGTTAGTTTTCTATGACGGTATTCGAAGCCAGGCACCAGTCGTCGTCATAGCGCAGTTGGTAGCGCATTAGACTCCTAAATTCCAATCATGAGGTGTGATGGATTCGATCCCCGGCGGCGGCACATATCGTTTCCGACATTTGTTTTTCACAAATGGGTGGAAAATAGTAGACTTAAGTGGGAAAGCAGCTGGAGGCTAGGAAGGATGTAATGGTAGTACTGGTGCGAGATATACCAAGAATCCACTGTTAGGTGTTCCAGCCGCCGCGATATGACTGATACATTGTTAAAAGCGGCGTTAAACCCCATTCAAATAGACAAATCGAAGCCAGGCGATACTGCAGCGTCTTATAGCAATGCAATGTTCGACTGGCTAAAGCCATTACGCTACGGACACATCCCTGCTATGTAATGTCACTGTAACTTGAGATTTGTGAAACTACAAGTTGGTCCCCAGTAATGCGTTAAAAGATTCATAGACTGACTAAACAAACCTGCAATTAGTTGTTTACTTACTTGCAAATTTTTACTTAACCTATTCCCAAACAACAAATTTTTAACTGGTTCAAATTGAAAGAAGTTAAAGATGTTATTTAAAAAAACTGAATGTATTAGAAAATATTGTTGGATCAGTAGAATTGGGTTTTTACAAACCATTTCTTCTTTTCTCACAATGTTTTTGGCATTTATTTGCAGGGGCATTACCGAGTGGCAATGGGTTTAATCAGCAAATAAAAGGGAAGAGACGGCGAACTACAGAAACCACCGTGAACTGAATTTAATGTATGTGCGACAATTTAAAACTTCTTACTGCTTCGAAAGTTTTAAATAAGATGATAAAATCTTAGGTAGACATTAAACACTTTAGTGAAAAGAAAATAGGATACACTATATAAAGTTACAGAAGGAAAAAGAGTGCAGTGTAAATATTAACGAAACTGTAAACCTATTCCCACACAAGTCCTACTTTTGACGCCTCTGAAGAAAAAAGCTTTGGAAAACGTTATGGAACATGAAGAAATTGCTTGCATCAAGCAATTATTTCATTATCCACAATGTTTTCTATCCAAAAAGTCAGGGAGGATTATATTCCCTCAACTAGAAATAGCAATTCTTTCTCTTTCGACTAGTCGAAATTTCAAAAAACGTTAATGGGTTAACTCATATAAATATTCATTGTCGGTACATGGATAGAGAGAAACTTTCATGTTTTCATGCATTAATGTTCGATAAAAATGAACAGAATTGATAACGAAAACGACGATAACTCGGACTATTGTGATAAAAGCTCGAAGAAAAATCTTAGTTATACGAATCAGAAGTCTGGAAAATCTAAGATATTGGGCAGACCTCTTCTCGTATTCCTTTCTCTATCCTTTGGACATATTCTATTCGGAACATACCTTTATTCTACGGGATATTTCTATGTGGAACTATTAGAAATGTATGGCGAAACTGCTTTGAAAACAAGTCTAGTTGGAACTCTGAATTCGTCGCTTCTTTGTTTTCTAGGTGAGTATCTAATCGCAGTGTCCGTTTATAAACCCATTCCTACCCAACAAAATTTCAGACTGGTCCAAATTCAAAGAAATTGCAGACAGCACTTTAAAATTTATGGAAATTTGATTTTTTTTTTTTTCATTTTTTTTTCGAATAGAAAACATTTTTTTGGATAATGAACAAAATAGCTTGAAACAAGCAATTTCTTTATTTTCAACATTTTTTTCCAAAGCATTTTCTTGAGGAGCGTACAAAGAAGGGATTGTGTTGGGATGGGTTAAGATGAATATCTTCTCCAGAGAGTGTTGTCGAGGCCAGTTTTTTTGGTCTTTTTTTTCAGTCGGTAATGTGTGGTGCATTTGATTCGGAGGTCTTGAGTTCAATTACTTTGGAATAAGTGGAGTTAAACTTCATATTTTCAATCAATAACAAGATGACCATGATGGTTCTAAATCGCTCTTCCGATTAACCTGTTAATAAAATACATGGATCAAATATGAACGTTTAAGGCCTTATATTTTTCAAGTTTCGACTTTTCAACTCGCTATAATTGCGTGTTTTTCCAAACTTTGGACCTCAAGGATGAAACAGTTTTTGACCCCAGGGGTATTAATTCTGATAATAAAATACAAATCTTTTTATTATATAAAGTATAGGAGGACAAGATTTCGAACTTGCCCTAATTGAAAGTTTTTCTTTGGATCTTTACTTCTTTAAAACTTGGTAAAAAATAACTTGGTTATGTTTTAAATGAAACTTAAAAGCCCTTAACCTTGTAGTTTCTGAAGAAAGTTTACCAAAGACTAAACTTTCCAATTTTCAAGGGCAATCAGAGTTTTTCTGGAATTACAATCTTCTAAAAACTTCTGTAGAAGTTCCTACCAATTTTAACATTCCTACCAAGTTTAAGCTAGATCAACTAACTGGTTAAAGAGAAGAAGATTTTCAAAAGAAATTGTGGACGGACAGACGGATGTAGACAGATGGTCTGTAGAGAACTATATGGTTATGCTATATATGACCAATTTTGGGCACATGGGGCAGGGCAATATCTAAACAAATCTGATTATTGGCCATAACAAATAACTAATAACATACTACAAAACCATCTAGATATGTTAAATCCCAAATATAATTCCATATAGTTAAGAATGAAAATGCTTTTTTAAACTTGCTCTAATTGAACATTTTTCCAACTTTGGATTTAACGAGCAGGGCCATTTTTTACCCAAGGAGTATAATTTTTGAGAAGTTGATAGAAATAATTTTAGTTATGCTATATATGATAAAAATACCTTGGTCCTGTAGTGTCTGAAAAAAGGAGTTTTCAAAAAATTTACTGAAAATGTCACGGCAACAAAACTTTTTCAAGAAATGAAATTCTTTTAAAAACATTTTCAGAACTTCGACCGAAGAAGATTCCTGAAAAGTTTCAGCTTGATTGGCCTTCTGGTTTGGGAGGAGAATATTTTTAAAAATTGTGGACGGATATACAGACAGACAGAGGGACGGACGGACGGACGACGGACAATAACCGATCACAATAGCTCACCTCGCACTTTGTGCTCAGGTGAGCTAAAACCAATGAATACTCGCAAAATATCGAAATCATGAAACGATAAACAGATAAACAGATCAAAACGATGAACAATTGATTCAAAACTAATGAACAACAATCAAATTCATAAAGTCTATCATAAAAGCCTACTCTGTGCGCCTTATTTGCCTACAAGTTGATTCGCCGCAGATCATTTAGAGTTCTTTAGATATTTGTATTGCCCGAAAAAGTGACGCCATGATGTCTTTAATGACTCAAAATACTTATCTTGATTGCAAAAACAAAAACAAAAACTTTCTTCTGTTGAGTGTAAAACTCTTCCTTTCCGACTGATTTGATAGAATACATGCTTCGCATTATTTCAATCTCACACTACTACTTCAATATGTGTAATTAAAACTTCTTACAAGAAAGCAAGTCTTTTCACAAGATTCATGAGTGTTTCCATGATAAGGGCCCGTCAAGCGAAGAGGACTTCCTTGGAAGTGCAAAAACTACTGACCCTGATCAAACCGCAAGGATTGTGCATGCTGAATAGGGTTGAAACTTTTCGCTCGTTGTGGACACTCTGAATATAGAATAACCATGCTACCTTAGTATATGAGAGCATGCGTCACGTTTCCAACCATTATACATTGGCGCCAGTTAAAGACTCAGATCAGCCTCTGCATTCGCACAGTCTGATCAGAGTCTTCACTCTGCGCTCTGTAGATAGATACTGACCCAAAGCTTCTTTATATTCTAATTGCCCCGAATGGCTGTCCAGGGTGCAATGTGTGCGAGTCACGCACATGCGAAATGGTTGGAAAGGTCACTCATAGGCTCATATTACACCTCCGAATGACCTCTGCCTTAACAGAAAAAAACTTTTAACGGGTTTCACAGACTTTGCCGCCTGGTGTGGACAATAAATATATTTTATATATGTTTTTTTCAGCACCGTTTGCCACCATTGTAATGAATCGTTATACAGCTAGAGTTGCCATTTTTTCTGGGGGATTATTGATTGCTACTGGTTGCTTTTTGAGTGCTTTCGTGAAGAATATAATCGGTTTGATCGTCACTTTTGGCATTATAGCAGGTTCGTTCTTTTCAAGTAGGGTTGCCTTTATACAAAAATTATACAAATCAACATAGAATTTTAAGCAAGACCCCAATTTTCTGAGATAATCCAATCAAATGTGGGATAACGCCGTTCGACGTTCTCATGATTACAAAAGGCGAAGCTATGTGTTGAAGCTCATTTTCAAAGTAATTACTATGCACAGTTATATTACCCGGCTATTAAATGTGTAGACCCCATTGTATATAGGTACTCGTTTTATAACGACAACCGTACCATCAATCCTGTATAGAATAACAAACCTCGATCTTGTCAAATAGTTTATAGCACAAACTATGCAAAAAATACTACCTGTAAGCGACGTATGTGTTATAATAATGTTTTTGGGGATAATAATTCTGGTAAGGTCGAATTTAAGTTTCCTTAATTCCTGATTCGTTGTCATTTTTCTTTCTTATTTTTTAAACGCCCACTCACAAAAATATATGTAAATTTTATTTTCATAGGTGCAGGCAATGCCTTAGCCATTATTCCATCATTGGTAATAGCGGGATTCTATTTCGAGAAACACCACCATTTCGTACTTTCTGCAGTACCAATTTTCACAGGAATCGGATTGTTACTATCGACACCCGTTGGAGCGCTTTATATCAAGACATTCGGGCTGCATGGTGCTTATTTGACATTGAGCGCACAGATGTTACAAATCTGCGTTGTCGCTACTGTTTGCAAGCCCTCACAGGCAGAGAGAGACCTTATTGTTAGCTCTAGAAACAAAGATAAATCTGTAGAAGACAACAATAACTCAGAAGACAAAAATAAAGACAAAGAAAATGGTCAACAAAGGAAACCTCCGTTGATTATTTCATTTGTCCTCTTTCTAATTGGTACTTTAGCTTATAATATTGTATTTGGAACATACGAGTTTCATTATCCGAACTACCTGTTGAAGTCGACCGGTTCAAAACGTCATACCGAAGCAGTAATGACCCTTCTTGGCGTTGGAAGCACTACCGGGCGAATTTTTTCCACTCTTGTGCTTATCAAACACTCTACGTTCGGAATCGTTGTTTACATAATATCCTTACTTGTATCGGGGGTTGTATCTTTAATTTACCCGTTCTTTGAGTTCTTTATTCCGCTACATTATATGTTTGGGTTTATCATTGGTTTCACGACTGGCGCACCCTACGGAGTGATGGCATCAATAGTTTTAACAATTGTAGGTATAAAATGGTTGTCAACTTCTTTTGCAGTGGCCTTTCTCTTTTGTGGAATCGGTGGTCTTACTGGACCAATTTTCTCAAGTAAGTTGAATTGATTAATTTCTCATTATACATATACAATTTCCATATATAACATACATTCATAATCAATGTGGGGTTTATAATTCGCGCATTACTGCTTCTAATGAAATAATCCTAGTGATGGTGTCGATGAATTAAAATGAGAAATCTAGTTATTTTCTTCAGTCAAGCTTTACTGCGCAGAGAAATGTAGCATATAGGTCAAAATTATGTAAATATCAACGCAGTTTCAATGTAAGATACGGTTTATCATAACACCACACTTATTAACTTATAAAGATATGATACCGTAATTGATTTTGACTGTCTTATCAATTTTACCAACCTAAGGAACCACCTGCTGCTTTTTCATTGATCTTGTATCCGAATCCTGAAATATCTTAAACAAATCTTTCAAATCTTCGGTCAAGATCATTGAAACAATTGTTTTACAAACAAAATTGTTTCTTTTCATGTTGGATGTTCCAGTTTGAAATGTAAGTTGATGCCGATTTCTATAATGTGATGTATAGAAAAAAACTGGATATGGCGACCCTTCTTTTTTTCTACGTAAAACTGAGTGCTATCGGAAACGGCGTAAATTTCGCGGAACTAATTGTGAAATTTCGCGAGCTTCGATAATCAATATCTTTAGCTCATCTGGACCCGAGACTATAAAACTTTTTACGTACTCAATTGAGAATTTACTCAATCTTCGAGTTGGTATTAGAGGTGTATTTCTGCCTGGTTCCTATGGTAATTTCATGGAAATAATTGACAATACAAGGTTGATATTTGTTACCCTTAACATACAATTGATTTCAAAACAAGCTGTTTTTTTTAATTTGAAGTTTGAGTAAATTCTCAATTGAGCACGAAAACAGTTTTATACTGATCACACCATGCTCAATTGAGCTATTGTGATAGCCTCTTTCTTTCGTCCTCGCGTTGTGCTCTGACTGTCACCGTCCAAAACATAGCTTTATTCATTTATTTATTTTGTTTATTTTATCCGTAAAAATCATGAACATTATTAATAATGAAAGTGTTTAACAATTGACAGAAAGGCTAAGAGCCTCGATACCTTTTACATGCAAATCTATGACCATTGGGTTTAGCGACAGCGAGTTCTATGATTAACTATAGATAAAGAATGGCCAGGCCGATTGTCTTATAAAGCTTGAATTGACCAATCGCGGCTGTCAATCAAATAACAAGTCAACCAATGAAATCATTCATTGAGACCAGAAATGAGTTTTGAAAACCGTCATAAGCCGCCATTTTTGTTAACCTTTATGTTGGTTTGGCAGGTTAAGCGTCGTAACTACAACTTATTCAAGCTGTAGTTAAAACGTTTAAGTTGCTAACCAACTTTGCTACTTTTATGTTGCATGCTCCTGGCCATAAATTTTGCGAAATAACGCCGTTTTAATCCGAAGCGGGACTTCCTGTAGGACTCGGTTGGTGAGGCCAACGAAATCTGAAAACCATAGATTCCTTGTTTCAAGTAAACACACCAAAGCCAATGACCGCCTTCTAATTCTTTCTCCACTCTACTAGTTTTTATTATTACTGTTTTTGATTTTCATTTCGTTGTTTGTTTTGTAGGGATTTAATGTGTCTGGTCAAAGTCCTTTGTTGTTCTTGTTTTAGTTGTTCAAGATTTTCTAATATTACCCCTTATACCAAAATGGCAAGTGACAGGTCATATGTTTCTCGGATATTTAGTCTTGTAGGACAGTTTTAATTGGTATCAAAGTCAGTAATACATATCATGGTCAATGTGAAATATTACGGCCGCGAAAACTAACCATTTGAATTTGTAAAAAAGAAAAATGTTCTCTTCCAGGCTACCTTTTGGACACGTTTGGCACTTATGACAGTTCCTTCTCATTCGTCGGTGAGTACTTTTTGTGTCAGCACACACAGCACTCCCCAGCCATTGGGCCAATTTGAACCAAATTTGGCGGAAATATTCCATAAGTGATCCCCTTTAAAAATAACTGAAAGAATTTAAATATGTTAAAAGCTATGTTGTCATGGCAACAAAAGTGAAATTTTGAAGAAGAAAAAAAAATGCAATTCTCCTCCTGACACAGAAGGCATAGAGCCTTGATATTTTGCATCAAACATCAGTATATTGACATCTTTCAAAATAGCTAAAACTATGACCCTTATAACAGTTTGGTACAATTACTAAGTCAAATGCTGGAAAGAATATTGATCCTTTCAGGGGAAAGTCTATATTTTGGGGCCATTAGTAGCATGATTTAAGAATTGGTTGGAATGGCCCAATCGCTGACTCCGTCCACTTATTTCTTTGGCATCGACCAATCTCATTAAAAGCATCTCTACAAAACCACTACGCTCTCTCTCCATTATGCAGGGACGTAGCAATAGTGTATCATTATGACGGGTCTGATTTTAATCAGATTGGTTGGCGACAAATAAGCTGAAAAAGCTGTAGTTACGACGTTTAAGTGGCTAAACCAACAAAAAAGTTTCACACAAATTTAGACCAATGTCAGAGTTCAAATCTCAAATCCGGGCTGAATGATTTGATTAGTCAATATATTTCTTGATTCGCGATTGGTCAATTGATTGGTTGTGACGCACACTTCATTCATACGCCATACTTGTGTTGTATTTGGGAGATACGGATATACATGAGCAAGTTCTATCAAACGGTATAACGTGTCCAATAACTACGGAGCCCTGTAAGTGACATTCTGTACACATTTTTTAATTCGTTTTAACGAAATATTAATTTGTTATTACGAAATATCAATTCGTTTTAACGAAATACTAATTCGTTAAAACGAAATACTAATTCGTTTTAACGAAATACTAATTCGTTTTAACGAAATACTAATTCGTTAAAACGAAATACTGATTCGTTTTAACGAAAAAATAATTCGTTAAAACGAATTATTAATTCGTTAAAACTAAATACTAATTCGTTTAAACGAAATACTTATTCGTTTTAACGAAATACTAATTCGTTAAAACGAAATACTAATTCGTTTTAACGAAATACTATTTTTTTTTAACGAAATACTAATTCGTTAAACCGAAATACTAATTCGTTAAAACGAAATACTAATTCGTTAAAACGAAATTCTAGATGGTTTTAACAAATTGGCGATTTTAGGTTTCTCGCCCCTTTACTTGTGACTTCGGCAGCTGGGTCGGTTTCGAGCTTGCCCGGTGAATATTGCATCATTTACTGTATAATAATTGTTCATGGTTATTATTATCATCATTTTTATTTGTATTATTTATTTATTAATATTTTCAAAATCGCACGAACATGTATAATGCAATGCTATGCTCCCACTGCCGATCCGATCTACTCGATCAACTCGATCGCCTGATTTCCCTGACCAAACTCGACCGAGCTCGACCAAAAGGCATATACATAACTTCTTCTTGATCTTTACTCGATCTAGCCCAGCCCCTACGTGTGCATTCACGACCCTTTCGCGATCGCAACCCGACCTCCATTCCGATGTCTACTCGAACATCCCGACCTTAACTCGATCACTACTCGATCCCTTCCCGACCATCTCGATCTTAATGCGATCGCTATCCTATCTTTCCCCGACCTCCATCCTTCCGAATTCTGCTCGAGCATCCCGACCAACTCGATCATACACGAGTATTTTTGACATGGCAAAGATATTCGGGTAGGAAGCCGGAGCGATGCCGACCACACTCGATCGCTCCGACCTCCCCCGTCACACATGCTGACCAAGCTCCATCAGTACTCGATCGCTTGATCGGGCTTGGTCGAGTTGATCGGATCGGCAGTGGGAACATAGCATTAGATATAAGATATGTTTTTCTTCCATTACAATTGTTTACAAATGAAATCACTTTCAAATACCATCTGTTTTAATTGATACAATATTTATTTGGCAATTTATCAGATACAACAAATAAATTTACCCCCTTTGAGCATGTAGCACAACCATTTAAGACTGAAACTATGTGCAAGAAGCATAATGTATTTGGTGTAGGTATGTATTCCCTCTAGAGTATTAATGATTACCGATCCCCTGTAATGTCAAGAGTATACAATATATGCCAATACACATTTACCTTTGAATGAATAATTGATAGAAGTGCTAATTGGTCATTATGCAAATGTATTTTTCGGGATTAACGTAATTCAGCAATAAATACATCAGATCGATATGGGTGAGAGAATTTTGAAACATTTCATGTTTTCAAATGTTAGAGAAGATATGTATAGAAGAAAGCCAAATCCAGAAATGAAATTAGCTGCTGCGCCGGGTACCGTCGTTTCCATGACATTATCTATAACAACTGCGTTCAGTTCGCGAAGTATATCGAAAAAGTCACACGTGGATTAAATTTGTAAGGCGAATGATGCAAAGTCTAGCCTGATTGCTCAGACTAAAACTTGCAAGGCATTTTCCCCTCGTATTTAGGATGTAACACGAACTTTCAACATTTCGCATATGACTGCCTGGCAAGATCATGATGTCACGGGTATAAACATGTAATTGGCCTCGCTTAGAGATTTCAAATATTGTAAAAAGAACGAAAGCATAGGCGTGTTTCTTTTAAGATAAAGACTTTTAAGATTTCTTAAGAATTTTAATTAGGATATATCGCGCCGGGTCTTACAATTTTTAACTGAATCGCGTGAGATATCCTGCTTAGAAACCTTAAAAAATCTTGAAAACGCGCCGCACTCAGGGTTTAATTCACACGAAAGGAGACCATCTGGGAACTTTGTAAAATAGATATTTGAAAAAGAGATCACGTCAAATAAAGGTTTACCGTAGGTCGGATTTCAAAAATTCTTATACAGGGAGTGTAATGATCACCAGTTCTTGATTAACAAGTGCGAAAAGTTTGATCCTAGTCGGCCTGCGCAATCCACGAAGTCTGACTAGGGTCGACACTTTACGCACTACCCAGATGTTCCCACTTCGCCTGACGGGTCACAGTTTCACTTGTTTTGTGATGAAATTACCAATAGATAAGGCTACCGAGAAGAAAATCTCGATAATCCACCGGAAAGCATTAAATAATAAGTGATAATCTACCTAAAGTTCTCGATATTTTACCGGAAAGCACCACGCCATATAAAGTACTGCAACTGTTTAAATACATGTAAATAGTTTTCATCAGGAAGGGTGTTCCGAAAGTTTTGATAATAACGAAACCTATTTCAGTATTAAGCAGAATATCTCTTCCGGTTAACTAGCTGATGAAAAAGTTGTTTTTTTTTGGGGGGGGGGGGGGATCATACCATCACAAAATTGCTCGACTAAAAATATGCTAGCCGAGCGCTAGTCGAGCGCAATTACTATATAAGCTTCTAATTTGCATAATCTTTGGTACTGTGACAGATTTTGGCGGGTTGAGAAGGGTTCGGCATCTGGATGACGTCAAGAAGTCAACTTTACGTGCTCTAACCCCCTTTTGATTGCGTAAGTGTTATTGCCCACATTTCAAAGATGAATCTCAGCAATCATTGTATGGTTTAAAAAAAAAAAAAAAAAACATTACAATTTGACTATGCCATGTGACCACAGTAACCATAAACTACTGTGACGTTTCTATTAAGTTCAAGATCTTAGCGTTAAGCAACGTTATTAATATAGGCCTAAGCATATTGCATGATCTATAAGGCCGTCTACAATGTCACCATATCCTAAAATAAATTTATGTATGGACCAAACGCACAACTTTTGAAGCCTCGGCTGCAGTTAAAAATCCGTTTATATACTGCTGTTAATGGGGTAATTATGTCAATGCTCAATAGAATCCGCGTATGTTACGTAATGTCGTATTTCACTTAGTAAACATAATTCTTTCAAAGCTAAATACGGGGGTTATAAACTCTTTATATAATTTTCAAAATTCCAAATTTGTGATGGCACGTGGTCACGAGTTAGCCAATCAGTAAATAGCACCAGGAAGAGTGACGGATTTCCGTCACTCTTCTTGATGCTAATTAATATTTGTCCTTAAATATTTAATTATCCTGTCGGGAACAATCAGCTACGGTAAAAATATAACGATGTGATGAGAATCCGTCACAATGAATGGTGACAATAAGCTATCAGAAATTTGACTGGTAACCACAGTAAACGCAAGGGTTCTCTACTGTGTTATCATAAGCATATAAGTGCATTTATGTTATGGGTTTTGGCAGTCAGGGGCTGTTACGACGCGGACAGCTCAAGCTGTTCACGTGTGACCTATACTGTTTCTCTTACCCCTTAACTTTGTTATAACTTATTTCGTAATAACGAATAGTAAATCGTTAAAACGAATTGCTAAATCGTTTTAACGAAATACTAATTCGTTTTAACGAAATACTAATTCGTTAAAACGAAATACTAATTCGTTAAAACGAAATACTAATTCGTTAAAAAGAAATAGTATGTTTCGGAAGACTCGGTTGTTACCCTCCGCCACATGAAGACAGAATAGGTTACACTCCTGTCCGTTTTTGCCTCATTAAATAAAGAGCACAAAGGGCCCATTTTAACAATTTGTAGCTCCTCCCAAAAGTTTTGTTTGGACTTAAATCTTAGTCCGTCTTAAAGAGCAGTCTTAGGTCTTGAATTACAGGCCAGGATAATGCTATCATTAAGGATTTTTTTTTCGCAAATCTTCTGCACATCAACCCATGAAAATACTTTAGTCTCGGAAGTGAAAGTCTTGTAGGGTACCAACTTATAATGTCAGTTTCTACATGGAAATAGTTCCCTGATAAATGTTTTGAATCACATGCATGACAAACAGCAGTGATCTCTCACTCTGCAGAACTCAACATCAAGCAACTTGCTGTTAATTAAACGTTAAAACAGCATGACAAAATGAGGAGATCAAATTCTCTTGGAGTTGACCCAATAGAAGCGGTATGTCAAAGATTGCATAACAAATATAAATATTCCGTTTTAACGATTTAATATTTCGTTAAAACGATTTAGTATTTCGATTAAACGATTTAATATTTCGTTAAAACAAATTAGTATTTCGATTTAACGAATTAATATTTCGTTAAAACGAATTATTAAATCGTAATAACGAATTAATATTCCGTTTTAACGATTTACTAATTCGTTAAAACGATTTAGTAATTCGTTAAAACGAAATAATATTTCGTAAAAACGAGTTAGTATTCTGATTAAACGATTTAATATTTCGTTAAAACGAATTAGTATTTCGTTTAATCGAAATACTAATTCGTTTTAACCAAATACTTTTTCGTTTTAACGAATTAATATTTCGTTTTAACGATTTAATATTCCATTATAACGAAATAATATTCCGTTTTAAAGATTTAATAAATCGTTAAAACGATTTAGTTTTTGGTTTTAACGATTTAATATTTCGTTAAAACGATTTAGTATTTCGATTAAACGATTTAATATTTCGTTTTAACGAATTAGTATTTCGTTTTATCGAAATACTAAATCGTTTTAACGAATTAATATTTCGTTATAACGAATAAATATTTCGTTTTAACGAATTACTAATTCGTTAAAACGAATTAAAAATATGTACAGAATGTCACCTACGGGGCTCCGTAAATAACACTTCGATAACTTTTGTCTTTATTAGAGCATGTAATATAATTCAATGCATGCATCGCGAGTTTGTTTGGGTTTTTTCCCCATCGGTTCAAAATCTTTAAAAAAGGCTAAGCTTGCAAAACAAAAAGCGTCATGCGATATATCGTGATTATATAAATTGTTTCTTCTTTATGGATAAAAAAATTTGAGCAAAAAGTGAATTATGTGTTTTCAAGATGAAAAAAAAAATGTTGAAGCGGATTCATACAAAAGTGTGATTAGGTTTTTCGGTTCATACCTCTATAAAAGCAATAAATATTCTCTTCCTCTCTTGTAATTAATAGCATCGAGCGAAAAAAAAAAGAAAAAAACTTTACTCATTTTGATACCTTTTTGTATGGGACTATTTTTGAAGCATACAAAATCGCTGCGTGCTCAAAATTTTGTTCAAGGAGTTATGAATAAATTTTTTAGACCAATCGGAACACCCGTTTTTGATAAATGAAACTGAAAATTAAATTAATTAGGTATGATCCTAAAACCTGATAAAACTAACGGATGAATCCGCTCCGCAGTTTCATCAGTTTCATTCAGTTTCATAAGAATTTAGGCTCCAACCTCAATGAAAAAAAATTATCTCAATTTCTGAAATGATAACTTTGATACTATTTCAGGTTGCGGAAGTCTCGTTGGCTGTCTTTGTGCGGTTCTTGCAGCAGTCATCATCAGAAAAAAACAAAATGACGGAACATTGAAACGCTAATGCTTTATCATATAGAAATGCATTTCGAAAAGCTGAGGTGAAACAGGTCTTAAAAACTTTATGGACAAAGCAGAAAACTTACAGGCATTTTCTCATCTTCTCCACAAGAATAAAAGAGTAACAGAACACACTTAATTGATCAATCGCTGGCCCCGCCCACTGACTCCTCTGGTCCTACCCATTGACTCCGACAGGAAGTTTTGCCACGATTTCTAGCAGCGTTATTTTGCAAAATTCATGGACGGAAGCATGTTACAACTAAGTAGAATGGTTTGTTTGCGACCCAAACGTCGTAACTACAGTTTGAATAAGCTGTAGTTACGACGTATTAGTAGCCAAGGCAACAAAAACAATTCACAAAAATGGCGGCCAAGGTCGGAGTTCAAATTGAACTTCTAGTCTAAATGAATGATTTTTTATTGGTTGACTGATTATTTGATTGACCGCCGCGATGTAAATAAACACCTTCCAGGACGTGTTAGAGTAAGCAAAGATGATTGAAAATGTATAACATATTTTCTAATGAGGAATTAAACCGAAATAGAAAAAAAATTAAACGAGTAATTCTTTTTATTCAACTTTCTGGTTAGAAACATTGTTCAAAAGGAAGAATTTGCTTGTTACAATCAATCTCTTCATTTTACACGATGTAAAAATCAGTAAAAATTACAAAATACCTCTGTCGTCTTATATTTATTCTATTATTTTTTTTAAATCTTGTGACAAAAAACATACAGATCTGTCCGTCAAAAGAATTGAAAAAGAAAAATAAAACAACTTTGCACACTTGTTCACTATCAAAAGAGTTACCTATACTATCAAGGGGGATAACTCTAGATGCATTTTGTCCACTAACCAGCACCCAACAGCCGAGCGTACGCACCCGTAGGCGGTGCTTTTGTTTACATTTCTGACTAGACACATTGTGGAAAATGAAGAAATCGCATGTAATAAGCAATTTCTTCACTTTACACAATGATTTCTAGTCTAAATTTTGCCGTCTGATAATGGGTTAAACGCACTTGTGTCATATATACATTAACTCTCTTGATGGCTTGCGGAGGGATCATTCATTCCTTTAAGATTTCTCCTGGCTTTGATTCGAAATCGTCCAAATTAATGGCAGTTCAATGGTCCGCCTTTTCTTTCTACGACGTCATGAATAATGACACGGTCGTTTAACGTCATTTAAGAAACGAGGAGAAAACTGAATGAATTTGCGAATGCCACCGAGCAAAGCAAAGCATACATTTTACTGATATTTAATACAAGTTATGGATATACTTTCTCTTGAATCTTGAAAGACAAAACTAAATAATGAACAAATGAAGTCATTTTTCAACCAGCTACACTTGTAAATGTGGCAAGAAAACTTTGGATGTTATTAAATATTATTCGTCGAGGTATTAAGTGACTAAATATTGTCAGATACTCAAAATACAATACGTATAGTACTTTGTTGACGCCGTTCTCGTGACTTCAAGGAGCATACTTGAAGCCGCCGTTATAGCGCATTTGGTAGCGCGTCGGACTGTCAATCTAAAGGTCCCGGGTTCGATTCCCGACGGCGGCACTGATCCTTTCCGACTATTTGTCTCTCATCAGTGGGTCGATAATCGTAGACCTATGTGGGATAGCAGCTGGAGGCTAGGAAAGGATGTAATGGTAGTACTGGTGCGAGAAATACCAGGAATCCATTATTAGGTGCATCAGCCGCCGCGATATGAGTGAAAGATTGTTAAAAGCGGCGTAAAACCCCATTCAAACAAAACAAAATTGTACGTATTGAATCAGTGCATACGCGTCAACACATCCAAAGGTTTTGTTTGTTTGACTGGGATTCAACGCCGCTGTTAACAATTTTTCAGTCATATCGCAATGGCTGGAGCACCTAACAATGGCTTCCTGGTACATCTCACACCAGTACCACCATTACACCCTTTCCTAGCCCCCAGCTGCTATCCCATTTAGGTCTAAGATTATCCACCTTTTGTTGAGAAAAAATGTCAAAAAGGATATGTGCCGCCGCCAGGGATCGAACCCATGACAGCCCATGTTGAAGGTTCGGAACTCCTAACTACGAAATACTATTTCGTTATCTCGAAATGATTTGAATAATTTGCATTAAAAACTTTAAGGGTTCAGATCAAATGTGAGCCATGATGCTCAGTCAGATGAAAAGTGGAGCATTATTTCACGTCACAAAGCTAATAAATGGTATACCATCGTGGGGCGTGTAAAATGCCGTAACTACAGCTTTATTCAAGCTGTAGTTACGCCATTTTGCATGCCCAACGACGATACGTTATGAATGGACAAACTTCCTTTATGAAATAAAAATTGTATCAAACATTAAAATCTTTACTTGTATTTGATTGGTTTAAAAGAAAAAAAGACAAATGAATTTTGTTATCACTGCCTCTTGTGAAAAAAATGTTATATAGATAAATGATAAAGAGGTGATAAGATGAAATTGCGAGAAGATGATTTCAAAATACTGAATAATTTCGATTGTGTTTTTTCAAAAGGGCTCATTTTGAATGAGAACATTATAAAATAGTTATAATTCTTAGAAACGTTAACTTTTAACCTTTTCGATTAATAAGACAGTTGAGATTTTTTCTCTTTATTTGATTGTGAATTTTGCGGAATAAAAATGTGCGTTCCACCAAGGAAGACTAGTTATTAGAAAAACATCCTTTTTTCCCAACTATTTTTCTTCACTTTCAAAAAAGCAACACAGATTAAAAGTGTCGCTTAACCAATTCCCACACTGGAATTTTAGACTGGTCCTTAGCGCAGAGGTAACGCTTAGGACTAATAGTCATGGGGCCTCGGGTTCGATCCCCAGCAACGGCGATTATCCTTTCCGACATTTATATCCGACTAAATGATGGGTAATCGTAAACCTATTTGGTATGAGCAGCTTGAGGCTCGGAAAGGATGTAATGGCAGTACTGATGTGAGAAATACCAGGAATCCATTACTAGGTGCTCCGGTCGCCGGAAAAACTGTTTAAAGTGGGGTTAAACCCCATTCAATCATTCAATTAGACTGGTCAAAATTCAAAGAAGCTTAAAGGTAGAAAATATTGTGGATAATGAAGAAATTTCTTGATTTCTTCATTTTCCACAATGTTTTTCAATAAATAGTTTGCTTGCCACTTTTAGTTATGCTGGTTTATGTTTCAGCATAATTAAAAGTGACAAGCAAGGTATTTGAGAGAAAGTGCATTAGCTCAGCACTGTTCCATCACCATAACAAATCTACACTTTTCTAACAAAGACATATTCTTTAAAATTCTTCCCTTCTTTACTTAGGTAGGAATATTAGAATGTTTTAATAATTCTCAGATGAAAATGGAGCAACATATTCTACCATGTGCAGAGGTTTTTGTGTGTTTTTCTTTTTTTTTTTTTTTTTCTCGTTTTGTTGTTGTTGTTGGTTTTTTTTTTTGTTTTTGTTTTTGTTTTTTTTAACCCATTCCCAAAGAGCAAAATTTTAGACTGGTCCAAATTGAAAGAAGCTGCGGACAATTTCAAGTTGATGTACTTCCAAATGTTTTGGTCTTTTTGGATAGAAAACAGTGTGGATAAAGAAGAAATTGTTTGATTCAAGCAATTTCTTCATTTTACACAATGTTGTCCAAAGTTGTTTTTGTTTTTTTTTTCTTTAGGGGTGTTCAAAGGAGGGACTGGTTAAATAATCATTCTGATTTATTATTTGATAACTGTGATAGGTGGAGTGAAGGGTAATTCATTTAACAGAAGATGACTTTTTATTTATAAAGAAAAGACACTTGCCACCTAAAATTATGTATTATCACACAAATATATTTATCAAACTATACTGAATAAAATAAGTTTAAGACTTTTTTTGATTATGATTTGGACATATTCAATGTTTTCAAGTCATTCCTTTACTCCTTTCCATTACTTCGCTTATGTTCAAAACGTGATTTGATCAACGCTTTACTCCTAATTAAATTAACCCTTTCCTGTTTTGACTGTCAAAATTTAAAAGTTTTCAGACGAAAATTTACAGAGGATTTAATTTGAAAAATAACCATTCAGTAGGGTAGAAAATATTGCGGAAAAAGAAGAAATTGCTTGTTAAAAGCAATTTCTTCTTTTTCGACACTGTTTTCTCAGGCATGAAAGCACAGGGACGTAAAAGCCAGGGATTGAAATGATTGCGTCGTTGCATCTTTTAAAGAATATTATACCGCACGAGGGGCTAGACTAACTGTATATCAGATTAGACCAGTAGAACAAGAATCTTTCTGCATGGGTAACGGGATTCCAGTATCAAGGATTGACGTTTCCTTAGCCTTGAGTATCTATTGTTTAACTAAATACGGAAATGACAGATCACTGGCCCCGCCCAAGTACTTCGTAAGCCCCGCCCATTGACTCCGACTGGAAGTCCCGCTTCGATTTTAAACGGCGTTATTTTACAAAAACTATGGTCAGTGGTATCTAACAAAAAATAGAATCGTTGGTTGGCGACCTAAACGTCGTAACTACAGTTTGAATAAGCTGTGGTTAGGAGCTTTAAGTCGGCAAACAACAAAAATGTTTCTCACAAATGTCGGTGAATTTCGGAGTTTATATCTAGATTCCGAGCTGAATGAATAATTTGATTGGTTAATATATTCCTTGATTGACACTTGCGATTGTACAATTGTATACAGATCCTAAGAATGCGTAACAAGCCAGCCGTAAGAAGCTTTGCAAAACAGAAAGTTTCAGTAATATGCATTATTTGTCAAAAAATGCCGTTATTTGGACGACCAATGATAAGTACTTTCAATAGAAATTATAACTATTCAAATGCTAATTAATTGTTTAAAAGCCATTTAAAATAAGGTCTTCCTCTTGCCATATTGTTTAAAACAACTGGAGAAGATTATTATGAAGTTGTGCTCTTATATTTTTAAATTTAACGCTGCCCACACGCGTCAAAATATGTTACACTTGATAGCCTCAGATCGTGTCGAAGTCTCTCAGTATTTAGCGTCATAAAAGTGTTGCATTACTTTAAGGCCATTCCAAAAGAGACGCTTTTGGATGCCTCTCAAGAAAAACAATTGGGAAAACATTGTTCAAAATGAAGAAATTCTTTGTTACAGGCAATTTCTTCATTTTCCAAAATGTTTTCTACCCAGAAAGTTGAAAAAATCTAAAATGTCATCATTGTTAAAGTGTCGTCTGCAACTCCTTTCAATTTGGACCAGTATAGAATTTGCCGTCTGCTAAGGGGTTAAAGCAATTTATTTATTTCCGTTTACAGCTAACACTTTATCATAAAAGTTGTAGGATGAGTGACATCTAAAAAGTATTATCGCACATTTAAGTTTACATGATACTTTTTAACATGATTAATATTGACCTCTACAATAATACTGAGCGACCTTCGCAGCTAAAAACTGTAATTACCTGTAAAATGGCGACTTTAGATCTGAAATCACGTTTTTACACGATGTACATTCAAATCAGAGTGTTTCATAATGTAAAATTGTTGTCACGTAATCAAGATTTTGTGCGAGGTATTTACGGAGTACAAATATAAAAATTTAACTAATAACTAGTCATTTAATTTATTGATAAAAATATGAAAAAAGTCTGATTAAGGTAGATAAAGTGATGCAAGCGACATCGAGTACATCTCAGGCTGATTTTTTTTTTTTTTTTTTTTTTTTTTTTTAACATTTTGCATATGTTGCGGCTTTTATGCTTATACAAAATATCATTTATTATATACCTGTAAATGATATGAATTAAAATCTAGCTATCTAATACAACTCGAGAGAAAAAAATCCACATTCGGCGTGTACTAAAACCGTATTCGTCGAGTACCATTAAAAACGGACTACTTTTTTGTGTATTGACGTTCGGGTTTTTCGGAAAGTTGGTTAATTCTTAATGATTTGAGAGAATGTTCTTAATGTCATGTCCTAAAGGTATATAATAAAAGGAATATTACAACAGTGTGTTTTTCTATTTGTTGTTATCGTGTTCTCGAAACGTGTGTCGGTTTTTTTTATTGCATTCGACCTTCGGTCTCATCCAATAAAAAATACCTACACACGATTCGAGAACACGATAACAACAAATAGAAAACACACTGTTGTAATAATCGCTATGTATAAGCAAATGTTGAAATAACGTTTGAAAACGGACGGCACTCTTAAATATGAAGAACAAGTTGGAAAAATTGTAATCTCAGATATAAAGGTAAACTTTCAAACGACTATATGAAATCACAGAAATAATACTGAAGAAACAGCAGAATTGATGTCGACGACTATAATACAAACATTGATACACCAAGGATAAAAAGTAAGGACACTTACAAAATGAAAAAGGGAACGAAGACGTGTAGCAGAGCTGTTCTTGTATTCATCGCTGCGTCTCTCGGACATATTCTCATAGGGACCTACGTTTACTCTGTCGGTTATTTCTATGTAGAACTGTTGGAAAAGTACGGCGAAGGTGCATTGAAAACGAGTCTGGTTGGAACTCTCAATTCATCTCTTATCTGTTTTCTAGGTATGTATCTTTTTAATTAGCTCCGGTGGCCAAAGGCTAGTAGAGATATTTGTCATGGTGTCCGCCATTTTTTCTATAAAGACCTTCTATTAAAGTTTCGGTTATTCTAGACCAAACTTCAAGGAATGTTCCTTTGACAACCCTTCTCAAAAATAGTGAAAACGAGGCAGGGCGTAACAGTATTTCACTTTCCCTAGTTGAAATTCTGAAACAACTTAGCAAAATTTGAACTAACTTTGCTGAAACCCCTTCTCCAATATCCTAATGTAAATGTTGATAAAATCTAACATAATGGATTGCGCAGTACGGGAAAGTTTTCCAATACGGGAGCTGCCGTCATAGTGCAGTCGGTTGCGCGTCAGACTCCTAATCTTCAATCATGAGAGTCATGGGTTCGATCCCCAGGGGCGGCACATATCCTTTCCGACATTTGTCTTCCACCGATGGGTGGATAATCGTTAACCTAAGTGGGATAGCAGCTGGAGACTAGGAAAGGATGTAGTGGTAGTACTGGTGTGAGAAATACCAGGAATCCATTGTTAGGTGCTCCAGCCGCCGCGATATGACTGAAATACTGTTAAAAGTGGCGTTAAACCCCAATCAATCGATCAATCAATCAATCAATTCCACTTAGGAATTTTGAAAAGGCATCTCCTAAACTACAAAGCTAATGTGTATTAGACCTTATAGAAGAGTTCTGTTCGTTACCCAACACGGTGTTCTGTTCGTTACCCAACACTATTTGTGAAACGTTAATTTGCCAACCATAAGGGCGTGACAGGGATGAAACTTCTTTACTCTATACCTTCAGTTTTATCCAAACTCTGCAGGGATACTCTCTGTGGTCCTTCTAGAAATTGATTATGAAACTTGAGTTAACAGACAAAATTCTGAGGTCTTCTCAAAGTTCAATTAGTGCAAACTGACCCAGGAGGCTTGACCACTAAATCTGTTGAATATCTAAACCATATAAAGTAGTCTTTATGTATTTCAGGAATACCCTGAACTCCTTTAAAAGTACGCTATTTTACCCATTCCCACTCAATCCCAATGCATCTCAAGAAAAGGCTTTGGAAATCATTGTGGTCAATGAAGAAAATGTCTTCTATCCTACAAAGTAACGGTTTTCTAAATCCCACCGATTTGAAATTGTCGTATGACAAAAAAGATTCGCTAGCTTACAACAATTTCAGTACTATGATTTCATAATTGTGGATTTTGCAGAGTGGGGTTACTTTCTCTTTGAATATTTCAAAAATATCCTCCCCAAAAGTATTAAGCCGTATAGCGCCAAAATAAAACAAAAATGTTCTTAGAGTGCCCCTTTTCAAAAAATGATTGCCATGTTTTTGTTTACCAATAAAATCGTTGTAGCAGATGGGGCAATTGTAAACTTTGATTTTTCACTTTAAACTATAATAATAGGATTTTTTTGCCAAAATTCTTGTGGAAAGTTAACGATTTCACCCTTTAGCCGAACAGGATGTGCTAAAGGAGAGCTTTTAGAACCACCATGTGCCCGTCTTGCGTGGTCGACATTGGTCTTTAAATCTCCCCCTCTAAACTATTGGGCCTCTTTGGACAACGCTTGGCAGGAATGTGCCTTTGGTGACCCTTTTCGAAACTTATCAGTGAAATTTTGATTTCTGAAGAAATGAAGGCGTGGTGGGCCAGGGTTTCTCTGACCAAGGAAAATCACGAAGTAATTCTTCAGAAATCTTCTCCTTGACCACTTTGCTAATTTGGAAAAAAGAGGAATGACCTTTAGTGACCCTTTTCAAAACTTTTTCGTGAATTATTGACTGTTGAAAAAATGGGGTATGGCAGGCCAGGTCTATCTAACCCAGCGAACTCTGGAAACTATCCTTAAAAATCTTCTCTTTCTTATCTACTTTGCTAATTAAAAACAATAACAACAACAAAACAGGAATGACATTTGATGACCTTTTTTGAAAACTTGGTCTAGAAGTATTGATTAATCAAAGAGGAGGACCATGATGGTCCTAAATCGCTCACCTGAGGCATCTGCAAATTACTGTACTTTTTGTATAAAAAAGACACAACTTCAGCAAAATAAATAAAACAAATATAAGATTTGGGCTTAGTACAAAACTATCTAGTAATGCTATACAATAACAAGAGGACCATGATGGTCCTAAATCGCTCACCTGAGGCGTTTGCAAATTACAGTACTTTTTTGTACAAAGAAGAAATAGTTTAAGACAAATAATAATAAAAAAAAATATATATATATATAAAATTTTAGGTATAGTTCAAAACTATAGAGTAATGCTGTACAATAAATATGAATTCCTATGGCTTTATAATTTAATAAATAACCAAGTTTCCCATATTTTGATACCCTTAAGGAAAATGAATTTAAAATACATTGTGAGAAAGGGAGAACATACTAGTTACAAGCAATTTCTCCATTTCTCACAATGTTTTCTACCCTGAAAAATCCTTGTATTTAGATTTCAATCCAACTTTAATTACCGTCTGCAACTTCTTTTAATGCGGACCAGTGTTAAGGAGAAGAATTTGATATTGCTCTAATTAAACATTTTAACAAACTTGCAGCCTCTTGGGTGGGACCATTTTTACCCGATGGGTATAATTTTAGCAACCTTGGTTGTACAATCTGGATGTACTATAAACCAAATATGAATGCATTACAACTTATACACTGGGAGAGGAAGGTATTTGAACATGCTCTTTTTGAGCGTTTTTCATAACTTTAGATGCCTTGGGAAGGGCCATTTTACCCAAAGGATATAAACATGGTAGTTAACAATAACGTAATGCTATGTTTTTAGAATAATTATTCGAGGGCACTATATTTAAGAAGAAGAATTCTTTCAAATTAATCATAAGGGCATATTTTCCAAAAACATAGTACAGAATTATGTTGTAATGCTACATACCAATTGTGAATGTCCTTCACCTTATATTTCAGAAGGGTATGACTTTTGAAGTTGGTTTAATTGGGCATTTTCCCAAATTTTGGACCACTGGGGCAAGGCCATGTTTTTTATCCCAGGGCTAAGATTTTAGCTAACATGGTAGAGAGCCATCTGGTTATGCAATATACCAAATATGACTGCCTTAGACTTGGTATATTGGGAGAAGTAGACTGTTGAACATTGTCTAATGGACCTTTTTGGAACCCAGGGAAGGGTTGTTTTTAACGTACAGGCATGATTTAATCAAAATTGAAAGATAAAATTCAGGCTATTCCACACTCCAAAAAAAAATGCCCTCGGCCTTAAAATGAAAATTTTTTACTTCCTCAAATTTTGCGTTTTTCCCTATTTTAGAACCCTCGTGCAAGGCCGTTTTTGACCCTAGGATAACAATTTTTTGAGTGATATAGTACGAAACCTGAAAATTAATCAGAAAGATTGTCTTGATGAAATCTCTGACAAGTTTGAAATTGGGTCAACTAGGGTCAAAAACTAGGTCACGGGGTCATATCTTAGAAAAACATTGTGTGCACTCTAGGGGCCTTTTTTTGCCCGATCAACCGGAAATTAGGTCAGAATGATTGTCTTGGTGAAATCTTGTACGATTTCGAAACTGGGTCAACTGGGGTCAAAAACTAGGCCATAGGGTCAAATCTTAGAAAAACCTTGTATGCACTCTAGAGGCCACATTTTTTGCCCAATCAATTGATCACAATAGCTCACCTTGCACTTTGTGCTCAGGTGAGCTAAAAAGGGGGGGGGGGTATGGTAGGGCGGGGCTAATCAAACTTAAGGATATATATCTAAAAGATCTCCTCCTCCTAAACCACTGGACAATTCGGATTAACTTGTATGGGACGCTCCATTGATGGCTCTTCTCGAAACCTGCACGTGGAAAAATGGGTAGGTGGCAGGACAGGTTTACTAGACACGGAGAAATAATCCTTTACATCTTCTCCTTCTAAACCACTCGGCCAATTTGTACCAGATTCGACTAGAACCATCTTTGCGTTACACCTTTAAATCATATTTATTTATGTATTTTTTTATTTATTCATTTGGGGGAGTCTTGATTTGTGTAAAATTTTTGGGCGTGGCAGGGCTTACCATACTTAAAGAAAAAGAAATCATGAAATAATTCTCAGGAGAGCGATTCGGGGACATTTTGTGCCTCTTGTTATGATATATGATTAAAGACTATCAAATAATTAGAAAAGAAGATAATTCTGGTTTATTTATGCACGAAACTACCAAGGGGGTTAGCTCAGTCGTTACCACGCCGTCTTCTCATCTGAGAGCCGCGATTTCGAAACCGGCTCGGCTAAAATTCTTTCCAATAAGTCGTTTCGACATGCGTCATTCGTATCTCACAAGTTTGCACTTTTGTGAAAATTGTGCAACTACGTGGGATGAGCATTTGTTTGATCTGATCGAATATTGTGGTATTACTGGTGTAAGAAATCATGGTTAGGTGGACTAGCCATCGTAAAATAACTGAAATACGTGGTATTTAACCGTAAACGAACAAACAATTCATTTATGAACCTCAACATTTTAATAAGACCACGAGTCTTTTTGCGGCTTAATACAGTGCAATTAGATTTAAGTTTCATGTCTAAATAACATTAGAAATGTTCGGTTCATCCCTTAATTGAATTATTTGAGAATTGACCAATTCTAAAATGCTATTTAAAAAAAAAAATCAAAACTTTCTCCTTTACTTAAATCAAAGTTAATTACATTGAAAATTCTATTTGTAAATGACTTTAAGCTAAGTATCTACCAAAGTAAATGCTTCTGGATGGTTTCGCTGCAGCTCCTTTCGTAACAGTTTTGATGAACCGTTATACAGCGAGAGTGGTAATATTTGCTGGGGGGATTCTGATAGCGACTGGCTGCTTTTTGAGTGCATTTGTGAAAAGCATTCTTGGATTGATTATAACTTTCGGTATCATAGCAGGTAAGCTAATTACGTAGAAATCCTGAACATGCCAAAAAACAACAAGAAAATGTTCAAAATTTTACGAATTATAAAGTCTACATATTATGGGAAGACATTGCAAGTGTCTAACAGCTATTGAAATAAAAACGTTCACGGTTGTTGTTTTTTAAGGGCATTCTAAATGATATATTTGATTAAATTCAGATTTGAAATGAGTATCACATAATCAAACAAGAGGACCATGATGGTCCTAAATCGCTCATCTGAGGCATCTCCAAATTACAGTACTTTTTAGTATAAAAAAGACACAACTTGAGCAAAATTAATAAAAGATATATAAGATTTTGGGCTTTGTACAAAACAATCCAGTAATGCTTTACAATAATAATGAATGCCTTTGGCTTTATAGTTTAATCCATTACCAAACTATCCCAGAATTTGTCACCTTCAAGGAAAACAGGTTTGAAAAATACATAGTGAGAAAGGGAGTGACAAGCAATTTATCCATTTCTCACAGTGTTTTCTACCTGAAATTCTTTGTATTTAGATTTCAATCAAACTCTTATTACTGTCTGCAACTTCAATGGGTGTAATTTTAGCAACCTTGGTAGAGAACAATCTGGATGTACTATAAATCAAAATATGAATGCATTACAACTTATACATGAGGAGTGGAAAATATTTGAACATGCTCTTATTGGGCGTTTTTCATATCCTTGGATGCCTTGGGAAGGGCCATGTTTAAATATTTAAAAAAAACTTGGTTGAGAACAATATGATTGAGCTCTATATAAAATATAAATGCCTTTGGCCTTGTAGTCTGTTAAAAAAAAAGACAACAAAGATTTTCTAAAATTTCCATTTTCATATGCCGAAGTTACAAGAGTTCACGGAATTAAATTCTTTTAACAACTTTTGAAGAGCTTCACCTAAAAAACATCTCTGCAAAGTTTTAGATTGATTGGCCCAATGGTTGAGGAGGAGAAAATTTTTAAAGATTTTTACAGATTTACTAAAGATTCCCATTTTCACATGCCGCGGCAACCAGAGTTTTTGACTGAATTAAATTCTTTTAACAACTTTTGTAGAACTTCACCCGAGGAACATCCCTGCTAAGTTTCAGCTTGATTGGCCTACTTGTTTAGGAGGAGAAATTTTTTAAAGATTTTTACAGAATTACTTAAGATTCCCATTTTCACAGGCCGCGACAACCAAAGTTTTTGACGGAATTAAATTCTTTTAACAACTTTTGTAGGACTTCAATCAAAGAACATCTCTGCAAAGTTTTAGATTGATTGGCCCAATGGTTGAGGAGGAGAAAATTTTTAAAGTTTTTTACAGATTTTACTAAAGATTCCCATTTTCACATGCCGCGGCAACCAGAGTTTTTGACGGAATTAAATTCTTTTAACATCTTTTGTAGAACTTCACCCGAGGAACATCCCTGCTAAGTTTCAGCTTGATTGGCCTACTTGTTTAGGAGGAGAAAATTTTTAAAGATTTTTACAGAATTACTTAAGATTCCCATTTTCACAGGCCGCGACAACCAAAGTTTTTGACGGAATTAAATTCTTTTAACAACTTTTGTAGATCATCACCCAAGGAACATCTCTGCAAAAGTTCAGCTTGATTGGCCTACTTGTTTAGGAGGAGAAAATTTTTAAAGATTTTTACAGATTTATTCAAGATTCCCATTTTCACATGCCGCGGCAACCAGAGTTTTTGACGGAATTAAATTCTTTTAACAACTTTTGTAGAACTTCACCCAAGGAACATCCCTGCTAAGTTTCAGCTTGATTGACTAACTGGTTTAGGAGGAGAAGATTTTTCAAGATTTTTACAGATTTATTCAAGATTCCCATTTTCACATGCCGCGGCAACCAAAGTTTTTGACGGAATTTAATTCTTTTAACAACTTTTGTAGAACTTCACCCAAAGAACATCTCTGCAAAGTTTCAGCTTGATTGGCCTACTGGTTTAGGAGGAGAAGATTTTTAAAGATTTTTACAGATTTATTCAAGATTCCCATTTTCACATGCCGCGGCAACCAGAGTTTTTGACGGAATTAAATTCTTTTAACAACTTTTGTAGAACTTCACTCAAGGAACATTCCTGCAAAGTTTCAGCTTGATTGGCCTACTGGTTTAGGAGGAGAAGAAATTGTGGACGGACGGACAGACGGACAGACGGACAGACGGACGGACGGACGACGGACAACGACCGATCACAATAGCTCACCTCGCACTTTGTGCTCAGGTGAGCTAAAAATAATCGCTTGAAAGGTTTAATTAAGGTCTTACTGACAGAGAAGCGCAGTCAGTCACTCGCGCAGTCAGTCTTTTCGATGCAGGGTCCAAAAGTTAAAATTGAAGAAAATGTTTTGGAAACATCATAAGTGGGCATTTTATTTCGTTGGTTTGTTTGATCCTGATTTTCTTTTTATTTCTTTTATTTGTAGGGACTGGCAGTGCATTAACTGTGGTACCATCATTAGTTATATCAGGATACTATTTTGAAAATCATCGCCATTTCGTCCTCTCTGCAGTGCCCGTGTTCACGGGAATCGGAATGTTTATATCTACGCCAGTGGCAACCTTGTACATCAAGATGTTAGGCCTACATGGTGCTTACTTGGTGATGAGCGGTCAAATGTTACAGATTTGTGTTATAGCTATTATTTGTAAACCTTCTAAAGTTGAGGTTGAACTTATTGAAAAGACTAAAAACAAAAAAATGCTCTTGGATAAAAACGGTATACCAACAGATAAAAACAAAAACATTGCAAAATCGAACATCAAAGAAAAATCTTATAGACCGAAAGGAGATCTTGTATTGCAAATTTCTTTTATTCTGTTTCTTATAAGCACAGCAACTTCTAACATGATATTTGGGACTTTCCAGTTCCATTTGCCTAATTACCTCATAATGACAAACGAGTCTAAAGAACACACAGAAGTTGTCATGACCATTCTTGGTGTCGGTAACACCCTTGGACGAGCATTTTCTGCTCTCGTGCTCCTTAAAGGATCCGAGTACGGGCTTCATGTTCATATTACCTCATTGTTTATATCAGGAATTGCGGCAATAGTATATCCTTTCTACGACAATTTTGTTCCGCTGAACTATATTTTCGCCTTTGTGATTGGTTGTACTACTGGTGCACCGTACGGTGTGATGGCATCTATAGTTCTAACAATCCTAGGGATGAATTGGCTTTCCACTGCCTTCGGAATCGCATATCTCTTTTGTGGAATAGGAGTTTTCTGTGGACCTATCTTCGCAAGTGAGTAAACATTTAATTATGTTCTAAGTAACTTTTTCCTTGTGTGTTTGGGCTCTTTTTCTTTCTTTTCTCTCTTCTTCCCTTCCTTTTTACCTCGCACATTATCCTAGTTATTTGACTTTTCCCTAATTAAGAACGGAGTCAAATAATTGTTTTCCTTTGAAGCATTTATCACTTGACTCTTTTTAAAAACAACGAAAAGGATATTTAAATTAAGTACGAGTCAAACTTTTTTAAGACAAAGGCGTTTAAAAGGTTATTTCATATAAATGTTTATTTGAAGATTAGATAAATTTAAACCTTTTCATTTTACATCGATTTGGAAACATGTTCTTCCAACTTAGATTAATCCCTCTCGATTCTGCTTCCTAGAAATTTTTTTTTCCAAAATTTATTGCTATATTCATGTAACAAAAATGTAAATTGTTGGTTTGCGACCTTAACGTCGTAGCTACAGCTTGAATTAGCTGTAGACATGACGTTCAAGTCTTCAAACCGACAAAAATATGTCACATAAATGTCTGTTGATATTGGAGTTCATAGTTCACTTCCGGTCTAAATGAATGATTTGATTGGTAGATTGATTCTTTGATTGTCAGATATTCATCAACATTTTTCCAGGCTACCTTCTTGACATAAATGGCAATTATGACAGTTCCTTTATATGTATAGGTAAGTTCTCAATACACCGTTCTCTTTTGCCTTGGGTTTTTGGAGCTAGAGACAAAATATACATTGTAAACTTGATATTAAGTTATTGTAATACTTGTACATGTTTAACTCATAAGTTTTGATTTTAAATTTGGCTTAACTATAAATATAAATATCTGTCAAATTATTTCTCAACACAATCTGATTTCTTAAAGCGAATAATCTAAAGAATTTTGAAGAACATTTCACATGCATTTTTATCATATATTTCGACCATATAGATCAAGACCGCAGAACATGCCTAAAGCTTAACTGTTAATTTGATATTTATAAAGTATTCTAACAACTCGATTCATATTGTTTTTTCGGCCCTGCGAAAAAATCCATGAATGCATATTGAAAGTAAAAGGGAGCCAACTCATGAAATCCGAAAGGTTTTTACCCTTTTCTGTTGTTCAAAATATATGACTTGTCCAAAATCAATGGGGAAGAAGACGACATTTTAAATAAAGTACAATTCAAAAAGTCACCATCCTTTATGACAGCAATATTGTGGGAAAAGATAAAATTGCTCGTTACTTTTCCACATTATTTTTTCAAGTATGATATAAAAGGAACGTAAATATCAGGGATTTTAATGGAAGGGGTTAACCTAGTTTATATGATTTGTATCAGGTCCAACCCTGATTCTTCATAATTATATATTGTAGGAGGAGGTGGTCTAGCTGGTGGTTTCTGTGCTATATTGACAGCATTAATTGTAAGATATCGGAACCAGTCGCGAACCTTACAGTGTAAGCAATGATTAGAATGTATATTGACGCTTTGAAAGTTGTTGAGTATTTAATTGTACTGAACTCGTCATCCCATTAAAATTAGTTTGTTTCCAAGAAAAAAACAGTAATTAATTAGAAGTATAGCTGGTGTTAGCTGTTTTAAATGAATTATAATACATCCCTTTACGACCATCTTTACATTCATCAACAAATCTCCCACTATTTTTATGCACCGGATGTAAATTTCACGCAATTCTACGCATGCTCATTAAACTAGCCGTAAAAATCTGCGCGATCGCCTCAATCTTGTTTCATCGCTAATATAGAAAATAACTTACTTGTCGTATGTTCAGAGGCTGTTTGGTTGTCATAAATAAAAAGAAAGGGGTTTAAAACTTCAATTAACTTGTATCTTCAGGTATTCGGGATGAATTATATAACAAGAGGACCATGATGGTCCTATATCGCTCATCTGAGGCATCTGCAAATTACAGTACTTTTTGTATAAAAAAGACACAACTTGAGAAAAAATAAATAAAATAAATGTAAGATTTTGGGCTTTGTACAAAACAATCCAGTAATGCTTTCAATAAAAATGAGCGCCTTTGGCTTTATAGTTTAATCCATTACCAAACTATCCTAGAATTTGTCACCTTCAGGGAAAAAAGGTTTAAACAATAGGAACATGATGGGTCTAAATCGCTCACCTGAGGCATCTGCAAATTACAGTACATTTTTGTATAAAAAAGACACAACTTGAGCAAAATAAATAAAACAAGTATAAGATTTTGGCTTTGTACAAAACAATCCAGTAATGCTTTAAAGTGAAAATGAATGCCTTTGGCTTCATAGTTTAATCGATTACCAAACTATTCCAGAATTTGTCACCCTCAGGGAAAAAGGTTTAAAAAAGCATTGTGAGAAAGCAAGCAATTTCTCCATTTCTATTAAAGAAGAATCCTTTCAATGCGATTATGCAATTTTCAATCCCAGGAGCAGAGACATTTTTTATCCTGTAACATAGTACAAAATTAATAGAGAATATTTTCCTGTAACATAGTACAAAATTATTTAGTCATGCTACATACAAAATATGAATGCCCTTCATCTATATTTCAGAAGGAGAAGACTTTGAAGTTGCTCTAATTGGGTGTTTTCCAAAATTTTTGACCTCTGGGGCAGTGCCATGTTTTATCCCAGGGCTAAGATTTTAGCTAACATAGTAGAGAACCATCTGGTTAAGCTATAAATCAAATATGGATGCCTTAGACTTTGTAGATTGTGAGGAGAAGACTGTTGAACATGGTCTTATTGAGCATTTTTACGAACTTTGGACACCCAGGGAAGGGGTGTTTTTTAACCTACAGGCATAATTTAATCAAAATTGATAGAAAACAGCCAGGCTATGCTACACTCAAAATATAAATGCCCTCCGCCTTAAAATGAAGAATTTTTTTCAACATACTTTAATTTTGCGTTTTTCCAAATTTTTGGACCCCTAGTCAAGGCCGTTTTAGACCCTTGGATGAAAATTTTTTGTGATACAGTACAAAACCATCTAGTTATGCTACATACCAAATATGAATATCCTAGACCTTATAGTTAAAGAGGAGTAGCCTTTTGAAATTGCTCTTAGTAAGAATTTTTCCAAACTTCGGACCTCAGGGGAGGGGCCATTTTGACCCCCGAGATTAAATGTTTAAAAACTTGGTAAAGAACCATATGATTAAGCTCTTTACAAAATATAAAGGCCTTTGGCCTTGTAGTCTATGAAAAAAAAACATCAAAGATTTACTAAAATTTCCATTTTTCATATGCATATTCATAGTTACAAGAGTTTTTGACGGAATTAAATTCTTTTAACAACTTTTGAAGAGCTTCACCCAATGAACATCCCTGCAAAGTTTCAGTTTGATTGGCCTTATGGTTTAGGAGAAGAAGATTTTTAAAGATATTTAAAGATTAACTTAAGATTCCCATTTTCAAATGCCGCGGCAACCAGAGTTTTTGACAGAATTAAATTCTTTTAACAACTTTTGAAGAGCTTCACCCAATGAACATCCCTGCAAAGTTTCAGCTTGATTGGCCTACTGGTTTAGGAGGAGAAGATTTTTAAAGATATCTAAAGAATTACGAAAGATTCCCATTTTCAAATGCCGCGGCAACCAGAGTTTTTGACGGAATTAAATTCTTTTAACCACTTTTGAAGCACTTCACCCAAGGAACATCCCTGCAAAGTTTCAGCTTGATTAGCCTACTGGTTTAGGAGGAGAAGATTTTTAAAGAAATTGTTGACGGACGGACAGACGGACAGACGGACGGACGGACGACCGACAACGACCGATCACAATAGCTCACCTCGCACTTTGTGCTCAGGTGAGCTAAAAAGCATTGTGAGAAAGGGAGTGACAAGCAATTTCTTAATTTCTATTTAAGAAGAAGAATTTTTTCGATGCGGTTTACGCACTTTTCGACCCCAAGAGCAGAGACGTTTTTTTTATCCTAAGAGCATATTTTCCAGTAACATAGTACACAATTATTTAGTCATGCTACATACAAAATATGAATGCCCTTCACCTTATATTTCAGAAGGAGAAGACTTTTGAAGTTGCTAATTGGGTTTTTTTCCAAAAATTTGGACCTCTGGGGCAGCGCCAGGTTTTATCCAAGGGCTAAGATTTTAGCTAACATGGTAGAGAACCATCAGGTTATGCTATATACAAAATATGAATGCCTTAGACTGTGTAGATCGGGAGGAGAAGACTTTTGAACATGGTCGAATTGAGGGAAGGGGTGTTTTTTAACCTACAGGTATAATTTTATCAAAATTGATAGATAACAGCCAGGCTATGCTACACTCAAAATATAAATGCCCCCGCCTTAAAATGAAGATTTTTAACAAACTCAAATTTTGCGTTTTTCCCAATTTAGGACCCCTAGTGCAGGGCCGTTTTTTACCCTAGGAGGACAACTTTAAGGGATATAGTGTAAAACCATCGAGTTATGCTACATACCAAATATGAATATCCTATATTTATAGTTTAAGAGGATAAGTCTTTTAAAAAACGATTTAATTAAGTATTTTTCCAAACTTTGAACCTCAGGGGCGGGGCCATTTTTGACCCCAGAGATTAAATAATTAAAAACTTGGTAGAGAACCATATGATTAAGTTCTATATAAAATATAAATACCTTTGGCCTTGTAGTCTATGAAAAAAGCAACAACAAAAATTTACTAAAATTTCCAATTTTCATATGCCGCGGTTACAAGAGCTTTACATGGAATTAAATCATTTAACAACTTTTGAAGAGCTTCACCCAAGGAACATCCCTGCAAAGTTTCAGCTTTATTGGCTTACTGGTTTAGGAGGAGAATATTTTTAAAGAAATTGTGGACGGACGGACAGACGGACGACGGACAACGACCGATCACAATAGCTCACCTCAGACTTTTTCCTCAGGTGTGCTAAAAATCAAAGGTTTACTTTCGTAGAGCTTCACCCAAGGAGCATCCCTGCAAAGTTTCAGCTGGATTGGCCTACTGGTATTGGAGAATTTGTGGACAGACGGATGAACGGAAGACGGACAACGACCGATCACAATAGCTCACCTCGCACTTTGTGCTCAGGTGAGCTAATAATGCGATGTCAACAGCCTTCAGGTTCAAATTTCGTATGGTGAAGTCACAATTTGGATGAGAAGGAAATCCATGACACTTTTCGCTGTTCTTCAGCCGTTCTTTATGAATTCCTCCTGATGAATTTGACCTTATTAATAAAGAGAGCAACTCCATGACAGTACATGACTACAGACCGTCATCAATTGCTCCCTTCAGCATTCGGTCAATCAAATCTTCATTTTACATTTTGCTTCCTTTGGTCCGTTTACATGCCTACAGCCGTCATCAATTGCTCACTTCAGTATTCGGTAGTCTTTATTTTGACTTCTTGCCCGAGAATCCTTTTACATACCTCCCGACTGTCACCAATTGCCCCTTCAGCATTAGATCAATTAACCCTTGTCATGCTGTATAAATTACCTACTGAATTGCTGTAAAATCAAAGGGCTGAAAGCACTGATAGAACTTATTGTTCAAAAATCAATATTTCTTTTAGAAATCAACTTCATAAACAACTCTGGTATAAAAAGTACAAGCAGGAGGTGTAGACTAAGATCAGCCTGCACATAAGTGCAGTCTGATCTTAGTCTACACCTCCTGCAAAAACCGGAATATTCCAGGTTTAGCATGACAAGGGTTAAGTCTTCATTTCGGCTCCTTGCTTCCTGTGAATCCTCTTAGTTACATACAAACCGCCATCGATCGCTCCGTTCAGCATTCGGATAATTAATTTGTTTTGACTCCTTGCATCTTGTGGGTCCTTTACGTCATTAATTCCCCATTCAACATTCGGTCATCTTGGTCTTCAGTTTGACTCCTTCTATCCTGTATATTCTTTAAGTCTGATCCTTCTCTAACATGCATTTGCCGAGATATCTATCAAACATTTTCAATATCATCTCAATTCCTTGATTCGATAAAGTCCATGCTGGTGACAATCTATCTTCTAAGTTTCCCTAGCCTAAAGCTTTTTTACCAAATAAAAAACTAAAGCATCTCATAAATATTTCTAAAGGCTCCCATAGGGTTCTGTTGTGGACACAAGCGCGAAAGGATGAAGATATCGTGATATTTTATTTTCTGAATAACATTTTCAGTAGACCTTGATTCGTGATAGTTTCCTTAATAATCTTGATATCTCCTCTTATCCCGTGGCTGAATTATACCACCATGCTAGATTTCGGTTATCCTGGTGATTAAATATAGCTTATAGAAATTAGCCTACTCCCTCCTACAGTACCCGAGCTGCTATTCTTAATATTTCACAAGGCTTTAGTAGCATGTAAATATTAACTGATCCCATTCATTTGATCAAAGTATCCGTTTATCCAGCCTTGTAATTGCTCCTTTGCAACAAACACCTTTGAGAAATAGATGAATGTATACACATGGACAACAAAAACAACCCCTACTGATCCCTTAACCTATTCCCACAAAATAAAATAAAAAAGGGCTTGTGTGGGAATGGTTTTACATTGAAACAAAAGAATAAACGACATCTTCGCACACGGAAATAAGCTTACAGTCGTAATTAAAAATTTCATAGAAATAGAACCGTGGTTCACTTCTAAAAATCAGTGGCGATTATTGTAGACATTGTCAATTTTTTATAGCTGAAAGAAAATCTATGGCGTGTTATATACACTGTTTGTTTTCAACAGTTGTTATAATACTGACCTTTCAAAACGGGTGAATTTACTGAGACAAACAATCATTCTTTGGCAAATGATCTTTAGAAAGAATATCCAAAGGATTCACTGGTATTAGCTGAACCAACAAATTTTATTAACCTGACTTGTGGATAGCATCGTATTGCATCTTATAGACGGATCGCAAGAATCAGTCAAAAGATCGATCGACCAACCAAGACATTCCTTTGGACCGGAAATAAACTGTGAACTCCGACATATATATTGAATAATTTTGTGGGTATGGCGAGTTAAACGTCGTAACTACAGCTTATTCAAGCTGTAGTTACGACGTTTAGGTCGCCAACCAACTTATCTACTTTTTTTTATTAAATGCTACCGGTTTTTTTATTATTTTTTTATTTATTTCAAAACAACGCCGTTAAAAATCGAAGCGGGGCTTCCTTACGGATTCATTGGGCGGGGCTTACGAAGTAAGTGGGTTGGGCCCAGCCAGTCTGTGATGTTCAAATTGGCCCTTAAGCATTAAGCAAGGGATGTGCTAAAGTGTCACCCAAGGATCATTCCTGCTAAAATTTGGTTGAAATCCACCCACTGGTTTCTGAGAAGAAGATTCTCACAAATTTCACAATATATATTAAAACGTGGGGCCCATAGGGGCCATATTGGTCGCCTAAGTCCAAAGAACACAAATAACAAATAAAAATCCACCCGATGATGCTACATACCAAGTATCAAAGCTCTAAACTTTTCTGTTTGGTAGAAGAAGATTTTTAAAGTTTTCACTATACAAGCCTATGTTTATCTTGAGTCGTCCGGGAACGGACTAATTTTGACCCTGGGCCGTAATTCATACAATTTTGAATGAATTGCCATCGTGATAAAAGGACATGAGTGTAAAGTTTCAAGCAGATATCCTTAGTAAAAGCGGAGATATGAGCAAGTTTTAAGTATTTCAAGCCAACTCCTCATTGCACCCTGTACCAGCTAGCGAGATTTTTTACCCTATGGGTATAGTTTCTCGTAAGACAGTACAAGATCATCTAGGAATGCTACATGGCATATATGAGTGCCTTAGGCCTTATATTTTAGGAGGCAAAGACTTTTGAACTTGCTCTTATTGAGTATTTCTCGAAGTTTTTTACCTCTTAGGTGGGCAATTTTGACCTCAATAGTACAAATTTTGAGAATTTGGTAGAGAACCTTGTGGATATGCTATGATTGATATGCTGGCCCAACCTACTGAGCTACAATAGAAAATTCCTCTTATTGATTAACCCATTCCTAATCAGTGACGATTTTAGACACCCCCAAGGAAAATAGCTTTAGAAAATGTTGTGAGAAATGAAGAAATGCTTGTTACAAGCGTTTTCTTCATCTTCCAGAATATTTTCTACCCAGAAAGTTGAAAAAAAATCATACACTTTAAATTGTCATCTGCAACTTCTTTGAATTTGGACCAGGCTAAAATTTTGACGTCTGGTTATGGGTAAAACGGCGTTATTTTGTAAAACTTGTTGCCAGTTACGTGTAACAAATAATTGAAATGGTTGGTTTGCGACTTAAACAAAAAACAAACAAACAGCAACACATATTCAAAAGAAATCTTCTTCCTGACAAAATAAACATTTCTAGAATGTTTGAGAAAGATTAGCCTAATACCAGAGAACAAAATTTAAGACCGGTCCAAATCGAAAAGTTGTAGACGACAATCTTTAATGGGTGGAATTTTATCTTATTTTTGTCTTTTAGGGTAGAGAACGTTGTGGATAATGGAGAAATTGGTGTGACAAACAATTTCTTAATTTACCACATAATTACCTTTTTTACTTTGGAGCTTCTAAAAGGGTCATTGTGTGGAAATGGGTTAACCCATTACCAAACGACGAAATTTTAGACTGGTCATAATTCAAAGAAGTTGGGGATGACAAATTTTAGTCGAGGAATATTTTATCAGTGTGTGGAAACGAGTATGTGTAGGAATGGGTTAACCCTGGGATTTTAAGTTGCTCTGATTTAATACTTGAGAAAACACTGTGGAAAAAGAAGAAAATGTTTGTAACAAGCTATTTCTTCTATTCCCACAATACTTTCTACCTTAGAGGATGATTTCATTTTAGTGACCAACTGAGTAAGTGGGCGGGGTCAACGATTGGTCATCTAAACTACACTTGAGCTTCTCCCTCCTTCAGAGCGAAAGATTTTGGAATTGGAAAATATCACAGGAAAATTCAAGTTGCATGTGAGTGGGGTAAAAAAGTTGGAAAATATTTTGAGGAAAGGAGATATTGCTTTTCATATTCATTCCCTTTTTTAAAAATGATTTCCTTCATATTAGTTTCCTTCATTTGTGTAAAATAGAGGGTTTGTGTGGAAATTGGTTCAGCATTCGATTATTTGGGTGGCTATGACCGAATTCCCGTTTTCAAATGACGCGATTCGTATATACAACATTTGTTATTGGGAAAGTCAAAATAGCTTTTAGAGAAGGAAAATGGATTCAAAATATAGCATCACATTCCGAGAACAGAAACATGTACTAGGCTCAGCCGATTCCTTGTTAACAGGTAGCGGGTAAACATGCTAAACCATTCCCGGTACAGTATTTGGTATCAAAAATCTTATATTGGAACGAATTGTGAATAGCTATTTATCTTTCCCCGAATATTTTCTGTCCTATATATAAAAACTCTAAAGTCTGGGAACATTCTTGTGATATTTTGTTGTCCTGTTTACTTTGAATTCAATTATAAATAGATGTTGGTTGTCTGACATCTATCGCATCATTGTCCAGTCTAAAACTTACGGATTGCGTCTATATCTAAAAAATTGATCGACAAATCAAATATTACATTTAGACACGAAATGAACCTTAACTCCGACATTAGCCGACATTTACAATATGCAATTTTGTTGATTTGGCGACATAAACGTCGTAACTACAGCTTATTCAAGCTGTAGTTACGAAGTTCATGTCGCCAATCAACAACTTTACTTTTTTTCGCTCATGTTCCTGACCATAATGTTTGCAATATTACGCCGTTTTATATCTAAGTCAAACTTCATGTCGGATGAAGATGGACGGGGTCAACAATCCGTCAACCGTGTGCTCTAGAAAAGTATAAAATCAAGTTTCCGCTTAGATCAAACCCGATTCAATTTGAAAAAGAAATTTACCTGGTCAGTGTATCCCTGAACAATCAAACCGATAAATTCGACACTTTCCAATCTCTGTTTGGAATGAAGACTCTGATAAAACAATAGGCAGGGTGACCGCCCCTCTCCAGGTTTTATAGCCCTTAATTCGTGGTCATGAATCAGATAATCATTAATTAGATACAGTGATGGGGTTATACAAGTTTACCAGAATTGAGAGAGTTTGATAGCCGACTGTCCCCTCTATTGTGATCACACAATAATGTAATTAATTACTCGAAATTAAGATCGAAAAAGACCACGAAAAAAAAAAAACCCTCAGGTTGAAACGCCGGGTAACGAGAGTGAAAATGTGAAAAATAAGTGGGGGATCTTTGAAAATCTTTTGAAAACAGAAAACATAGAACCCCTGTGAGAATTGGTTCATGTTTATCTATGAAAAGTCACGGGTCTTGGGTTCGAAAGGGGCCCGGGTTTGAACATAGAGAAAGTTTTCTTTTAACCCTTTACTTTTTCTACCAAATTTTAGACTTGTCCAAATTCAAAGGGGTAGCAGACGACACCAAAAAATAGCCATCTTATATGGTAGAAAATATTGTTGGAAAATAGAAATTGCTTGCAACAAGCTATTTCTTCTTTTTCCACAATGTTTTCTCAAGTATATTTTAATAGGGGCGTAAAAATCAGAAATTGTACAGAATATCCCTCAAAAATCGAAGTGATCGGTGAATATTCTAAATGAGCCCATGCGTGACATTTCCAACCATTACACATGTGCGCCAAGTAAAGAGTCGGATCAACCTGTGCATCCGCACAGTCTGATCAGAGTCTTCACTCTGCGCTATGTAGATAGATACTGACCCAAAGCTTCTTTAAACAATCAGCGAATGTTCTAATTGCCCCGAATGGCTGTCAAAAGTGCTCAATGTGTGCGAGTCACGCACATGCGAAATGGTTGGAAATGTCACGCATAGGCTCAAATGTACTAAGCGGCTGCCCTTGTCCGCACAATAAGCACGTGTGAAATGGTTCGAAAAGTAGCACAAGGGCTCTAATATGAAATATTGTCGGTGTTTTACAAAACCCCGTAACTACAGCTTGTTCCAAGCTGTAGTTACGAGGTTTTGGTAGAACACCGACGTTAATTAGACTTCCTGACACTGAAGTACCTAGTTATTTGGCTTGCAGTTTCGATTCATTTACATTTACGAAAAATGATATAAACATGAACCTAGGGTCCCCAGGGCAAAGCCACTGAGACTAACAGGCATTTCCCATTACCAAACTACAAAATTATAGACTGGTCCAAATTCAAAGAAGTTTCAGACGACAATTTCTTGTTAATGACTTTATCTTTGTCGATAACGAAAAGATTGATTGGGACAAGCAATTTCTTTTTTACACTGTTTTCCGAAGGTTTTTTTAATCGAGTGAAAAGGCGTCTGTGTGGGAATGGGTTAATCTAATGATCCAAATAGGATTAATTTGGAAAGAACGAACTTTACGAAGTTCTTTTAACAAAAATCCATGTAGGACTATGGTTGCCAAAACTACAAATTTAATATAATGATCAAAGTGCTGAAAGTACTGTAAGCCAGCAAGGCATGGTTGTATTAAGTAATCTTCTTTGTCAAAGGTTATAACGATAAATGAACGAGGTTAAAAAAAACAAGGATTTAACCCATTTCTACACAATCCCCCCATTCTTTATGCCACTCGAGAAAATAGTTGCGGAAAAACAATGTAGAAAATGTAGAAATTGCTTGTAGCATTGTTACTTCTTCATTATCCTTAATATTTCTACCTTAATAGGGAAAAAAATAAGATAGATGGACGAGTCCAAAAATGTTTCGTCTTGTAATAGGTTAATTTCTATAATCAAATGTTATCCATAAATGCTCGATTTTCCATGTAAAGCATTTTAGGTCAGCAACCCTGACCAAACGCTATCTTGATTAGAAAATTAGAAAATAATAATATGTCTACCTCTCAGTTTATTTTTTGTTATTTATTTAATCATTTTTATTTCTTTCCTTCTATTTCTATTCATTTTCTCCATTATTTCATTTAAGGGATAAGGAGAATATTTTTTTGTTTCCATAGAGGTATTAACCGAATAAATTTATCACGCCGTATGAATACGCTAAGTGGATTCATACATAAGTATGATTAGGTTTTTCGGTTCATACCTCCATGCAAACAAAAAACATTCTTTTCATTTCTTATAAATTAATAGCAAAGAGCGAAAAAAATTTACAAATTTTGATACCTTTTTTTATGGAACTATGTTGTGCGGAAGCATACAAAAAGGCTTCGTGCTCAAATTTTTGTTCATGGAGGTATGAATAATTTTTTAGATCAATCAGAAGGCCCGTTTTTGATAGACGAACCTAACAATTAAATCATTCAACTACAAACCTTGGTTGACTTTTGTTGGATATAATGTTTCTTCGTTTCCTTACTTCGTTTTACGAAGTAAGGAGGGAGACCAACATCAAATTTACGGATCTCCGATATAAATTAATAATCGATGGAATAATTATTGATTTATCACTGAATTTTGGTATTTTGCAAAATAACGCCGTTTGAGATCTCTGTGGAACTTCCTGTTAGAGTCCATCGACCATAATCAGGAAAAAAAAAAAATCAAATGTTCGAGAACTTTTTGGTTACTGATAGATCGTTTTTTTTTTTTTTCGACAAAAGTCATGCTTTGCTTGAAGTCACGAGTTATCTCAGGAGTGATGTATTTTTAAGCGTAAAACTTTCACTTTAAATGAAAAATAACTATGTGCGATCCAAGCTTTTCCTGTGCTAAAACTAGTCCCTGTTGCCCTTTGATCTGTTACCTGATGACACGATTTCAGACCTATCGTAACTGATGAAGTTGCAGACAATAATTTTAAGGTTATAGAATCTTTAAAATCGCCGTCTTTTGGGTAGAAAACAATGTGGATAATGATGAAATTGCTTGTAACAAGCATTTTCTCCATTTTCCAAAGTGTTTATCAAAGTATTTTCTTCACGGGCGAATAGGAATATTTTAAATACAAGAACGAAAAACGTACAAAATCATACCCATTTAAGATTTTCAGCGCTGTACTGAATTAATTCGTGTGATTGCAAATGTCCCCGTATCTAAACACTCTTGTTCTGAATTTTGGGGCTCTCTAATTATGTGCTTGCATACCAATTCGATCTGCATTATGTCGGTAAAGGTTTTATCAGCTCAATGTCCCTTTGTTCTAGATAGCTCGATTTCAACGCATTTCCATTTCGCGCTTTTCATGAATACCCTTACTGCAAAAACAACATTTAACTTTCATAATTTCATTTATTGGCAATATTGACAAATATGTCTTTTGTCATTTATAATAGAAAAATATGGTTTATTCGTAATGATTTACAATTTTACAAATGATCAAAATTCAAAATTTCATAAAATTAACCAGGATAAAAAAGGGCACATACAATTCAAGTATAGTTAATGAAGAAAGTTATCGAAAATACATGTAAATCCTATTCGCTTCAAACGCTGTTGAAATAAACTTAAACCATCACAACACAATTGTGCTTTTTGACGCCTCTCAAGAAAAACAATTGGGAAAAATTGTATAAAATGAAGAAATTGCTTGCAATAGGTAATTTCTTCATTTTACACAATGTTTTCTACCTAGAAAGTTGAAAATCTAAAATTTCATACCCTTTTAATTATCGTCTGCAACTCTTATCAATTTGGACTAGTCTAAAATTTTGCTGTCTGGTAAAGTGTTGGCAGTAGTAAGTAATTTCTTTTTATTCGAAGTTGAATTTAAACTATTGAACCTGTGCACATGTACATTAGGCCAAGTAATTCAGCAGAAGTATTTACTTCTAATGTTTATGAAAAGGGACAACAGAAGAGAAAGTGATATTCATCTTCAACATAATTTACAAAGTCTATCTTTTTCTGAAAGTATTACTAAACTGATTGGATTCTATTTAAAGGTTATTTGAACTAACCCTAAAAAAGCAAACGATTTTTGCCAAATTTTAGACCAGTCCAAATTCAAAGATTTTCAGACGAAAATTTAAAGTGAGTTTAATTGGAAAAATAACTATTCAGTATGGTAGAAAAACATTGTAGAAAAAGAAGAAATTGCTTGTTACAAGCAATTTCTTCTTTTACTACAATGTTTTCTCAATTACAAAAGACACGGACGTAAAAACAGGGATTGAACAGGAGTTGTTTTAACCTGCAATAACTTGATAATTTGGCTAGAATGTTTATGTTTGAAACCACTATAGAATAAACTGATCACGTAGTTTCAATTTTAACATGGACAAGTTACTGAGAACTGGACTATGGTGAAGTGATAAAGGGGAATATATCTGATTTCCATACGGAGCGAAATGAAAGTTTGGTGTAAAACTCATTAAAAATGACGTATTCCCGAACAGCAATTGAACGGAGACCTATGCTAATAGATTTTTAACCCATTCCCACACAGATACGATTTTTACGACCCTGTGGTGTTATTTTAAAGACATTATTGTGTAAAAGGAATGTCTTATGTAGTTACGACGTATTGATCGCCAACAAACAATTTTACTTTTTTTGTTTATTCTAGCTATAAATTTTGCAAAATAATATCGTTTGATATAGTAGGGGACTTCCTGTCGGAGTTATCGTACAAGTCCAGCAGAGTCAGTGGGCGGGGCCAGTAATTAGTCTATTATGATAAAGATATGTGTTTAGATAAGCCCGAATTAATCTATGACGACAAAAATTTTAGGCTGGCCTAAAATAAAAAAAAGATGAAGACGACAATTTTCAAGGAAAGAAATTTTGATAATCTTTGTATTTTGGATCGAAAACATTGTTATTAATGAAGAGATTGCTTGTTATAAGCATTTTTTCATTTTCCACAATGTTTTCCAAAGCATTTTCTTGGAAAGGCGTGCAAAAGCGTTGTTGTGTGGGAATAGGTTAACGGATCCTTGGCTACGCGCATTGAACTTCGACAGGAAGTTCCACTTCCATATTTAGCTGCTTTTAAAACTATGGCTAGTAACATGTAACAAAAATGTAAAATGGTTCCGTCAATTGAAACAAGTAATGTAACAACACCCTTTTTTTATATCTTATTCTTTGTATTTCTCATATTTTAATTGACGAATCGCGGCTGTCAACTAAATAACCAGTCGACCAATGACACCATTCATTTATTTAGACACGAAATGACATGTGAACTCCAACATTGACCGTCATCTTTCTGTTAGTTTGGCGACTAAATCGTCAAAACTACAGCTTATTCAAGCAGTAGTTACGACGTTTAACTCGCCAATTTACCATTTTACTTTTTTGTTTCATGTTACTAGCAATAAATTTTCAAAAAAAAACCAAAAAAAAAAATTTCAGACTTGTCCAAATTTGTAGCTGTAATCTACAGTTTCAATTTATAGCATTTTCAATATCTATCTATGTATATATAGAAAAAAAGCACTGAAAACTCAGAACGTATTGGTAATGAGCAGTTTCTTCTTTTTCCATAATGTTTTTTGAAAGGCGTGAAAAGGCGGGCTTTTGTTGAAATGGGTATAAAAAACTTATTGATGTTCATTAATTGTTTCTGATATTTTAATGTACCTCATTATCTCAAATCAAATCAAGTATAAGAGGGCTATTGGCATGTGGGGTAGGGGTACAAAAGAAATCCGCGATATTTGACCTTGAAAAGGATCAGATCGAGAAGAGGTCATTTAGAGAATAAACATATACATGTAATAAGCCATTACCAGACGGAAACAATTCAGACTGGACCAAATTGAAAGAAGCTGCTGACGACAGTTTCAAGTTGTTGGAAATTTAGATTTTTTCGTCATTTTTAGGGAGAAAACATTGTGGATAATGAAGAAATTGCTTGATACAAGCAATTTCTTCATTTCCCACTATGTTTTTTAAAGTTTTTTTTTCTTGAAGGGCGTAAAATGGAGGTATCATGTAGGAATGGTTTAAGGTAGAAAGACCGTTCAAGATTAATCGACCATGATGGAAATATTCAGACCTAGGTCACCCTGTTCAACCCTAGCTGTTCAAGTCTGAGCTCAATTGACATTTTATGTCTAAATCTAACATCGTGTGGGAAACAAGATATTCCAACATGGATTAACCCCTCACGATTTTGCTCCAAAAGAATACATCAGTACTCGCGCCAATTATTTGGGCAAAAGACAGAATCAAGATCGAAAGCTGCTCTAGTGAATCGAACCTGGGACCTGTTAATCGGGGAGCTGACGATCTACCTCTCGTCCACTTCCTAGAAGGTCCCTTTTCGTCTGACTTGTCACATATCGTTGTTAGGCGTGCAAAATATACTTTATTCAAGCTGTACTTACGACATTTTGCTAGCAAATCGACGATAATCATGTCTCACCCTTGACAAACTAAAAGGCGTCGTAAGGTATGCCCTTTTAATCCAATTCCAGACAGGAACAATTTAGACTGTGGGGAAATAGCATACGGCAATTTCGAGTTGATAAAATTTTTGAAAATTCTTGTATCTCTGAGCAGAAAAAAACATTTTGAGAAATAAGGAAATTGCTTGCAACAAGCAACTTCTACAGTCTCAAATATAATTTCCATTTTTTCTTTAGGAGAGTAAAAACGGGATTGTGTGATTCTGTTACTTTTTTCGTCAAAGGGTGGGTGGTTTTTCATAAATATCATTTTCATGAGATATTTAAGCCAAGTCAACATTTCCAAAAATTTCCATATGTTCGTGGAATATAGACAATGAGCAGCCTGGACAACCGCTCAATATTTTTTGTAACATTTGTTGAGCGCCCACAGAAGCTTTGAGTGAACAAGAGCCATGTCGGACATGGCCATCTCCCGCCGTAAAAGCTAAATGGTAAACTGAAGCCAGTTAGATTTAGGCTTCTTGTGCACTGCATTTCTTCTCAATGAGTTCGATAATGGCTATTATACCTTCAGAGATATGCTCAGGACAAAATCTAAGTCTTTAAAACAACAAAGGGCAATAACTCCAAAATTATGCAAGCAAGAGTTGCGGTTCTTGTGCACTGCACTTCTCCTCAACGAGATCTATCCACCTATGAAGTTTCAGATTAATAGCTATTATACTTTCAGAGATATGCCCCGGACAAAATCTTAGTCTTTAAAACAACAATGGGCAATAACTCCAAAATTATGCAAGCAAGAGTTGTGGTTCTTGTGCACTGCACTTCTCCTCAATGAGATCTGTCGACCTATGAAGTGTCAAGTTGATAGCAATTATACTTTCAGAGATATGCTACGGACAAGTTTAGTGACGGAAGGACGGAATGACGGAAGGACGGACGGAGACCATTACTATTTCCCCTTCGCCGAAACGGCAGGGGATAATAACTATCTATACAGCACATAGTAAAAAGATGCTGATCAGACTGTGCTAACACAGAGGCTGGTCTAAGCCTATACTTGGCGCACGTGTATTATTAGTGAATCGCTAGCCGCGTCCAATGAACTCCTACAGGAAGTTTCACTTCGATTTTAAATGGTATCAATTTGCAACATTTATTGTCAGTAACATGTAACAAAAATATAAAATGAGTTTTTGGCGACCTAAACGATTGAATAAGCTGTAGTTACGACGTTTAAATCGCCAAACCAACAAAAATTAGTGTTTCACGTGAATATCGATCAATGTTGCAGTTCAAAAAATCCATTCCTGGCAAAATGAATTATTTGATTCGTGTTTTGACTGACCATCACGATCCGTCAAACATATATATAGGTCCTTTCAACTCTTTCAAATTGACCAATCGCAGGCCCCAAGCACTTACCATCGCGATCCGTCAAAAAAATATAGGTTCTTTGAAACTCTTTCAAATTGACCAATCGCAGGCCCCACCAACTTACTTCGTAATCCCGATCCATTGACTCCGACAGGAATTCCCGCATTGAATTTAAAGGGCGTACGCTTGAATAAGCGACCTAAACGCTAGAATAAGCTGTAGTTACGACGTTTAAGTCGCCAAACCAACAAAAGAGATTAATGAATAAGCGACCTAAACTCTTGAATAAGCTGTAGTTACGACGTTTTTGTCGCCAAACCAACAAAAGAGGTTAATGAATTAGGGACCTAAACGCTTGAAGAAGCTGTAGTTACGACGTTTTAGTCGCCAAACCAACAAAAGAGGTTAACAAAAATGGCGGCCGATGTTGGGAGAGCAAAACTCAGTTCTAGTTTCAATGAATAATTTCATTGGTCGACTTGTTACATGATTGACATTCGCGATTGGTAAATTAGGTATTTCACTAGTTGTTGTTTTTTTATTGTTGTTGTTTTTGTTGTGTTGCTGTCTTTTTAACTAATGTCGTATTTAGTTTCTCGAGGAGAAGAGAACCAAGGGTTCAGAAATTCCCTTTCATTACCAATTGTATATCTCAGATTGGCCATTATCTGCTAAATGCCTGTTATAGCCGTTTAGTAACACTAATTCCCGATATTTTATCTAAACCGAAACAAACGTCAAATTAAGATTAACTTTGAAAACTAACAGTTGCGCTGAATGGGCGGTGGTTGCCGAAAGACATAAATGGCTGAAGTCGGTAATTTCCGTATATTATTCAAGTGCGGAAGACATTAACCGTTTCATGTCCAACTCCCTGGTTTTTACATCCCAGTGTTTTTAGCTCACCTGAGCACAAAGAGCAAGGTGAGCTATTGAGATCAGTCGTTGTCCGTCCGTCCACTATTTCTTTAAAAATCTTCTCCCCCCTAAGCCTATAGGCCAATCAAGCTGAAACTTAGCAGAGATGTTCCTTGGGTGAAGCTCTTCAAAAGTAGTTAAACGATTTTAATTCCATGAAAAACTCTTGTAACCGCGGTATATGAAAATGGGAAATTTTAGTAAATCTTTGTTGTTGTTTTTTTCATAGACTACGAGGCCAAGGCATTTATATTTTATATAGAGCTTAATCATATGGTTCTCTACCAAGTTTTTAAGTATCCAATCTCGGGGGTCGAAAAGGCCCCGCCCCTGAGGTCCGAAGTTTGGAAAAATGCTTAATTAGAGCAATTTCAAAATACTTCTCCACTTAAACTATATGGTCTAGGATATTCACATTTGGTATGTAGCATATCTAGATGGTTTTGTTAGCTCACCTGAGAATAAAGTGCGAGGTTAGCTATTGTGATCGGTCATTGTCCGTCGTCCGTCCGTCCGTCTGTCCGTCCGTCCAAAATCTTCTCCTCCTAAACCAGTAGGCCAATCAAGCTAAAACTTTGCAGGGATGTTTCTTAGATGAAGTTCTACAAAAGTTGTTAAAAGAATTCAATTCCGTCAAAAACTCTGGTTGCCGTGACATTTGAAAATGGGAATCTTTAGTAATTCTTTAAATATCTTTAATAATCTTCTCTTCCTGAACCAGTAGACCAATCAAGCTGAAACTTTGTAGGAATATTCCTTGGGTGAAGCTCTTCAAAAGTTGCTAAAAGATTTTCATTCTGTGAAAAACTGTTGCATATGAAAATGAGAAATTTTAGTAAATCTTTGTTGTTGTTTTTTTCATAGACTACAAGGCCAAAGACCTTTATATTCTATATAGGGCTCAATCATGTGGTTCTCTACCAAGTTTTAAGATATTTAAATCTCCGGGGTCAAAAATGTCCCCGCCCCTAAGGTCCGAAAATGCTTATTTAGAGCAATTTCAAAATACTTCTCCTCTTAAACTATAAGGTCTAGCATATTCATATTGGGTATGTAGCATAACTAGATGTACTATATCACTTAAAGTTGTCCTCCTATGGTCAAAAACAGCCCTGCACTAGGGGACCAAAAATTGGGAAAAAGCGCAAAATTTGAGTATGTTAAAAAAAGTCTTCATTTTAAGGCGGAGGGCATTCATATTTTGAGTGTAGCATAGCCTGGCTGCTATCTATCAATTTGATTAAATTATGCCTGTAGGTAAAAAACACCCCTTCCATTGGTGTTCAAAGTTCTAAAAAATGCTCAATTAGACCATGTTCAACAGTCTTCTCCTCCCAATCTACAAAGTCTAAGGCATTCATATTTGGTATATAGCATAAGCAGATGGTTCTCTACAATGTTAGCTAAAATCTTAGCCCTGGGATAAAACATGGCACTGCCTTATAGGTCCAAAATTTTTGAAAACATCCAATTAGAGCAACTTCGAAAGTCATCTCCTTCTGAAATATAAGGTGAAGGGCATTCATATTTGGTATGTAGCATGACTAAATAGTTTCCTACTATATTACTGGAAAATATGCTCTTAGGATAAAAAACGTCTCTGCTCCTGGGGTCGAAAATCGCGTAAATCGCATTGCATGAAGAAGTCTTATTCTTAAATAGAAATTGAGAAATTGCTTGTTACCCCCTTTCTCACAATGCTTTTTAAAACCTATTTTCCCTAAGGGTGACACATTCTGGGATAGTTTGGTAATGGATTAAACTATAAAGCCAAAGGCATTCATTTTTTATTGTTAAGCATTACTGGATTGTTTTGTACAAAGCCCATAATCTTATATTTGATTTATTTATTTTGCTCAAGTTGTGTCTTTTTTATAGAGTACTGAAATTTGCAGATGCCCCGGGCGAGCGATTTAGGACCATCATGGTCCTCTTGATATAATTGAGAAAACATTGCAGAAAAAGCAGAAATTGTTTGTTACAAGCAATATCTTCTTTTTCTACAATAATTTTTACCCGACTGCATAATTATTCTCCAAATTAAATCCATTTTAAATGTTCGTCTGCAAAACCTTTGAATATGGACAGCTCTAAAATTTTTGCAAAACAGGACGGGTTAATTATTTCCCCGCGTTTTCACGAAAAAGATATTACAGCCTCCCTCACCTTTCTACATCCTGAAGAAATGTAGCCATGAAAATCATTGTGGAAAAGTTAAATGCAGCTTATCCTTTCGTCACAATAATTTCTGTCCTTTGTTCGATTTTGCATGTTGAAATCGATTGAACAATCAAATAATCTACTCGGAACTGCAACGCTGACAGTGACATTTATGTTAGTGGGCAACATAAACAAACAAACAAGAAAAAACCACAAACAAACAAAATGAGATAAAATATTTTGAAGAAATAAACCTTAGAACCGATCATTTCGTCGGTGCGCGAGCAAAATGGCGTAACAATAGTTTTGATATCCCTGTAGGTATGATATTTAGCTCTCGCACCGACGATATCCGAAATTACTACGGTTTAAATTGAAAAAAAAGTTGAAAGAAACATTAAACCATTCAGAACGTGATTCGCATCTTACTACAGATAACGTATACAATTTCGTTCTCTATGCTAATTAGGTTAATTAATATTCAAATAGAAATCTTTCTTATTCAGATGATATGTAAATGTATTCGGGTACATGATTTCTAACGTGTCATTTTACCCTATGTATGAAAGGTGAATAATTCTACTCACAACATGTCTAGCAATTGTCTTCAGGTCTTTTTGTTTCTACTTGTATAAAATTTAATTCATTGCGATACGGTTCAGGCCTTATGTTTAACCCATTCCTACGCAATGACACTTTTGACGCCCAAAAGAAAAACGATTTGGAAAACATTGTGTAAAATGAAGAAATTGCTTGTAACAAGCAATTTCTCCATTTTTTCACAATGTTTTCTATCCAGAAAGGTAAACAAATATAGAATTTCATAAACTTTAGGTTTTCATCTACAATTTCTTTCAATTTGGACCAGTCTAAAATTTTGCCGACTGGCAATGAGTTAACTTAGTATAAGCTCGCCTCAAATTAATTCGGTGACAAGTAATTGACGGATCCGTAGCCACGCCCACTGAACCGGAAATTGCAGTTCTGGTAGGGAAAGCCACGCCCACTAAACCGGAAATAAAAAAGGAAATAGACGACCGTATCTAGTTAGATAAGTGGTCATAAAATATAAGGCAAATAGTTAGTTGGCGACCTAAACGTCGTTACTTGAATAATCTGTAGTTACGACGTTAAAGTCGAGAAAACCCGAAAAAGGATGCTTATCCAAAATGTCGCAGTTCAAAGGTCGCATCAGGTATAGATGAATGATTTAACCCATTACAACTCAATCCCTCCTTTTTACGTCCCTCGAGAAAAAAAGCTTTGGAAAACATTTTGGAAAATGAAGAAATTGCTTGTTTCAAGCAATTTCTTCATTATCCACAATGTTTTCTATCCAAAAAGTCGAAAAAAATCAAAATTCCATCAACTTGAAATTGTCGTCTGCAGCTTCTTTCAATTTGGGCCAGTCTAAAATTTTGCTGTGTTGGAAGGGGTTAAATGGTAAATCGATTTTTATAATTGATAGAGGCGATCCGTCAGTGTATGTTTCGATTCATGAAAAGTGTTTATGATCTATTCTAAATTAACGGTTTTTTAGTCACGCCCGCCCAGCTCCCACAGAAATTTCCCCTTAAATATTTAACGGCGTATTTTTGCAAAAACTAATAGCAAGTATCATGTTACATAAGTAATACGGTTTGTTGGCGACTTAAACGGCGTAACTACAGCTAGAATAAGCTGTAGCTACGACCATTTGAGTTGTTAAACCAACAAAAATGCTTCACATGAATGAGTTCACATTTCTGTTCAAACCCTGGTTTTTACGCCCTTGTGATATTATAATTGAGAAAATATTGCAGAAAAAGAAGACAATGCTTGTAACAAGAAATGTCTTCTTTTTCTACAATATTTCCTACCCTACTGAAAGGTTATTTTTCAAAATTAAATCAATTTCAATTTTTCGTCTACAAAACCTCTTAATTTGGACAGGTCTAAAATTTTGCCAAACAGAAAAGGGTTAAATAAGCTTATTGGTCGACAGCTGCGATCAGTCAATTAAAAGGTTAACCCATTCCTGTTTTGCAAATTTTAGACCCGTCCAATTTCAAAGGTTTTGCAGACGAAAATTTAAAGTGATTTTATTTGAAAAATAACCACTTACTAGCGTAGAAAATATTGTGGAAAAAGAAGAAATTGCTTGTTACAAGCAATTTCTTCTTTTTCCACAATGTTTCCACAATTATAAAATCACAGGGACGTAAAAACCAGGGATTAACCAGAAAAGGGTTAATCCTATTTACCCATTCCTGTTTTCCAAAATTTTACACCTGTCCAAATACAAAGGTTTTTCAGACGAAAAAAATGTATTTAATTTGAAGAATAACCATATAGCAGGGTAGAAAATATTGTAGAAAAAGAATTTGCTTGTTGCTGGATATCCAAAAATGGATACAAGAAAATCAACAAGGCGTTAGGATGTACTATTTTTTTTTTTCTTTTACAAGAAGCTCCTGAATAAACGTGCTCTTTTGAGAAACTGCAATGTCATGATTAAGGCAAAGACCTCCAAGTCTAGTGGAAGGGCTGCGTTTGATAACCTTTTCCATTTTAAAAGAACGTTCATCTTAAATGTTGGTCCCTTTTAACCTGAGAATGTTAACAAGGGGTCGATCGGAATTGATAACAAAATACGGCATACAAAATGTTCCCGCGGTCTTTATTCGTTTGGAAATGACTGCTCTACTGTTTTATCCTATCTCTTCGTAAAAACTGCTGACAAACTTTTCCTTTTATACAAATCTAATTCAATGTTTAGTTTCATCTATCAAAAACGGGCGTGTTGATTGATAAAAAAAAATCATCCCCCCATGAACAAAACTTTGAGCTGTCAGCCATTTTGTAGCTTCCGCACAAAACAGCTCCATATAAAAAGTATCAAAATTTTTAAAGTATTAGCTTTTTTCGCTCGATTTAATAAATTATAAGAAATGAGGAGAATAATTATTTTTGTTTAGATGAAAGTATGAACCGTAAAAAACTAATTACACTTATGTCTGAATTCGCTTCGCATATTCATACTATGTGATTAGGTTGTTTTTTTCTTTTTTGGTTCATACCTCCATAAAAAAAAACAAAAAATTCTCTTCATCTCTTAAGCAATCTTCTGAAACCAGATTAGTTTCTGCCCTTTATCCTTTACAAGATGTTGACTAATTGTTCTTTGGCAAAATGGCTTACACGTTAGACTCGCGATTTGCTGGTTTGGATCCAAGCTGAGGAGGGTAGGGTGTATAAACAGGATACCTTAGTGGGCCAAAAGTTCACCCAACTGGGGAAATTGGATATAGCAGTGTTTAGAACAAGAGGCCCATGGGGCCTTATCGGTCACCTGAGTCCAAAGAGCACAAAAACAAATAAAAGTCCACCAGATTATGCTACATACTAAATATAAAAGCTCTAAGCCTTTTAGTTTGAGAGAAGGAGAGTTTTAAATTTCGTTATATAAGCCATATGTAAAATTCGTGACGTGCGGGAATAGGCCAATCTTAATCCTGAGGCAATAATTTGTACAATCTTGATAAAGATATACCAGATGATGCAACATACAAAATATAAAAGCTCTAGGCCTATCTGTTCGTGAGAAGAAGATTTTTTAAAGTTTTCACTATATAAGCCTTTGTTAAATTTGTACAATCTTGATAGAGGTCCACAAGACGATGCTGTAAGTTCTAGGCCCTCCTGTTTGGGAGAAGAAGATTTTTACAAATTTCACTATATAAGCCTATGTTAAATTTGTGACATCCGGAAATGGGCTAATTTCAATCCCGAGGCAAGAATTCGTACAATCTTGATAGAGGTCTACCAGATGATGCTGTATACCAAATAACAAAGTTCTACGCCCTCCTGTTTGAGAGAAGTAGATTTTTACAAATTTCACTATATAAGCCCTTTGTGAAAATGTAAAAAGTTAACGCAAGACGCACAATGACGACAACAGACAAAACACGATCGCAATAGGTCACCATGACCTTCGGTCAGGTGACCTAAAAACAGGGTCTCTCTCCAGAGTTTGCATGGTATGAGTAAGACCACGATTGATACTCGTCCTTTAATTGCGTTATTCTCGAGGAAAAAATATTGAATATGATTTCATGTGTGATTTGGAACATTGCCCTGTGTACTCATTTCATTTCAATTGGATATCGCAAATTTTCTGCCTGTAAATATATACAAGATGACCATGACGGTCCTAGATCGCTCACCTAAACTGTCTGCTATTAAAAAATGCAACTAGTTACAAATAACTATAATCAGTTTCATGAAGATTGAGGCAAAACTTTGACTTCTATATTGTAAACAAAGAAATTGTCATTATGGCCCCTTTTCCTGTGTTATCCTATAGAACCTTCCGATAATCTATAAGGTTCATCTTTATGACCTAACAAGTATCCAGACCAAGTGACATGACGAATGAGCCAAAATGATGACCTCTAGAACATTAACAAAGAAATTGTCATTAAGGCCCCTTTTCCTGTGATTTCCAAAATTACCTTCCTATAATCAATAGGGTTCATCCTTGTGACTTAACAATGATTCTTGCCAATTTTCATGAAAATTGAGCCAAAATTTCGGTCTCTAGAGTGTAAACAAAGAAATTGTCATTAAGGCCCCCTTTCCTGTGTTTTCAAAGGACCTTCCCATCATCAATAGGCTTCATCCTCATGCCCTAGTAATTATTCTGGCCTAGTTTCATGAAGATTGAGCGAAAATTGTGGCCACTAGACTGTTAACAATGAAATTGTCATTTAGGCCCCGTTTCCTGTGTTTTCCAATAGAACCTTTCCATAATCAATAGGGTTCTTCCTTATGACCTAACAATTATTCTGACCAAGTTTCAAGAAGATTGAGCGAAAATTGTGGCCTCTAGAGTGTAACCAAAGAAATTGTTTTTAAGGCCCCTTTTCTTGTGTTTTCCAATAGAATCCTCCAATAATCAATAAAGTTCATCCTCAAGATCAAACAATTATTCTGACCAAGGTTGATGAAGATAGAGCCATATTTGTGGCCTCTAGAGTGAAACCAAAGAAATTGTCATTAAGGCCCCTTTTCCTGTGTTTTTAAATAGAACCCACCCATAATCAATAGGGTTCATCCTCATGACCTCACAATTATTCTGACCTAGTAGGCCCCTTTTCCTGTATTTCAAATAGAACCCTCCCATAATCAATAGGATTCATCCTTTATGACCTAACAATTATTCTGACCAAGTTTCATGAAGATTGGGTCTCTAGAGTGTAAACACTACAATTGTTGATGCCATACATCGCATGACGGACAACAGACATTCAATGATCATAAAGGCCCATCATGAGCACTTTGTGCTCAGGTGAGCTAAAAAGCAAACACAGTTTGCCATGACTCCCCCCCCCTCCCTCCCCCAAGTTAAACTGTTTCTATGTAATGTAATCTGGTTAAGTGATGTGATTCTGATGTCAATGGAAAAACTGTTTGACCAATAGAATCATCTATTTTTACAGGAAATGAATATTGACCTCCAACATTTAAGGCAGGAATTTTAGTTGACTTGGCATTTAGAATGAATGCCTTAACTACAGCTTGTTCAAGCAGCAGTTTCAGCACTTAAGTCAACAAATAACGACTTGCCTGTTATTTTAATTATCCTGACCACATCTGATATCCAAGTCATCATGCCTTGTAGCCGCCGTCATAGCGCAGTCTGTAGCGCGCCAGACTCCTAATCTTCAATCATGGGTGTCATGGGTTCGATCCCCGGCCGCAAATATTATTTCCGACAATTGTCTCTCACCAATGGGTGGATAATCGTACACCTAAGTGGGATAGTAGCTGGAGGCTAGGAAAGGATGTAGTGGTAGTACTGGTGTGAGAAATACCAGGAATCCATTGTTTGGTGCTCCAGTCGCCGCAATATGACTGAAATACTGTTAAAAGCCGCGTTAAACCCCATTCAATCAATCAATCATGATGCCTTGTAAGGGGTCAGTGGGCGTGGCAAGTGATCCGTCAATTCTTGAGGGTTAGGCTATTCAACCTAGGGTTATTAAAGCAATGAAGAGAATATTTTTTGTTTTCATGGAGGTATGAACCAAAAACCTAATCACACTGTATGAATAATAGTATCGAGCGAAAAAAGCAAAAAAACCTACATCTTTTGTTACCTTTTTGTATGGGACTATTTTGTGCGTAAGCATACCAAATCACTGCGTGCTCAAAATTTTGTTCATGGAGGTATGAATTCAATTTTTCGACCAATCAGAACGCTTGTTTTTGATAGACGAAACTAACAATTAAATTATTCACCCATGGTTTAAAATACTTGTAGTCCTGTTATATAAAAATTCAAACAAGTTGCCTGTTATCATTTTCGAAAAAGTTTATTGCAAAGCTGAACACAATAATAAATTAATAAAGCATAAATAATTCAACATCCATGTAAAACATAAAAAGGTTGGACATATTAATGATAAATCAAGATTTACGAAATATTGACAGATATACACTAACACAGTGGACCAATAAATAGTTACTTAGTGACTTAAAAACTGTAACAAATTAACCATTTCCTGTTTAATCCCTGGTTTTTACGTCCCTTTGTTTTTACTTGAGAAATCATTGTGGTAAAAGAAGAAATTGCTTGTGACAAGCAATTTCTTCTTTTTCCACAATATTTACTACCATACCATATGATTATTTTTCATATAAGTTCCACTTTAAATTGTGGTCTGCGAAAACCTTTGAATTTGGACCTGTCTAAAATTTCAAAAAACAGGAAAGGGTTAAAGATTAATTTTATGTCACAGACACAGATTCTCCCACATGACTGCTTGTCATATGACCTTCAGTTGTGACCTTGAACTTTGGATTATCTAACAAAACTACACATGACACTAGTACTCTTCAGAGGGAATAGCTGTACCAAGCTATTTTGAAATCCATCAATTCATGTAAAAGATATCCTCCAGATAAGAAATGGACGCACACACAAACACACCCAACAATGCATCCACACAAGCACAAACACACAGAAATGAGGTAACGTATATACCAATTGCCATTACATGACAGGGGCATGATAAAAAACAAAAATGGTAAAAAATAAACTAGAACTATTACACTCAGACAGATACCCCCATTAAAGGCTTGTGGCTATAGCAGCACCAATTCTCAGATAGACTTTTTCATGTTCTAGGAAAATCAAAATGTGAAGTTTTGTTTTTAACAAAATGTGTGTTTGAAAGTTGAATGCCCCTCGTTATTACAATTTTTTCAAGTCTAAAATTTTATCTAGTGGTAATGGATCGAGTTAATATTTTTGGTTTTATGAACAGATGGATAGGCAGAATAGCAGGGAGACTGGTGAACTTGCCAATATTGGTATCATAAGATTAGTAAAGGCTGACCAGTCAAAATGGCAGACAGACGGACATTAGTAAAACAACACACCTCTGACCTTTTTGATGTAGGACACAAAAGTTTGGATGGCCACACAGGCAGACAACTTGAGGGACACGCAGACAGACAGGAGAGAAAAGTAACTTCATTATGCTTCCCCTAAGTTCAATAGAGGCTACAATCATGAGTCATGGCTTTCTATCTAAAAGCTAGATTATGAATTAGTAATACATAAGTTAAAATTTCTCATGGATATTAACCCTTGTCATGCTGATCCCGGAATATTCCGGTTTGGGCAGGAGGAGTAGACTAAGATCAGACTGCACTTATCTGCAGGCTGATCTTAGTCTACACCTCCTGCTTGTACTTTTCCTGCCAGAGTTGTTTAAGAAGTTGATTTCTTAAAGAAATATTGATTTTTGAACAACAAGTTCTATGAGTGCTTTCAGTCCTTTGATTTGACAGCAATTCAATAAGTTGATTTATACAGCATGACAAGTGTTAAACCGACTAGTATATGATGGCTAATTATCACCTCCAATTGTGACAGTATATCGTCAAAACATAACTATTCCGAAGAAATGAATTTTATCCCCTGTCAAACCATCAATCATCTTTCCTTTGCCGTCTGTATGAAGTGCAGGAAATCACTCCAACTCAAACTAAAAAAATGTATTATTTCATCTCTAAACATGATTTATCTGCTGAAACGATGACTTACAAACCTTTATAAATTTTTAGAAAAGGCTTTAAATCTTAATAAATACCTAGTACTGTACAGTTTGTAATCAGTTTGCAATTCATTGGCACAATGTAGATGCAAATAATGAGTAATTCACTTAGCCATCAAGGGTTTTAACCCTTGTCATCCTGAACCCGGAATATTCCAGTTTTGCAGGAGGTGTAGACCAAGATCAGACTGCACATAAGTGCAGTCTGATCTTAGTCTACGCCTCCTGCTTGTCCTTTTCCATCCAGACTTGTTTATGAAATTGATTTCTAAAAGAAATATTGATTATTGAACATTAAGTTCTATCAGTGCTTTCAGCCCTTTGAATTCACAGCAATTCAGTAAGGTGATTTATACAGCACGACAAGGGATAATAAAAGCTTACAAAATGTCTAAACATTTCAGAATTCAAATACTTGTGAGGATTAACTGTCAAAATTTTTTCTTATGAGTGACAGATTGCTGTCATTCTTTCAAAGACTGATTATTTTTTACTTATTTCCCCAATATAAGCCAGCGATAGTCAAGCAATAGGTACATGTAACATTTTAGAACAAGAGGGCCACTGGCCCTGGTGCGCTCACCTGAGATAAAGGTCACTTTTCTTTCAATAGAAAATGAAACTTGTCACAAGTATCCATCACAACAAATAGTTGATTAATTGATTGAATTGGGTTTAATGCCACTTTTAACAGTATTTCAGTCATATCGCAGCAGCTGGATCACCTAACAATGGATTCCTGATATTTCTCACACCAGTAATACCACTACATCCTTTCCTAGCCTCCAGCTGCTATCCCACTTAGCACAACAAATGGTAACAGTTAGCCATCACATACTAGTCTGCTAAATACATTGAATAATAAAAAGCCATTCTATCCTACTTACCCATTCTTAAACTCATTCCACACAATGACGCTTTTTGTTACCCCTCAAGAATTTTCTACCAAGAAAGTTGAATAAATCTAACTTATCATAAACTTTAAATTGTCGTCTGCAACTCCTTTCAATTTGGACCAGTCTAAAATGTTCCAACAAAGGTAGGAGTAAGGATACAGAAGCTTAAGATGGTGAAACCTGATGGTTGTAATGTAAAAAACTCATTTAGGACCCTTACTACAACAATTCAGTGATATTTTTACACCAGATAACGTCAAAGCGCTCAGCAACATCAGAACACCACAACGAAGTCATGTATCCATTGACAACGTCATAACATTCATGATTAACGGTGGACAAATAATGTGAAAATATAGAAGTAGAAAAATTCATGATTTTTTCTTGAAATGGCAATTTGCCGAAATATTGCAATCAGAGTTAATAATTTCTTGAGAGTAACATGTTCCAGTCTGGTAATGGGTTAAGATGGTTAGTATCTCTTTACTCAAAGTTTCTGGTGTAGTAAGAGAAGCACAAAATATTTTTCAAGTTACTATGGTGACATAGAAATACCAGTATTTGTCAGATAAACAAATTATTATGTGCATCAACCAAAGACTTTGATCAGCCTAATGAGTCCGCGCAGTCTGATCTGATTTTTTACTGTGCTCTCTAGCTACCGCTTCAATAAAAGAAATTGTTAAATGATCAGCCAATATTCTTATTGTCCTATCTGACTCTTCAGTCTGCTCTATGTCTATGCTTTAGCCATTAACAAATACCCAAATTGAAAGATTTGCACATGTGAATTTTAAGTTGATAGCGTTTTGAAATTCTTTCTTCTATAGGATAGGAAACATTTTGGAAAATGTAGAAACTGCTTGTTTCAAGCAATTTCTCAATTTTTCACAATGTATTCCAAAGCTACATTGAGGGTTGTAAAACAGCTAGATCATGTAGGAATGGTTTAGGTACATGTAACATTTTAGAACAAGAGGGCCACTGGCCCTGGTGCGCTCACCTGAGATAAAGGTCACTTTTCTTTCAATAGAAAAATCTAATGTTAAGACTACGATTATGATACCAGAGATTTCAACAGATGTCAATTCCTTTAGCTTTTTTTGAAGGAGCCTCCTAAGGAAGATTCCTGCCAAATTTGGTCGAAATTGGCCAAGTAGTTTGGGAGAAAATGTCCTTTAAAAATCCCTTTTTGTTTCTATATAGAACATCCGTCTTTCTGTGGCTCCGCCCCTGGGGACCAAGTGTAATGATTTTAGCTATTTTGAATGAGGTCAATATACTGATGTTTAAAGCAAAATACAAAGAATCCTGGCCTTCTGGGTCAGGCGTAGAAGATTTTATATTTTTTTTTCTTAATTTCACTATTTTTGCCTTGGCAACCAGAGTTTTGAACAGATTTCTATTAATGAAGCTATTTTTTAAGGGGGGCACCCAAGGAACATTTCTGACAAATATGGTTGGGATTGGCCCAGTGGTTTTGGAGGAGATATTGTTTAAAGAATTTGTATACTGACAGTGGACGACTGACGCCGGACAGACGATGGACAGAGGGTGATCACAATAGCTCACATAAGCACTTTGTTCTCAGGTGAGCTTAAAAGGCCACTCACAAACTGAATCAATAGCACTTACAAGTATGTAATCTTTTTAAACTTCAGATTGAAATATATTAAACTTTACCAATCAAATATTGGCTTAAATAAGTAACAGTAATCTCATAAAACATCTCTTAATCCATTCCCATATGAGAAAATTTTAGATTGGTCCAAATTTAAAGAAGTTGTAGACTACAATTTTAAGTTTATTTAGTTTTAAAGTACTTTGTATTTCTAGTTAGAAAACATTGTCGGAGATGAAGTAATAGCTTGTATAAGAAATTTCGTCATTTTCCACAATGTTTTCCATAGCTTCAATCTAGAGGGGCATCAAAAGGCAGGACTGTGTAGGAATGGGTTGAATAATAATCAACAGGGTAAATAATTAAAACAAAGCATACATCTTTTTTCTTAACCCCTTCCAACACAATCAGAAAAAAGCTTAAGAAAAGCTACAAGAAATTTCTTCATTATTCCCAGTGCTTTCTACCCCAAAAGACAAAGGTTTTAAGAATTTCATCAACTAGAAGTTGTCATCTGCAATATCTTTCACTTTAGACCAGTCTGAATTTATGTTGTCTGGTAATGGGTTAACCTGTAAGTAATAAGGTACTTAATTCATTAAAACTATGCATACTTATTGCATGTATGCTAGCAAAATCTTATCTTATAACTACAGTTTGAACAAGCTGAAGTTACAAGGTTTTGATCTCACTCTTCAATACACTATAAACATTTACTAAGCTATTGTGCTAATAATATAGCATCACTCATGCAATGGGAAGCAAGTTACTGTAACTAGATTTGAAAGTATTCCATTCAGAGTGACGGAAATGCATTACACCATAATATACATTAGAAAATGATTTGAACAGGGTTTTTAGTTTGTGAATTAGACAAAAGATTGGGAGTCATGCATCGCTGATTTTTGTGCACGTGCATTTTTTCTTGAAGGGTTATGAAAAGGTTCGGTTATGTCAGAACACCTTAACCCATTCCAAACAATCCAACCTTTTTACACTGACAAGAGAACAGCTTGGAAAAACATTGTGGAAAATAAAGAAATTGCTTGTTACAAGCAATTTCTTCATTTCCCACGATGTTTCCACCCAGAAAGACAAATATTGTAAAAGTTTCAAGAACTAAGAAAAGTCCTATGCGATTTCTTAGAAATTGGGCCTGTCTACAATTTTTGTGTGCTGTAATGGGTTAATCACAAGATGTCATGTATATCATAAAATAAACAGTTGTTTGTTTCCAACTATTGTAGCATGTTGTTGTTTAATGTTTAACCCATTACCACACAATCACATGTTTTTCTTCTTTTTTTCTGCAATGTTTCTACCATTGTGACTAGCAATTTCTCCTTTTCTCTCAATGTTTTCTACTAAATTTTGAAGTTATTTTTCGACTAGAATGCCATCAAAACTTCTTTCAATTAGAAAAAAGTTAAAATTTGTCGTCATGTAATTTATTACAAGTTAATACAGATTGTTGTGTATTTATGAAAATCACATCAAGTATTGAAATCATGTTTAGAATATAAACTCATAAAACTAACAGCACATGAACAAAATTGAATGTGTAAGCAAAATCAAGTTTCCTATTGGTAGAACTAATTGGTAGGAGGAGATATTGTTTGTTACAAACAATTTCTATTTTTACACGCACAAAAAATTGTCTAGATATAAATTGAATTACCCTTAGCTTTTTACAGACAGGTTTGTTAAAAAATCATCTTCAAATTAACCCTTGTCATGCTGAACCTGGAAGATTCCTGTTTTGGATGGAGGTGTAGACCAAGATCAGCCTGCACATAAGTTCAGGCTGATCTTTGTCTACACCTCCCGGTTGTCTTTTTAAAACAATAGTTATTTTGAACAAGAGGGCCGTTGGCCCTGGGGCGCTCACCTGAGATAAAGGCTCTTTTTCTTTCAACAGTCTAATTTCATGTTAAGGTTAGGATTATGAAACAAGTGGGCCACAATTACATATAAAGACTATGAACCTGGGAATCCAAAAGTCCAAATTACAAATTCCAAGGCTTTAGTGCCGATTTGAAAGAAGGAAAAAACTTTTTCCATGGGTTATAATTTCAGAAATAAGAAAGAAGTCTGTGAACTTATGCTTCATGCCTATACCCCTCCCCCCCCCCCCCCGGGTCTGCCCCTGGAGACCCGAGTATCATGATTTTAGCTATTTTGTAAGAGGTCAATAAACTGATGCTTCATGCAAAATATCAAGGCTGTACGCCTTCTGGGTAAGGAGGAGAAGAATCTTAAAGATTATTCTAAAAATTCACTTTTGTTGCCATGGCAACCAGAGTTTTTAACGGATTTCAGTTCTTTTAGCAATTTTTGAAGGGGATCACCTAAGCAACATTTCTGCCAAATTTGGTTCAAATCAGCCCAGTGGTTTGAGAGGAGATGTCATTTAAAAAATCGTTCTTTATTTCTATATAACCCCACCCCCCTGGGGCTCCGCCCCTGGGGACCCGAGGATCATGATTTTAGCTATTTTGAAAGAGGTCAATATACTGATGCTTCATGCAAAATATCAAGGCTCTATGCCTTCTGGGTCAGGAGGAGAAGATTTTTAAAGATTATTTTAAAATTTCACTTTTGTTGCCATGGCAACCAGAGTTTTTAACGGATTTCAATTCTTTTAGCTATTTTTGAAGGGGACCACCTAAGGAACATTTCTGCCAAATTTGGTTCAAATCGGCCCAGTGGTTTGAGAGGAGATGTCATTTAAAAAATCGTTCTTTGTTTCTATATAAACCCCACCCCCCTGGGGCTCCGCCCCTGGGGACCCGAGGATCATGATTTTAGCTATTTTGAAAAAGGTCAATATACTGATGCTTCATGCAAAATATCAAGGCTCTACCCCTTCTGGGTCAGGAGGAGAAGATTTTTAAAGATTATTTTAAAATTTCACTTTTGTTGCCATGGCAACCAGAGTTTTTAACGGATTTCAATTCTTTTAGCTATTTTTGAAGGGGACCACCTAAGGAACATTTCTGCCAAATTTTGTTCAAATTGGCCCAGTGGTTTAGGAGGAGATGTCGTTTAAAGAAATTGTTGACGGACGACGCACGACGCAGGACGGAAGCCGGACGGACGCCGGACAAAAGACGATCACAATAGCTCACTTGAGCACTACGTGCTCAGGTGAGCTAAAAATTGTTCTTCATTTCTATGTAAACCCCAACCCCCTGGGGCTCCGCCCCTGGGGACCCGAGTATCATGATTTTAGCTATTTTGTAAGAGGTCAATAAACTGATGCTTCATGCAAAATATCAAGGCTGTACGCCTTCTGGGTCAGGAGGAGAAGAATCTTAAAGATTATTCTAAAAATTCACTTTTGTTGCCATGGCAACCAGAGTTTTTAACGGATTTCAGTTCTTTTAGCAATTTTTGAAGGGGATCACCTAAGCAACATTTCTGCCAAATTTGGTTCAAATCAGCCCAGTGGTTTGAGAGGAGATGTCATTTAAAAAATCGTTCTTTATTTCTATATAACCCCACCCCCCTGGGGCTCCGCCCCTGGGGACCCGAGGATCATGATTTTAGCTATTTTGAAAAAGGTCAATATACTGATGCTTTATGCAAAATATCAAATCTCTATGCCTTCTGGATCAGAAGGAGAAGATTTGTTAAAGATTGTTCTAAAAATTCACCTTTGTTGCCATGGCAACCAGAGTTTTTAACTGATTTCAATTCTTTTAGCTATTTTTGAAGGGGACCACCTAAGCAACATCTCTGCCAAATTTGGTTCAAATCAGCCCAGTGGTTTGAGAGGAGATGTCATTTAAAAAATCGTTCTTTATTTCTATATAAACCCCCCCCCCCCCCCGGGCTCCACCCCTGGGGATCCGAGGATCATGATTTTAGCTATTTTGAAAGAGGTCAATATACTGATGCTTCATGCAAAATATCAAGGCTCTATGCCTTCTGGGTCAGGAGGAGAAGATTTTTAAAGATTTTTTTAAAATTTCACTTTTGTTGCCATGGCAACCAGAGTTTTTAACGGATTTCAATTCTTTCAGCTTTTTTTGAAGGGGACCACCCAAGGAACATTTCTGCCAAATTTGGTTCAAATCGGCCTTAGGGTTTGAGAGGAGAAGTCATTTAAAAAATCGTTCTTTATTTCTATATAACCCCCCCCCCCCCGGGGCTCCGCCCCTGGGGATCTGAGGATCATGATTTTAGCTATTTTGAAAGAGGTCAATAAACTGATGCTTCATGCAAAATATCAAGGCTCTACGCCTTCTGGGTCAGGAGGAGAAGATTTTTAAAGATTTTTTTAAAATTTCACTTTTGTTGCCATGGCAACCAGAGTTTTTAACGGATTTCAATTCTTTTAGCTATTTTTGAAGGGGACCACCTAAGGAACATTTCTGCCAAATTTGGTTCAAATTGGCCCAGTGGTTTAGGAGGAGATGTCGTTTAAAGAAATTGTTGATGGACGACGCACGACGCACGACGGACGCCGGACGGACGCTGGACAAAAGACGATCACAATAGCTCACTTGAGCACTACGTGCTCAGGTGAGCTAAAAATTAATTCCAAATGAAATATTGCCCCTCAATGAGGTGTTCCAGTTTTGTCAGTCCTTTTCTTTCCATGCAATTCTGTAGAGGACTTTATTCAGCGCAACAAGGGTTAAGATCTGCTAAAATATCTGATAAATTTGGCCAAATAATAGGCCTACTACCAGGTATCTATATTTTTCCCTATGATAATAGTTCTCTCTTGTTCAATCCTTTGGTTTTATGTCCGTGTAATTTCATAACAGAAAACATTGAAGAAAAAGAAAAATTTGTTTGTAACAATATTTTCTGCCCTACCAAATCAAATCCACTTAAAATTTTTGTCTGCAAAACCTAAGAATTTGGATAGGTCTATATTTTCATAAAACAGGAAAGGGTTGAAGTAGTTTTCCTTGTACAATCAAAATAGACAAGTTGATCAAAATTCCTTTGATTTGAGAACTTATAGAGGTTTTCCTACATTTGTTAGAATGAATCTACTTGTTCAGAAAATAATATCCTGAAATATGTGGGAAACAAGTAAAAAGACTCATTGGATAATCTTTTTCCACTTTAATTGAATTAACATAATTCTACAATCTACGAATAAATGCTCTGTGGGGCAGTACTACACTCCAACAAGCAAATTCCATTTCTTCCTTCATTTTCAAGCAATAACTCTGTCAATTGGATATTTCTGTATTGAATACCTCTAATTGTAGGATAATTTCCTCCGAACAAAAATTAAAACAATTAATAAAAATAAAAAATATTGTTTAGAGGAAATATTTACAGCTGTCAATAATATATATAAAAAAGTAGACAAATCAAATGAGCGCGTGCGTGGCATTTCCAAACATATGTGCGCCAAGTAAAGACTCAGATCAGCCTGTGCAGTCTGATCAGAGTCTTCACACTGCGCTCTGTAGATAGATACTGACCAAGAGCTTCTTTGAACAATCAGCAAATATTCTAATTTCCCCGAATGGCTGTCCATGGTGCTCAATGTGTGCCAGGCACGCACCTGCAATATTGTTGGAAATGTCATGCACAGGCTCAAATCACACATATCAACTGGAAGAGAACATTGAACTCTGACATTCACCAAAATTTATCATGTGATTTTTTTTTAAATTCTAACATTGTAACTAAAGCTTCCTATAAGAGGAAGATGGGTGGGGACAGGGATAATCCAATTGTCAAGAGGATGTTTTAGTAAATATCACAGGGGGAGCTACTATTATGGAGGGAGTGTTTATAAGAAGAAATATGGTATACATAAACTTTGTCTGTTGGCATTCTAATAGCTTCTGGGCGTGTTTTAAAGATGATATACAGCATTAGCAATAATTAAGAAATACATATCATTTCACCAGGACAAGGCTCGATGTTCAGAAATAATCTCTCCTGCAGTGGTAGCACTACACATTGTAAACCTCTGCATCAAATTTCTTATTTCTTCACAATGAGCTGTAGGATCTACTGAAACGAAATAAAATTGTCTGACCAGTTTCAACACAATCCAAACTTTTGACATGCTGAAGAAAAGAATAAACTCAAGAAATCATGGAAATTGCAATAATATGGCAATTATTTTTCAACCTTCTGAGCGGAGTTTGAAATGTGGTCCACTACTTTTTTACATATTGACCAATCTTTAATTTTGATGCATGGGAAATAGAGATTAAATCCAATATCTTAACCTATTCCCACATAATGACGCTTTTTGATGCCAATCAAGAAAATGGTGAAAACATTGTGTAAAGTTTGCAGAAAACAACTTCTTCATCTTCCACAATGTTTTCTACCCAGTAAGTTGAAACAAGAGTACCACCTAAGGGTGCCTATACTCAACTTGGGTGCAACTTCTTCATCATCCACAATGTTTTCTACCCGGTAAGTCGAAACAAGAGCACCAACCAATGGGTGCCTACACTGGGCTATTGGGTGTTGGATAGTTATCCCCCTTGATAGTAAATGTTTGATCTTTTGATAGTGAACAAATGTGCCAAGTTTCAAGTGAATGCCTTTAGTAGAACCAGAGACATCACAAAATGCCAAGGTTTTCGCACGAAGACAACGACGACGACATCAAGGCTACAGCGAAATCTCATACACTTTACATTGTTATGTGCAACCTCTTTCAACTTGAGTCAGTCTAAATTTGTGTCATCTGGTAATGGGTTACGGGCACTGAGCTTAAAAGTTTTCATAGACTATATATTGAAAAGGAACTTAGGAACATTAACCCATTACCAGACAGCCAAATTTAGACTGGTCCAAATTGAAAGGAGTTGCAGACAACAGATGAAAATTGATGAAATTGTAGGGTTTTTCACCTTTCTGGGTAGAAAACATTGTAGAATATGAAGAAATTGCTTGTTGCATGCAGTTTCTTCATTTTCCACAATGTTTTCCCAGTTTGTTTGCAAAGAGGGGCGTCAGAAAGCACCATTGTGTGGGAATGGGTTAAGCACATGGACATTGCATTGGAGATCATTATCCTTGACTCAGGTCCTAAATAAATTGAATTAGAAGAAGGAAGGAAGAATAGAAATGATTGTCATATTATCTTGACATTTGTGCATGATCTTCAGCTCATAGAAATTTTTTCTCATATATTATTACCGGTACTATTTGTAAATGATATATGTTGTAAATGGTTTGAAATAATTAGACGGATAGAGTACAGAATGCTTTTTTCAAAATTTAGTTTAAAACATCAAAAGTAGTTACAAGTTATCTCATTTTAACTCATTACCAGACAACAAAATTTATCATTGGTCCTAATTCAAAGAAGTAGCAGATGAAAATTTTTGGTTGATGAAATTTTGAAATTCTTTGGGAGGAAACATTGTGGATAATGAAGAAATTGCGTGTAGCAATTTCTTCATTTCCCACATAGTTTTCCTAAGCTTTTATCTAAACTCTTGAGGGGTGTAAAAAAAGCATTGTGGCGTCGGGATGGGTGAAAAGTATTCCTACATTTCCCTCTTGAGAAAGGAAATGACATAATTGTGTACATTATTTTGTTGACTAGAATCATTTGGAAACATGTTGATAGGCAAAAATACAATGGCCCCTTCACGATATAATTTTCTGAAAAAGTATACCATACTACTTGAAATTTTAATGATTTCTTTTATTTGTTGGTAATTTATGATTGCAAGTTTGACATGCACAAATCCTATTATATTGAAGATTTTAAACTTTTAGATTACACAAATGCTGGCTGCATTCAACTCAAAATAAGAGTTAACCCATTACCACATGACAGAATTTTAGACTGGTCTTAATTGAGAAATGCTGTAGAAGAAAAATTCAAGTTGATGGAATTTTGAATCTTTGTGTTTTTGGATAGAAAACATTGTGGTCAATTATGCAATTTCTTCATTATCCACACTGTTTCCAAAACTGTTTTCTTGAGGAGGTTCAAAAGGCTTCATTATGAGGGAATGAGTCCATTGGTGAAAAAATAGTCAGCAGTAGAAAACATGAAACAAGCAATTTCATCCTTTACTTTGATTGTTTTTTTCCACATAGAATATTACACAAACCCATGCTATGTGAGAAAAGTAATTATGTCTTCATGAATACTTGATGTGAATTTTTTTGTTCTGGAATTTTCCTCAGGCCATTAATAAGAGTGCCAGTCAAGATATATGCTGCCAAACCTTTTTGCATAATGCCCCCTTTTTAGGTGACACAGTCTTAAACAGCGGAACCATGAAAATATGCAGAAGGTATTGTGCCAAGGAACACTCTGTGAAAATTTCTATCAAATCCATCCAAAAATGGCGAAACTCCAATAATATGAGCAATTCGGGTGACTAGGAATATTCCAGGAAATTTCATTCAAATCAGTCAAAGAGGTAGGAGTAGACATGTTATGAAGAAATCGGGATGGACATCAAGACGGATAGACAGAGACGATGATACCAATATATAATGGGCCTATGAAATAGTATAAGCTAAAGATGACAAAGTTGAAAACTGGCTTTCTTTGAGACACAATTAATATCAAGATCAACTTTGAACTAGGATGAATTATAATAGTGTGTTAACCCTTTCCTGTTTTGCAGAATTTTAGACCTGTCCAAATTCAAAGGTTTTGCAGGCGAAAATTCAAAGTGGATTTAATTTGAAATATAACCATTCAGTTGAGTATATAACAGAGTTACAAGCAATTTCTCCTCTTTCTAAAATTTTTTCTCAATTATAAAATCACAGCGACGTAAAAACCAGGGATTAACCCATTCTGAATCAGTGACGCTTTTAAATGCCTCCAAGGAAAAAAAGCTTTGGAAAACATTGTGGAAAAAAAAGAAATTGCTTGTTACAAGCAATTTCTTTATTTTTCACAATGATTTCTACCCATAAATTTGAAAAAAAAATAAAAAATTATGTAAACTTTAAATTGTCGTCTGCAACTTCTTTCAATTTGGACAGGCCTAAAATTTTGCTGTAAGGTAATGGGTTAACCAGGAAAGTGTAAACCCTTTCCTGGTTAATCCCTGGTTTTCATGTCCCTGTGATTTTATAATTGAGAAAACATTGTGGAAATGTTATCTTATTCCACAATATTTTCTACCCTACTAAATGGTTATTTTTCATTTAAAATCAACTATAAATTTTCGTCTGCAAAACCTTTGAATTTGGACGGGTTTAAAATTTTGTAAAACAGGAAAGTGTTAAGGACTTGGTCAACTAGCAGCAATATTGTAAGCCATCTTGAAAAATAAGGACTATACATGAGGGCCGTTGGCCCTGGGGCGCTCACCTGAGATAAAGGCTCTTTTTCTTTCAACAGTCTAATTTCATGTTAAGGTTAGGATTATGAAACAAGTGGGCCACAATTACATATAAAGACTATGAACCTGGGGATCCAAAAGTCTAAATTACAAATTCCAAGGCTTTAGTGCTGATTTGAAAGAAGGAAAAAACTTTTTCCATGGGTTATAATTTCAGAAATAAGAAAGAAGTCTATGAACTGATGCTTCCTGCCTATACATCCCCCCCCCCTGGGTCTGCCCCTGGAAACCCTAGGATCATGATTTTAGCTATTTTGTAAAAGATCAATATACTGATGCTTCATGCAAAATATCAAGGCTCTACACCTTCTGGGTCAGGAGGAGAAGATTTTTAAAGATAATTTGAAATTTCACTTTTGTTGCCATGGCAATCAGAGTTTTTAACGGATTTCAATTCTTTTAGCTAATTTTAAGGGGGACCACCTAAGGAACATTTCTGCAAAATTTGATTCAAATTGGCCCTGTGAATTGGAAGGAGAAGTCATTTAAAAAATCGTTCTTTATTTCTATATAACCTCCCCCCCCCCCCCCAGGGCTCCACCCCTGGAGACCCGAGGATCATGATTTTAGCTATTTTGAAAGAGGTCAATATCCTGATGCTTCATGCAAAATATCAAGGCTCACTGCCTTCTGGGTCAGGAGGAGAAGATTTTTAAAGATTATTTTGAAATTTCACTTTTGTTGCCATGGCAACCAAAGTTTTAACGGATTTCAATTCTTTTAGCTATTTTTGAAGGGGACGACCCAAGGAACATTTCTGCCAAATTTGGTTCAAATCGGCCTTGTGGTTTGAGAGGAGAAGTCATTTAAAAAATCGTTCTTTATTTCTATATAAACCCCCCCCCCCGGGCTCCACCCCTGGGGATCCGAGGATCATGATTTTAGCTATTTTGAAAGAGGTCAATATACTGATGCTTCATGCAAAATATCAAGGCTCTATGCCTTCTGGGTCAGGAGGAGAAGATTTTTAAAGATTTTTTTAAAATTTCACTTTTGTTGCCATGGCAACCAGAGTTTTTAACGGATTTCAATTCTTTCAGCTTTTTTTGAAGGGGACCACCCAAGGAACATTTCTGCCAAATTTGGTTCAAATCGGCCTTAGGGTTTGAGAGGAGAAGTCATTTAAAAAATCGTTCTTTATTTCTATATAACCCCCCCCCCCCCTGGGGCTCCGCCCCTGGGGATCTGAGGATCATGATTTTAGCTATTTTGAAAGAGGTCAATAAACTGATGCTTCATGCAAAATATCAAGGCTCTACGCCTTCTGGGTCAGGAGGAGAAGATTTTTAAAGATTTTTTTAAAATTTCACTTTTGTTGCCATGGCAACCAGAGTTTTTAACGGATTTCAATTCTTTTAGCTATTTTTGAAGGGGACCACCTAAGGAACATTTCTGCCAAATTTGGTTCAAATTGGCCCAGTGGTTTGGGAGGAGATGTCCTTTAAAGAAATTGTTGACGGACGAGGCACGACGCATGACTCACGACGCACGACGGACGGACGCCGGACAAAAGACGATCACAATAGCTCACTTGAGCACTACGTGCTCAGGTGAGCTAAAAACAGTGATCTCCACTAGCTCTTTCTTCAATGTCCTTAATTTTTTATACAAGGCAAACATTTTCTTAACTCTATTAACTTGAAATTGTAGTCTGCAAATTCTTTCAAATTGAACCAGTCTAAGATTTTGTTGAGTTGTAATGGGTTAAAGGTTCAATTTTAATTTGTTTTACAAGTAATTTCCACAATGTTTTTATCCTAAAAGATTTCCTAAATTCCACCAACTTGAGATTGTTACCTGCAACTGCTTTCAATCTGAACCAGTCTAAAAATGTGTTGTCTGGTAATGGGTTAAAAAGTATATAATCCACATTTCTCAATCATAATAATAAGCTATTATCTTCCATATCCATGAGCAGTAACCAATAAGAAATTACAATATACCCTACTTTCTTTTACTTTCTACCACTTTCTGACATCCTTGCAACTCATTGATTTATTTTACAACTGCAAAGAAGAATACTTCTTCTACCTGTATGAAGACATAAACTAGAACTTGTCACAGTATGTGACTTAACCCATTCCCTGTTTGTTACATCTCTGTGTTTTTATACTTGAGAAAACATTGTGGAAAGAAAGAAATTGCTTGAAACAAGCAATTTCTCCATTTTCCACAATTTTTTCTACTCCACTGAATGATTATTTTTCAAATAAAATCAATTTTATATTGTTGTCTGCAAATCCTTTGAATTTGGACAGGTCTAAAATTTTGCAAAACAGGAAAGGGTTAATACCCCCGCAATTGCTTTCAGTGTAATGAGAGCTTTAATTATGCAAGGACATAGCTTCTGACTTTGCTTTTCTAGAAAGGAGAAGTTCGCGACACAAAATTGGTAGTATAATTAGCTGTATATGTCTACAAAGCATGAATAATGTCAAAGTTCAAGGGGAGATAATTCTTGAACCAGGGGGAATTAAGACTCGAAAATGCGTCTTGCAAAACTTCAACATGTGGTTAATCTTTGTATAAAGTTTTCAATGGTATTGAAGCAAAACTGAAGGAGAAGTTTGTGACACAAAATTGGTAGTATTTTGTATACAGACGGACACACAGGCTGATTCCAGTATACCCCTGAAAACATTCGTTTTGCGGAGGTATAAATATGCAATTCCAGTTTATTGTAAATAACTAAATGGCATAATCTTAGTTATAAACAGTATTCCTTGAAAATTGGGTTTTAATTGGTCCATGCATATATACATACGCAAAAAAACCTTGAAGTCTCAGAAACTCACTATAAACTCTTAAGCCTTTATCACAGTTCACCCTACTGAGACAACTGTAAAAAATCTGAACAGCAATTTAACAAGAGCACTGCCAAAGGGTGCCATCTCTCAGCTGCAGGTGCTGGAAAATGCAAAAATTCTAAGTAAAACAAGAGGGCCATTGGCCCTGGGGCGCTCACCTGAGATAAAGGTTCTTTTTCTTTCAACAGTCTAATTTCATGTTAAGGTTAGGATTATGAAACAAGTGGGCCACAATTACATATAAAGACTATGAACCTGGGTATCCAAAAGTCTCAATTACAAATTCCAAGGCTTTAGTGCTGATTTGAAAGAAGGAAAAAACCTTTTCCATGGGTTTTAATTTCAAAAATAAGAAAGAAGTCTGTGAACTGATGCTTCATGCCTATATCCCCCCCCCCCGGCTACGCCCCTGTAGACCCAGGGATCATGATTTTAGCTATTTTGTAAGAGATCAATATACTGATGCTTCATGCAAAATATCAAGGCTCTACGCCTTCTGGGTCAGGAGGAGAAGATTCTTAAAAATTATTTTGAAATTTCACTTTTGTTTCCATGGCAACCAGAGTTTTGAACGAAGTTTCAATTCTTTTAGCTTATTTTAAGGGGACCACCTAAGGAACATTTCTGCCAAATTCGGTTCAAATTGGCCCAGTGGTTTGGGAGGAGATGAAGTTTAAAGAAATTGTTAACGGATGACGCACGACGAACAGACGCCGGACAAAAGGGGATCACAATAGCTCACTTGAGCACTACGTGCTCAGGTGAGCAAAAAGGGGGCATAACTCTTACAAAAACTATTTTAGAGTTATCCCCCTTGATTGTCTAGATAACTCTTGTGATGGTAAATACACATGCCAAGTTTCATGAGGATATCTTCAATAACAACAGAAATATGACCAAGGTTGAAGTTTGTAGCGCCAACGCCAATGACGCCAAGGTGATCACAATACCTCGGGATTTCTCTGAAAACAGCCGAGCTAAAAATGATGTATTTACCTGAGGAAAGAGGGAGTGTCAGGTTTCATCATGGATGTGTACACATTGACAAGGACCACCAAAACACACAGTATAATGGGACCAAATATGGCTCCCTCCAGCCCCAACCAGTACATCCCTCCAGCAATTGCTAAACCAGTCATGTAGGGGTGACCCCTGAAATACATTCAAAACATTAATAAATAGCTGAATCATATTTGGATGCCTTAACTTATTACCAATTAATCCTGCAATTTCCCCTTCTCTCAAAATATTTTCATATGACAGTTATCTTTTTTATTTGATTTTACTAAGCTTTCTGAAACTTCTTTCAATTTGGACCAATATGAAATTTTTATGTTGGGTTAGAAGTTGCAGACAACATTTCAAATTGTACTACCATTGGAAAATGAGTGTAAAATAGGGAAGAAACATTGTTACAAAAGAAGAAACTGTTTTTTACAAGCAATTTCCCATTTTTCCACAAAGTTTTCCATGATTGTTTGTATTTCTGGTTGTCAAAAAGTGTCAATGTGTGTTTATTATGTCTTTCATCTCTAACTAAGTGGGCTCATGACTATACTATCAAGGCCAATAACCAGGCCCTAGGTAACTCAGGATAAGTAAATGACATAAATGCATTACATGTACTAAACAAGGAATAAGTGCAAGTCTGTATCATTATGGCAAAAACCCAATTTTGATTTAACATGCGAGTGTTTTAAAATAAGTTATAACTAAAATGCTATTTACAATCAAGGACTGGACACATGACTGTGATATCAAGGCTAGTAGCCAAGTCCTAAATGACTCACAGTAAGATACTGACATGAACACATTTACCAATCAACAAGTGGACACAAGACAGTTCTGTCATGGCAAATAACCTTTCCTTGATTAAACATGCAAGTGTCTTAAGATAAGTTATAACTAAAACGCTTTCACCAATCAAGGTCTGGGCACAAGATTGGCATGGCAAATAACCTAGCCTTGATTCAAAATGCAAATGACTTATAATAACTTAATGACTAAATCAAATTTTACCAATCAAGAAGTGGGCACTAAACTATACTACATTTATGGCTATATCAATATGCTCACCATGATTCAAAATGCATGTGTCTTATAATTAGTTGTGACTAAAAACACCTGTACCAATCAAGGAATGGACACAAGACTGTACCCGTGTCCTTACAATGTATAGATACCTAGCACAGTCTTGTGTGCATCCATTGCATTGAGCAAAAGCAGGACTCAATAGAGAGTGTAGAGTAAACTTGACAAGAATGACCAAGGAAAACTGATCAACTGCATATGAAACTTATTTGTCCCATTCCCAAATGATCCTGCTTTTTTTTGTGTCCATCAAGGAAAATAAGTTTTGAAATAATGGAGAATGAAGAAAAAGCTTACTACACAGTAATGTTTTCTACAAAATAAGCTAAATTTTTCAAAATTTATCAAATTCAAATTGTTGTCTGCATTTTCTTTGAATTTCGACCAGTCCAAATATTGTCATCTAGTAATGAGTTAAGACATATCCTTACCCTTTAATCTCAGATAATATAGCCGTGTCTACCACATACATGGGTAGAAAATGACAGACTAGAAGTAAAACAGCCATCACAAACTGATCATGGACAAGCCATAGCTCTATAACAGCTGGGATAGCAGCTAGATATGTCCCTACAAAGGGTATGGCACCAAACACAGCAGCTAGGGCTGGAAGAGAAAATAAATGTGTTATAGCAAGAACATCATGGAGAAGAGTTGTGAAAGTACCTACACTTAATGGATCAAACTTAGCATTTTGGTCTGAAAAAGAAAAACAAACATGTTTTATAAGCAATATTGATAGAAATATATCATGACAAGCAATAGCTTTACAATTGCATGGATAGCAGCAAGATAATTATGTATTTGGCCCATTAAGTCAATAATTTTCAACTGAACAAATTCTTAAACAAGAGGCCAATGAGGGCCTGAGACGCTCTACTGGTTATCAAGTTTTCTGTTAAAGAAATCTGATATTTAAGGAAGTAAATTGCTCAAAGAAGAACACATAAAGAAAAAAGGGCTTTATCCCCTTTATCATTTTAAGCAACAATCCTCAAGGCCCCTTTTCCCATGTTTCCAAAAGAAAGTTACCTTATGACCCTACAATCATTCTGTGAATATTTCATCAGAATCTGACAATAATTGTGGACTTTATCACATAAACAGAATTGTTTTGAATGAAAATCAATAAGGCCCCTTTTCCTGTGTTTTCTGATGGATCAATTATTTTCTAAAAGGAACTTTCCTTAAAACCCGGCAATTGTCCTGTGAAATTTAAATGACAATTTGATAATGATTGTGATCTTCATCACATACACAAGAATGTTTTGAATGATAATCCGTAAGGCCCCTTTTCCTGTGTTTCGAATGCCACAATTATTCCATGCATCTTTGAAGAGAATCAGATAAAACTGTTGACTTTATTGTGTTAACAAAGATATTAAATTCAAGTTCTCATAAGGCCCCTTTTCCCGTGATATTTTACTGTTGATTTTATCATTCTGTGAAAGTTAAAAGTGAATCCGATGAAATATTGGGAATTCATTAGGTTTACTAGAATATTTAAAAAAAAAAAAAATCAAATGGCCCCTTTTACATGATACTAGATGGATTGTACCCAGTTCTGAAAAGAACCATTTAAGTATTTGTACAATCATTCTGTGAAATTTTTAAGTGAATCCGGTGGAATCAAGGGACATCATTGTGTTAACCAGAATATTTAAGAGAGTTTTTCATAAGGCCCCTTTTTATGTGACCCTTGCCATAGTCAGATCCACTGTCAAAATCAACAATTGGAATGATGGTACAATCAACCTGTTTAATCTGTGGAATTTATTGTGTTATTGAGTTTATAGTGAAATCTTCAGAGGGCCCCTTTTCTCATGATACTTTACAGAACAAACCAAATTTCAAAAGGAACAATTCTAATGAAGGTACAATCATTCTTTAAAGTTAAAGAGAATCAATGAAAACAGTGGACTGAATTGTGTCAAGAACTTTTGTAACAAAATTTTCATAAGGCCCCTTTTTCCCTGAAACTTAAAAAATCAGACCCAATGTACAAAGGAACAATCCTAATGATAGTTTGAAGAAAATGATAAAGACTGAGGACTTTATTGTAATAATGATGTTTTGTAATAAAATTTTTATAAGGTCCCTTTTCTTGTGTCATTTAACCAATCAGACCTAATTTACAAAGGAACAATCCGAATGATGGTACAATCATTCTATTAAAGTTTGAAGAGATTCTGATAAAGACTGAGGACATTCTTGTGTTTATGAGGATTTGGTAATAAATTTTCATACAGCCCCTTTTCCTATGATACTAGACAGATCAGGCCCAATTTGGAAAGAAACGATCCTTATGATGGTACAAACATTCTGTGAAAGTTTGAACAGAATCTGATGAAAACTGCAGACTTTATCTCGGTGTAAAATTTTTAAAATACAAATTTCATAAGGCTCCTTTTCCTGTGAAACTTGAAGGATCAGGTCTCATATCAGCATCATCAATCGTGATTATTGTACAATGATTCTGTGAAGGTTTGAATAAAATCCAATGAAAGCTCTGGACTTGGTTACAAGGATTATAGATAAAATTCTCAAAAGGCCCCTTTTCCCATGATACTAGACAGATCATGCCTATTTGAAAAGAAAGAATCCTCATGATGGAATAATCATTCTGTGAAAGTTTTAACAGAATCTGATGAAAACTGTTGACTTTATTGTGGTACAATGATTTTAAGATCAAATTTCATAATGTTCCTTTTCCTGTGATACTTGACGGATCAGGTCTAATGCAAACATAAACAATCATTATTATTGTACAATTATTCTGTGAATGTTTGAAGAAAATCCGATGAAAGCTCTGGACTTGGTAACAAGGATTTATAAATGAAATTTTCATAAGGCCCCTTTTCCTGTGTTTCCTGACAGTTCAAACCGTGTTATGAAAAGAATTATAGTTATGACCTTCCAATCATTCTGTGAAAGTTTCAACAAAATCTGATCAAAGCTGTGGGCTTCATTGTGTTAACAGGGTTTTATTAATTGAATTTTCATATAGCCCCTTTTCCCATGCTATTTGATGGGTCTAAATCAATTCCAAAGGGAACTCTTCTTACAAAAGTATAATTATTCTGTTTGAGTATAAAGACAACCCATCTCATCTGTGGACTTACAAGCATTAATTAAGATTTTTTTAATTGAATTTTCCTAAGGCCCCTTTTCCTATGTTTCACAATGGATCAGACCCAATTTGAAAGGAACAATCCTTATGATGGTACAATCATTATGTGAAAGTTTGAAGTCAACCAGGTGAAATCTAGGGCCATTATGTGTTAACTAAGATTTTTTATTAAATTTTCATAGTTTCCCATGAAACTTGATGGATCAAATCTACTTCCGAAAGGAACAATCCATTTAATGTAATAATCATTCTGGAAATATTTGAAGGGAATTTGTTGAAAACTATGGACTCTATTGTGTTTACAAGGTCTTTTTCAATCCAGTTTTTATCGGGCCCCTTTTTCCTGTGGTCCTTGACTGATCATACCAAATTTTGTGAAAGTTTAAATACAATCTGATAAAAACTGTGGACTCTAGAGTGTTAACGAGGATTTTTTGATTAAATTTTCATAAGGCCCCTTTTCCTATGTTTCTTGACGAATCTTATCCGATTCCGAAGGGAACAATCCTTATGATGGTACAATCATTCTGTGAAAGTTTGAAGAGAATCCGTTGAAAATTGTTGGCTCTAGATTATTAATGAGAATTTTTTAATAAAATTTTCATAAGGCCCCTTTTTCCTGTGTTTTTTGACGGATCATACCAAATTTCGTATGGAATGATCCTTATGATAGTACAATCATTCTGTGAAAGTTTGAAGGGAATCTGATGAAAACTATTGACTCAAGAGTGTTAAAAAGGATTTCTTAAAAGATTTTTCAATTACATTTTCATAAGGAACCTTTTCCCTTGTTTCCTGATCGATCTGACCAAATTCCCAAAGGAACAATCCTTATGATGGTACAATCATTCTGTGAAAGTTTGAATTGAATCCAATGAAAACTGCGGACTTTATAGTGTTTACGAGGATTTTTTAATGAAATTTTCATACGGCCCCTTTTTCCGTGTTTCTTGACAGATCAGACCAATTTTCGAAAGGAACGATCCTTATCATGGTACAATCATTCTGAGAAAGTTTGAATTGAATCCGATGAAAACTGTTGACTCTTTTGCGTAAACGAGGATTTTAAATGGAATTTTTAATTGTATTTTCATAAGGCCCCTTTTCCCATGTTTCTTGACAGATCATTCCTTATTTCGAAAGGAATGGTCCCTATGATGGTACAACCATTCTGTGAAAGTTTGAAGAGAATCCGATGAAAACTGTGGACTCTATCACATAAACGAGGATTTTTTAATTAAGTTTAAAAAAGGCCCCTTTTCCCATGTCTCTTCACGGATCTGACCAAATTTCGAAAGGAACAATCCTTATGATGGTACAATCATTCTGTGAAAGTTTGAATTGAATCCAATGAAAACTGTGGACTCTATCGCATAAAGAGGATTTTTTAATCAAGTTTTAATAAAGCCCCTTTTCCCATGTTTCTTGAAAGATTACACTAAGTTTCGAAAGGAACGATCCTTATGATGGTACAATCTTCCTGAGAAAGTTTGAAGAGAATCTGATGGAAACTGTTTACTCTATCGTGTAAACGAGGATTTTTAATGGAATTTTTAATTGTATTTTCATAAGGCCCCTTTTCCCATGTCTCTTCACAGATCTGACCCAATTTGGAAAGGAACCATCCTTATGATGGTACAACCATTCTGTGAAAGTTTGAAGAGAATCCGATGAAAACTGTGGACTCTATCACATAAACGAGGATTTTTTAATTAAGTATAAAAAAGGCCCCTTTTCCCATGTCTCTTCACAGATCTGACCCAATTTCGAAAGGAACGATCCTTATGATGGTACAATCATTCTGTGAAAGTTTGAATTGAATCCGATGTAAACTGTGGACTCTAGAGTGTCTACGAGGAATTTTTAATTGTATTTTCATAAGGCCCCTTTTCCCGTGTTTCTTGACAGATCAGACCAATTTTCAAAAGGAACGATCCTTATCATGGTACAATCATTCTGAGAAAGTTTGAAGAGAATCCGATGAGAACTGTGGACTCTATCGTGTAAACGAGAATTTTTATTGGAATTAATAATTAAATTTTCATAAGGCCCCTTTTCCCATGTTTTTTGACGCACGGACGACGGACGGGAAAAAGCCATCGCTATAGCTCTAGTGGCCTTCAGCCAGTAGAGCTAAAAAACAACAACTTAATTTGAGGTCATCCAAAGAACATCCATTTATAATTTGATTGATATCCATTTAATATTGTATAAGGAGAAAAACATTTGGCAATTTTGCTACATATCATATAAGAAATAAGGCACAAAACAGGTCACTCAAAGATCCTTTCAGTGAAATTTGGTAATACTCTCATCAGTAGTTTCTGAATAAAAGATTTTCATAGTTTTAAGTATGCACCTTACATGTGTATGGAAAATTGTCCCTTCCATAAAATCTATGCTTTTCACCTGTTCAAAACTCTTTGAATGGACCTGATAAAGGGTCATCCAAGGATCATTCTTTGGTTGAATTCCAGCAAGTAGTTTTAAAGAAACTGACACACATACACATGACGCAAAACTATAAGTTTCCATATTTGTATAAACTTTTAAGACTGTTTTGAAATGATCTTAACAGAATCGAAAATCAGCTAGCAATTATAACTCCTGTTGACATCCAGATGTTAGTTTGAGTGGGTTTAAACTAAAGGTGTGATTTCGATGTTTAAATTCATCTTGTGTCCCAATATTAATAACAAAAGTCCCAGCTGAAAAAACAAATAGATCAACAGCCTGACTATAAAAGAAATACCCTAGTTTGTCTTAGTAAAAATTCTTTGATTTTCAGAAAAACTACTTTTCATAATATTGTATTGTAACAATATATGAGAGGGAATAAAAATCATTAAAATGTACAACATGAAAAACAAGATGTGTTTGTGAAACACCATGCACCCGATACAGGAATTCTTTAGAAAGGGGTGATTTTTATTGGGTTTTTTTCTTTGTTTTAGGGAAAAGGGTTATATGTTGACCTTGATCTTGATGAAATGACCTTCACCAGTTGCGCCTTGTTGAGACCTATCTACATACCAAAAATAAGCATTGTAACTTAATAAGGGATGAAGTTAAAGAAAAATGTTTAGTTGACAGGTTAAGTTTTTGAGGAACGTTTTAGGGAAAAGGGTTAAAATTTGTATCTTGACCTTGATGAGATGACCTTCCCCAGTTGCGCCTTGTTGAGACCTATCTACATACAAAATTTTAGCATTGTAACTTAATTAGGGATGAAGTTATAGAAAAATGTTTAGTTGGCAGGTTAAGTTTTTGAGTAAAGTTTTAGGGAAAAGGGTTTAAATTTGTACCTTAACATTGATCAAATGAACTTCCCGAGTTGTACCTTGTTGAGTCCTATCTACATACCAAATATTAGCATTGTAACTTCATTAGGGATGAAGTTATAGGAAAATGTTTAGTTGGCAGGTTAAGTTTTTGAGTAAAGTTTTAAGAAAAGGGTTAAAATATTGACCTTGACCTTGATGAAATGAACTTCCCAAGTTGTGTCTTGTTGACACCTATCTACATACTAAATATTAGCATTGTTTCTTAATTAGGGATGAAGTTATAGGAAAATATTTAGTTGGCAGGTTAAGTTTTTGAGTAAAGTTTTAGGGAAAAGGGTTAAAATTTTGACCTTGACCTTGAAGAAATGAACTTCCCCAGTTTCGCCTTGTTAAGACCTATCTACATACCAAATATAAGCATTGTTACAAAATTAGGGATGAAGTTATAGGAAAATATTTAGTTGGCAGGTTAAGTTTTTGAGTAAAGTTTTAGGGAAAAGGGTTAAAATTTTGACCTTGAAGAAATGAACTTCCCCAGTTGCGCCTTGTTGAGACCTATCTACATACCAAATATAAGCATTGTTACTTAATTAGAGATGTAGTTATAGGAAAATATTTAGGTGGAAGGTTAAGTTTTTGAGTAAAGTTTTAGGGAAAAGGGTTAAAATTTTGACCTTGACCTTGAAGAAATGAACTTCCCCAGTTGCGCCTTGTTGACACCTATCTACATACCAAATATTAGCATTGTAACTTAATCAGGGTTGGAGTTATAGGAAAATTGGCAGGTTAACTTTTGCAGACGGACAGACAGACAGATAGACAGACGGACAGACACCAGTAAAACAATATGCCTCCGATATATTGATGCGAGGGCATAAAAATTAACTCTTGTGATTTGGAACCTCATACATTGCTGTTTTTGGACGATCTGATGTTAGTCTACACCATCTGTTCGTCCGTTGTTTACAAAACTAATTTTCCAAAGAAATATTGACCAAAAGCTCCTGCTTCCAATGCTTTCAGCCCTTTGTCTTTAATGCAATCCTTTAAAGATTTTTTCTCAGAAAGATGAGGGTTAATATTTACAGGTATTTTGTTCAGACAAGATCTAAGTGAAGGTTTGGCTGATGCACTTTTCCAATCATGTGGACCTAACCTACTTCTCTATGTAATGGACAATACAGGAGGCCTTCATAAAAAGCAATTAGACCTATTTTTGACACCAGTACTTACCAGAAGGTATAAATACAATGTTTACACCAAATAATAGATGGGTCAGCCAGGTGTACAGTCCATAGAATGTACCCATCTTGAGGGATGCCATGAATACACCTCTGCAAAAAAAGATGTAAGACCATAATTGTCACAAATTAAAGAGAACTTGTACCCACATCAGCATTTTGTCACAAAAGATGCATAGTTGACCTGTGCTACCCCAAAACAATAGGACTCCTCCTTTGGTCATTTATAACATTTGTATTAAGTTTCAAGGCCTTAGGCCAAAACATGGCTTATGAGTTAGAGCTGTTTTCAATAAAAGTTCAATTGTGATCTTCAACCTACATGACACTAAAACTATAGGACAATTCCTTGGATCATTGGCAACAAATGCTTGAAGTTTTGTGGTTGTTGATCTATTAATTCTTGGAGACTGAGTACGGAAACAAAAAGTCTGTAGACAGACAAATACACACATTGAGAAACTAATGTACTCCCCTCTAATTCGCAGGTGGGAGGTATAATCCGAAGCCTTACTGCCAAATCTATGATTTATCATTTTCATATTTCTTAAAAATGATTATGAGTCTGTTGTCTTGACTTTGAGATATTACCTTTGTTTAAATTAACTCGTTACTAGACAACAAGAATTTAGAAGAATTCAAAGAATTTGCAGACAATATCTATAGTGGATGAAATTCTATTTTGTGTAAGTTGCCTTTTGGGGCAGAAAAATGTTGATAATGAAGAAAAAAAGCAATTTCTTCATTTTCAACAATGTTTTCCTAAGCTTATTTCTAATTGAGGGATGTAAAAAGTGGCATTGTGTGGGATGAATGCTCTGGGATAGAATTGTCAGTATAACTTTGTTTTTCTAAAAATGTTCATACCCCACAGCATCTTGGACGGCTTGTCCGAAAGTATTGCCTCCTGTTGAAGGCGGACTCATCTTGGTAAACAGTTCTATAGGTTTATATTGATCTCCACTTGATGCCAGCAGATAGAATAAAGTTGTGAGGAATATAATCTGTAACAAATACAAATGGTTTGATTTGAATTTTGTCTGTCAAGATTTGTTAGTTTGTTTGAATGGGGTTTTATGCCGCTTTCAACAATATTTCAGTTATATCACAGAGGCTGGAGCACCTAACAATGGAATCCTGGTATTTCTCACACCAGTACTACCATTGCATCCTTTCCTAGCCTCCAGCTGCTATCCCACATAGGTCTACGATTATCGACCCATTGGTGAGAGACAAATAGTCAGAAAGGATGAGTGCCGCCGTCGGGGATCGAACCCAGCACCTATAGATTGACAGTCCGAAGTGCTACCAATTGTGCTATGAAGGCGGCTCTTTGTCTGTCTAAATTCAAGCTTTTTATTTAGCTGATTTTTTTTTCATACTTTGATGAACAAACTTTTGAGTATTCAACTGTATTGTATGCTTTTGCATAAAGTAGATTCACAAAAGTTTACTTAAAACTAGTAAAATATTTGTGTTTGTTTTCATTGATGCTGAACCCATTACCAGATGGCTTAGACTGGTCCAAATTGAAAAGAGTTGCAGAAGACAATTTAAAGTTAATGAAATTTTACATTTGTTAAACTTTCTGAGTAGAAAACATTGTGGGAAACGAAGAAATTGCTTGTATCAAGCAATTTCTTCATTTTCTACAATATTTTCTCAGTTGGTTCTCTTGAGGGGCATGCAAAAGCAGCATTGTGAGGGACTGGGATAAATTATGAGAAATGAAGAGAATATTTATAGTATTCAATAAGGTTTAAACCTAAAACTTAATCACACTGTATTAACATGTGAAGTGGATTACTACATCAATGCGATTAAGTTTTTTTGTTCAAACCTTAATAAAAAAAAATTCTTTCATTTCTTACATTCATTGTCCTAAGTGCCTTGAACAAAGTAAATTGTGCATTCAGTGACCATGGAGTGGAGCTTCAAATGGATCCTCAATACAACTTTAATCCATTAACATTCAGTCCATTAAAAATTGGTAATACTCCCTATACATGTCATGCTATACTTACAGAGGACAGTACAAAGTTGAGTAAGGCAGTTCCTCCACCCAGCACCAGAGATAAGGCAGATGTAAGGACGGTGATGACCAGGTTCATATTACCCTTCAATACCAGCCAGATAGATTCCAACACCTGATAGTGAAAGAAACAGATATTCACCCATTACAACTCGGACTAAATAACACTTTTTGACTCCCCTGTAAAATAATATAATAAGTAAAACATTGTGGAGAAAAGAGAGATGGCGTGTAACAAGCCGTTTCTCTTTTCCTACAATTATTCAGGCATTATTTTTCAAATTACACACACTTGAAATGTTGTCCACAAATTTTTTCGATTTGGACCAGTCAAAAAAATTGATGGGTTAACCCATTCCCACATGGTGACGCTTTTGGACTCCATCAAGAAAAATAATTAGGAAAACATTGTGTATAATGAAGAAATTGCTTGAGACGAGCAAATTGAGACATGCAATTTCTTCATTTTCCACCATGTTTCCTACATAAAAAGTTTAAAAATCTTAGATTTCATAAAGTTTAAATTGTCTTCTGCAAATTCTTTCAATTTGGACAAGTCTAAATTCTGTAGGGTGGGAATGGGTTTAAAGAAACAGAATAGTTATGTAGTACTGATAACATGATCACTACCATAATGTTCACCAAGCCTGTGTGTGGCATTTCCAACTATTACACATGTACGCCAAGTAAAGACTCAGATCATCCTTTCATCCACATAGTTTGATCAGACTCTTTACAATGCAATTTATAGATACATACTCACACAAAGCTTTTTTATGCGACAAACAAATATTCTAAATGCCCTGAGTGGCTGTCCAGGCTGCATAGTGTTGTAACAAGCAATTTCTTCAATGTCTAAAATATTTTCTATCCTAAAAGGTAAAGTTTTTTTATATTACACCTACCTGATATTGTTATCTGCAACATTCGATTTAGACTAGTCTAAAATTTTACCATGTGGTAATGTGTTATACTTCTGTATTAGACTAATTTATTATTAACATAGATATGACTTGGCTAAATATGAATCTAACTGCATCAAGAGTTGTCAAAATGGCATGGTGGTTATTTTGATAGTAAGCCACAATTTCAGGTATTCTTATTAAGTACCAAAAATTGCAGGTGAAGAATTGACAGAGTTACATAATATATAAAACAAGTTTTTGCATTATTCTAGAGAGAAAAAATTTGCATAGATTTTATGCAACAATTAAGAGATGAAGAGAACATTTTTTGTTTTCATGGATGTATGAACCGAAAAACCTAATCACACTGTATGAATACGCGAAGCGGATTCATACATTGTGTGATTAGGTTTTTCGGTTCTTACCACCATGAAAACAAAAAATATTATCTTCATTTCTTATGATTTAATAGCATCGAGCGAAAAAAGCAAATATTCTAAAAATTCTGATACCTTTTTGTATGGGCTATTTTATGCGGAAGCATACAAAATCGCTGCGTGCTCAAAATTCTGTTCATGGAGTTATGAATATTTTTTTTTGACCAATCAGAAAGCTTGTTTTTGATAGACAAAACTAATAATTAAATTATATAGATTTGAAAGGTGAATTAAGTGTGCTCATCAATAATCACCAAAATCAGAAAAATAGATATGTTTGTTCACTAACAGACATGAAAGTTCCGATGTTTTCCTTGATAAAAGGCACAATGTCACCAAAGTTGAAGCCTCCACTCTGAGTGGCCACATCCCAGATGGATGTCAAGTTGGACATATCAATTGGCATCCATGTGGTCTCCGGCTTACTTAGGCTGGTACTGGACGAATTCTGTTAAAACAAAATAATTTGTTTGCTTTAACCCATTACTGGACTAAAATTTTTGACTGGTCCAAAATGAGTTACAGACAACATTCTAACAATTATGTAATTTTGGAATTTTTTTAACTTTTGGTAGAAATAATAAAGAAATTGCTTGTAACAAGCAATTTCCTCATTTTCCACAGTGTTTTCCAAAGCCTTTGGAGTTCAATGGGCTAGGCCAGTCATCCACCAATTCCCATATTTTCATGTACTGAAAAAAAAAAAACAAAACAAGAGGGCCGTTGGCCCTGGGGCGCTCACCTGAGATAAAGGCTCTTTTTCTTTCAACAGTCTATTTTCATGTTAAGGTTAGGATTATGAAACATGTGGGCCACAATTACATATAAAGTCTATGAACCTGGGGATCCAAAAGTCTAAAATTACAAATTCAAAGGCTTTAGTGCTGATTTGAAAGAAGGAAAAAACTTTTTCCATGGGTTATAATTTAAGAAATAAGAAAGAAGTCTGTGAACTGATGCTTCTTGCCTATACCCCCCCCGGGCTCTGCCCCTGGGGACCCGAAGATCCTGATTTTAGCTATTTTGAAAGAGGTCAATATACTGATGCTTCATGCAAAATATCAAGGCTCTACGTCTTCTGGGTCAGGAGGAGAAGATTTTTAAAGATTATTTTAAATTTTACTTTTGTTGCCATGGCAACCAGAGTTTTCAATGGATTTCAATTCTTTTAGCTAATTTTGAATGGGACCACCTAAGGAACATTTCTGCCAAATTTGGTTCAAATTGGCCCAGTGGTTTGGGAGGAGATGTCATTTAAAAAATCGTTCTTTATTTCTATATAAACCCCACCCCCCTGGGGCTCCGCCCCTGGGGACCCGAGGATCATGATTTTAGCTATTTTGAAAGAGGTCAATATACTGATGCTTCATGCAAAATATCAAGGCTCTACGCCTTCTGGGTCAGGAGGAGAAGATTTTTAAAGATTATTTTAAAATTTCACTTTTGTTGCCATGGCAACAAGAATTTTTAACGGATTTCAATTCTTTTAGCTATTTTTGAAGGGGGCCACCTAAGGAACATTTCTGCCAAATTTGGTTCAAATTGGCCCAGTGGTTTGAGAGGAGATGTCATTTAAAAAATCGTTCTTTATTTCTATATAAACCCCACCCCCCTGGGGCTCCACCCCTGGGGACCCGAGGATCATGATTTTAGCTATTTTGAAAGAGGTCAATATACTGATGCTTCATGCAAAATATCAAGGCTCTACGCCTTCTGGGTCAGGAGAAGAAGATTTTTAAAGATTATTTTAAAATTTCACTTTTGTTGCCATGGCAACCAGAGTTTTCAACGGATTTCAATTCTTTTAGCTATTTTTGAAGGGGACCATCTAAGGAACATTTCTGCCAAATTTGGTTCAAATTGGCCCAGTGGTTTGGGAGGAGATGATGTTTAAAGAAATTGTTGACGGACGACGCACGACACACGACGCACGACGGACGCCGGACGGACGCTGGACAAAAGGCGATCACAATAGCTCACTTGAGCACTACGTGCTCAGGTGAGCTAAAAAAACAGCCTTTGGAAACAATGTGAAACTTTAGTGTAAATCTAACACTTTCAATATTAACCCTTGTCATGCTGAATAAAATCCTCGTTCAGATAAGCATTAAAATCAAAGGGTGAAAGCACAAAAAGTCCCTAATTGTGGGTCATTTTTCTTTTTAATACTTCTGATTAAGCCAATTATTGTGTGTCATAATTACACCACTTTCATTTGGGGAAAAGTCTAAATTTTTATTGCATGGTGATGTATTACTTTCCATGTAATTTGGACATGTTGACAAATTTCTGTTCTTTAGTGATAAGCCTTACAATACCTTTACAAGTTTTATGATAATATTTAATATTAATTTTTTTTAAACCTTTGTAATTGATAAAAAGATCAAAGTTGACTTTAAGATTAATACTTCTTGTATTCTGTATTCCTCTTAACCCATTACCACACAACAAAATTTTAGACTGTTGAAAAACTGAAAAAGAAAGCAGATGGCAATTTTTCAGTAAATAGAATTCTAAAAAATCTTTTTCTTTTTGGATGGAAACGATGTGGATAATGAATAAATTGCTTGTAACAAGCTATTTCTTCATTCTCCACAATATTTTTCATAGCTTTTTCAAACAGCATCAGTGTGTATGGGGTAAAATTTACCAAGGTAAACACCAAAGTAGCATGCAAAGAAACCTCACCTTATTTCTTCACCAAATAAGAAAAATTATTCTTATACAATTGGTAGCAACATGACAATAATAGTTCATTCAATTAAATCATAAGTTTAGGTGATTACAGAACACATAATATAGAAAAATGTGTCTGTAACACACACATACCTCAAACTACAATTTTCCAAACAAGTTCTATCAAACATATAGGTCAGCAACAAATGAAAAGCTGGTATACAAAAAACAGATGTCTGATGTGGACAAGAAAGGGGTTGAAATTATTGTCAGATAGGAGTGCTTTTTCCTTTTCTCAAAAAGCTTTCCAAAGCTATATTTCTTCACCACATAAAATTACAGATTACATGGTAAATGGTAATTTTCTTTTGTCAAAATGAATTCCAAATCAATTTCTTCATTATCTACAATGTTTTCTGCCTCAAATGACAAAAACATTTAAAAATTTGTCAATAACTTTATTATTATTTTTATCTAGTCTAAAATTTTCTCGTGTGGTAATGGGTTAAGTGGTAATTGGTTAGCTTCATTGATTGGCAATGATTTATAATTTGAAAGTATATTATCACTGGGTGGAAACGGGTCCCGGATATTGCTAAAAATTTAATCAAAATCCGCCATTTTTTATCTACAGACTCATCTAGACTGGTAAGTGAATGCCTAATTTCTTGTATTCTGTTATTCTTAAGCGCTAATTGGACCAATTACAAAAGACACAATATCCATACTTTACATTCAATGTGTGTATTACTGACTTAAATTCCATGCTCCCTTTAAGAAACGACTGTTTGTAGGGCATGTTCACACAAAAGTTGATACATTCCTCTATCATTTTACATCTATGAGCAATAAAATCATGGTTTTAAAAAAATCTGAAGCAAACATTTTCAACTTTTATCATTCAAGTTCATATCTTGAAATTCTCAGCCCCCATCTTCCAAAATTGAAAGAGATATAGTCGTAAACGTGCTTTCTCGTACTTAAGAGTAGGGATACTGGGAATTGAAAAATGTATACTGTGGATTGCATTTTTCAAAATATTTTAGTACTGGGAATTGACAATCATTCCAAAACTTTAAACTTGTTTTGAAGCGTTAAAGAACAGATGACTCGACAAAAATACAAACAAGATTGTTAACCAACTTCAATAAAGCGGCACTGTTCATTTTATTGGTATCTCCATGTCTCATCTAAAAACATTTAGTTGTGGAATATAAGTTAAATTTGAACTGGGATGATTCACAATTTGAAGCAACAAGAATCGATTTCAAATGTTATTTAAAAATCATTTACTATTTGTAAACAAATTTTGCATACATATTTCAACAAGAGGACCATGATGGTCCTAAATCGCTCCCCTGAGTATGATGGTTCATGGCTTTATGATATAAACAAAATGGCAAAGCCCTCTGTCTAATTATTTTGGAGAAGATGTTTACAGATTTCTCTTTTAATCCTAGGTATATTAATGATCCCACCATATAGCACTAATTTCCTGAATATGGTAATGCTTTGAAGTATAGACATCAATACATACCAAGTATAAAAGCTGTAAGCCTAATGGTTAAAGGAGAAGAAGGTTTTCAAAGATATCATTATTTATTCCTAACTAAAATTAGGGATTGCACAGAAAAGGGCTAATTGATTAAGTAATTTGGTAGAGGGTCAATGGCTGATGATATGTACCAAATATCGAAGCTCTAGGCTTTATGGTTTGGGAGAAGAAGATTTTCAAAGATTTCCTTCTTTATTCATTTGTAAAATCAGGAACCCCCCAGAAAAGGGCTAATTTTCAGAGTATGATAATTCTTTGAAGTATATTGGTAGACGGTCAATATATTATGATATGTACAAAATACCAAAGCTCTAGGCCTTATGGTTAAGGAGAAGAAGATTTTCAAAGTTTTCCTTCTTTAATTCTATGTAAAATCAGGGATTGCCCAGAAGAGGGCAAATTTTCAGAATATGGTTATTCTTTGAAGTATTTTGGTAGAGGGTGAATAGATGATGATTTGTACTAAATATCAAAGCTCTAGGCCTTATGGTTTGGGACAATAAGATTTTAAAAGATTTCCTTCTTTATTTCCTTGTAAAATCAGGGATCACTAAGAAAAGGGCTAATTTTCAGAATACTATAATTCTTTGAAGTATTTTGGTAGAGGGTCAATAGATGAAGATGTATACCAAATATCAAAGCTCTAGGCCTTATGGTTTGGGAGAAGAAGATTTTTAAAGTTTTCCTTCTTTAATTCTATGTAAAATCAGGGATTGCCCAGAAGAGGGCAAATTTTCAGAATATGGTAATTCTTTGAAGTATTTTGGTAGAAGGTCAATAGATGATGATTTGTTCCAAATATCAAAGCTCTAGGCCTTATGGTTTGGGAGAAGAAGATTTTTTAAGATTCCCTTCTTTATTTCTATGTAAAATCAGGGATCGCCAAGAAAAGAACTAATTTTCAGAATACGATAACTCTTTGAAGTATTTTGGTAGAGGGTCAATAGATGATGATATATACCAAATATCAAAGCTCTAGGCCTTACCGTTTGGGAGGAGAAGATTTTTAAAGTTTTATCATTCCGTTGCCATGGCAACCAGAGTTCTTCATGGATTTCAATTCTTTGAAGAATTTTGAAAGAGCATGAACTAAGGATCATTTCTGTGAACTTTTGTTGAAATTCCATGGTTAGTTTAGGAGGAGAAGATTTTTTTGTAATTGTGAACGGACGGACGGACAGTCGGATGGACGATGACCGATCACAATAGCTCCCCCAGAGCACTTCGTGCTCAGGGGAGCTAATAAAGATACCAATCGCCCTCTAATTTTGTGAGTTAAAATATTGTTATAATTCTATAAAGACATGTTTTTTCAACATGAGCTTTGGTACCGTATCCCTTGCCAAACAGACATCCTATTTTACGATTTACTTTGGAGGAGCTAAAAACGTACAAAAGCTAATCATTTTTCCAGATTGCAAAATTCATTTTTCCATGTATCTGTCCGACAAAAGGAAATATACATTATTCAGTCTTAAACATACAAAATTGGCCAAAACTAAGAAAATTTACATTGCAATTCTCGGTACCATTTTAAGCAATTCCCAGTATGTCCAAACAGCTAAGATATCAATTCCCAGTACCCAAAAGAATTGCTACAGCCCACCGAAAAATGGCCAAACCTTTTTCAAATTTTAATGCTAGTGGCCTATTTTTTCAGCAGTGTTTTGTGGATTGTATTTAAATTGATCGCATGATTCAATTTTTAAATGATACTCCTTATTTTGTATCTTGGTTGAATAAATGCAAGTGGGGTAAGGCTTTTCTGGTAAACATGTGGTTCATGTGGTGTTTTGACTACAATCCTTCAAATACAAGACGTAATGAATATGTAAACTTAATTTTAGACACATACTGTCTTTAAGGCTAGACTTAATTAGCGTGAGTACATAACTTAATAATAGAAAATAAAAAATACTTACACTGGTTCCTTAATATTTTGACATGGCAGCCATTTTGAGGAGCAATAGCCGGAACCCGTTTCCACCCTGTGATTATGGTTTCATGATTAAAAAAATCTTGTCTTGCATAACAAAATTCATTTTTATATCTGCATTAAAATCAAGGGCTTAAGCATAAGAAGGCCTGATTTCAGGTCATTACTTCTTTTGAAATCAACCTGTCAACCTATTACCAGTAAAAAAATCTATACTGGTCCCAATTTGAAGCAGTTGCAGACGACAAACGTTTATCCACTTTTGGATTTTTTTCAATTTTCTGGATAGAAAACATTGTGTAAAATCAAGAAATTGCTAGTCATAAGCAATTTCTTCATTTCACATAATTTTTTCGTGACTGATTTTCTTGAGGGGGTGACAAAAAGTTTCATTGTGTGGGAATGGGTTGAATTGAAAAAACTTTGACTGAAAAAGGACAAACAGGTGATTTAGATTAAAATCAAACTAGACATTATGTGCAGGCTGATCTTTATCTATGCCACCTGTTAAAACAGAAATTGTGTTGAGCTCAATTCTCATGAGTGGCTGTCTATCTTGGGTTCTTTGTTGGCTAAATGTGAGTACTGGTAGTCTTTAGGAAACAGAATCAAGAGGGATTAATCTGAGTTGGAAGAACTTGTTTCCAAAATAATGTTAAAAATCATGTTTTTAAACCAGGAATGTTACAGGTTTGGCATGACAAGGGATAGAACTAGAGATATGACTAAGGTTAAAGGTTTTTTTTCAACTACCAATATCTAAACAAAAGGATTCTCAGAGTTATCTAAACCAATTCCCATACAATGACGCTTTTTGAAGCCCCTAATGAAAAACCATTGGGAAAATATTGTGTAAGATGAAGAAATTGCTTGCAACAAGTGATTTCTTCAATTTACACTATGTTTTCTAACCAAAAAGTTGGAAAAATCTAAAATTTAATAACTTTTAAATTATCGCATCAAAGTTTGAACCAGTCTAAAACTTTACCATTTGATAAGGAATTAACCTTGGGGATACAGACCTGAGTTATGAAAATATCAGAGTCAGAATTAAGGAGCTGGCATGATAATTGGCCTGTGAATGTGACCCTGACCTTGGTGCTATAGACCTATGGTTTAAAAACTGAACAATTACTTGGGTTTATTCATTTTAAGTTGTTTCATGCCTTGTTTATGTCACCCACTTTCAAGGAGATTTAAGATGTGAAATAAATTAGTTTTTCGAAAGGAGGAAGTTTTCTTAATACTGTAACAGTCTTTCTCTCTGAATAAATTATTTTGTATTGATATAAAAGTTTACAAAACCATTAACCCTTTCCTTTTCAATCCCTGGATTTTAAATCCCTATTATCTTATAATTGACAAAAATAAAAATAAAAAAAGAAGAAACTGGTTGTAACAAGCAATTTCTTCTTTTTCTACAATATTTTCTACCCTACTGAATGGTTATTTTTTCAAATCAAATCCACTTCATAATTTCGTCTGCAAAACCTTTGAATTTGGACAGGTCTAAATTTTGAAAAATAGACAAGGGTTAAGCTGGATTGAATGTTTTATTTCATTTAACAATAATTGCAATACTTCAAAATAGAGTATTTTCATTGGCCCAAATCGTATCACGTGATCAAATCAATTGCACTTTATACCTCGATAAAAGGCAGAACTATTTTCGACAAAAATAGAAACAAACAAGGTCAGGGATTTCCGATATTGGGAATTCACTTCCAAGAAATACCAAACTTGTTTTGTTACTATTTATAGTCATCACCTTTTGAATTTCGATTTCCTCGAATTCCTTTATACTTCCATGGATTTTCAATAAATAGATAAACAAATAGTGTCTTTATAACAATTATAATGTTCGTTTTAAACATGAAGATTTCGAAAAACTCACATTTATTAGCCGTAAATCCGAGATGTCGAATCGGCTTCGTCACATCAGCATGCATCGTGTCCATGATGTAGGTTAATATTTATTGTCTATTACAAAGCATCTATTCATAATTCTAACTGTTATCGACCCAGATATCATAATTTACAGAGTTTAAAGTTAGTATTTCCTCATAATAATTCCAAATAAATCCAACGAGTGTTCGAATTTCCATTTCAAAAAACCCAAGCGACGAAACAAAATGTCCACCGTTACAACGACTCGAGCGATAAACTGTGTCAATGTATCCATACGCCTGTCAAATAAAAGTAACTCCGCCCACAGTTCGTTTATTTGTTTTTATTTTCATCTCTCTATCCGTTTCGGAGTTGAAAATAGACGTATTGCAATTATATGGGCCGAGTGTATTTTTCACTGCGTTTATTGGAGTATAAAGTGCAATTGCCTTAGCACATGGCTTAAACATAACGCCCTACGGGCGTTATTTGCCATGTGCTAAGGCAATTGCACTTTATACTCCAATAAACGCAGTGAAAAATACACTCATCCCTATATTATAATTCTAGTAGTGTAAAATTTATAAGCACTTTTGGAATCCCCCCCCCCAAAAAATGGATTAGGAAAAGATAGTGGATAATGAAGAAATTGCTTGTCACAAGCAATTTCTTTATCATCCACAATGTTTTCTTCCCTAAAAGACAATGATTTTGAATATTTTGAAGAACTTGAAATTGTCGTCATCAACTTCTTCGAATTTGGACCAGTCTAAAATTTAATTGTCTGGTAATAAGTTAAAGCTTCTGTTATATCATTTCACCTCCACACCAAAATCAGTCACATATAAAAGCCAATATCTTACCAGAGGTACCATCCAAAAGCTCTAGAATTTTGAGTATTAAGTATAAGCAAATAAAAAAAAACTAGGCTATCAGTGAATGGGATGAATACTCCCAAATGGCTCTATATCACAGAAAAAATATTTTGTAAGTAAAGCTTTTCTTTACAACAAAGGGCTATAACTCTAAGAAAAGTCAATGAATCTTAACCAAAATAAATATAAGCCTTTGGTTAATATTTAGTGGGTGTATGGAATTTGAACCAAATCTATAGGGTAGCTGAAGAGAAAAGACATAGACAAGATTTTTTTTAAAAAAAAGGGCCATAACTCTCAGAAAAATGGATGGAACATCTTTGCTTGATACCGAGAACTTTTTTGAATTGGAATCAAATCCAACCAGTATTTATGAGAAAAAGGTAGACAAGAAAAAGCTGAAGATTAACCGAGAGACAGACATGCTGACTCCAACATACCCCCCAAACATTGTTTTGATGGGTATGATAAACCTAAGGAACAACAAATAAAGCATTGTAAGACTTAACTAGAAAACAATTTGCCAAAAGGATGGGAAAATATATCATTCTTTTTATTTCTTTTTTTTTTTACTTTTTTTGAAATAGCAATCAAATATCTACATGCACTTAATTCCTTTGGCATTTTCAGAGAACATTTTCTGAGGAAGATTCAATTTCCATCTAGCATTATTTCAACTATTCCACAAAACATGGACTTATTTTCTTTGCCTAAAGGTTTATAAATTCCACTTTCTATATGGGGAACTTTTTCTAATTTTAAACAGTCTTAAGTATTAATTACTAGAGCAATTTCAAGCAAATCTTCATTATACACAATTAGTTCTACCCCAATAGACAAAGGTTATTAAAATCTTATCAACTAAAAATATGCCTGCAGCTTCTTTGAATTTGGACCACTACAAACTCGTGTCATCTGATAATGGGTTGATACAAGTAACCGTCTTTCTTTTATTCTTCTGTGTTTCAGAAAAAAAAATTAATCAAGTTTTATTCTAAATAAGTTTCTTAAATACTGAGCCAAAATTTTTGCCTCTGGAGTGTACACAATTATGATGAAAATTCTGAACAAGTTTCATTAATATTTAGCACAAATTGTGGTCTCCAGACTGTTAATGGTGAAGTTGTCAAAATCCAATGACACATAGCTATGACAGATTACAGTCACTTAAGATTTACAAGAACTCACCATGAGCAAATTGTGCTTAGGTGAGCTACTATAAAACTGGGAACAACCATAATGTTTATATTTGAGAAGAAAGGAAGAGCTAAGCCAGCACAAATCATAATGATTAAAGACTAAATGTAAAAGCTTCACATAATAATATAATATCTTTTTAATATAATTTGAGCCACAGATATGTGCTTTGTATGGGATACTGAATCATCTTTACCATCTCTTGATCTTCCTAAAGGGTTGTATGAAGTCATTCACATAACAAATCAACAAAACCCTATTCAATGTGCAATTGACTAACCCACCCACTGACTCCTTTGGCCCCCGCCCATTGACTCTGGAAGTTCCGCTTTGAATTCTAATGGCATTAATTTGCAAAATTTGTGACCAATAGGATGTTACAAATAAGTCAAATGGTTGCTTGGAGATCTAAACATCATAAGTACAGCTTGAATTAGCTGTGGTTACCATGTTTAGGTCGCCAATCAAACAATCAAAGGATTGAAGGTCCTGAAAATTGCCATGTTTTGAGCATTTAGACCACACAAAAGGTGATAAAGAAATTCAAATCCTGATACCTGTATAACATCTATCTTAAAACCTGTTTACAGACAAAAAAATTTAAGACTGGTCCAAATTGAAAAAAGTCAACACCACAATTTTATATTTTTAGTTGAAAAATATATGACATATAGGGTAAAAAACAGCGTGAAAAAAGAATAAATTGCTTGTTACAAGAAATTTTTCCTTTTCTCACAATGTTTTCCTTAAAAAGCAGTTTTTGTGGAGAGTTTAGAGTCATTTCAGTCGTTTGAAATTTTAATATGAGACTACTATAGCGATAACTATCTTTAGGTTTCTAAATACTTATTTTTCAGAATGAGTTTTGTATGCAGATGCCTGAACCTCAACTGAAAATTTTTAAAGGATTGAGGTTAGTTATCAACCTCAGATGAAAAAGTTACAAAATTCCAATGAAAATGAATTGAGAGTTACCATCCTTGATTGTACAGTTTATACTTTCATTCTTAACCTATTATCAGACAGCCAATTTTTAGACTGGTCCAATTTGAAATGACTTACAGATGACAATTCAAAGTTTAATTTTCATCTTTCTGAGTAAAAACATAGTGTTTAATGAAGAAATTGCTTATTTTACACATTTGTTTCCCGTGTTGTTTTTCTGAAGGGGTATCAAAAAGCCTCATTGTGTGGGAATGGGCTAAACTATAAGCTTATAATCACATTTGTACAATGTCAGGTTTGATTGACAGGTTAAGGGACTTGAAAATAAGTATGTCATATTTAGTATAAGCATCTACATTTTCATTTAACCCATTCCTACCCAATCCCACTCTATAAGCATCTCACGAAAAAAGCTTTGGTAAACATTGTGGACAATAAAGAAATTACTTGCAACAAGCAATTTCCTCTATTATTGAAACATTTCTATTCTATAAGGCAAAGATTTTCTAAATTCCAGCTATTTGAAATTGTTATCTGCAACTTCTTTCAATTTGAACCAGTCTAAGATTTTGTCATGTTGTAATGGATTAAAGGGCCAGTTTTAACTTGTTTAGAAAACTTAAAAAGAAAAAAGAGTTTGGAAAAAAAATGGAAAATCAAGAAACTGATTGTCACAAGCAATTTTGTCATTTTTTCACATTCTTTCTACTAAGAATAACAGATATATCTAAAATTATGAAAAAGAAACTTGGAACTATCATCTTGAAATTCTTCAAATTGAGACCAGTTGAAAAACAGATAAAGTCATCCATAAATAGATCATTTGATCATCAATCTAACACAATCCCACTCAAATCCCACTTTTCAACGACCCTCAAGGAAAATCAATGTTAACCACTTGTCCTTTCTTCAGCTACAAGCTTTCTTTGTCATGCTTTAAACTACTCTAAAATTCAACTCTACGCACCCTAGAGAGCCATGCTTCGTACATTCTGTCCCATAGATCTAACACTTGTGTCTCTATTTGAGTATTGTTGTCATCACTTGGACCATTCACTATGTCCTTCACCTGTGGTAAATTGACAAAGATTAAAAAAAATAACTTTTTGAATTTATAGAAATCGACTGTGCAACAAGAAATTTCACCATTTCAAGAAATATTGCTACCCTTAAAGACAAAGAATTTTGAAATCTTATCAAGTAAATGTTTGCAACTTATTTGAATTATAGACCAGTATGAAAATTAACATTTAACCCATTCCAACACAAGATGATTTTAGACCAGTCAAAATTCAAAGAAGTTGCAGACAACAATTTTAAGTTGATAAAATTTTCAAAATCTTTGTCTTTTAGGGTAGAAAATATTGTGGATAATGAAGAAATTGCTTGTAATAAGCAATTTCATCATTTTCCACAGTATTAAGGGGCTTTTAAAAGCGTCATTGTGTGGCCATGGGTTAAATCGTGGCAGATGGTGTACCTAACTACTGTTTCCTGTTATTTCTAATTCTACAACTTTAGTCTAAGACACCACCTGCTCATCCCATATCTGGGCACTAATTGTTGTTTGCCCATCATGAAATACAAACATTTCATGTCATGTTTACTTTTATCACTTTCCTGAAAGAGTGGTGGACTAGCTGGGAACTTAAACCATTCCCATGTAATGACAAATTGATGACTAAAAAACAACCAGGAAAACATTGTATGAAATGAAACAAGAGGCCCATGAGGGCCTGAGACACTCTACTGGTTATCAAGTTTTCAATCAAAGAAATCTGATATTTAGGGAAGTTAATAACTCAAAGAAGAATGAATTAAGAAAAAAAAACTTATCCCCTTTATTATTTTGAGCAACAATCCTCAAGGCTCCTTTTCCCATGTTTCATGACGGATCCACTCCATTTCAAAAAGAAAGTTACCTTATGACCCTACAATCATCCTGTGAAATTTTCATCAGAATCTGACAATAATTGTGGACTTTATCACATAAACAGGATTGTTTTCAATGAAAATCAATAAGGCCCCTTTTCCTGTGTTTTCTGATGGATCAATTTCATTCCAAAAGGAACTTTCCTTACAACCCTACAATTGTCCTGTGAAATTTAAAAGACAATTTGATAATGATTGTGATCTTCATTACATACACAAGAATATTTTGAATGATAATCTGTAAGGCCCCTTTTCCTGTGTTTCAAATGCCACAATTATTCCATGCATCTTTGAAGAGAATCCAACAAAACTGTTGACTTTGTGATAATAAAGATATTAAAATCAAGTTCTCATAAGGCCCCTTTTCCCGTGATATCTTACTGTTGGTTTTATCATTCTGTGAAAGTTGAAGTGAATCCGATGAAATATTGGGACTACATTATGTTTATTAGAATATTTGAAAAAAAAATCATATGGCCCCTTTTTACATGATACTTGATGGATTGTACCCAGTTCTTAAAAGAACCATTTAAGTGATTGTACAATCATTCAGTGAAATTTTTAAGTGAATCCCTAGAATTCAAGGGACATCATTGTGTTAACCAGAATATTTAAGAAAGTTTTTCATCAGGCCCCTTTTTATGTGACACTTGCCATAATCAGTTCCACTGTCAAAATCAACAATTGGAATGATGGTACAATCAATCTGTGTAATCTGTGGAACTTATTGTGTTAATGAGTTTATAGTGAAATCTTCATAGGGCCCCATTTCTCATGATACTTTACAGAACAAACCAAATTTCAAAACGAACAGTTCTAATGAAGGTACAATCATTCTTTAAAAGTTAAAGAGAATCAATGGAAACAGTGGACTGAATTGTGTCAAGAATTTTTGTTATAAAATATTCATAAGGCCCCTTTTTCCCGTGAAACTTAACAAATCCGACCCAATGTACAAAGGAACAATCCTAATGATAGTTTGAAGAAAATGATAAAGACTGAGGACTTTAATGTAATAATGATGTTTTGTGATAAAATTTCTATAAGGTCCCTTTTCTTGTGTCACTTAACCAATCAGACCTAATTTACAAAGGAACAATCCAAATTATGGTACAATCATTCAGTTAAAGTCTTAGGAGATTCTGATAAAGACTGAGGACATTCTTGTGTTTATGAGGATTTGGTAATAATTTTTCATACAGCCCCTTTTCCTATGATACTAGACAGATCAGGCCCAATTTGGAAAGAAACAATCCTAATGATGGTACAAACATTCTGTGAAAGTTTGAACAGAATCCGATGAAAGCTGCAGACTAAAATTAAATTTTCATAAGGATCCTTTTCCTGTGATACTTGAAGGATCAGGTCTCATGTCAGCATCAACAAACGTGATTATTGTACAATGATTCTGTGAAGGTTTGAATAAAATCCAATGAAAGCTCTGGACTTGGTTACAAGGATTATAGATAAAATTCTCAAAAGGCCCCATGATACTAAACAGACCACGCCTAATTTGAAAAGAAAGAATCCTCATGATGGAACAATTATTCTGTGAAAGTTTAAACAGATTCTAATGAAAACTGTTGACTTTATTGTGGTACAAGGATTTTAAAATTGGATTTCATAAAGCTCCTTTTCCTGTGATACTTGACAGATTAGGTCTAATGTCAACATCAACAATCATTATTATTGTACAATTATTCTGTGAATGTTTGAAGAAAATCCGATGAAAGCTCTGGACTTGGTATCAAGGATTTATAAATAAAACTTTCATAAGGCCCCTTTTCCTGTGTTTCTTCACAGTTCAAACCCTGTTATGAAAAGAAAGATAGTTATGACCTTCCAATCATTCTGTGAAAGTTTCAACAAAATATGATCAAAGCTGTGGGCTTCATTGTGCTAACAGGGTTTTATTAATTGAATTTTCAAATAGCCCCTTTTCCCATGTTACTTGTTGGATCTGAACCAATTCCAAAGGGAACTCTACTTACAAAAGTATAATTATTCTGTTTGAGTATAAAGACAATCCCATGAAATCTTTGGACTTACAAGCATTAATTAAGATTTTTTAAATTGAATTTTCCTAAGGCCCCTTTTCCTATGTTTCTCAATGGATCAGACCCCATTTGAAAGGAACAATCCTTATGATGGTACAATCATTATGTGAAAGTTTAAAGTTGATCAGGTGAAATCTAGGGCCATGATGAGTTAACTAAGATTTTTTTATTAAATTTTCATAGGGCTCCTTTTCCCATGAAACTTAATGGATCAAATGTACTTACGAAGGAACAATCCATTTAAGGTAAAAATCATTCTGTAAAAGTTTGAAAAGAATTTGTTGAAAATTGTGGACTCGATTGTGTTTACAAGGATTTTTTAAATCTAATTTTTAGCGGGCCCCTTTTTCCCATGGTCCTTGACTGATCATACCAAATTTTGAAAGGAACAATTCTTATGATGGTACAATCATTCTGTGAAAGTTTGAAGAGAATCCCTTGAAAATTGTTGACACTAGATTATTAATGAGGATTTTTATGTAAATTTTCATCAGGCCCCTTTTCCTATGTTTCTTGACGGATCGTACCCAATTTCAAAAGGAACAATCCTAATGATAGTACAATCATTCTGTGAAAGTTTGAAGAGAATCCGATTTAAACTGTTGACTCCAGAATGTTAACTTATTTCTTAAAAGATATTTCCATTAAATTTTCATGAGGCCCCTTTTCCAGTGTTTCCTGATGGATCTGACCCGATCCCGAAAGGAACAATCCTTAAGATTGTACAATCATTCCGTGAAAGTTTGAATACAATCTGATGAAAACTGTGGACTCTAGAGTGTTAACGAGGATTTTTTAGTTAAATTTAAAAAAGCCCCCTTTTCCCGTGTTTCTTAACGGATCATTCCAGTTTTCAAAAGGAACAATCCTTATGATGGTACAATCATTCTGTGAAAGTTTGAAGAGAATCCGATGAAAACTGTGGATTATAGAGTGTAAACGAGGATTTTTTAATTAAATTTCAATTAGGCCCCTTTTCCCATGTTTCTTGATGGATCTGACCCAATTTTGAAAGGAACGATCCTTATGATGATACAATCATTCCGTGAAAGTTTGAAGGGAATCCAATGAAAACTGTGGACTCTAGAGTGTAAACAAGGAAAAGTTTAACGGACAGACGAACGGACGGACGCCAGACAGGAAAAAAACATCACAATAGCTCTAGTGGCCTTTGGCTGTTGGGAGCTAGATAGAGGATAAAAAGGTAAAGGGGTATAATTCTTACAAAATTGCATTTAGAGTTAGTCTCCTGATAGTTAAGTTTATTCTTTTGATAGTAAAATTATATTCCAAGCTTAAATTAATGCTTTCAGTAATGCTAAAAAAATGTGAAAGTTTATTGCACCACAATGACAACAACAACATTGCTATGGAATTACCCTGTTTTTTCTCTGACATAAAATGAATTCAAATTGTGTGAAAATAAAATAGAACTTAACACTTTCCTGTTCAATCCCTGGTTTTTACGTCTCTGTGGATTAATAATTGAGAAAACATTGTAGAAAAAGAAGAAATTGCTTGCAACAAGCAATTTCTTCTTTTGCCCACAATATTTTCTACCCTATTGATAGGTTATTTTTCAAATCAAATTCACATTTAATTTTCGTCTGGAAAAACTTTTTGATTTGGACAGGTCTCAAACTTAAAAACGAAAGACACTGAGAAGGCTGAGCATCAACACATTGCTTTAAGATTGATAATCTAAACTATTGGTTAGTACCCATAGAGAGCATAGGTAGGACTCTGATCAGACTTCATGGATGGACATGTTTAACATTGGATATGTAATGCATTGATTGAACCAATTCTCACAAAATCCCTCTTTTTGACAACCCTTGAGAAAAAAGCGTTGGAAAACATAAGATATGAATAAATTGCTTGTGACAGGCAATTTCCTCATTATCCACTATGTTTCCTACCCCAAAAGACAAAGAGTTTTAAGATCCCATCACTATGAATTCTCTTCTGTATTTTATTTCCAATTTGGACCATCCTGAAAAAAGTTCGCTTGGTAATGGGTTAAAAATATAATATCATTTAACCTATTACCAGATGACAGTTTTTAGACGTGTCCAAATTCAAAGAAGTTGCAGACAACAATTCTTAATTGGAATTATAAAAATCTGTCACCTAGAGTAGAAAACATTATGGATAAATAAGGACTTGCTTGTAACAAGCAATTTCTTCATTTCCATAAATGTATTTGAAAGCCTTTTCTTAAGGGGCGTAAAAAGTGCCATTGTTTAGGAAAAACTCATTCTTGGTTTCAAAAAAATATTTTAAAATTTATCTTAAAATTCAAAGCTGTGATTTTTCTTAGCAAAACCAATTTTATGAATACATTATCAAGCAATAACAATCTGATATCTTTATTCAGATTAATTCACCTCACAAAGAATCAAAATATCTTTTAACCAGACAAGAACATTTTGGACTGAAAAAATTTGCAGAAGTTGATTAAAGGTTGTCCTTAAAGGTTGAACACATTGTGGATGATTGAGGAATGGCTTGCAATAAGCAATTTCCTTTTTGTCCACAATGTTTTTAAAAGCTCTGTTTCCTGGGGGGTCAAAAAGAATAATTGTGTGGGAATGGGTTAAGATTGGTTGATACCTTTGAAGCTATCCAATTCCGTCCATACACATATGCATTTCCTACCATTGAGTCCATTGCTTCTTGAACATCTTGGTTGTTTGGTAGCCAACTGAAATACAAAGTTCAAATATGATTTGACAGTTTTTCATTTAACTCATTCCAACACAATCCCGTTTTTTTATGCCCCTAGAGAAAAGACTTGAGGAAAACAAGGTAAAAAATAAAGTAATTGCTTGTTACAAGTAATTTCTTCATTGTCAACTATGTTTCTACTTAAAAAAGAACAATTGTAGTCTGCAACTTCTTCGAATTTGGACTAGTCTAAAAATTGTGCCATGTGGTAATGGGTTAAAATAAGTTACTGGAGTAAATGTTTTTCAAAATATTTTTTTATTGAAAGATAGAAAATCTTTGGATAACACAAAACTTAACAAAGCTGGTTAAGCATAACCCAAAATTTCATTCAGCTGCCCAATTTTTTTGTTATTTTCAGATAAATGCTATTTTCAGATAACATGTACACCTAACTTTTTCTATTGCCATACAATTTGCATGAACTGAATCAATATAGTTAAAATATTGTGAGGAAAGAAAAAAAATTGCTAGTTACAAGCAATTTCTTTATTTCTCCCAATGATTTCTGTTCTATATAGCTTTCATTGTGTAATTTCAAGGCTTTTTAGATGTTGTATTCAATTTCCTTCAATTTGTACCAGTCATAAATATTGTCTACATGTAATGGTTACATCTTGAAAAGTGACATTACAAAGTATTTTTATAGAAGGTATGCAAAGTAGTATTCAAAGTAGAAAACAATCTGTACTGAATCAAAATCCTGGAGAAACAACCAAAAGTCATTTACAGACAATAGAAGAATTATTTAGAGGTTAATGGCTAGTTAGATAAACATGCAGGAATTATTAACAACTTGCTATTACTAAATAAAACAAAGAAGTTTGCAGTGATCACCGTCTATGGTTTGGAATAGTAATTAATAATAAACAATTTTTTCAAACAACATGGATACTTTGCAAATTTGAAATTTGCAAATCAACGTGGACATGGCAACACTGCTGAACCCTGCAGTACAAGGCAGCATTGCCGTGCCGTGATTCAAACCTTGTAAGAGTCAAAAATGCTATCTGTAACTGTTCCCCATTAGGGCTGAAATGGTGGTAGTTACTGCTGTAGTAGAGCAAATTCAACATATAAATAGAATTTTTAAATATATTTGTAAAGACAATCATACGCACATGCACCTACATGCACCTGAGGTCGTTAAACCATTACCAAATGACAAAATTTTAGACTGATCCAAATTGATAGGAGTTGTAGCCAACAATTTAAATTAATGAAATTCTAGATATTTCAATTTTTTGACTTGAAAATGTTGTGTAAAATGAAGAAATTGCTTGTTGCAAGCAATTTCTTCATTTTGCACAATGTTTTCCCAATTGCTTTTCTTGAGGGGCTTCAAAAAGGTTCACTGTGTAGGAAGGAGTTTAGAAGAAAAAGTTTAACTTACTTGGCCATTTCTGGATGCAGCGTCTCATTTAATAAGTTACTAGTAGTTTTAACCAGGTACATGCTTTCTTGTTGGACCTATCAAATATCATGTACAATATAGTATTATCAAATATTCAAAATGATGTTTTTTTACCAGACAGCATATTTTAAACTTGTTCAAATTGAAAGGGGTTACAGACAACAATTTAAAGTTCATGAAATTTGAGACTTTTTCAACCTTCTGGTTAGATAACATTGTTGAAATGAAGAAAATGCTAATGACAAGCAATTTCTTCAATTTCCATTATGTTTTCAAAGGCTTTCTTCATTGTGTGGAAAGGGTAAATCTTCAAGGAATCATTTCTTTTTCATACTTGTTGTCTACTTCTTGCTCAGATCTTTTCATAAAGAGTAGTTCCTTTGGTTTGATAAAATCTTTTTAGTGCATACAGCAATTGAATAATAAAGTTTTCAAAGCAACCTTGTCAAAATTGTCTGTGGTAAGTAAGTTTATTTATACTTGCCAAAACATTCTACTAAAACCCATGCACTATTTACCCTTGTCATGCTGTATAAAATACCTTACTGAATTGCCATAAAATCAAAGGGCTGAAAGCACTGATGGAACTTGTTCAATAATCAATATCCATTTTAGAAATCAATTCCATCAACAGCTCTGACAGGAAAAGTACAAGCAGGAGGTGTAGACCAAGATCAGACTACACTTATGTGCAGGCTGATCTTTGTGTATGTCTCCTGCCAAAACCAGAATAGTCTGGGTTCAGCATGACAAGGGTTAAATGCCAATTTTTAACCTCAAGTACAACTGCCTGTTGGAGAAAGGGGGCGGGCCAGTTGAGTCAATGGGCGGGGCTAGCAATCTGTCAATTAACACCCAACCCCTTCTTCAAAGAAGACAGTGATCCTAATAAATGCCTGGCATTTAATAGAATTTTACTGTATTTGAAATTTCACGTTAGTTTTCTTATTCCTTTAAACTGCATCAATATTGACTAATATTCTTTAACAGCAACTTTGTCACTGTATGAAAGGGCAATCAGAGAAGGGAATTATTTATTTACCCTTTCCTGTACAAATCTGGGATTTTACGTTACTGTTATTTAGTACTTGTAAAAATATTGTGGAGAAAAAAGAAATTGCTTGTAACAAGCAATTTCTCTTTTTCCCACAATATTTTTTTCCACTTAGGATAGTTTAACTTTAAATTACATCCAATTTTTATTGTCGTCTGTAACCTCTTTCAATTTGAACCAGTTTGAAATTTCATAAAACAGGAAAGGGTTAATTGAAGTTCAACTGTGAACTTGCCCTCTTACCTCTGTAATCCCAAAAATAATGCAAACTACCTTTGGTCATGAGCAACATTAGCCCTTGTCATGCTGTATAAATTTCCTCATTGAATTACCGTAAAATCAAAGGGTTGGAAGCACTGGTAGAACGTGTTCTTATAGAAATCAATTTCATAAATGAGTCTGGCAGGAAAACTACAAGCAGAAGGTATAGATCAAGATCAGACTGCACTTATGTGCAGGCTGATCTTGGTCTACATCTCCTGCCAAAACCGGAATATTCCAGGTTCAGCATGACAAGGGTTAATATCTGAATAAAGTTTCATTATCATAGATAACCCTTTCCAGTTTGTCAAATTTTAGACTGGACAGAATTGAAAGAGGTTGCAGACGACAATTTCAATTGGATATAATTTAAATTGAAACCACCCATTGTGGTAGAAAATATTGTGGGAAAAGGAGAAATTGCTTGTAACAAGCAATTTCTTCTTTTTCCACAATGTTTTCTCAAGTATAAAATCACAGCAATGTAAAAACCTGGATTTGTACAGAAAGGGTCAAAATGATTTTTGATTTAAAGCATGGAAGCATAAGTCTACAGATTACTGATTAGACCGACTTTTACAATCTAAATGCGTTGTTGTTTTTTTACCTGTACTGCGAAAAATATACTAAATACCACACCACCAACCAACAACAACAATATAAACAGGACACTTGTAGCCGAGTCAAGGGAAGATTCCAGAATGGATATGATCTGTAAATAAAACAGTTAACTCCTCTTACAACAATACTTAACCCATTACCAGATGGCAAAATCTTAGACTGGTCCAAGTTGAAAAGAGCTGTAGACGACAATTTAAACTTAATGAAATTTTAGATTTTTCTAAAACTTTTGTGGTGGAAAATATTGGGTAAAATGAAGAAATGGCTTTTTACAAGTAATATCTACAATTTTCACAACATTTTCCCACTTGTTTTGCTTGAGAAGAGTCAAAAAGTTTCATTATGTGGGAAAGGCTTAAGGGACAAAGGAAACAAGCCTTGCTTGATACTACCAGTAGCTACATATTTGTGCCAATTATTTGCAAAGTCTGATTTAAATATTCACTATGCACTTCATGGTTTAGCACTGGTTTATCAATATCTTTGCTTAACCCTTTCCCACACAATCCTGCTTTTCTACGCACACATTTGAAAAAAATACTTTAGAAAGGCATTGTGGAAAATTAAGAAATTGTTTAGTACAAGCAAATTCTTCATTATCCACAATGTTTTCTTACCAATAGTTAAAACAAGAGCACTGCCTACTGGTGCCTACACTTGGCTGTTGGGTGCTGGATAGTGGACAAAATGCATCTAGAGTTATCCCCCTTGATAGTATAGGTTGCTCTTTTGATAGTAAACAAGTGTGCCAAGTCTCAAGTGAATGCCTTTAGTAGAACCAGAGATATCACAAAAAGTCAAAGTTTTTGGACAACAACAACAAAGGTAACACAAAGGCTATAGCAATACCTTGGGTTTTCTGCTAAAACAGCCGAGTTAAAAATCCAAAATTTCATTGGCTTGAAATTGTCATCTGCAACTTCTTTTAGTTCACAAGCAATTTCTTCTATTCCCACGATGTTTTCAAGAAAATTACATGGCTGGAGATATTTCCCTGGGTACCTATTACCACACAATCCCTCATTATTTTTTAAGACAAAGAGCTTTGGAAAACATTATGAGAAAAGAAGAAATTACTTGTAACATGCAATTTCTTCTTTTCTCACGATGTTTTCTACACCTTTTAGTCCTTTTTTTTTCTTTTTTTTTCAATTTAAATCATGCTAGTTTGGTTGTCTGCAACTTTTTTCAAATTTGACCAGTCTATAATGTTGTTGTTGGGAATGGGTTGAATAGACAGAACTACATATAGAGGGGACAATTAGGATCTTAGAATGAAATGTTAGAATAATACTTCCCTAAAACTTGTGTTGTTGGTATTCAATAAAATGGTCTTGTCAAGACGATTCAAATGAGTAGTCACAGCATAGTTTCTGTCAGAAATAGTTGTTTTGGAAAGGCATTACCCTCAGTAAAAGGCCAAATCCAGGACTTTATATTTCATACCATTTTTCTGTTGTTGTTTTTTCTCTCCCCAAAAGAATTTTTTGTTAACCCATTACCAGACAACAAAATTTTGGAATGGTCCAAATTCAAAGCAGTTACACACAACAGAATACCATGATGGAATGTTAAAACTCTTTGTCTTTCTTGGAAAAAACAATGTTTTCCGAAGGGGTGTTAAAAATCATGGTTGTGTAGGAATGGGTTGATATACCTTGATAAGTGACAGAAAGTGAGTTGATTTTTGAAAGAAATAATTTTCAGTCATTTCCATCCTCCAAAGGGCACAGACTGACTTCACCAAACATTGCTGATTACAGCATTGAGAAAAACACATAAATTTTTTAACCCAGTACCAGATGACAAAAATTTGAGACTGGTCCAAGTTGAAAAGGCTTGCAGACAATAATTTAAAGTCAATGAAATTTTAGATTTTTTCAACTTTCTTGTTGGAAAAATTTCATCTTTTTACACAATATTTTCTTAATTCTTTATCTTGAGGGAAGTCAAAAAGCATCATTGTGTGGGAATGGGTTAAATGACAAGTCTCATTTGAGACATAATTGTAATATTTTTAGAAACCTAGATACATACCGGATATCAATTCAAAGTTCTATTTGCTATATTTTATTTTAATTGTTACCTAAACACTTAAAAATTTCAACTCCAGTGGAAATTGATTTATAGGAATTTATGTAAAATTTCATGAAAATTTATCAACATTACCCAATGACATAAATTTAGAAAAGTTTCCAAATACCTTCTGATCTCCCTTTAACACCATCCTGGCCACACCTCTCAGCCATTTTGGCATCAATACATCTTTTCTGACTCGGATCCAGTTGCCTAGTGACTGTCTGATGGCCTTGACCTTGTTTCCCATTGGGCCTTCATCACTTCCTAATGTTACCCCTGAAAATTCAATATGAGAATTCATTATCTTATCTGTTGTGTGTTATTATTACCTTTTGATACTGATCTCTATTACAAACTAGAAAGAAAACCAGGGACAGCATGTTGACCCTGTCAAATATTTGAACTTTACCAACTATGACCTTGACCTCAGAGCTATAAAATAAAAAATGTACCAAATGGCACTTCTATGAAACCCTTCCTGTTCAATGCCTGGATTTTGCATCCCTGTGAATTTTTAATTGAGAAAAAATTGTGGAAAGAAGAAAGTGCTTGTAACAAGCATTTTCTTCTTTTTTCCAAAATATTTCCTACCCTACTGAATTGTTGTTTTTCAGATTAAATCCACTTTAAATTTTTGTCTGCAAAACCTTTGAATTTGGTCAGATCTAAAATTTTGCAAGACAGATTTGGGTTAAAGATTATGAACGATTGTGCAAGGTTATTTTGAGGTCCAACTGTAAATGTAGGAGATATGCTACTGACAAAATCCGACAAATTGATGCACATCCACCAACTTAGAATTTTGACAACTATGTTTCCCACACCACAAGCGGGCTCAACAAAGACAATACTTTCTAGAGATGCTGTTCAAATTTAGTGCCAGTTGATCTTGATATAGAAAAAGCATGCAATATTCTTCGCAATGGATTCTAAAATAAGATTAAGCAAATCAAAAATTTAAAATTAGATTCATTATTATAAGTATCAATAATAATACTCTCTTTCAGCATAAACAATTGTTGTTAGAAGGACTGGTCTTAATTGGTCCTAACCCTTTCCCACACAAGCCCTTCTTTGTATGTCCCTCAAGAAAACAAGAGGACCATGATGGTCCTAGATCGCTCACCTGAACTGCCTGCTTTTAAAAAAATGCAATTAGAGACAAATAACTATAATCAGTTTCATGAAGATAGAGGCAAAACTGTGACTTCTATATTGTAAACAAAGAAATTGTCATTACGGCCCCTTTTCCTGTGTTATCCTATAGAACCTTCCCATAATCTATAAGGTTCATCTCTATGACCTTACAAGTATCCTGACCAAGTTACATGACCATGAGCCAAAATTATGACCTCTAGAGCGTTAATTAAGAAATTGTCATTAAGGCCCCTTTTCCTGTGTTTTCCAAAAGTACCTTCCTGTAATCAATAGGGTTCATCCTTGTGACTAAACAATTATTCTGGCCAATCTTCATGAAAATTGAGCAAAAATTGTGGTCTCTAGAGTGTAAACGAAGAAATTGTCATTAAGGCCCCTTTTCCTGTGATTTCAAAAAGAACCTTCTCATAATCAATAGGCTTCATCCTTATGCCTTAAGTATTATGCTGGACTAGTTTCATTAAGATTGAGCCTGAATTGTGGCCTCTAGACTTTAAACAAAGAAATTGTCTTTAAGACCCCTTTTCCTGTGTTTTCCGATAAAAACCTTTCCATTATCAATAGGGTTAATCCTTAGTCTGACCTAACAATTATTCTGACCAAGATTCATGGAGATTGAGCCAAAATTGTGGCCTCTAGAGTGTAAACAAAGAAATTATCATTAAGGCCCCTTTTCATGTGTTTTTCAATAGAATCCTCCTATAATAGATAGGGTTCATCCTCATGATCAAACAATTGTTCTGACCAAGTTTCATGAAGATTGGGCTATATTTGTGGACTCTAGAGTGTAAACAAAGAAATTGTCATTAAGGCCTCCTTTTCCTGTGTTTTCAAACAGAACCCTCCCATAATCAATAGGGTCCATCCTCATGACCTAACAATTATTCTGACCAAGTTTCATGAAGATTGGGTCAAAACTGTCGTCTCTAGAGTGTAAACACTTCAATTGTTGACGCCGCACGATGAACGACACACAAAACATTCAACAATCACAAAAGCTCACCATGAGCATGTTGTGCTCAGATGAGCTAAAAAGCTTTTGAAAACATTGTGGACATAGAAGAAATTGCTTGTTTGAAGCAATTTTTTCAATGTCCACAATGTTTTTATACCCAAAGCACAAAGAGTTTTAAAATTTCATCAACCTATTTTGTGGTCTGCATCTACTTTCAATTTAGACCAGTCTAAAATTTTCTCATGTGGGAATGGGTTAGAATTGGAAACAATAATTCTATGGTTTAAGGCATCAGCTTTTAAAAAGGAGAGATTTTGACATTTCAACGTTATGGAAAAACAGAATAATCCTACCTCTCAGTGAACAGTAGCATATCATGCAAGATCCATGCACAGCTAAGGGTTCTTGATGGACAAGAGGATCCTAACTTATTACTAAACAACATGTCAAAATAAGAGATGCAGATGAACATTTTTAAGTAAGTATGATTTAGAAAAGATGGTTTTTGACAGAAAACAAAAAGACAATGATGGTCCTAAGTTGTTCACCTGAGTCAACTCATTTTTGGTATAAACTTGACCAAGATATTATGCAGACAAAGATTCTTACCAAATATCAAGACATTTTTGCCAAAAATGTGACCTCTTCAGTGCACACAAGGTTTTTCTAAGATCTGACCTAGTATCCTAGTTTTTGACCCAACATGACCCAATGCTAAACTTGTCTGAGGTTTCATGAACACAAACATTCTGATCAAGTTTCAAGACATTTGAGCAAAAGTGGCTGCTAGAGTGCACATGTTGACATAAGACGACCGATGAAAGACGGACGACAGACACAGCTAGATCACAAAAATTCACCTGAACACAAAGTGATCAGGTGAGCTAAAAAACACTTAGTAAAACTACATTACATTGTAGTAATACTACATTTATATATGAATGTCCTTCACCTTATATTTTTTCAGGAGAAGACTTTTGAACTTGTTCTTACTGGGCTTTTTCTTAAAGTTTTGAACTCTTAGGAGGGTCATGTTTTATCCAAGGGCTATAATTTCAGCAAACTTGGTAGAGAACCATATGGTTTTTGCTTTATTAGAAACATTGATGCCATAGACTTCATACACTGGGAGGGAAAGACTTTTGAACATGGTCTAATTGACCATTTTAACAAACTTTGGAAACCTAGGGAAGGGTTGTTTTTTTTTTACCTTAGGTGAATAATTAAATCAAAACTGGTAGACAACAATGCTACACTCTATGCTACCTTCAGCCTGATACAAAAGAAGAATTTTATACAAATTAGCATTTTTCCCTATTTTGGACCCCTAGGAAAGGGCTCTTTTTGACTGTAGTGGCAAGTATTTAGGTAAAATAGTGTAAAAACATCTAGTAATGCTCCATACCAAAAATGAATGTCCTAGGCTTTATAGTTTAGGAAAAGTCTTTTCAATTTGCTCCGATTAAGCATTTTTCCAAACTTTGTACCTCCAGGGTTGGGCAGTTTTTGACCCCAGGGGTATGACTTTAGCAAAACATGTTGTAGTTTCTAAAAAAAGATATTTTAAGATAGACTAAATTTCACATTTTGAAATGAACTGGCAATCAGAATTTTTAATAGAATTCTTCAAATCTTCAGCTTGATCAACTTAATGGTTAAGAAGGAGAAGATTTATAAAGAAATTATTGATGAATACACAGGGAGACAGATGATTGACAATAACAGATCACAATAGCTCACCTTGCACTTTGTGCACGGGTGAGCTGAAAAGCTTAAAAATGCTTGAAAATTTGAAATAAATTGCACACTTGCAGTTTCAACTTTTCCCTCCCTATGTTGGTGTAGGGGTGTCTTTTTTTTTTAAATTCAAATACTCATTGTGAAAAAAACAGGGATAGCACATCAAAGGATTAAACAAACAGGAGCAAATCCTTGCAAATTTTAATGTTGAGTTACCTGAATCGGTGGTGTATCTTGATCCTTTAATAGTGAATATATTTTTTGAATCACAACTTGATACAAGTGACAATATATTTCGAATTCCTTATTTACCATAATTATTGAAAGTATAGGTATATCTAAATCTACTAAGTAACCCATTCACAAACAACAGAATTTTAGAATGGTCCAAGTTCAAAGATTTTGTAGATGACAGTTTCATCGTGATAGATTTTTAATTAGTCTCAAGAGACCAAATGGTACAACTAGAACGTGGAGAGCAGTAGCCCCAATTTCCCAAAACTGTCTTTAGCCCATCTGGAAGCATACAATTGTAACTGTTCTGTAAACAAACCGTTTTCGATTATTGCTGCTATATAGTTAACACATACATTTCTCTAAATAAGTCAAAGTTTAGTTTTAAGTGCATTCAATAAAGGGGTGAATATTCACTTCATTTGCCTAAATAGGAAAATATTAATTGAACTTTACAACTAAAGAATAGCAAAGTAGAGTAAAGGAAAAACATCAGTTGTCATGTGATAAAAACAAGCTATAGGTGTACCATTTGTGTCATATGACTAACCCATAAGTTGATTAACTCTTTCCTGTACAATCACTGGTTTTAATGTCCTTGTGATTTTATACTTGAGAAAACATTGTGGGAAAAGAAGAAATCACTAGTAACAAGCAATTTCCTCTTTTTCCACAATATTTTCTACCCTACTGAATGGTTATTTTTCAAATTAAATCCACTTTAAATTTTCGTCTGCAAAACCTTTGAATTTGGACAAGTCTACAAAATTTTAAAACAGTAAAGGGTTAAGTAATTGACCTTCCCATGCACCAGAGGAGTCACATAAAAAAATTTTTGAACCACATCATTTGACCCAAAGCTTTATGGGAAGAATGCAAAACATTTAGGAACTGGGTTTCTTGCAAACAAAAGAGTCAAGTGAAACTAGAGCTGTCGCCCTCAAGGGCTGACGAGAATACCCCCCCCCACCGCTAAAAAGGCTTTTCTATGAAGGAGTGGAATTTGAAGGGGCATTTTATGACCCCTTTTTAAGTAGGAGTGGAAAAGTAGCAATTGTGTATGTAATTATGTTTTCAGCTTCTCCCCCCCCTCCATCCCCATCCCCCCCCTGATCGCGTCTTTCTTTTGCAAGTCTCACTTTCCAACACTTCTGACCCTTGAAAGCTATGTACCAAGTATTAGACAGGACGGAACTGTTCAGTTAATTGTTAATTGTAAATGACTTACAGCGTTTTGATGTCAAACATGTATATATATACAAGATGATGTTACTTACCAAATTTGGTAACTCCCCTTATGGTTACTGAGTTTTGCAATTTTAAATTTTGACTACTCCCCCCCCCCATTAAAAAGTTCAAAATGGCATAACTCTGAAACTAACGACTGGATCAAGATGAAAATTGCAGGTGCACAACTTCATATGATAGGAAACAACCTGATAAAATTTCAGCAAAATTGGTAAAAAAATGTGGGAGGTGAAGAGGACACAAAATTATGTCCACGGACGGACGGACGGACGGACAGACGGACAACCTGATTCCAGTATACCCCCCCATAACTTTGTTGTGGGGGGTATAAAAATAGAACCTGTATAATGACAGTGTGACAGTAGGAGACGATTCTTTTCCCTTTAGTCATTAATCACCTATCAAATCTATAAACCTGCATATTGTATCATTAAGAACTACAATTATTATCGCTGAAAAGTGATTATGATACTTTATCTGTATAGACCTCAATTTTACATTTTTAAAAGAAGTCTGTTTTTTGCACTAGGCAAGAGACTTCAATCACCATTCATATATTAGCAAATATCCTTTTTCAAATTACAATTTTCACAATATCTGTATAAGATATCACACTATGTTAGTTTTTCCACAAAGACACAAGAAGAAATTTCTCCAAAATTTGGTTCAAATTGGCCGAGTGGCTAGGGATGAGATGTTGCCATGGCAACAAGAGTTTTTATCAGATTTCAATTCTTTTGGGTATTTTTTGAGGGGTCCACCTAAGGAACATTTCTGTCAAATTTGGTTCAAATTGGCCTAGTGGTTCAGGAAAAGATGTCGTTTAAAGAAATTGTTGACGGACGACGCACTTCCTGCTCAGTAGAGCTTAAAAAGAGGATTAATTGCAGATTTATATATATTAATCCTTTTTAACTTCTAAAAAACTCTACTTTAAATACATCAATATTGATAACAACAAAGATTAATTGGAATTAATTGACTGGTACATTTGTATATACAATTATTTCATTCCCACAAGACAAAATTTTAGAATGTCCAAATTAACTGAAGCTGCTGAAGACAATTTCAAGCTGATTGAAATTCAAATATCTCTGTCAATTTTTTATAAAAAACAATGTGTAAAATGAAGAAATTTTTTGTAACTAACAACTTCTTCATTTTCCACATCGCTTTCCTGAGCTATTTTCTTGAGAGGCGTAAAAAGCAGGATTGTGTGGTAATGGGTTAAATAACCTCATTAAAACACCACAAATAGCTGGTATAAATCAGCACACTGAAGTGTTTGTGTTGGTTTCTTTCAAATTCCATATAACTTTTGTTTTACTGGACGAACCTATACTGGTAGTACAAGCAATTTGGTGCTTTGTCCCTTACAAGTTGTACCAATACTCTGTGTCTTTTTCATTTATTTTAGCAAACAAAATCACAAGGTGATGCTAGATGCAAAAATGAGACCTCTATACTTAACTCTTCACCAAACAGCAAAATTTTAGACTGGTCATAATCGAAAAGTGTTGCAGATGACAATTTAATGTTGATTTTTTACATTTTTTCAACTGTCTGGGTAGAGAGCATCATGGAAAATGAAGAAGCAATTTCTCCAATTTACACAATATGCTTACCCAATTGTTTTTCTTGAGGGGCTTCATAAAGTGTCATTGTGAGGGAATAGGACAAGGGATATTATTAGAATGAATAAAAAAAAATATTGTTCTTTGTTTCCATGTGAAATAGGCAGAACCTACACAGATCCCAAATAATTACCCCAGGATTATTATATGAACAAAGTAATTAGAAATCCTTGAAGATGTAGCATATCAAATATTAATGCTCCATGCTTTCTGGTTTCATAGCAGAAGTTTCTTAACCCTTGCCATGCTAAATTAAAAGTCCAATATAGAATTGCTTTAAAATAAAAGGACTGACAGTACTGGAAGATCTTAACAAGAGCACCGCCTGCTAGTGCCTACACTCAGCTTTTGGATGCTGGATAGTGTATAAAAGCACAAAATGCATCTAGAGTTATCCCCCTTGATAGTATAGGTTGCTCTTTTGATAGTGAACAAGCTTGCCAAGTTTCAAGTGCCTTTAGTAAAACCAGAGATATCACAAAATGTTAAAGTTTTCGCACAACACCAACAACAACACAATGACGACAATACCTAGGCTGTAGCAATACCTCCGAAAACAGCTGAGCTAATGAGGGTCAATATTCCCCTTGAAAGTTGATTATCTAAACAACTCTCGCTGAAATGGGACAAGCAGGTGGTATAGACCAAGATTGGACTGCACTTATCTGCAGGCAGATCTACGTCTGTACCACCTGCCAAAACAAGGTTCAGCATAACAATTGTTAAGAGTTCTTGTTTCTACGTAAAATGGTAAGATCCTATTAGGGGCCAAATATTATCCTATAGACATTACATGAAAGAATTTAGTAGAGAACCATTAGGAGATGCTTTGTACTAAGTATCAATGCTATAGGCTTTTTTTTTCAAAAGAAGAACAATCTTAACCCTAACAGTGATGCTTTCTGATGCCCTTCTTGAAATACAGAAATGAAGAAATTGCTTTGCACAAACAATTTCAACATTTTATACCATTTTTTCTACCCAGGAAGTCGAAAAAATCTAAAATTTCATAAACTTTAAATTGTCGTCTGCAACTCCTTTCAATTTGGACCAGTTTAGAAATTCGCTTTCTGGCAATATGTTAAAGATTTACTCCTTTGTTTCAATGTAAAATTGCTAATGCCTGAGGGGGGGGCAAAATTTTACCAAAGGGGAATCAGTAGAAAACCCTGATATAGGTCCAATACGAGACACCACATACTGAATACAAACTCTTGCTATTCTGGTTTCTGAGAAAAATACAGAATGTATTTCCTTACGATTTCGTTCTTTGGTTCTATGATAAATTGGCTCAAACAGATTATGAAAGAAAAATTTTGGCTCCCAATTTTCAAATTTCTAACTGTATTGCCTTCAAATACTTAAAAAGAAGGTGATTAAGCTGATTTTGTAATGAAAATGACTGTTCATAACTATTAAAAAGAGAAAGAAAGAAGCAAAGATATTTCGCTTCCAGGTCAGCAAAGTACAACCAAAATAGAAAAAGAATTTTTCAGGTGAATATGTTTTATGTCGAATGCACTGAAGATTGCCTTATTTGTGGTTGCCATGATGTATCAATTACGTCATTGGCTTCTGCTAGCAATACAGTTGTTAGCGACATCACATGAAGACTAACAAGCTCACCTTTTAATTAATCATCTCTTTGGGCCTAATGATTTCTAAGTATGATTTTAATGATTTTCATCTTTGTTTCTATGTAAAATAGGGATATGTCTACAAATTGAACTCCAGAGATATCACTTTAACAAACTTGATAGAGGTCTACTAGGTTTGCTACATACTAAATATCAATCCTTCTTAAAATTGTGGAAGACACAGTTTCTTCATTTCCCACAATGTTTTCCAAAGCCTTTTTCTTGAGGGGCTTAACAAGGGGAGTTTATGTGGGAAGGGGTTAAAGGCTAAACCATAAAATCTGGAATTAATAGGACAGATATGCTGGGTGGGTATTATGTTACAGCACCTTACTTTGATAGAATATTTCAAGGCGCTGCCATTGTGACCTACCCAACTTTTTGATTGTCCAAATTCCAAGTGGTATAGGAAGAAGTAAGAGAATCAGCCAGATGTTTAGGAATACCCTCGTCAAAACATGGGCCCAGAACAGCCCAATGAAGCATTGATCAGACAGACTGTGGTTAAGAGTCTCTTGGGGTTTCTCTGATTGAGGTGACATTGCCAGTTTACTTCGGACTATGGGCTGTCTTGGACTTCCAACATTGAGAGAATTTGGCTTTGCAACACCACTTGTTGGCTTTACTGGTGTTGGAATTGTTTCTGAAATGAACAAAAAACAGGGCATTACAGAACTTTATTTATGATTTGCATCTGTTTCTCATTATTTCAGATGAAATATCGAGAAAAAAGCTTTGGAAAACATTGTTGAAAATGAAGACATTGCTTGTAAAACGCAATTTCTTCATTATCAACAATTTTTTCTACCAGAAAAGACAACGATTTTTCAAAAGCCATATCTCCCCCAAAACACACTACAAATTTGATTAGATAAACATATTTGAGGCAAAAAAACAAGATTAAATATTACAATTAAAATTATAAGATCAAAATAATTCTACAAGGTAAGCAAAAAAATCATGAAAGAAATTTTGATATTTTAAATTGTGTCCCACCACAATTTAAGGTTTGTTCATTCAAAATTATGATGTTAGTGATGATGTTTTAACCTTTGCTAGTTATTCAAACAACTACCTCGGTCAGAGAGTTTAACAAAATTTAGTCATCAGTACCTGTCCATATAACATTCAACACCGAAAATTAGCGAGCATTTCTGTTGAAGAATTGGATGCGTTTGACTCATCTAAAAATGTAAACAACGGGGAGTCGAAATCAATAATAAAAACACAAAATACTCTTTCTAGAGATCTTACTTCTGCATATTGGTATTAAGAAGGCTCATGTTTGATTTAGTGACCAAAAAAACGATAGATCATTTAAACTATTTTCCCTTCCTCGGAGAGAAAATATGGCTTTAAATTCTATAAACTAAGAATAGTTGTTTGCATCTTCTTTCAGTTTGGGCTAGTCTTAAATTTTGTCATCTGGTAATGGGCTTAATCTTTGTTTTCAATACCTTTTAACATCGGCATGATTTACCAGAACTCTTCGATCACAGAACTTTTTTGTTAATCCTTCCAACATTACCACCCAAGCTGTATGGAAGTGATATCTCAATTTACACACTCATGATAAAAGGGAATTTTCTTTCAATTTAGATGAGTCTAAAACTGTATCTGCCAGCTCATGCTAAAAGAGCTTTCATCACAATTATGAAGAATGGTCTAGAGAGAATGTATTATTAGCAGTCTTTCGATCACATTAAACCATAGCCAAACAGAAACTGTAGAAATAATTTGTGGTTGGTGAAATTTTTACATCTTCATCTTTTGGGGTAAAAAACATTGTAGATAATGAAAAAATGGCTTTTAACAAGCAATTTGTTCATTTTCTACAATTTTTTCTGATGATTTTTTTCCCCAGGTGCATAAAATAGTGGGATTGTGTGGATTAACCCATTCCCACATGATGCTGCTTTTTGATGTCCCTCAAGGTTTTCTACCCACACAGTTTAACCCTTGTCATGCTATATATATAACCTTACTGAATTGTTTTAAAATCAAAGGGCTGAAAGCACTGTCAGAAGTCGATGTTCAAAAATCAATACTTCTTTTAGAAATCAATTTCATAAAACCACTCTGACAGGAAAAGTACAAGCAGGGGGTGTAGACCAAGATCAGACTGCACTTATGTGCAGGCTGATCTTAGTCTACACCTCCTGCCAAAACCGGAATATTCCGGGTTCAGCATGACAAGGGTTAAGATTACAAAAATTAAATCAACTTCAAGTTGTTGTCTTTCAATTTGGACCGGTCCAAAATTTTCTAATTTGGTGATGGGCTAGGTTAGCTTACCAATCGGTACTTCCCCTGATACAGTCGGCTCTGCTTGGGTTGGATCATCTGCTGGTGATGAAGAGGGTGATGGAGATTCTCCCATTATCTTACCAAGTACGGTCTCGAAAACTGACTTTCTATTAGGATCTGAAAAATATCAATAGTCTTATATTACAGTATTATCTTAACAAAATATGGTATTGAAATATGTGTCTCTTTGTGCATAAAGAGGCCATACCTGAATATTTTAGAAATTATATAGAAAAAGATTTCCAGTGTATGTAAATCAATGTTTGTAATTAAAACAAGAGGACCATGATGGTCATGTACCACTCACCTGAGTATGATAGCTCAAGGATTTATGGTATAATACAAATATCAAAACTATAGGAAAAATGGTTTGGGAGAAGAAGGTTTCTAAAAATTTCATCCTTTATTCCAAAGTTATAACAAGGCAGAAAGATTACTCTACTTTCAGATATTCTACTTAACTAATTAACCCATTCCCATACAAGAAAATTTTAGACTAGCCAAAATTGAAAGAAGATGCAGTCAATAATTTCAATTGATGAAATTTTCAATTTTTTTGTCTTTAGGGGAAGAAAAAAATTTGGATAATGAAGAAATTGCTTGTTACAAGCAATTTCTTCATTTTCCACAATGTTTCCGAAAGCCTTTTACTTGAGGGGCGTCAAAAAGCATCATTGTGTGGAATGGGTTAAAACATGACCAATTTTAGACAAGTCCAAGTTGAAATTACTTACAGACCATGTTACAAAGAGTATAAAACTTGAAAAATGAGTATACATATTGTACCTGAAATGCTGACCTGTGTCAGAGTATACAAATGGCCAAAAGGTCACCAGTGACCTTATTTTTTATCCAAGGTGAGACTATATCAAAACTCTCTCTTGGATATCTTGGAGAAATAGCATTTTGACCAAGTTTTAAGACATTCAAGTCATAAATATAGCATCTAGGCTGTATGCAAAGTTATTAAAAAATTTGGCATAGTAACCTACTTTTTAACCCCAAATGACCTAAAATTGAACTTGTCCTTCTTATCAAAATACAAACATTTTAATCTAATATAAAGGCATCAAGGCTCAAATGCAGCTTCAAGAGTGTATACAAAGTATTCCAAGATTTGACCTGGTGGTCTTATTTTAGACCACATGTGACCAAATATCAAACTTGATCCAAATATTATGAAGAAACATTCTGACCAAATATTAAATCATTTCAGGCAGACATGAGTATTCTAGAGTGCACACAAGGTATTTCTAAGATTTGACTTAGTGACTTATTTTTTTATCTCACTTGAGACAATCTCAAACTTGTCCAAGATATCATGAAGACAAACATTCTGGTTTCTGATTATATCAAGACATTTGAGGCAAAAATATGTCCTCTAGAGTGCACACAAGGTTTTTCTAAGTTAAGACCTATTACTCTAGATTTTGACCCCCATGACCCAATTTCGAACATGCCCAAGATTTTATTTAAAACAAATATTCTGACCAAATATATATTAAGTCATTTGAGGCAAAACTGTGACCTCTAGAGGGCAAACAAAATTTTTCCAAAATTTGACCTACCGTATTTCATCCATAATTTCGGACACAATAAAATAATTAATTTTTTTCTTGTCCGAATTCATAGATTATTCCCACTGTCGATGTCCGAATTTATTGATAATTAGCTATTTCCCTAAAGAATAACATTACAACAAAAGGTGAATCCCTTGACGTTAGCATAATGTATACAGTACCAATAATAAAAAAATGTCACTGTAAATTGACGATAACAAGGGATCGGCAAATTAACAGATCAATCGCTTAAGTTAATAAAAGAAAATTTTGTTTATCAATTATCAAATTTTATACTTCAGAAATGGTTTGTGTGTTTGAAAGGCATGACAACATGTTATTAAAATGTTCAGGACAATTACTTTCTAATCACAGAAAAGCCGACCAAACAATGTCAATTACTAAATACCCTGTATTGAAGGCATTTGCCAAAACATTAAGACATGTGAATTGTTCCTTCTTTAATTGTATTCATAGAATCTAATTAAATAATTACATGTGTATCATCTTATTGGTCAGTTTGTCTTAGTTGTTTGTTTATCCATCCAATGAGAAATATTTTGCCCTTAAGTTGCAACCTTTAAAAAGACGAGTCCCAACTTCCTAATTTTTTACCAAATGTGACCCTATTTCGAAGTTGACTGAGAAATCTTAAAGATAAAAATTGTGACCAACTTTCAAGACAATGAGCTAAAATTGTGGCCTCTAAGAGTGCATACAAGATGAAGAAACATGACAAGCAAAGGATGCCAGACGCCAGACACAGCTTGATCACAAAACCTCACCTTGAGCACTTCATATGGAAAAATGAATTTTTTTTTTTTGGTAATCAGTTATATCATAACTATTCCTTAACCCATTACCAGATGAAAAAATCTTAGAGTGGTCAAAATTCAAAAGAGTTGCAGACGAAAATTAAAGTTTATGATAGTTTAGATTTTTTCAACTTTCTTGGTAGAAAACCTTGTGCAAAATGAAGAAATTGCTTGTGACAAGCAATTTCCTCATTTTACACATTTTCCCAACTGTTTTTTTAGAGAGGTGTCCAAAAGCATCACTGATTTGGAATGGGTTAACAAATTAATGAGAAATGGTGTTTTGATGCACAAAACAGAAACTTTTCTAAGTTTGTTTAAGTTTAATACCACCTTCAGCAGCATTTCACAGAGCTGTTGAACCTAACCATGGCTTCCTGTAATTTCTCAAATCAGTCTAAACATAGCATTCAATCTGAGCCACCAGCTGCTCATCCAACTACTTATCATTCACCCCTCTGTCAGAGACAGATGGCATATATTGCACTGCTGTCTACTAGCCCTTTCCTCTTTTGCAAAATTTGGAAATACTGTTAAAAGTGGCGTTAAACCCCATTCAATCAATCAATCTTTACTGAGATAACCAGGCTCCTCACTTTTATTTTTGACCAGTTAACAGTTATGCTTCGTATTTGTTGAAAATTTTTAAGGTTGTGAAGAGAGTTGTTAAAATTTTCTACCTTTCAAGAATAAGTTGCTTGAACAAACTTCAGTATTAAACATCTCTTTCATAGAGCAATAAGGTATGGTGCATTCAAAAGTTTCCTTCAGATCTTGTAATTTCTTTTGATAACAAAATAAAATGTGTCAACATTTATCTTATCTTTTAAAGTACCTTGTTCCACATACTAAATCTGAAAGCAATTTACCGCCCACAAGTTTTACTCTGAAGCCAACATAAAACATGAACAATAATGTGCAAGAAAGGAAATATTATCAGAAAAATCTTTAGTACCTCTAAATATACAAGAGATATTCTTACCCAACAATACCAGGGCTCTGCAGACCTTCAGACTTTGGGGAGAAGTGACTTCTCCTTAGTCTGAGATTGGGGAGAAGTTTTTTCAAATAGGGAGAAGTGGTGAGACTTTCAGGAGATGTTTGGTCAACTAAGAAAATAAGTTTTGGTGTGTCTTCCTATTTACAACCAAGCAGGTGCTTAACCCATTACAACACAGATAAATTTCATACTGACCCAAATTGATAGGAGTTGCAGATGACAAGTTAGAGTTTAGGATATTTTGGATTTTTTGTACTTTTGGGGTAGAAAATATTGTGGATATTGAAGAAATTGCTTGTAACAAGCAATTTCTTCATTTTCCACAATGTTTTCCAAAGTTTTTTTTTACTTGGGGTCATCTAAAAGCATCACTGAGTGGTAATGGGACATTTATTTCATATAATGTGTAATAAGCATATAATATACTGCTTATCTTTTTAGGCCTTATTACTGAAATCATATTCCTGTAAAAGAACATTTTTGCAAGTTTTTTTTTCTTTTTCATTTTCTTTCATTTGCTTTGAGAATAAAAAAATATTAATTGATTCTGAATAACTTTTCTTTCATATCCTTAATCACTGTCGCCTTAAAGGTTGCAGATGGCCCTAGATCACTCACTTGGGTTCTTATTAAATACGACACTTCAAAACAGATATTATTAATTTTGTCAGTACATATTTTGATGAAGAATTTGACCTTGTGATCTCCTTTTTTATCAAATGATGGGACAAAGAATCTCACCAAGTGTAAACAAAGGAATTATTACAAAGGCCCTATTCCTATTTTGCCAACAAGTTTTCTAACCAAGTTTCTCTGCATCTCATTCCAAAAAGAAAAGAAAGAAGATATAGTCATTATCCTTGAATAAAGGATCTGAAAAATTGCTTCCCTTGTTTTATCTAGTATCTAGAATATCCTTTCAGGTAAGAATCTTAGATGTAATATCCTTTTTTAGAATCCGAAATATCCATTCAAGTAACATAGAATTTTCTAAGATTAGACCTTGTGGCCTACTTTTAGACTTGACTATACACCTTTTCAGTTAGGTCCAGGAGATCATTATCAACATTCTGACAATGTCTAGAAGGCTAGGGTGACATTGTATACAGGATTTTTCAAAGATTTGACAGAGAGACCTAATTAATTTTTTACCTGACCACACCAATATGAATAGCATAAATGAGATCAACATAAACTTTCTGACAAAGCATAGTGACGATTTGGCTACAAATGAGACAACTAGCATGGAGATGTTTTATTATTTGACCTATTGACCTTTTTGACTTGACCATTCCTATTTCAATAGTGTCCAGGAGATTATTAATAGAAACATTTTGACAATGTTATAGAAGATATCTAAGAAAGGAGGTGGCTTGGGGGTTGGGGTGGGTTAAAGTCTGTAACAGTTTTGACTTACCTCTTCCCTCTTCCTGTTGCCTCCTAATCTCTTTCTGCTCAGCTATAAAACCCATGGTGACCCCTAACCCCATCAGAATGAGAAGTGGGACCCGAAGTATTCCTGTCAAACAAACATTACATAATATTCATTATTAAAGCAGCTCTAGAACAGATTACATAAGAAAAAGTTTGGCGCAAAATTTTCAACTTTCTAACTACAATGCTTTAAGACATTTGTAGGAAGGCGAATTAAGATAATTTAGCAATGAAAATGACAATTCATAACTTTAAAAAAAGGAAGAAAAAAAGGAAAATATTTGGCCTTATGATACGCTAAATAAGTCAGCAAAGTAAAACCTGAGGGGAACCGGAATTCATAGGGTAAAAAGTCTGTTGATTGCACCGAAAATTGCCTTATTTTTTGGTTTCCATGATGTATTAGTTACATCATTGGCTTAAACTAGCAAAACAGTCAATATCTGCATCACCTGAAGTCTAATAACCTCACGAGATAAATTTTGATGTTTCAAAGTAGGGCAAAGGGAATTTGTCACATTAGAATAATTTTTTCAGTGAATTTAGTAGATATAACACAAAGATAGAATATTTATCATGAAAACAATAATGATAACTATTAGGAAAGCAATTCAAAATTTCATGAATCTCAGGAAAATATTGACAATAAGTGTGGAAAATGAAAAATTTGTTTGTGAAAAGCTATCTATTCATTTCAAACAATATTTTCTACCCAGAAATTAAAAGACTAAGATTTTTCAAATTTTCATCAACTTTAGATTGTTGTCTGCATAAAGTTTCAATTGCAACCAGTCTGATATTGATTAATAGATATGAAATAAATGTCAAAGTTTGACCTTGTCCACTTGAAGTGACCTTGATGCTTGATGAGAGTGTTCTAGTCAAGCTCAAACCAAGATGTACAATTGTGCGAAATATTTTGGTATTAGTAAGGTCATACATGTATTATAATTTTGACCTTTGACTGCCTAATATGACCTTGACCTTTGTTGAAGGTGCTTAACAAGGCATGACATGTTCCATGCCTAAACTGGTTATACCATCATTTTTTATGCCATTAATTACAAGACAACACAAATTTAGACTGGTCGACATTAAAACAAGTTGCAGACAATGTATAACAAGAGGCCCAGTGGGCCTTAATGGTCACCTGAGTAAAAGAGCATCAAGACAAGTGATTTTGTTTGAAAGAATTAGAAAAAGGTCCACCAAAGGAACATTCATGTGTAATTTGATTAGAATCAACCAAGTAGTTTTAAAGAATTTTGCAATCAAAATTTCTGTTAGAAGTTAATTTTGTTTCCATAGCAACCAGAGTTCATGGAACAAAATTATTTTTAGCAGTTTGGAAGAGGATTGTGCAAGGAACACCCCTGTTAAGTTTGGTTAAAAATTGGCCCAGTATTTTTCAAGATATAGTTGTTTAAAGAAAAGTTTACACATGCACAGATGCACGACGGACACAGGACCATGACAATAGCCCCGCTGGCCTTTGGTTAGTGTAGCTGAAAATGTGGACTTTATTGTGTAAACAAGAGAAATATGCAATATGGTTTCATTTCCATTACTGCTTGATGGAATTTGTTCATTTTGGTTAGCCTTCTTGCCTTCGTGTCAAAGAAACTCTGAGAAAATTTTAAAAGAATTGGGCCAAAAATGCGGACTTTATCGAGTAAACAAAATTAACTTTAAGTGTACTATGAGAATTAATCACTCAGAGTCTCAATATTTTTTTCAAGAGTTCTGAATCATTAAATCTATCACAGCATTTTAAAAAACGTATAACCTCGCCATATTGTACGAAAAAGGCACAAAGCCGAAATATTGAGACACTGAGTGATTATTTTTCATAGTGTTATTCATTCCCTGAGGAATTTGTAAAATAATTGTAATTGTACCTCCAGCCTTTTAATTTTCACAAATCTGTATAATCAGTACCCAATGATGCTTTTCACCAAGTTAGTTTGAAATTGGCTTTGTACTTCATCAGAAGAAGATGAAAATGTGAATTTTTTAACATGATGAATTTTGACCTCTGGGTGTGGCCCCATACATGACCCCAGGGACATGAATTTCACAATTTATAATATACCTGTCCTAGTTGTCATGCATACAGAATATTTAAGCTCTGGCATTAACGGTTTATTAGAAGAAGATTTTTAAAGAAGATCCAAAAATTACCCCTTTTTGCCCCCGATTGGGGCCCTTATGACCCCCAGAACCCCTATTTTCACAAACTTGAATTGGCATCCCCCAATGATGCTTTCTACCAAGTTTGGTTGAAATCCGCCCAGTAGTTCTTGAGAAGAAGATGAAATATTTAAAAGTTACAAAAAATTACCCCCTTTTGGTCCCCATTTTAGGGCCCCCTGACCCCTCAGCCTTTTAATTTTCACAAATCCAAATAACCATTACAAAATGATGCTTTTTACCAAGTTTGTTTGAAATTGGCTTTGTACTTCATCAGAAGAAGATGAATTGTGAATTTTTTAACATGATGAACTTTGACCTCTGGGTGTGGCCCCATACATGACCCCAGGGACATGAATTTCACAATTTATAATATACCTGTCCTAGTTGTCATGCACACAAAATATTTAAGCTCTGGCATTAACGGTTTATTAGAAGAAGATTTTTAAAGATCCAAAAATTACCCCTTTTTGCCCCCGATTGGGCCCCTATGACCCCCAGAACCCCTATTTTCACAAACTTGAATTGGCATCCCCCAATGATGCTTTCTACCAAGTTTGGTTGAAATCCGCCCAGTAGTTCTTGAGAAGAAGATGAAAATGTTTAAAAGTTAACGGACGACGCACGACGCACGACGACGGACAAACGATGATTGCAATAGGTCACCATGACCATTCGGTCAGGTGACCTAAAATGTTCTGAATTTGGAAAAAAAAGATGTGTTGGTGAAACACAATGCCCCCAATGTAAATGAGTTTGTTTTGTTTTTTGACCTTGGTATGTGACCTTGACCTTATCATATGGCCTTGACCTTGACATGAGGAGATGCGCATTATGGAGATGTATCATCATTCTAAATATGAGCATTTAATCTTGAATTGGCTGGTAGTAATTGGCAATGATAAGTTTTTTGGTTAAGTTTTGCAGACAGACAGACTCAATGATGGACAGACAGATGGACAACAATATGCCCAAAATATTTCGATGTAAAAATACTAAAAAAGTGGAAAACCTTGTGTGAAAAGGATTATTGCTTGTCACAAGCTATTTCCTTTTTCTTAAAAATTTTTCAATAATCAAATTTCCTCAGAATGTCAAAAAGCAGTGAGGTAATGTTTCATATAACATATTAACCCTTGCTATGCTGAGTCCAGAATTTTCCAGTTTGGCAGGAGGTACAGACTAAGATCAGCCTGCACATATTTGTAGGCTGATCTAAGTCTTCACCACATGTTTAACTTATGTAAGTCAAATTTTTTTACTAAATCATTTACAAAACAAATAATATAACTGACCCACAACTAGGGCATATCAGGGCTTTCAGCCTTTTGATTTCAATGCACTTTGACACAAAAAATAATATTAAGTATGACAAGGTTAATATAAAGCTTAAGGGTGTAAAATTGTTATGTCTCATTGCCATCAATATTGCAACTTGTTTGAAATAAGACATTTAATTGCATAAAAGGAAGGAAGACAAATACAGATAAGCCCTGAGGGTACTTCACACGGCGGCTCAAATCAAATATGGAACATGAATAGTTCTTTGTTCTCAAATGAGATTGCTTTAACAGACTAAAGTAACTCGATATAAGGTAATTAGAAATAAAATATGAGCTTGATTATCACATATCCAAGTGCACAAGTAGCAGAAGTGCACCAAATTCTGGCATGGGAATCAACATGTTATGGCCTGTCAGTCAAATAGAATTGACCTTGACTTTTGAACTTAACCCATTCCCACACAGTGATGCTTTTAAACGCCCCTTAATATGAAAGCTTTGGAAAACATTGTGGATAATGAGGAAATTGCTTGTTACAAGCAATTTCTTCATTATCCACAATGTTTTCTATCCCAAAAGGCAAAGGTTTTGTCATATTTATATTTTCGTCTGCAACTTCTTTGAATTTGGACTGGTCTAAAATTTTATCTTGTGGGAATAGGTTAAGCTCATATGGAAACCTCTCATAAATTATAGCCTTTTTCTATACTTTAACCCTTTACTATTCCTCAAAATTTTAGACTTCTCTAAATTCAAAGGAGTAAGCAGAGGACTTTATATCGTAGATACAATTAAAAAATTAGCCAACCTATCCGAAAGAAAATATTGTGGTAAAAAAAAAAATTGCGTGTTACAAGCAATTTCTTCTTTTTCCACAATGTTTTCTCAAGTGTAATATCACAGGGACATAAAAACTAGAGGCCCTTGAGCACCTGTATTGCTCCACAGGCATGAATGTACTGATTATGCAAAATTTTTTCATTAGTTTAAAATAAACTGAAGATAATGAAAATAAATCTAAGTCATTGAAATCTTTGAAATAGTTCCAGAGAACCATTTCAAACTTTTCATTGTTTTTAAAATATTCAAGTCAAATTATGTAAAATTCATTATGTAAAATTTTCACTGTATACCATATATCGACATGACCAAGGGTTAAAGATTTTTCATGAAATTACATGAATGTGAATCAATGAGTTGTTAGTACCCTCACACCAGAAAAGTTGATTATAAACATTTATGGAACCATAGGACACACATTGTAATTTTGACACATTACCACACAATGACTCTTTTTAGATGCCCTGAATAACAAAAGGTTTGGATAATGAAGAAATTGCATGTAACAAGCAATTTCTTCATTATCCACAAAGCTTTCTAGATAATGTAGAAATTGCTTGTTACAGGCAGTTTCTTCATTATAAACAATTATTTCTACCCCAGAAGTAAAAGAAATAAAACATTTCAATACTAAAATTGAAATGTTAAAATCTTTTTCTTTAAAGGTAGAATATTGAGTAAAATGAAAGAAATGCTTGAATCTTCCTGATCGGCAAAAAATAGCAGGGTTATGTGGATTATGGGATAAATGCTGTCTCAGAATTGTATAAATTCAGGAGCAGCAATAATGAAACATAATTATATAGAACTTTCATGACAAATGTTTGCTCCCATGTAAATATGACAACTCTCCCCCCCACCCCCCACTAAAATGTCATTGATCAACAAAGTATTTACCTTGAACAGAGAGTGCATAAAAGATGAATTAAGATTCATGGTTTCATGGTTCAATATAAGTATTATTATTTGCTGTAGCAGCTATGTGTAAAATCAGGAGCAGCCACAGCTGAACAGAGAGAGCTTTTGAGGATGATTTAGATTCTCAGTTTTATATAAATATCATTAATACCTGCTGTTGGGGCTATGTGTAAAATAAGGAGTAGCCATTAATATAAGGTGGAACAGAAACAGCTTTTGAGGATGATTTGAGATTCTTATTTTCTTACAAATATTATTATCTGTTGTAACGGCTATGTGTAAAATCAGGAGCAGCCATAGTGGAATAGAGAAAGCTTTCAGGATGGATTGAGATTTTGGGTTCCATATAAATATCATTAATAACTGCTGTTGGGTTATGTGTAAAATCAGGAGTAGCCAAGGTGGAACAGAGAGAGCTTTCATGATGGATTGAGATTCTTAATTCCATATAAGTATCAATACCTGCTGTAGCGGCTATGTGTAAAATCAGGAGTAGCCATAGTGGAACAGACAGAGCTTTCAGGATGGATTGAGATTCTTGGTTCCATATAAATATTATTGCACATAGATAAGCTGCAACAAGGGACCATATCTGAAAAGAAAGATTTCAATAATGAACTTTGCAGGAATAAGCTGGAATAAACCAAGTTAGCTCATCCATGACATTTCCAGTAATTTCGTATTTTGTTAAAGTATTAATCCATTCCCCCACAATGACTCTTTGATGCCATTCAAGAAAATAATTTGGGAAAACGTTATTAAAAATGAAGAAATTTTTAATAAGCAATTGCTACACTTTTCACAATATTTTCTACCCTGAAAGTTGAATGATCGTCTGCAACTCCTTTGAAAATGGGCCAGTCTTAAATTTTGGAGTCTGGAAAATGGTTGAGAAAAAAGCTTGGAAATATTTTGTAAAACAAAATAAGAAATTGCTTGTAATAATAATATAGTTATTTCCAGCAATGTTTTCTACTCAGTAGGACAAAGAATTTTCAAATCTTATCAGCTTGAAATATTCGGCTGAAACTTCCTTCAATTTTGACAAATCTAAAATTTTGTTTTCTGGTAATGGAATACTTGGAGTTGTCTAAAGAAGTTTCTGGGATTACTTGGCGTTGTCTAAAATTATGTTGTCTGGTAATAGATTACATGGACTTGTCAAATGGATTACTTGGACTTGTTTAAACATTGTTGTCTGGTAATACTGAGACTTCATTGAGCAGCCTCGACATACAGATTTGGGCAGAACAAATCATAAACTTTGATAGTGCAAACCTGTATAATCAGAACAAATAGTAAAGACTCTGATCAGATATCATAGATGAGAAGGTTGATCTTAGTATTTATTTGGCACATATTTGTAGCTACTAGAAATTCTATGGGCAATAGCAGCCTCAAATATCATTGCAGCTGCGGCTATAGCGCAGTTGGTAGCTTGAAGAACTCCTAAGCACAGGGTCCCAAGTTTGATCCCAAAATGCAGCAAAATTTCCTTTCCCACATTTGTCTATTGTCCTATTTTCATTTTTTTCCAGGAAGATATGCATTGCCATTAAGAATTCAGGAATATTTTGACAGATGAAAGTAAACTCATTACTGTTTGACAGCCAAAATAATCATTTTCATTTAAATTACTAGATCATCAACCCATCCCTTTATTCATATAGCTTCTTTAATAGGATGAATTTGATTTGAAGGAGCAAAAAATTATCTTTTGTCCTCCAAACCCTTTTGTTGAGGGTAACCATTAAAATAGATTTTCAAGATGATTCAAAAGAGTACCCTCATCATAGGGTTCAGAGGAGAAAAAAACAGATTTAGATCTCTTTCTCTTCCTTGTATCTGAAGCACTGATAGAGACAGACTAATTGTAGCATGTAATTGCAATACAGTACTGCATGAAATAGTTACTATGGTTACCGTTTATGCAGACTAATGAAAATACATATTCCAGAAAATGTAGCCCTTCAACTACTAAGTAATTGATCATTTAGAAAAGGATATACGGAGTATAACTAAAATACAAAATATACATTTCTTTTGCAAAGTGCGATAATTAAAACTTAACCACGCATTCAAAGCACATTTTTCACCCGTTGTGACAAAAAATGAAAGTTTAAATATAAAAAATATTTCTATTTTCAAAACATTTTTTACTCTTAAATTGCAGAATGTATATGTGGTAATACAGGTACATCTTTTGAATATATAATAATAATAGTAGTATGTATTGCAAATTATGGAAATGTAAGGGTCTATGAGCCAGTAACCTTAACTTTTTCCCACACTATCACACTTGTTTACGACCTTAAATGAAAAATCTGCGGAGAATAGTGTAGAAAATGAAGAGATTGCTTCTGACAAGTAATTTCATCATTATCAACAATGTTTTCTACTCTAACAAAGAATCTTAACCCTTGTCATGCTTAATCCGGAATATTCCGGTTTTGACAGCTTTAGACTAAGATCAGCCTGCACATAAGTGCAGTCTGATCTTGGTCTACACCTCCTGTCTGTACTTTGCTTGCTAGAGCTGCTTATGAAATTTATTTCTAAAGAAATATTGATTTTTTTTAACAACAAGTTCTATCAGTGCTTTCAGCCCTTTGATTTTACCTTAATTCAATAAGGTAATAATTCAGCATGACAAGGGTTAAAATCCATCAATGGAAAATTGCTGTCAGTGTCTGCAATGTATCTTTCAGTTTAGACCAGTGTTAATGGGTTAAATAAACCAATTAAACTATTAGAGTTTGGTCAGTACCTATAAAGCTTGGTGCTACCAATTATTTGGGGATGTAGAATTAAATATTTCTGATAATGTAACACATCTTAAATAACCATTGACTAAATATTTTCAAGTCATAATTTTCAAGATCACTAGGACACATTTCTAAGAGTCAAAATGGCTCCCTTTAAGATTTATTGATTATAAAATCCAAGTCTCGGGTCAAATTCTGGAAGTCATGACTGGATACTGTGTCAGGGCTTTTTTTCTAGAAGTTGGGAAGAGACCTTAGCCTGTTCGTTTTGGGAAATTTTTGCACAGTTTTCAGAAGAATTGGGAAACATGAGTTTGATAGAAGAAAGTAATAAAAGTAAGATTCATGCATCATTTTTAAGATTCAATGATAGATAACTATATTTAAAGGTCTTATCAGTATTAACATGAATAGAAATATTAAACAAAACAAATTTTGAAGAAAATAAATATGTATAATGCAGAAATAAGCAGTAATTTTGGAAAATTTGTCTGCCACAAGTGGGAAAAAAAGAGCCTTTTTTAATTGGGAAGTAGCCTTTTATAGGCCCCTGTTAAAGAACGAAAGCCCTGTGTGTTAGTCTGTACTACAGAACACTGTGTGAACAAACATGCCAGTGATATAATTTGCAAGGCAATTTATTGGATGACATAAATTTCGAACTAAAAAAGAAATTAAAACAAGAGGACCATGATGGTCCAAAATCGCTCCCCTGAGTATGATGGTTCATAGTTTTATGATAAAAACAAAATAGCAAAGCCCTCTGTCAAATAATTTTGGAGAAGATGTTTAAGGATTTTTCCTTTAATCCTAGGTATATTGATGATCCCACCATATAGCACTAATTTCCTGAATATGGTAATGCTTTTAAGACATCAATACATACCAAATATAAAAGCTCTAGGCCTAATGGTTAAGGAGAAGAAGGTTTTCATAGATATCATTATTTACTTCTAACTAAAATTAGGGATCACACAGAAAAGGGCTAATTTTAAATTTTGGTAGAGGGTCAATAGTTGATGATATGTACCAAATATCAAAGCTCCAGGTTTTATGGTTTGGGAAAAGAAGAATTTCGAAAATTTCCTGCTTTATTCCTTTGTAAAATCAGGGATCGCACAGAAAAGGGCTAATTTTCAGAATACAGTAATTCTTTGAAGTATTTTGGTAGAGGGTCGAGGGGTGTGGAATTTCCATGCCCCAATTGTCCGACATGGGCTTTTCTACCTGCTGGCAAGTACATTTTTCGAGGCTACTTGTCTGTGGACAAGTAAATATCAGGGCAAATCTTGGAATGGTACTAAATAGATAGAGAGATTTATGAGCATAATGTTTGTATCTAAGGCTAGAAAATATTGTTTTTAATGAAGAAAAGGCTGAGTTCCAGCATTTTCTTCTTTAAAAATAATGTTTTCTTAAAATTTATCTGTTCTTCATCTTTTCATGGCAAGTCCATTTTGATCCTGGACAAGTAGAAAATCACATTTTACTTGTCCATGAACAAGTCGAAAAAATCCGTATTTCCTCATCCCTGGGGTCAATAGGTGATGATACATACCAAATATAAAAGCTCTAGTCCTTATGGTTTGGGAGAAGAAGAGTTTAAAAGATTTCCTTCTTTATTCCTTTGTAAAATCAGGGATTGCACAGAAAAGGGCTAATTTTAAGAGTACAGTAATTCTTTGAAGTATTTTGGTAAAGGGTCAATAGGTGATGATATGTACCAAATATCAAAGCTCTAGGCCTTATGGTTTGGGAGGAGAAGATTTTTTAATAATTGTTTACGGACGGATAGACGGACAAATGGTCTGTCAGACAGTTACCAATCACAATAGCTCACCTTGAGCACGTTGTGCTCAGGTGAGCTAACAAAAGTAATGAAGTGCAATTTGTATGCAATGTTATATATCATTCTAAATGAAGAACAAGTACTGGACTTTAGCCATTACAAGACAATAAAAATTTAGTATGGTTCCATCAGAACGGCGACTTCATTTGTACAGGGTATGGTCGTACTCTTTGTCATTCAATCCCTTGTCTTTATTTATGTACATTGTATTAAAAGAACATCAATTGTGACAAGTCCCTGTGGCTAATGAGTCCATACTTAGTTTGTTAAAATGTACGTACCCAAAACGAAGTAAAGTAACCAAGCAGATCATATGTAAATAAGAAAATTCCAAGCACTATGTCAAATAGACTTCTAAGCGGTCCAAAGTGCCAGAGAATGTAAAGGGTTGGAATTCCCACTAACAAGCCAGCAACAAGTTTGATGTTCTTTACAACTGCATTGCACGACACTTCAATCCCACTGTCAACACATCTAATCGGAGTAACCACTAATCCAACTAAGAATGGAGTCTCGGTTTCCTGCAATCCTTTGAGCCAATTTCTGAGGACTCCTGTTAATGATCGTTTGAATGGATACAGAAAGGCTCCGCAGAGGACTGCCCAGAGCAGTGGTTTTAGGAACGCTTCGAGGATAAAATATACCGCTAAAGCTGTCGCACATGCGAGACATAAGAAAATATTTGCTGCCGTGTTGTAAAATGCCTGCTTTATTGCTTTCTCGTGTTCCTTTGGTATTTTATCGAGCAGCATTAGTGGGGAACGAGTTTCTGCGTGCGGTACCGACGCCATCGTTATTGTTTACGGAAGTGGGAAAAGATGACGATGCATACAGGGTTTTCCGGGATTCCCATTTTCTATTTTTAGAAATGAACATCAGAACACCAAAACCCTTTACCCATCACTTCATCAGAAGTTGCAGACGCATTTTCAAATTGCGCTTAAATTAGAAAGAATGTGCCAAATGTAGTTGGAAACAATGAGAGAAAAGAAGATAAAACTTGTTACAAGCAATTTCTCCATTTCACACAGTTTCCATGAATGTTTCTTCAGGGCGTCAGAAAGTATGGTCATGGATAATGAAGAATTTAATAGAGTAAGTCGTCAAGGTTCGAGCCTGCCAAATGTTTAACCTTTAGATATTACCTTGACCTTCGAGTTTTGCAAAAATGTTTTAACCTGTTACCAGATGGTAAAATTTAGACTGGTCCAAACTGAAAGGAGTTGCAGACAACAATTCAAAGTTTATAAATGTTTAAATCTTTTCGACTCTTATGGCAGAAATATTGTGGAAAATGAACAATTGTGCCAAATTATTTCAAAATCCATCCATAAATGTAGGAGATATGCTCTGGACAAGCTCAGTTTGAACATTTGACCTTGAGTCATGACTTTGACCTTGGAGTTATACGAAGATTTCTTTAAATGGCACATCTAATCGTGATGCAGAACAATTGTGCCAAGACATTTTCAAATCCATCCATAAATCTAGAAGAAAATTTTCCTATGGACAAATTCTGACCGAGGCTGACACACTAATCCATACATTACTTGAATTATGATAATCATAACTTGCTCAAAGCAAATGGGCTTGAAAACAAAGAAATCTTTACTTTTCAAATAGCAATTGCATTTTCCTTTGTTGGCTTAAGGAAAAGAACTTTATTGAATTCCACAACAGAATAAATTTAGATTAGATATTTTGAGCCTTAAACTAAGTTTGTGGTATAAGGGTCACAGAAAATTAACCCTTTTCTATTTTGCAAAATTTCAGACCTGTCCAAATTCAAAGGTTTTCAGACAAAAATTTAACCCATTCCCACATGAGGAAATTTTAGCCTTGTCGAAATTGAAATAAGATGCAGACGATAATCATAGATTGATGAAATTCTAAAATTCTTTGTCTTCTGGAGTAGAAAACATTGTGGACATTGAAGAAATTGCTTGAATCTAGCAATTTCTTCTACGTCCACAATAATTTCCAAAGCTTTTCTTTTGAGGGGCGTAAAAAGGAGGGATTGTATGAGAATGGGTTAAAATAGATTTAATTTTGAAATAACCATTCAGTAGGGTAGAAAATATTGTAAAACAAGAGGGTCATTGGCCCTTTAACCCATTGCCACTCAATCCCTCCTTTTTAAGCCCCTCAACGAAAAGGCTTTGGTAAACATTGTGGAAAATGAAGAAATTGCTTGGATCAAGCAATTTCTTCATTATCCACAATGTTTTCTATCCAAAAAGATGAAAAAATTTAAAATTCAATCAACTTGAAATTGTCGTCTGCAGCTCCTTTCAATTTGGACCGGTCTAAAATTCCACTGTGTTGGAATGGGTTAAGTGCTCACCTGAGTCGATGACTGCAGAAATAATCAAAACGCTAGTGACCTGATTTCCGCCAAAAGTCACATGTTAAGAAAATCTTGTATTAGAATCAGAAATGAAAGACATTTTTACAAAGATTTAGAATTTTTGTGCCAGAAAAGTATCACACACATTGCAAGGCAAATTTGGGTTAATGAACTAGACTGTGAATTAAAAATAAAATATGGTGTTGGGTTGGTTGGTTGGTTTCTCCAAGATTGTCTACTGTGCGCTTGTACATGCCCAAATTTGTCCAAAGGTAAGTACATGAAAAACCTTTTAGAGGTTCAAAAGTAGGTTCTACATACCAAATATGAATGCTCTAGGCTTTCTCCTTTCAGTGAAAATTTTTTCCTCTTTGTTTTTATGTTAAATTGGGTGTGGCAGTGCCCAAATATAACCCAAAGGTCATCACATAAATAAAATCTGTACAGATTGTCTTGGAGATTCTAGATACCAAATATCAATAATTGAGGCTTTCTGTCTTCAGAGAAGGGAATTTTTAAAGTTTCCTTCTTTGTTTCTATGGTATTTGAGATGAACCCTGGCAGAGCCCAAATATGACCCATGGGCCATCATTTAACCCATTACAACTCAATTCCTCCTTTTTACGCCCCTCAAGACAAAAGATTATGAAAACATTGTGGAAAATGAAGAAATTGCTTGTATCAAGCAATTTCTTCATTATCCCACAATGTTTTCTACCCAAAATGACAAAAGAATTTAAATTCTATCGACTTGAAATTGTCGTCTGCAGCTTCTTTCAATTTGGACCAGTCCAAAATTTTGCTGTGTTGGAACGGGTTAAACAAACTTGGTAGAGGTTACCAGCTGAGTAGGAGGTGATGCATACCAAATATCAAAGCTCTCAGTCTTCTGGTTTCAGAAAAGAAGATTTTTTAAGTTTTCCTTCTTTGTTTCAATGTGAAATGGGATGCTCCTGAGCGGAGCTAAAAATGACCCAAGGGCCATCATTTGAACAAACTTGATCGATGTCCCCTAAGAGGTGCTGCATTCCAAATATCAAAGCTCTCAGTCTTCTGGTTTCAGAAAAGAAGATTTTTTAAGTTTTCCTTCTTTATTTCAATGTAAAATGGGATGCTCCTGAGCAGAGCTCAAAATGACCAAAGGGCCATCATTTGAACAAACTTGATTGAGGTCCCCTAAGAGGTGCTGCATTCCAAATATCAAAGCTCTCAGTCTTCTGGTTAAAGAGAAAAGGATTTCTAAAGTTTTCCTTCTTTGTTTCAATTTAAAATAGGGTGCTCGAACATCCCTGCCAAGTTTCACCAAGATTGGCTGTCTGGTTCAGGGAAAGAAGATGTTTAAAGAAATTGTTGACAGATGCATGCCGCACAACAAACACCAGATTCCAGACATTGAGTGATCACAATAGTTTCACCTTGAGCACTTTGTGCCCAGGTGAGATAAAAAGAAGAAATTGCTTGTTACAAGCATTTTTTTTCTACAATGTTTGCTCAATTTAAAAATCACAGGAATGTAAAAACTAGGGATTGAACAGGATTCTAACAAGAAAATCGAAAAAATGTAAAATTTCACTATCTTTAAATTGTTGTCTGCATCTCCTTTCAGTTTTGGACCAGTCTAAAATTTAGCCATCTGGTAATGGGTTAAGAGAAATTAGCATACAAGATTTTTTATCAAAAGGCCATAACACCATTAAAAGTAAATGGAGCATAATCAAAATAGGATAAGCACATCTCTGTTTGATACTGAGTCTACCTGTGAAGTTTAACCCCTTCCCACAATACAAAATTTTAGACTGATACAAATTGAAAGAAGCTGCAGACCTCAATGAAATTGATGGAATTTCAAATGTTTTCATCTTTCTGAATTGAAATCAAGCAATTTCTTTGCTTTACACAATATTTTCCTAATTGCTTTTATGTAGGGTGTCAAAAAGTGTCACTGTGTGGGAATGAGTTAAAAATCACAAGAACTGTTGATGTAAATATTAAGAAACAAGTATTTTCTGTTTAGCATTGACTTTAATATCATTTTTTAACAGATTATCTTGTCTTCATAACTTCAAACAGTGACAAATCAAGATCCATGCATTACAACACAAAATCATCATTAAACAACTTAATCTATTTTAATTACTAGGTAACAAAATTTTGGACTAGTCCAAATTGAAAGGAATTTCAGAGGATAATTTCAAGTTTGTCAAATCAGTCTCCACCCGATCATGCTTATTGACACCACCCCATTGGACAAGTCTTTCCTCCAAGGCAGTAAAACCAGTTTGAACTAGAAATTGTCGCAATGCAGACTAATACCCCCCAACAGGGCTTGTCCATATACAAGTGCTTTCCGCCAAAGGGCTGTAACAAAAAATGGACTTTTTAATTAAAGGGCCATAAATCAGTCAAAAATAAATTGATCATAACCATAATTGGATATGCACATGTCTGACTTTTTAATAAAAGGGCCATAAGTCAGACAAAAATAAATGGACCACAACCAAACGAGTTTTTCTCTGAAATTTGAATCAAACCTGTCCAATGGTTGCTGAGAAATTGAGCGTACACGATTTTTCACCAAAGGGCCATAACTCCATAACAAGAGGCCCAGTGGGCCTTAACGGTAACCTGAGTAAAAGAGCACCAAGACAAGTGATTTTGTTTGAAAGAATTAGAAAAAGGTTTGGTTGAAATCCCCTCAGTAGTTCTTGAGAAGAAGATGAAAATGTTTAAAAGTTACCAAAAATGACCCCCTTTTGGTCCCCATTTTAGGCACCCCTGACCTCCAGCCTTTAAATTTTCACAAATCTGTATAATCAGTACCCAATGATGCTTTTCACCAAGTTAGTTTGAAATTGGCTTAGTACTTCATCAGAAGAAGGTGAAAATGTGAATTTTTTAACATGATGAACTTTGACCTCTGGGTGTGGCCCCATACATGACCCCAGGGACATGAATTTCACAATTTATAATATACCTGTCCTAGTTGTCATGCACACAGAATATTTAAGCCCTGGCATAAACAGTTTATTAGAAGTAGATTTTTAAAGAAGTACCAAAAATTACCCCTTTTTGCCCCCTATTTGGGCCCCTTTGACCCCCAGAACCCCTATTTTCACAAACTTGAATTGGCATCCCCCAATGATGCTTTCTACCAAGTTTGGTTGAAATCCGCCCAGTAGTTCTTGAGAAGAAGATGAAATATTTAAAAGTTACCAAAAATTACCCCCTTTTGGTCCCCATTTTAGGGCCCCCTGACCCCCAGCCTTTTTATTTTCACAAATCTGAATAACCATTACCAAATGATGCTTTTCACCAAGTTTCTTTGAAATTGGCTTTGTACTTCATCATCAGAAGATGAAAATGTGAATTTTTTAACATGATGAATTTTGACCTCTGGGTGTGGCCCAATACATGACCCCAGGGACATGAATTTCACAATTTATAATATACCTGTCCTAGTTGTCATGCACACAGAATATTTAAGCCCTGGCATAAACAGTTTATTAGAAGTAGATTTTTAAAGAAGTACCAAAAATTACCCCTTTTTGCCCCCTATTTGGGCCCCTTTGACCCCCAGAACCCCTATTTTCACAAACTTGAATTGGCATCCCCAAATGATGCTTTCTACCAAGTTTGGTTGAAATCCGCCCAGTAGTTCTTGAGAAGAAGATGAAAATGTTAAATGTTACCAAAAATGACCCCCTTTTGGTCCCCATTTTAGGGCCCCCTGACCCCCAGCCTTTTTATTTTCACAAATCTGAATAACCATTACCAAATGATGCTTTTCACCAAGTTTCTTTGAAATTGGCTTTGTACTTCATCATCAGAAGATGAAAATGTGAATTTTTTAACATGATGAACTTTGACCTCTGGGTGTGGCCCCATACATGACCCCAGGGGCATGAATTTCACAATTTATAATATACCTGTCCTAGTTGTCATGCACACAAAATATTTAAGCTCTGGCATTAACAGTTCATTAGAAGAAGTTTTTTAAAGAAGTACCAAAAATTACCCCTTTTTGGCCCCTATTTGGGCCCCTATGACCCCCAGAACCCCTATTTTCACAAACTTGAATTGGCATCCCCAAATGATGCTTTCTACCAAGTTTGGTTGAAATCCGCCCAGTAGTTCTTGAGAAGAAGATGAAAATGTTTAAAAGTTAACGGACGACGCACATCGGACAACGCACGACGACGGACAAAAGATGATTGCAATAGGTCACCATGATCATTCGGTCAGGTGACCTAAAAAAATCAATGGACCGTATCCAAAACAAATTATGCACATCTCTGCTTGATACTGATTAAATCAGTGAAGTTTGAATAAAATCCGTCCAATATTTGCCGAGAAATTGAGGGGACATGAAAAAACTACAGATAGACAGACAGACGGACCAACAAGCTGACTCCTATATACCCCCCAAACATAGTTTTGGGGGGTCAATATACAAAAGAAGGGTATGAGTGATGTATTCTAGAAAGAGTATTTAGTGTTTTTTTAATGAATTCATTTTGTGTTACTTTATATTTTGAGATCGATGTAAATGCACCTGATTCTTTGCCGGAAATGTTCGCTTATCTTTGACATTGACTTTTATATGCACAAGTACTGATGACTAAACATTACAGCCAATTTTGTTAATCTTTGTGACTGAGTGGGTTGTTTGAATGACTAAAGAAAGTTAAAACGTCATCACTGACGTCATAATTCTATGTAAACAAACCTTCAATTGTGGTGGGTCATAATTTAAAAAACTGAAACTTCTTTTGTGAATTGTAGGTTTACAGTGTAGAATTATTTTCATTTTATAATTCAATCATCATATATATTTACTCTTGAGCCTGGATTATGGTTTTCTTATCAATTTTGTTGTTTGTTTTGGGAAAGATGTGGCTTTAAAATTTTGCTGTCTGGTTATGAGTTAAAAAATTCTTTGCCTTCAGGGTAGAAAACATTGTGGACAAAAAAAATTTTTTACAATAAATTTCTTCATTCTCAACAGCCTTTCCTCAAGCTTTTTTCTTGCAATATGTTAAAAAGCTGGTTGTGTGAGAATAAGTTGAATACATGTATTCGCTTTGAAAGTTATTGCAGCTTAATCCATTGATATAATTTCTATACCAGGTCTTTATTGCTTTCTTACTCAATATCATTGACCTGACTGGTATTCAACAGAGCTGTGGTTCTGAGGAAAAGTTATCATTTCTCACTCAAACCCTATCTTGGTGGTAATCATAAGAATTGCAAGATTCAAATGATTACCAATATTATAGTGTTTCATTTGAATTCTACACTTTGTAATAGAGATCTCTGAGCAGTTTACAAAGGCAGACCAGACTGGAATTTGTTTGGGGGTTTTGTTCAGATTTTCTGAATGTACAATAATGATTTTGCCTTTCTATATTAGTGATTCTCGATCAAACAAGGAACATCTGGGAAACATGAAAAACTATCATCTCTGATCAACATGTGCAGATTGACAAAGCTGAATAGGTTGGAATCCTTTTCTAATTAGCATATTCTTTAACCCATCACTAAACAATCTCACTCTTTGGCGCACCTCAAGAAAAAAAAAGATTCGGAAAACATTATGGAAAATGAAGATATTGCATTTCATAGAAAATGTCTTCATTTTCCACAACATTTTCTATCCCTAAAGACAAACATTTGTAAAATTTCAAGATCTAAAATCTATTTTATGCATTTTCTTTGAATTTTAACCAGTCTAAAAAAATTTTGTTTAGTAATAGGTTTATCTAGAATGGTTATTCTACCCTACCATAGAATTCATTTTCAAAATGGTATGACTGATTGACCTGTCCTGGATTTGATCTTTTTTTTTAAAAAATGTTTTCTGTACAGAAGTGTGTTCTTTACATCAAGATTCTTATCTAGATTTTTAAGATAAAGCATGCTTTAGACAAAGGCTTTTAAGCCACTAAATAATAATCTTAAGAATTATCAACGAGGAATTAAAGCATTCTCAGCATTGGCTTTGACGAGTAGCCCTGACGAAACAGAATGTTTTCATTCAAAATAGCAAAAAATGTTCTTTAGAGAGTATCAAAAATCTTATTTAGCAGGAATTTTCATCTCCACGAAAAAAAGAACGCACCTCAGATGGTCATTCACACAGGAAGTGAAATTTGAACTCTGACATTAATTTTCAGTATTTTTGTTGGTTTGGCGTCTTAAAAGTCATAACTACAACTTCTAGGTCGCCAACCAACCATTCTAATTTTCACATGTTGACAAATATACATTTTGTATAATAACACCATCTAACATCTATGTTGAACATCTTTGTGGAGGTCAGTGGTTGGGTGTATTTACATATTTATCTTTTTCAGACATGGTAAGTCAATAGGTTCAATAAAGCACACAAGTAGATTGTATAAGTGAATATTCATAATCAGTATTTTGCTATAAAATCAAAATAAGCTGAGAAAGTTAATTTCATTTTTCATGTGATTCCATTGTATCAGAGGAAGAGACTGATGGACAATACCTATGGATACACCAATGTTACAAATTGGGTACTGGGAATTTCTATTCATATGTAAGATGTTTAGCACAAATTTCGAAATCTTTTACCTGTTCTTGCACAATCCAACTTTTTTATGTCCCCCAAGAAAAGCTGCTTTTAAAAACATTGTAGAAAATGAACACATTGCTTGTTATAAGCTATTTCTTCATTTTCCACAGCATTTTTGTCTTTGTCTAGAGAAGAAATTTCTAATTACATATACAAGCAATTTCTTCATTTTCCACATTTCCACGTTTTCTACTCTCCAGTTATTAACTTTTGTCTGCACCTTCTTTGAATATGGACAAGTCTAAAATGTTGTCGTCTGGTAATGGGTAAATTATATCAAAGCAAAGATCACATATTCATGTGCTTCCGAGTACTAGATTGGGGTTCTGTTTGTCTTGCCAATTTATCAATCTCGGCTGTCAATCAAGGAATAAACCGACCAATCAAATACATGTAATTTATTCTGTCTGAACCTGAGCTTTTCAACTCCATTTTTTGTTACCCTTTATTGTTGGTTTGGCGACTTGAACATAGTAACTACAGCTTATTCAAGTTGTAGTTATGATGTTTCAGTCACCAACCAACTATTTTACTTTTTGTTATATGCTACCGGCCATATATTTAACTGTTAAAAATCGAAGCGGAACTTCCTGTCGGAGTTAATGGGCGGGGCCTAGGGAGTCAGTAGGCAAGGCCAGCGATTTGTCAATTAACATACAGATGTGACCATTAGCACAGCCTACACCAGAACCAAGGGTTATTTACAGAGGAATTAGAACTTGTTTCCTTTGACCCCTGCGGAGACTCAAGTCCAACATTCCTACCAGTAAGCCAAGGATGAGGACTGGTTGTGTAAACAAAATTATGATAATGAAAACTATCGAGTATAATAACTAAGCATATTTTTATTTTTGCTAACAATATAAACAATCTATATATATTGACATCTCATTGCTTAACCCTTTCCTGTTTTTAGAAATTTTAGACTGGTCCAAATTGAAAGAGGATGCAGATGACAATGAAAATTGGATGCGATTCCAAGTAAAACCACCCTATGTGGTAGAAAACACTGTGGGAAAAGGAGAAATTGCTTATTATAAGCAATTTCTCCTCTTTCTACAGTGTTTTCTCAAGTATAAAATCACAGTGAGGTAACATCCCAGGTTTATCCGGGAAAGGGTTAAAGGTCATAAGTGACTAGATAGTGAATAGTCCTTTACAACCTTGGTTGGTGTAGAATAATCCTGTCCCACTTGTCCAACATGGGCTTTTTCTTCTACTTGCACACAAAAACATTTTTAAGGCCACTTGTCCGAGCAAAATATCAGGGCAAATCTTGGAAAGGTACAAATAGATCTCCATGTATAGTTCATTATATATTGCAAAATTTTCATAATCTTACATGAAGGGTAGAAATTATTTTAGTTAATGAATAAAATGATGGGTTCCACCATTTTCTTCACTAACAACAATGTTTTCATCAAAATTTATTCTAATTTTGAAAGAGTAGAAAATCAAGAGTTCCTTGTCTGGGAACAAGTGGAGAAAATCTTTATTTCCAAATCACTGCTTTAAGCACTCAAACATCAATAATGTTTTGTATTAAACGTGATATCTACAGTGTATTTAAAGCATACAACATCAATTTCATAATTCATACACATAAGTCACACTATTTTACAAATACAGTGACAAAACATCTAAAATTCAATGCATATCTAATTATGATTCAATATCTAAATACACTGCTCATTTCTTTTATAAGAACAAGGGTTCTTTATTAAGATAAAGTTGCCCCCTTTCTGGATGAGATAGGGTGTGTAAATTTCAAATATTTGTTTATCTAACATGTCAAGTTCTAAAACTACCTATCCAATATATATGTACTTAAATTTTAAAAGTTTTGTCCAACAATGCATTATTCGATGCGGAGCACAATCTGCCTGGAGAACACAGATGTGATTCTCATCTATCATCATGTTTGACAGAAATGAACAGGTACTAGATACTGAAAAATCTAAGACAGAAAAGGGGTATGATTCTGACAACAAGAGGACCATGATTGCTCACCTGAAAGATCAGCCCAATAAAGTACTTTTTTTAATAAAACTTTACACAAGCGGAGCAAAATACATATAGTAAATAAAAGATTCTGAGAACAGAAAAAAACATACGGTAATTGCTATATAGCAAGTATGAATGCCTATTCATATTTAAATTTCAATTCAATTTGAGATGCCGTCTACAACTTCCTTCAGTTTGGGGACAATTCTAAAGTTTGGAGTCTGGTATTGGGTTAGTAGAAGAAAACTTAGTATATATTTGAAATGGAAGATATTTGAACATGCTCTAATTGAGCATTTTTGATAACGTTAGATGCTATTGGATGGGCCATTTTTGTCCCCAGGGGCATAACTTCAACAGTCATGGCAGTATATTAGGTTATACTACATTCTAAATATAAACGCTCAAAGCACTTTAGTTAAGAATAATATTTTTTTCTAATTTGCTCAAATTGAGCAATTCCCCATTTTTTCAACCCCTGGGACATCCATGTTTTTTGCCCTATGGGCACAATTTCTAGTAATAAAGTACAAAATCATCTAGTAATGTTACATACTAAATATGAACTCCTTAGGCCTTATATCTAAGCAGGAAAAATTTTCTTAAATTGCTCTAATTGAGCGTTTTTGGAACTTTTGACCTCCCAGGTATGGCCATTTTTGATCCCAGGGTTATAATCTTTGAGAACTTGGTAGAGACCCATGTGGTATTCCTATATACAAAATATGAATGCATAACACCCTATACATTTGGAGGAGAAGATATTTGAACGTGATCTGTTTTCCAAACTTTGGACTCTTGGGGCAGAGACATTTTTTACCCCATGGGCATAAACCTTTCATAACACGCACCAAAACCATCTAGTTAAGTTACACCAAATATGAATGCCCTAGGCTATATAGTTTAGGAAAGGAAAACTTTTGAACATTTCTCCCAACTTTAGACAACCTGGGTAGGGCTTTTTGACCCCAGGGGTATAATATTATTATTATAATTTTTGAAATTTATATAGAGAACAAAGTGGTAATGCTATATATGAAATATAAATTCCATTGGCCCTGAAGTTCCTGAAAAAACCTTCTAAAGATGTGCTAAAATTTCCAATTGAAATGCCACAGTAACCTAAGTTTTTCATCAAATGATTTTTTTCTCACAACTTTTTGTCAATATCACCCAAGGATCATCCCTGCAAAGCCTTAGCTTGATTAGCCAATTGGTTTGGGAGAAGATCTTTAGATATTGTGGAAGGACGAAGGACACTAACTGATCACAAAAGCTCACCTTGCACTTCGTGCTGAGGTGAGCTAAAAAGCATACAGTTTTCTCCTCTCCTAGGATAGTTTATCTTGTTAGAAAGATCATACGTGCCAAATTTCAAGAAAATAACATCAATAATGATAGAGATATGACCAAGGTTGAAGTTTGTCAAACCAACACTGCCTTTACCAGCACTGATGACACAAAGATGACAATACTAGTGTAATTGGCTATATAAATGGGAAACTTACAATATTTTATTGTACTTATCCTCAATTGATCAATTGCTGGTCTCCCCACTTACTTCATTAGCAACCCCCATAGACTCTACCTGGAAGTCCCACTTCGATATAAATGGCAGTATTTTGAAAAATTCATGGCAAGTAGTTTGTAACAAAAAGTAGCATAGTTGATTGGAGACCTAAACGTTGTAATTACAGCTTGAATAAGCTGTAGTTACCACGTTTAAAGTCACCAAACCAACAAAAAATGTTAACAAAAATGGCAGCCAATGTAGTAGATCAAAACTTGTGCCTGGTCTCATTGAATGATTTCATTGGTCGACTGGTTATTTGATTGACAGCTAAGAGTGGTCAATTAACTATTATTTTTGTTGTTTCAAACGTAAAACTTTGAGATAACTGGTAGTACATATTTCATAATAGTACATGAACTGGCATTTCTGAGATCTAACTGGCATTTTGTAAATTAACTTACAGTGACATTCAATACTTTATACACATATGTTACTAGTCATGCAAAAGGAAACAATCTCCAATATTCTATATACTTTGTACATTGATTCCATTTAGACTGGGCAGTCTACACAGGTTCTTTACTTAACCCTTGTCATGCTGAATCAAAATCCTGATTAGAATCGCACCAAAGTCAAAGAAATGAGATCACAGAGAGCACTAGTTGCAGGTCTATATTCCATTTGAAAACTGATTTAATAAACAATTCTGGCTTGAAAGGGTCAAGCAGGTTGTGAAGACAAAGATCAGACTGCACATATGTGCAGGCTGATCTTTGTCTTTACCCCCCTGCCCAGACAGGAATATTCTGCGTTCAGCATGACAAGGGTTAATGAGCCTATGACATTTCACATGTATGACAAGTGATGACTCATATCAGCCTGTGCATCCACAGTCTGATCAGAGTCTCCATTAACCAATTACAAGATGGCAAAATTCAAGCATGGTCCAAATTGAAAGGAGTTACTGACAACCATTTTAAGTTTATGCAATTTTAGATTTTTCAACTTTCTTGAACGAAAGCATTGTTGAAATGAAAATATTACTTGTTACAGGCAAATTTCTTCATTTTACACAATGCTTTCCTAATTGTTTTTCCTAAAGGGAATCAAAGTTGGACTGGTTTAACCATATCCTGTACAATTCCTGTTTTTTTTTTGTTTTTTTTTTATACATCCCCATGATTTTATACTTTAGAAAAAATTGTGGCAAAAGAAGAAATTGCTTGGTTGCTTTTAAATCTTAATTGTTGTCTGCAACTTCTTTCAAATTGGTTGAGACTAAATTTTGACAAACAGGAATGGGCTTAGTCTGTAGATAACTACTGCCTGAACATTTCTTTTCAAAATCTGCGAAAGTTCTAAATGTAGTATGTGACTGCTAGGGTGGCGTAACCCATTACCAGATGGCGGAATTTGAGACTGGTCCAAATCGAAAGAAGCTGCAGACGGCAATTCAAATTGCGCTTGAATTGTAAAATTATTTCCAAACAGGATAGATAACATTGTTAGAAGAGGAGAAATTGCTTGTCACAAGCAATTTCTCCTTTTCCAACAATCTGAAAGAGGTTACAGAAACAAAAAAAAAAAACTGATAAAATTGATGAATAAGTTCCAAATGGTGTGTGATAAAAAGAAATTATTTATATTTAGTAATTTTTTCTTTTCTCACAATGTTTACATCTGCTTACTTTTTTAGCATGTCAAAATCAGAATTCTCTTGTAATGGGTAAAATATTTGACATACAATAACTTTTTCGAATCTTTGCTTTGAATCTCTAAAATGGCCCCTTTGTGCATGACTCTTCACATATCAAATAGCCTTTATACACTTTACACTGATTATTTGCTTTGTACAAAGCGCTGGAATCATTCCATTTAAACCTGAAATTATTTCGTGAATGTCGAGATAAGTATTGAAATGTCTATGACAGAACACATCCATTTTTCTCCTGAACATTTCCGGAGGCTTTTTCAATTGTCCGCACCATCTGGTCAAACACTTTGCTGACAGCCTTTAAAATATAAAACAATGTATAATCAAAAACATGTCAAACAGAAAAGACTTGTGATTTAATCATCAAATAAAGTCAGAGTTTTAATCCTTTACCCAATTAATACATAATTCCTAATAATTGCTAAAGTAATTGCTGTTGAAAGCATTATTGAAAGAAGAGAAATAGCTTTATTTAGCTTTACTCATAGTTTTCCACCCAAAAAGGTACTTACATTTCGTTTGATACACTTAGCCACTTAAATTAAGACACATCTAACGTATTCCCATACGATCCCGCTTTTTTACACCCGAAAAATAACATGCATTTTCTGCATTACGGTATCCACAATGTTTTCTACCCCAAAACATAAAGAATTTTAAAATTTAATCAAATAAAAATTGTCTTCTGCAACTTCTATCGGTTTAGACCAGTGTAAGATGCCATAATTGGTTAAACTATCGACATTTGATATATATCAATTTGAGAACTTACTTGATTTTCCTTTGCAGATGTCTCTAGGAATGGTACTTTCCATTTCTCAGCTGTTCTCTTTCCAGTTTCTGTGGTTACTTCTCTGAAATATATTATAAGCCATAGTCTGTTGCATTTGTAATTTTAGTAATTCAAACATCTATCTAGTCCTAATGATTGAATGTGCATTCCTTAACCCATTACAACACAACAAAATCTTAGACTGGCCTAAATTGAAAGGTCTCTTCAATTTATTCATTTTTCACATTTTTTTTCTAAAAATATCTACTAAAGGGGCACGTAACAAGAAATTTCTTCATTTTACATGTTTTCTACCCATAAAGTTGAAAAAATCTAAAATTTCATACACTTTGAATTGTGGCCTGCAACACCTTTCAATTTGGACCAGTCTAAAATGTTGTTGTCTGGTAATGAGTTACAACTACGATAAGCAAATTACAGTGTATTGCCCATAGACATAAAAAACATTCTTACAACTTGATTGAGCTGTAGTTACATTTTGGTTGCACACCCACAGCAGTGTTTTCAATCTTACTTTGTATTTTTGGGGGCCTGAGGGTCCAAGCATTTGAATATTGCAGCCTAAAGGCCAAAGGGAGGACCATTCAATTCAAGTATCAAAATGAAGATCAGTAAATTCAAGTATCAAAATACTAACTAAAATAATACTTAGCAAAAGATGTAAATACAAAAGGCTTTATTTTTTCTTGAAGAATACAGATCTAGACTGTAGTTTATTAAAGGTAAATTGGTAAACATTAATTGGTAGTTTCTTTAGATCAAGATAGAAGGATGCAAAACGTATGCTAAGAATTGGTGCAAAGGGGGCCTTTATTTATTCTAGAAAGCCATTGGTACAGTGAACCTCTCTAGATTGAACGCTGCAACTGTAACTATAATGGATGCAAAACTGCGAAAGAAGTTTGCCTAACAAAATTATAAGAATTTTTGCGACAATCCAAAAATAAGGCCAGCAACTTCTAGTGTGGCAAAAAAAGCAATTGTCACCAAGGAGTGTAATCAATTTCGGCATTATTTCTAATAGGAATCTTAGCTACAACTATGGGGTCGTGAGATAAAATATTTGAAATTTACCTTTCCATATCGAGGTCGCATTTATTACCAACTAACACTACTGGTAGATTCCTGTTACCCAACATATCTAGAAGTTTGTCATACACAAATAAGATCACATCAAAGCTGAAAAAGAAACATTTGAATGCAAATCTGATAAAAAACAACAACACACAGTTATGTTGTCATGAATAATTATGACAAAAAGCTGATCTAATAAGAGATTCATTCAAGACTGCATGCAACGCATTATGTTGCAAAATACACACCCAATTGCATTAACCCTTTCCTGTTAATCCCGGGGTTTTATGTCCCTGTGATAATATACTTTTGTTGGTAACAAGCAATTTCTTCTTTTTCCACAATATTTTCTAACCTGAACTGAATGATAATTTTCAAATAAAATCGACTTTGTCATCCTCAAAACCTTTGAATGCAGACAGGTCTTAAATTTTGCAAAACATTAAAGGATTAAACTATTATGGGTAACTGAAAAAGTTCTAAACCCATTCCCAAATGGCAAAATTTAAGACTGGTCCAAATTGAAAGAAGCTGCAGATGACAATTTTAAGTTGATGAAATTTTAACTTTTTTCGTCTTTTTGGATAGAAAACATTCTGGATAATGAATAAATTCCTTCATACAAGTAATTTCTTCATTTACCACAATGTTTTCCAGAGCTTTTCTCCTGAGGGGAGTCAAAAAGTATCATTTTCAAACATTGGCATAAAGTTTTCAAAAAATGTGTATACACAGTATAACAATGAGGATGATTCCCTTTTAAATCATGTTGTAAATTAATATTAAAGGAAACAAAACTTGTAGGAATTGAAAAAAAAAATGTATGGAAAAGTTTTGCAGCGAGTTTTGCTCCTTTTTACCAACAAAAATATCATTTTTCAAGTCTATCAGTAGAACTAGAGTTCTGATGATATTAACTTTTGAAGCCAATGGAATATCAAAGCAATACCAGATGGCAAAATTGTAGACTAGTCCCAATTGAAAGGAGTTACCAATGACAGTTTGAAGTTTTTGAAATTTTAGAATCTTTTCAAATTTCTGCTTAGCAAACATTGTCTTAACAATGTCAATATCAACAATGTTTTCCAAGGCTTTTTTCTTTGGGGCGTCAAAAAGCATAACTGTTTGGGAAAGGGTTAACTGCTTTGTTCTAGTTTAAGTAGTTTATTCGATGAGGGGCTTTTTCAACATAAGTTATAGCATCAGTTATAGCAAACGAGCAAGTTTTTACTTTATAAAGAAACCACATGAAATCTACCTCACTATGCACCTAGACATTACTGTCTAATTGATACCAACATGCTTAATGAGTCTGGTGAAGTAATCTGACCAAACATTTCTGACTTCCCTAATATGCCAAATTCTGACAATTGGCCAATGAAAATTTCTAGCAAGAGCATGGCATGCAGATGCCAAGGTTCAACTGTTCAAGTGTGTGGTAGTCAATAAAACTTCTAAGTAAAAAGGGGGGTATAATTTGATAAAAAAAAAGGTAATTAGAGTTATCCTCCTTGTTGGTACTAATTGCTTTTTTGATAGTAAAATATTTTCTGAGTTTCATACAAATGTGTTTATTAACACAAGAGATATAATATGTCAAAGTTTTCAGGTGCGGCCGCTGACAAGACACTAACACAAATCACTTGTTCAGTACGAAACAGTTGTAACTGCCTATATTTTTATAGGCAGTTACATCTGTTTCTTGCTGAACCATCAAATGTGGACCAAGACCTGGCCATAGCAACAACTTGAGACAATCAAATATAAGTAAGGTAATTTGCCCCAGAATGAGTTAAGGTGTGCAGTAAACAGAGAGACTACATGTCCCTAGTCCAAATTGATTTGTTTGTTTGAATGGGGTTTTACGCCGCTTTCAACAATCTTTTCAGTTATATCGCGGCGGCTGGAGCACCTAACAATTGAATCCTGGTATTTCTCACACCAGTACTACCATTACATCCCTTCCTAGCCTCAAGCTGCTTTCTCACATAGGTCTACGATTATCGACCCATTGGTGAGAGACAAATAGTCGGAAAGGATGTTTGCCACCGTCGGGGATCGAACCCGGGACCTCTAGATTGACAGTCCGACGCGCTACCAACTGCGCTATGACGGCTAGTCCAAATTGAAAGGAGTTGCAGACAACAATTTAAAGTTGATGAAGTTTTAGATTTTTCACTATTCTAGGTAGAAAACATTGTGTACAATCAAGGAATTGCTTGTTACAAGCAAGTTTTTCATTTTACACAATGTTTTCCCAATCCTTTTTCTTGAGGGGCGTCTAAAGTTGCTTTTAAAAATGTGACAAAAATATATCGCATACCCTACAATGCCAAAAATAAACTAATTTGTAAAAAAGAAAATAGATAACATGAGGAACTGAATTTTGTAAGTGCCATCTGGTTGAATATTCATATAAGATTTCAAGTGTATACTATTCATGAAACTGAGGAGAATGTGAATGAAATATTGGATACAAACATGAGGACAGACAGATAGGGGTTTACCAGTATACACCCTTTTCTTCGAAAATAGGAATAAAAATATTATTTGCTGATGATAGGTTTAAAATAGAATTGTTTAGGGAAAATCAACAAAAGTACCTCTGGTACCAATATTGACAGATATTTTACTCATTACCCGACTACAGATTTTAGACCAATCCAATTTGAAAGTAATTGCAGACAACAATTCAAAGTCACAAAATTTTGGATTTTTTCTACTATTGGAGAAGAAAACATTGCAGATAATGAAGAAACTGCTTGTAAATAACAATTTCTTCTTTTTCCACAATGTTTTCAAAAGCTTTTTTCTTGTGGGAATCAAAAAGGCTCATTGTGTTGGAATGGGTTAAACAAATTTATTTCAAACTACACTTTTATTTTACTTTATTTAGACATTTGTGGCAAAAAGGTGCCTTCTACAGAGCACAAAATGTATTTTAAGATTTTTGAACCAGTGACATAACCCCAAATGACCCAATATCTAACTTAAATGAGGTATTAAGAAGAGAAACATTCTGACCAAATATCAAGATATTTGTGGCCACAATATGAGTGCACAAGAGATATCTAAGGTTTGATTTTGGGACCTATTTTTTAGGTTTATAAAGGCAAACATTCTAACCTAAAATATAGACACTTGAGGCACAAACATGCCCTCTAGAGTGCACACAAGGTATTTTTCTGAATTTGACCTAGTAATCTACTTTTTAGTACCATGTGACCCAAAATCCAACTTGAAACAGACATTATAAAAACAAAGATTTGACCAATTTGCTGGACATTTGAGGCCAATAAAGTGCCCTCACTTGATCTTATAGCAAACTTGACCAGGATATTATACAGACAATCTGACTAAATTTGAAGAGATTTTCACAAAAATTGTGACCTCTAGAAACCCAAAGGACTGACCACAGACAATTGATGCTGGACACAGCCAGATCACAAAAGCTCACCTTGAGAACTTGTGCTCAGGAGAGCTAAAAAGTCTGTTGAAAAAAAGATGAACAGACATACATGGTGAAGCCAATATACCTGCATCTACTTCATAGGTGGGGGTATAACATTATATACCTTACTGACTAACTGCTTCATATCATTTCTAGTATAAAACTACTAATACTTCTAGTGAATAAACATTTCAAGGGTGAATTGCAATACTGTTCTAAGCATCTATACATTGTACAGGCACTTAGAACAGTATTACAATAAACCTTGAAATTGATGTTTACCTTTTTTGAGAGTTGACTGAATACACAAGTACATATCCATCTATATTCATGAAATACGATTGAGGTAGTATGGAGTACTCATCCTGAAAATAATATCAATTAATCCATTTTTGGCAAAATTCAAGTCAGAGAAATTAATTAAAATCTTCATATATTGGGGGGTTAGAAAATGCTGTAACAGGAAATTTCTTTCATTTTCGATAATATTTTACAAAATGTTTTTCTTAAGGAGCTCAGTGGGATTGAGTTGGAATAGGTTAAGAAATGTTTATGAAAAATAAATTATTTATTTCACCAGTATTTTTACCTTTGACCACAAAGAGTGACCTTCACATTGGAGTTATAGACCTGGAATTTGCATTTGACACAAATGTACAAAGTTCAAAATATTGTCAAAGTTTGGGAGATAACACATCTTTTTAACAAAAATTTTGTCCTTTGGCCTGAATGTGCAACTTTGGAACTACAGACCCATACCCACACAGGGACGTCTTTAAAACCCCTCTGTGAAAAGGCTATGGAAAACATTGTGGATAATGAAGAAATTGCTTGTTACAAGCAATTTCTTCATTATCCACAATCTTTTCTACCCCAAATTATAAAGATTTTTAAAATTTCATGAACTTTAAATTTTCCTTTCAGTTTGGACAAGTTTAAAATTTTGTTGTGTGGGAATGGGTTAATGCTTGCTACATTATGTTCATAAAATTGATCATTAAATCTTTCTTCTAATGTTATACAAGCTTCAAAAATTACAATGAGTCCTTCTGATTGTACATTAACTCATTCCCACACAATGGCCTCTAGAGGAAAAACAATTAGGATAACATTGAGTTAACCCATTACCAGACGGCAAAATTTAAGACTGGTCCAAATTGAAAGGAGTTGAAGACGAAAATCTAAAGTTTACAAAATTTTAGATTTTTCAACTTTATGGGTAGAAAACATTGTGTCAAATGAAGTAATTGCTTGTTACAAGCAATTTCTTCATTTAACACAATGTTTTCCCCAATCAAATTTTAGATTTTTCAACTTTATGGGTAGAAAAAATTGTGTCAAATGAAGTAATTGCTTGTTACAAGCATTTTCTTCATTTAACACAATGTTTCCCCCAATCATTTTTCTTGAAGGGCGTCAAAAAGCGTCACTGTGTTGGAATGAGTTAAATGAAGAAATTACTTGTAATAAGTAATATCTATATTTTTTCACAATGTTTTCCACACACAAAAATCACATAAGGAAACTAGAAATGTGTCACAGACACCAATGTCTCATCCTAACCAATTACCAGACATTAAAAATTTTAGTATAGTCTAAATTGGAAGGAGTTGCAGACGACAAGTTAGTTAACCCTTTCCTGTTTTCAAAGTTTTAGACATGTCCATTGAAAAGTAACAAACCAACAGGGTAGTAAATATTGTGAAAAAAAGAATTTGCTTGTTACAAGCAATTTCTTTTTTTCACACAATGTTTTCTCAAGTATAAAATCACAGGGACGTAAAAACCAGGGATTGAACAGGAAAGATTTTTTCTAACTTTCTTGGTATAAAACATTGTATAAGCTTGTTGCAAGCAATTTCTTCATTTTGCTTAAAGTTTCCAATTGTTTTTCATGAGCGGGCACCAAAAGTGACATTGTGTGGGAATGGGTTCAGTGCTTGTCACATGACCTTCTTTTGTGACCTTGAACTTAGGTGTATAATATATAATTCTATGCACGACACTTGAACTCTATAAGTGGCACAACTGTGTCAAATTATTTAGAATTGATCAATTATTGTAAAGAAACCCTCCAGACAAGAATTGAAAACAAACACACACAAACACCCACCAACCAATACACAAGCATGCATTCATGGACACTCTCCCCCTCCCTGACTTTGTCTCTCACCAACTAGTGGATAATTGTAGCAGCTGGAGGCTAGGAAAATAGTGTAGTGAAAGTACTGGTGTGAGAATACCAGGAATCCATTGTTAGGTGCTCCAGCCACAGCGATATGACTGAAATACTTTTAAAAGTGGCATTAAACCCCATTTGATCAATTATTATTCAATCTCCCCCACACATACACACACACTTACACCAAACCATCTACTCACCCACCCTTCAACGCAATGACACATGATATAAGGTAGCTCAATATTCCCAATACCATTATATGGCCATGGTATAAAAACATGAGCAGGAAAATGAGGAAATCCTTTTTTCACAATGTTTTCCATAGCTATCAGCCTGTCCGAATGCAATATTGTGTGACAGAAGATAAAGGAATGTGTCATAAAATAAGACAACCCTTTTCCTTAGCCTGGCTCCTATATAATCTAGCCTACCTGTCCTGCTGTGTCAATGAGTTGTAGTGCATATTCTTGACCTCCTACTCTTACTGTCTTCTGAAAAGCTGAAACAAACAAAACAATCATTAGACCATGTTAGCTCAGTTGCTGTGCTTTAACACTTTCCTGTTTTTCAAAATTTTGAACCTGTCCAATTTCAAGGTTTTGCAGACGACAATTAAAAGTTGATTTTATCTGAAAAATAAACATTCTGTAGGGTAGAAACAATTGTGAAAAAGAAGAAATAGCTTGTTACAAGCAACTTCTTCCTTTTCCACAATTTTTTCTACAGTATAAAAGCAAGGAGACATAAAAACCAGGGATTGAACAGGAGAGGGTTATAAAAATGTGGTTGTGATTCCAAACCCATCATTTGTCTCTAATGAATATGTTTGATTGAATGGGGTTTAATGCCACTTTTTTAACAGCATTTCAGTCTTATTGCAGCGGCTGGAGCACCCAACGATGGATTCCTGGTATTTCTCACACCAGTACTATCACTACATCCTTTCCTAGCCTCCAGCTGCTATCCCACTTAGGTTTACGATTATCCACCCATTGGTGAGAAACAAATGTTGGAACGGATATGTGCCGCCGCAGGGGATCGAACCCATGACTCTCATGATTGAAGATTAGGAATCTCATGAATATGTAATTGATAGATTGTGGCTGTCAATCAAAGAGTGAATTGACCAATCAAACCATTTATTTAGACCAGAAGTGAACTCAAACATAGTTCAACATTTTTGAGTTTGGCAACTTAAAAGTTACAACATTTAGGTTGCCAATAAACAATTTCATTTTTTTGTTAAATGTAACTGATCATTAATTTTGTGAAATAATGCATGGAACTCATCAGATATCATTGGGCATGGGCAGCGATCCATCAATTGATAGTAGATTTGAATGGGGTTTTATGCCGCTTTTTTTAACAATCTTTCAGTCATATTGCGGCGGCTGGAGCACCTAACAATGGATTCCTGGTATTTCTCACACCAGTACTACCATTACATCCTTTCCTAGCCTCCAGCTGCTATCCCACATAGGTCTACGATTATCGACCCATTGGTGAGAGACAAATAGTCGGAAAGGATGAGTGCCGCCGTCGGGAATCGAACCCGGGACCTCTAGAATGACAGTCCGAGGCGCTACCAACTGCGCTATGACGGCAGCTTCAATTGATAGTAGAGCTACGTAGACCTTTCGTATGGAGCGCTGACACTAAGATACCAGATAACATTAGTTTGCAGTACCAGATGAGTGGTCAGAGAAATTTCACTAAAGTAATAACACAAAGAAAATCATTTGTAGGCAAATTTACAATCAAACCTGAACAAAATCCCTTCCACTATGATGTTACTGTCAAATAACTACAAACAGTTTTTAAATAAGCAGTGTTTATTCCAGGTTTTTGAAAATGTGGAGGATTTTGTATTAAAATCTCCTAATTTGGGGAAAATGGTATTTTATATCTGTAGAAAAAAACAACACCAATGTTGAAAATATGGGGGTTCTTGGAAAAAAGTGGGGCAATTTCTCCCCCCCCCCCCCTCCCCCGGCGGGAATAAAGACTGAATAAGACTCCTTGTAGTTTATTGAAATAGAGGTGATTGAGCCACATGCATGAATTGAATAAGGAGAACAAAATTTTCAAATTTTACACCAAATGTCATATTTGGAAATTACCCCACACACGAAAGTCATATTCTACAACTCATCAAATTCCTATAAGACATCACCAAAGAAACTTTCCTGTCAGACATTGTTGAAACCCAGTCAATAAATTCCAACTCTTGTTGTGCTCATCTCAGAATGTTCCTGATTTGGTAGGAGGTATAGATTAAGATCAGCCTGCACATATGTGCAGTCTGATCTTAAACTACACAACCTGCTTGTCCTTTTTTAAGCAAGAATTGTTTTTACATGAATTTTTTAAAAAGATATTAACCCATTCCAACACGATCCTGCTTTTTTATGTCCCTCAACAAAAGACCTTAGGGAATGAAGATATTGCTTATTCATATTACAAGCAATTTCTTCATTATCCACAATGTTTTCTATAATTGTTGTCTGCAACTTCCTTGAAATTGGACAAGCCTAAAATTTGACGTCTGGTAAAGGGTTAACAAACAATTATACCTTTCTGCGTTGTGATTTAAATGCAATTCTGGATTTCAATCAGAATAACATTAGAATAAGCTGTAATTTGAATAAGCTGTAGTTATGATGTTTATGTTGCAAAACCAACAAAAATGTTTCACAAAAATGGCAACCAATGTCTAAGTTCAAACTTTAATTCTGGGCTGAAACAATGAACTGATTGGTCGATTTATTTTTTTATTGACAGCTACAGTTGGTCAATTACTATGAGCTCATTTCAATCTGTGGAGCTACACACTACAGCATAAAAAACCAAATATGAAGATACTGTCACTCAGGTATAAACCGTTTCCATACGACAAATTTACAGACTGGTCCGAATTGAAATAACTTGCGGACAACATTTGTAATTGCTCTAAACTTGATGACATTGTGAGGAGAGGAGAAAGTTACAACCAATGTCTCCTTTTCCAAAAATTGCTAGAAAGAGTCATTGTGGGTAATGGGTTAAGAGGTTTTAACACTTGTCTTGCTGGATAAAATCCTTGATTGAATTACATAAAAATCGAAAGGCCATAAGAAAAATGAGCTCTAGTTGTGGGTCATTATTTCTTTGTGAAGCATTTTTTAACCAACTCTGGTGTGTAAGGTGGTGAAGACAAAGATCAGACTGAGGCAAGCTTATCGTTCTCTAAGTCTACCGTAGAAATAGGAATATACCAGGCTCAGAATGACAAAGATTCAATAAGACTTAGTGCTGGTAGTACAAATGATGGCACCAAGCTGAATAAACCATTCGATTGGTTGATTGATTTTTTCATTGACAGCTATGATTCATTAATTATCTGGTCAATTTTTTAACCATTATCAAATGCAACATTGTAACAGGTGTTTTCAAAAGTTTCAGAAGTTATCAGAAATTCCAGTAAAATGAATGACAGAGTAAAAAACATTTTTGCCAAGACAAATGAATTATTATCCTTCATCCAGCAATAGCTTAACCCCTTACCAGACAGCAAAATTTAAGACAGGTCCAAATTGAAAGGCATTGCAGACAATACTTTAAATTTTATAAATTTTAGATTTTTTCAACTTTCTGGGTAGAAAACATTGTGGAAAATGAGGAAATGATGCAACCAATTTCTTCATTTTACACAATGTTTTCCAAATTGTTTTTCTTGAGGAGCATCAAAAAGTGTCATTGTATGGGAATGAATAAAGTAATCGCAACAAGGATTAAATATTTTGCATTCACTTGAATGTAAAACTTTGATAAGGAAATTCCCAATCAATCTAACAGCTATCACTGACTGTATTTATAATTGAACCAGCACCTGGTCACAAAAAAAAAACAGTCCTTATTGCACACTGCTATATATTTCAGCATAAAAAGTTAATTATAATATACATGTACATGTATTACAAAACAATGCGAGTAAATTTGAGTTAACCCATTCCCACACAATGACGCCATTTGACGCCCCTCAAGAAAAGGGCTTTGAAACCATTGTGGAAAAAAAAGAAATTGCAATGTTTTCTATAAAAACTAGACATGGTCGCAAAGTGGACTAATACCCTACTACAGCGCTTGTCCATATACAAGTGCTATATATATCCAAACAAAAAATAGACTTTTTAGTTAAAGGGCCATAAATCCATCAAAAATAAATGGACCATAACCAAAATAGGATATGCACATGCCTGACTTATATCGAGTGTTTCTGTGAAATTTGAATCAATTCCGACCATGGATGCTGAGAAATTGAGCCCACATGATTTTTCACCAAAGCGCCATAACTCCGTCAAAAATAAAAGAAACGTAACCAAAATAGAATATGCACATCTCTGCTTGATACTGTTTATATCTGTAAAGTTTGAATCAAATCCGTCCAATGGTTGCTCAGAAATTGAGCAGACAGGAAAAAGCTACATACAGACGGATGGACAAGCTGATTCCTATATACCTCCCCAAACAAAGTTTAGGGGGGTATAATAAAAAAAACGAAAATAAAAAAAAATCATTAAATTTCATCAACTTCAAATCATCGTCTGCAGATTCTTTCAATTTGGTCCAGTGTTATATTTTGTAGAGATGGAATTGGTTGAAAGCATGCAACACTGTGGGATTAATGGTATGGACAAAAAAAGATCTGTACAATTTTAAAGTTCAAGGGGAGATAATTAAGGAATGGTTTATAGTAAGATAATCAAATTTGTTTTAACATCGTTTTTAAATTTATTGTGAGAAATTTCAGAGCAATATGTGAAATACTGTGGTAGTAATGCTACAATGAACAATGATTCAGTACAAATACAAGTTCAAGGGGAGATAAGTTAGAAACCCAATGATAGTAGCATGTTTCAATTTTTTTCAGTATATGTAAAGGAGTACTGCTGAAAGCAACTATTACTTTAGTACAGGCAAAATTATGGAAATTTTGCTCAACCAGTCAACTATATTTCAGTGAAATTTACACAGATTAGAGGGGAGATAACTCACCAACCCAGTAACTGAAATATGGACAGCCATGGTGAATCCACTATAACCCCCTCCAATTTGTAGGGAGAGGGGGGAGAAAAAACAAGATCTTTGGTAAAACAAGATGCCTAAGAGCAAATCTTTCTTCATTCAATGAGCTGTAGTTATGACCTTTAGGTCACCAAACCAACAAAACTGCTTCATCTAAACGTTGATCAATGTCTAAATGAATAGAGGTTGGTGACCAACCAATGGTCGATTGATTCTTTGACTGACAGATGCAACCCGTCATTTGGCTTAATGCTAAGAACAGATTAATAAAACAAACATCTCTTCCTCTTGATTCCATTTTTTGGGGTAGGAGAAAAATGTTCACAATTTAACCCATTACCAGACAACAAAATTTTAGACAAGTCAACAATGAAATAATTTGCAGAAGAAATTTCAAATTGCTCTAAAATTGGAAAATAAGAGCCAAACAGGGTAGAAAAGATTGTGAGAAAGGGAGAAATGTTTAGGTCAACAACCTCATTGTGTGCTAATGGGTTGAAATATAGATACAATGAACAGGAATTCACCATACCATTGAAAATGTTGGTATTGGTAATTTATGTATTGCATACAGAATCAATGAATACTTAAAAAGTTTATTAAGTATAAGATTAACTATTCTAGCACTTACTATTTTCTATAGTTGGATCATATGAATCTACAAAATGATTCTCCACAAACTGAATGGTTAAACTGGACTTTCCTGTAAGAAATAACAGTCATGTATAATCTCTCTAGAGTAGGAAATCAATATCAAAGGTCTGTTAACCCATTCCCACCCATTAACACATTCCACAGCTTTTGGACACCTCTCAAGAAAGCAATTTTTGACTGATGCATAAATGTGAAGGAAAATGAATAATCTACACGATAATTAAACATTTTAGAACTAGGGTGATATGAATATTGAAATACAACCTAGATTATCATGCAAATCAATCGTAATTTTGTTAGTCAGCATAACTGTTGAAAGCTGCATATGGAGTTTCACTCATCTTACTAAATATATCTGTCAAATCTAACATAGACCTGATTCACACCACTTACATTTAGAATATTCATTCGAAAAAAAAAGCATAAAATATTGATAATCTAGGGCACACATCTAAATACTTTAAAGATTGTTGAAAGTTACGAATCTGAAGTCATAATTATGTCACACTTTCGTTTCAAGTGAAAGAAGACGTTTGATTGGTGGAAAGTTGCTTTTACATAAACCACGAAACAGTGCCACCATAAATGTCCAATGAAACTGGCTGTAAGACAAAGGTTAAGAAGTCAATGTGCACAGTTTTGTCCGTCTAAGAAAAATGACATCAATTTACTCGACAATCCTGTATGTAATTCACATTTGATGTCACTTTTGCTCAAAATCATTGTTTTCCCATGTAGATTATTCATTTACGTTTACATATGAGCATATTGTTTAGCATTAAATCTCCAAATGTGACATCAGAAGACGACTTCATTTGTACAAGGTATGGTTGTACTCTTTGTCAGGTTCAATCCCTTGTCTACATTTAAGTATATAGTATTAAAAGAACATCAATTGTGACAAGACCTTATGAAGTGGAAGAGATTTGCTAATGCTACTGAAAAAAAAAAAAAAAAAAAACCAACAACGTCGAAGTACAAAAAAGGCACATAAAACCAGGTTACTGATTGATAACTTCAAATATGACAATCATTATCAACCTCGTCAATCGTTAGATGAATAAGCTTGGTAGCAGGTTTCAATTTGAACTTGAAATATAAGTGTCTTCCTACGCAAAAGGACAGGAAAACGTGCCAAATCAATGTCAAAACCAATCTACAAAATTGATGATGTTCTCACCAACGGATCGAAATCCCATCAACGCAATTCTTCTCTGTTTAGCTGCCATGTTAAATGATTAATAATCTTATGTCATCTCTAACTAAACTTTAAAAGATATTTCTGTTTCGATTCTTGCTGGATGACCGCTTGGGGACCACTTCCTGTTTACGAATATTGCTGGTTTTCTCCTTGAGCCATAGTGTAGAATAAAGCGTAAAAACACCGGAAACCTGTAAAATATTGTTGTTGTCGACAATGTTGTTGTTGTAGATAAGTGTTTATTTCGATTAAAATGGGCACGCCTTTAGACAAAAAAGTAATTGGTTATCATTGTGAATCTTCTAAAATAGATAAAACCTTAGCTGCTCTTGTAAGTATAAGATATCTTTAAAGTCTTGAATGGTGATATCACACTTGTTTCTGTTTCGTACCCCAAAAGTTTAGAACGTTCCCCCCGACAGGCATAAGAAGAATGTATACTCCCCCAAAGTATTTCAAACCTATCCATTTAGCACTTACTGAAACTGTATTAAAGAGATTTTGGAAAAGCTCTGTGTAAAATGTCTTAGCTACAGATTGTGTAAAAATTCTTAGCTACAGATTCATAATTTTAGAGGTGAAAAGTATTTTACCCCTTGTCATGCTGAAATAAAATCCAGTAAGGAATTGCGATCCAAGGACCGGCAGCACTGGAAGGCCTTATGTAGGGTCAATAAAGTTTTTGAAAACTATTTTTGGGCCACTATTTTTTTCAAAGAACTCTGACTTAATCCATTACCACCCAAGAAAATATTAGACTGGTCCATATTGAAAGGAGTTGCAGACGACAATTTAAAGTTTATAAAATTTTAGATCTTTTTGGCTTTCTGGTCATAGACATTATGAAAAATGAAGAAATTACTTGGTTTCAGCAATTTCCTCATTTTACAAATTTTCTTTCCCGATTCTTTTGCCTGAGTTGCAGTATGTTGGAATGGGTTAAATGGGTCAACCAGGAGATGTAGACCATGATCAGACTGCAAATATGTGCAGACTGATCTTTGTTTATACATCCTGAAAAAATAGGAATATTCTGGGTTCAGCATGACAAGGGTTTACCCATTCCAATACAACAAAATTCTAGACTGGTCCAAATTGAAAGAGGCCTCAGACAATTATTACAAGTTGATTGAATAGACTTTTTCACGCAGAGCGCCAGGTGACTGAAAAGTCTGTATCTGTTAGATGTTTTCAAAGAAAAACAACAACAACAAGTTTCCACTGCAGGGAGGATTTACTTCCGGTTTTGTTTTTCAAAGCCTTGCACCCAGTCATTTTAACTTCATTTTTCGATGTACTACAATGAAAGCATGGGCAAAATAATGTAGATACTATTGTTCGAAATGTAACATCTGTTTGTTACAAAAATGTTTTTTTCTTTGTCCAAGTTATGTTCTTCAGAAGCATTAAAAGTACTGTATCGGCCTTAAGGAATAAATGATGGATGTTTTGTTTCATGATCTATTTTTCACCACATACAATAAATTGTATGATAATCCGTTTTATTGTATATGTTGAAACAAACCTCTGTAATGAATGCAGGGGAATGCATCATTGTAATGTTATTAACCCTTTTGTCTCCAACAACCACCAGAATCACCCAAACTCCTGTTTTTCACCTTCGGAAACATTAAAATTATGATAATTTGTGCAAGAGAAAATGAATTTAAAGATCAATATGGTCAAGACATTATATCGTCATTGGGCTACTAAAATGTTGCGACTACATTTTATTTTAAATTGTATTTACAACCTTTTGTTAGCCCATTCTGGTTATAATATCCATATTGGCCCCTTGATCTAGTAGTAAGGCTAGATATTCAGATATTAAAGCTAGAGGTTTAAAAATGAAAGCCTACCTCGCAAGTTATCCTGCAGCAAAAAAACAATTTTAAATCCATTCAATTGAAATAAGTGTATTCACTTCATTTGACGGAAAATGCTTAGTTAAACACCATGTTATGATATTATATTGCTGATTGAAATGATGCCCGGTCGCATCCTTTTTTCAATAGAAAAGAAATTAGTTTTTGGCGGCATATCGGTTGAAACATAAAAGACCAAGTTTGACTCATCAAGTCATAAATTTTACTAACTAAATGCAAGAGTGTTTATTGGATTCTTTGTGACATGTTGCCGGTTACATAGTAATCTTTTTACGAAAAGATGATTATCTATAACAAGAAAATGCTTTCTCTTTTTCTTCCACATTTCCATTGTTACGATGATGCAAATATTAAAAAGAATGACTTGTGTTTAATATTGATAAAAGAAAAGAAGAGAGACAGAGAAAGATCTTCATTAGTGGATACACAGACGTAAACAAATATTTCAAAAAAACAACATGCCTGCTTTTTTCTTTATTTTTATAATGTTTAAGTTTATTGGCTTATACTTTGTAACAAGGATAAAAAAGAAATATATGCTTTTTGGTGAAGACTAGGAGATTGGTATACTATAGGCCACTTTTATGGCATATCTAAAGCAACATTTTATCTGTATCCTCAAAAATTTGGTCAATAGTATTTAAATGCTTTAAAAATCAAACAAATTTATTTAGTCAATCATGTCAATCAGGATTATTTTCACTTGTTCGTATGATCAGGCAGCATTCAGGCTTGCCATGTGAAAAGTATGGTTTTCCATAATTGACATGCCTATGATTGGCGCATGTTTGCAAATTTAACTAATCAGTGTGCCTGAAAAATTCAGAAGGCTTATGTCTTGTGTAGTGTAGATAGTTGTTTATAGTACAAAATCATTGAATTCCGGCACAAATAATTTATAGTAATTAGTTTTATATTATGATTCATCAAATTGTCCATTTTTTGTTTGTATCAAGTGTTAAACTGTAACTCTATCTTTTTTCCTTTCTTGCATGTGTGTGAGGGGGAGAGGGTTAAAAGATATTCAAAAAATCTTATTACATTTGAAATATTATTGTATGAAAAGATGGTTATTGCAAAGTTCTAGGTGCGTTATATTTCATATGGCCTAGATACCATGCCGTTTTAAAGTCAATTTGGTTACTAATGCACGATAGTATCATCAAAATTACTCGCTACAATTGGTCTGCATAATATTTTTGCTCAAAGATTGAAACTCATTTTTCACCAAGATTTTGATTTTTAATCTTTATTTTTGCTTGTTAATAAAAGCCAATTTATGTAGGTTTATATAGTGATAATTTATGGACTCCCCCCAAATCAAGTGACATAGTCTTGAGTAGATATTGCATTTAACCAGATTTGGTTTGACGCATGTGCAGTGAGAGAGTGAAAAGGTCTATTTGAAATGTTTTCATCTTTTTGTATAGAAAAACATTGTGGATAATGAAGAAATTGCTTGGTAGAAGCAATTTCTTCATTTTTCACCATGTTTCCCAAAGCTTTTATCTTAAGGGGCGTATAAAAGGGGGATTAGGTTAATTTGGGAATAGGTTAATGTGTTGCCACCTGATGTACCTTTGACCTTTTAAACGTAAATATCCCATTGAATGAGGTAGATTTCTAGGAAGTGCACATGACAACCGAAAATGTGAGCTTTTTTAGCTCACCTGAGCGCAAAGTCCTCTGGGGGAGCTATTGTGATTGGTCATCGTCCGTCTGTCCGTCTGTCCGTCCGTCCATTCACAATTACAAAAAAATCTTCTCCTCCTAAACTGACCATTGAATTGCAACAAAACTTCACAGAAATGATCCTTAGGTCATGCTTTTTCAAAATACTTCAAAGAATTGAAATCCATGAAGAACTCTGGTTACCATGGCAACGGAGTGAAAAACTTAAAAAATCTTCTCCTCCGAAGTGGTAAGGCCTAAAGCTTTGATATTTGGTACAAATCATCATCTATTGACCCTCTACCAAAATACTTCAGAGAAGAAACATATTCTGAAAATTAGCCCTTTTCTGGGCGATTCCTGATTTTACCTAGAAATAAAGAAGGAAATCTTTAAAAATCCTCTTCTCCCAAACCATAAGGCCTAGATCTTTGATATTTGGTACAAATCATCATCTATTGACCCTCTACCAAAATACTTCAAAGAATTACAGTATTCTGAAAATTAGCCCTTTTCTTTGTGATCTCTGATTTTACATAGAAATAAAGAAGGAAATCTTTAAAGATCTTCTTGTCCCAAACCTAAGGCCTAGAGCTTTGATATTTAGTACAAATCATTATCTATTGACCCTCTACCAAAATACTTCAAAGAATTACAGTATTCTGAAAATTAGCCCTTTTCTTTGTGATCTCTGATTTTACATAGAAATAAAGAAGGAAATCTTTAAAGATCTTCTTGTCCCAAACCATAAGGCCAAGAGGTTTGATATTTGGTATATATCATCATCTATTGACCCTCTACCAAAATACTTCAAAGAATTACCATATTCTGAAAATTGGCCCTTTTCTTTGTGATCCCTGAATTTACATTGAAATAAAGAAGGAAATCTTTAAAAATCTACTTCTCCCAAACCATAAGTCATAGAGCTTTGATATTTGGTACAAATCATCATCTATTGACCCTCTACCAAAATACTTCAAAGAATTACCATATTCTGAAAATTAGCCCTTTTCTGTGCGATCCCTGTTTTTACAAAGGAATAAAGAAGGAAATCTTTGAAAATCCTTTTCTCCCGAACCATAAAGCTTAGAGCTTTGATATTTGGTACATATTATCAGCCATTGACCCTCTACCAAATTACTTTAAAAAAATTAGCCCTTTTCTGTGCAATCCCTAATTTTAGTTTGGAATAAATATTGATATCTTTGAAAACTTTCTTCTCCTAGAGCATTAGGCTTAGAGCTTTTATACTTGGTATGTATTGATGTCTATAATTCAAAGCATTTTGATATTGAGGAAATTAGTGCTATTTGGTGGGATCATCTGTATACCTAGAATTAAAAGAGAAATCCTTAAACATCTTCTCCAAACTAATTAGACAGAGGGCTTTGCTATTTTGTTTATATCATAAAGCCATGAACCGTCATACTCAGGGGAGCGATTTAGGACCATCATGGTCCTCTTGTTTTTTAATAAGCTCGGTGATGAGAACCACTATGCATTTTTAAGTACTTGTACAAAAAGTCTAGTAATATTGTTAAATTTGATAATATTGTGGGTACGTATAATTGTCACCTTCTCTTTAAAGTTTCAAAATGCAGTGGTCAAGCAATGGCTCGAGCACGTACAGGACCTACCAAATTGCTCTAGTCATCACTGGACTCAAGTTAGCGCGAGTAAGCATAATTGGCTTCAATGTAGACCTTTTAATGCATTTAAAGTTTACTGTTATAACGTTTCTCTTCATAATATGCAGTAATTAGGCCTATGTAAATTATTTCACAAGAGATAATTTTCTGAATTTATTGACTTTAATTTTATTAAATAATTTGAGTGCATTTAATCAATTTTATCAGCATCGGAAAGAAAACAATGTTATGCCAATATTTAAAAGCGTTGAATGTGACAATCACATGGCATGAAAGTTGCCACTATTCTCTATAGACTGTCGGCTTGACAAAACTAAACAACATGCCCAATTTAAAGAGAGCAATTTCAAAGATCTTCTTAAGGACTGTCTTACAATATTTTCCATTCATGAATGACAAAATTTTAGAATTGACCAATTAAAAGACAGTCGCTGTTATAATAAATTTCTTCATTTCTGAGAATGATTTCAATAGCTTCCTTTCATCAGTGCCTCAAAATGAGAATATTGTGAGGTTAAAAGGGTGTGAAAACAAGTTTCTAAAATTGTTAAAAACCCGTCAACAAAGCTTAAAGTATATTCTTTACAATGCGTGAAAATTTTTAACATGCAAAGTAAGTTAATTTCTTAACAAAACAATGCATTTATGATGTCATGATGTCAGAAAGGTGCAAACCCCTTAGCTAGAGGGAATGCAGTAAAACCTGACCGCAGGACCGATTTTAATGCTCAAGTCATCAAGCAAAACAAGCTCAAGAGAGCACAGTAATAGAACATACAATAAGATACAATAAGAAAATACAAGACGATGGACCGGTACTGAGAGGTGAGCTTGAGCCATCATTTGAGCTCGAGTTAACTCCGGCTTGAGGGAATGTGAGACCACTGTATTTCTTGAAATATTCTAAACATATAACCTTCTTGGAAAAGAGTGTAGTTTTAGTTGATCAGACAGTGACTCTCTAGTCTTTGATTTAAAATATATGATATATATGGAACACTTTTGTGACACTTTAATATATTATGTTGTGTCGGAAAGCCAACAGAAAGCTTCAGCCTGTTAATCTTAATGTGGAGTGGTAGTGGGTCTTTGTGGATGTGTATATTTTGTACACGCGTCTTGCTTTGTTCTTTGGCCTGTCCCAAGATTATTAATCCCTTATGTGCTAATGGTTGAGTTTTAGTCGACATATTGCCACTTCAATCAGATTTGGTTTGAGTGGATATTTTATTCTCATACATATAGGTGCATCTCTGTACTCAGAGGTCAAGGGTTAGGACTTTAATATTGTGTAAACTAGGATTTCAATCACATGGTCAGTTAGACCAAGTATATAAGCTGTCCCATTTCCACTTAATGATGCCTTTTAAAGCATGAGCTTTTGAGGGCATTGTGGGGGATAAGTGATTGCTTGTTACAAGCCATTTCTCCATTTCACTGGCTTTTTTTTCACTCAGTGTTAGAAAGACAAAAATTGTTGAAATTTATGAGCATGAAATAGCCTTCTGCAACCTTTTTTTCGGTTTGGACCAGTTCAAGACTTTGTTGTCTGGTAATAGGTTATTTGATAATCAAGTAAAAATTAAAAGTTTAGTCCAAACTCTGCTATTCAACTTCAAGATTTTGAAGTAACAGCTGTTCTTTGCTCTCATACAATTTGAAAATTTAAAGATGGACTAGTCCAAGATTTTGTTATCTAGTAATGGGCTAATTGGTAACAAAATTAACCACTAATGCTATAGAGCTTAAAGCTTTTTAAATTCTATTCATACTTGGGCTTGATACTTAATTGTCTAATATTTTCTTGAGATTCGAACAGAAAGATAGACAGTGCAGACCCTTCTGAGTGTGCTCACTCTGGGGTCTGCTTTGTCAGGACTGTTTATGACTTGTTGTGAGTAGAAGTACTCTTCTTGATAGCAAATCAAAAGATGATCTTCCCTATTGATTATGGCGAAATGATCATCTGGCAGACAAACTTTGTAGTTAAAGGCTAGCCTAGGCTAAACAAAACAAGCCAAATTTGCCCCAGTTTCCATTCTAAGGAAGGAGCTTTCTCCACTTTGGAAGGTTTGGTCTTTAACAAGACCTTTTAATATGGGTGTCCTATGACAAAAGGCTTAATTCCAGTGATACATGTTTTTTATGTGACAAAGAGCCTTTAGAAGTGTATTAATCATATTTATTGATAGTCTATATTTTTGCAGCATCCCAAATGGGTGGAGAAGATAGAGTTTGTTAGTTATCAGGCCCCGCCAGTGGATCTTACCGATAAGGGAAGATATGAGGAGTGGAGAGAGAGGTTACGTTTTATTGAGGAAGACTTACACTGGCTGTTACAGTTACCACATGATAAGTTCTGGTGTCAGGTAGGGAGGAAAAGCTAGAAAAAGGACTTTTCCCATTAACCCATTATCAGATGACAAAGTTTTGGACAATAATTTCAAGTTTATAGAATTTTGAGTATCTCTTTTCTTTGTGTTTAGAAAACAATGTGGAAGCAATTTATTCATTCAATTTAAAATTGTTATACCCCCCCAAACTATGTTTGGGGGGTATATAGGAGTCAGCTTGTCTGACAGTCGGTCCGTCCGTCTGTCTTTAGCTTTTTAGTGCCAGCTCAATTTCTCGGCAACCATTGGACGGAATTGATTCAAACTTCACTGATATAATCAGTATCAAGCAGAGATGTGCATATTCCATTTTGGTTACGGTCCATTGATTTTTGACGGTGAAAAAAATTGTGTCCGCTCAATTTCTCAGCACCCAGTGCACTGATTTGATTCAAATATCACAGAAAGACTCGGTATAAGTCAGACATGTGCATATTCTTTTTTTGTTATGGTCCATTGATTTTTGACTCAGTTATGGCCCTTTCATTAAAAAGTCCGGCTTTGCGACAATGTCTAGTTTTCTTTGAGGGGCGTCACTGAGTGGGAATGGGTTAATCAAGATGATTTGAATGAGTACTTATAACCTAGGGTTTGGAGGAGAAAGAGCAGATTTAGATGGTCATTTTTCTTACTTATTCGGTTATTTTTAAAGAAAGCCAGGGGTGATGCTATAGCCCAAGATATATGTTGTCTATACAATTAAGAGGGATAAATTCAAAATCATTTTGTATTAATTTGCCATTTACATCTAAGTAATTTTGTTCACTTTCAAGCACTTATCAGTTAACCCATTCCCAAACAGCAAAATTTTAGACTGAAAGAGGTTGCAGGCAACATATTTCACTTGATTAAATTCTTTATCTTATTGATTAAATATTGTGGATAATGAAAAAAATGCTTGTAATAATGTTTTCCCGAGCTTTTTCTTGAGGTGTGTAAAAAGATGGGGTTGGAAATGGGTTAAGAGTAAAGTATTTGGATGCCATGCTAATGTTTAGAGCCCTTTTATTTTATTACAATTCAGGTCGTATTTGATGAGACACTGCACAAATTAATCGACAGTTACCTGAGATTCGCACCCAGATCATACAATGTGGTTCATAAATTGCCGGAGGAATCCAAAGAGATGCACAATGAGATTCACAGGCTGGTATTTATGACATGTCTAAGGATGGCCACACATAAGGAATCAAAGGTTTGTTTTGAATTAGCCTAACTTGTCATGATAATTACCACTTGTATTAGGCAATCTAGATTAATCCATTCCCACACAATAAAATTTTACACTGGTCCAAATGGAAAGGGGTTGCAGAGAACAATTCAAAGTTGATGAAATTTTAGATTTTTTTTTGTCTTTTTGGATAGAAAACATTGTGGTCAATGAAGAAATTGCTTGTAATAAGCAATTTCTTCATTGTCCACAATGTTTTCCAAAGCTCTTTTTCTTAGGGGCGTCTAATAGCTTCACTGTGTGGGAATGGGTTAACACAGTTAGTTGAAAACATAAGTAAGAGAAAGACTTATTCTTGGGTCACCTGAGCACATAGTGTGAGGTGAGTTATTGTGATCAGTCATTGTCCGTCGTCCAGCCGTCTTTCCAGCTGTCCATAATTGATTTAAAAATCTTCTTCTGCAAAGCCAGCAGGCTAATCAAGTTGAAACTTTGCAGGGATGTTCCTTGGGTGAAGCTCTCCAAAAGTTCTTAAAGAATTTAATTCCGTGAATAACTCCTGTTTCCATGGCATTTGAAAATGAGAAATTTTTTAGTAAATCTTTGGCAAACTTTATTTCAAAAACTACAAGGCCAATGGCATTTATATTTTATAAATAGCATGATCACATGGTTCCCTACCAAGTTTTGAAAAATTATACACTTGGGGTAAAAAATGGCCCGCCCCTTAAGTCCAAATTTGGGAAAACGCTCAATGTGAGCAAGTTCAGAAGTCTTCTCCTACTGAACTATATGGCCAATCTTATTTGGCATGTAACATAACAAGATAGTTTTGTAGTATTTGATTTAAAATTATACCCCTGGGGTCAAAATGATCCCTCCCCTGATGTTCAAAGTTTGGAATAACACTGAATCAGAGCAAGTTCAAAGCTTTCTTCTGCTTAACCCATTCCCACATGGCAAAACTTAAGACTGATCCTAATTAAAGGAAGTTGCAGACAACGATTCAAAGTTTATGAAATTTTAGATTTGTTCAACTTTCCGGGTAGAAAACATTGTTGAATATGAAGAAATTGCTTGTGACAATGTTTTCCATCTATCTGTACAAGTTTTCGTTTCTGGGCTCAAGAACCAATAGACATGCAACCTTGTAACTTCATTCAACTGCTGCTTATGACACAATGAAAGGCCCTATTGTTTTGGATGGTGGAGGTCAAAGGTCTAGGTCACAATTGACCTTTGATAGAAAACAGTTTACAGGCTCTAACTCATAAGCCATGCATTGTGACCTAGGATAGTGAAACTTTTTACACATGTTGCCCATGACCCAAGGAAGTGTCCTATCACTTTTGGGTCATGCAGGTCAAAGGTTGAGTTCATAATTGAACTTTGATAGAAAACATTTTCTGTTCTCTAACTCAAAATCAATTTGACATAGGACCATGAAACTTAATACCAGTGTTCGCGCTGCTGATCGCCATTGTGGCCAAATGCGACAAAAATAAAATTCTGGTGCAAGTTTTTTTCATTTGGCGAAAGTTGGTGGCGCCAAAAAAAATTTATTTTTTTTAATACATACTTTTACTTTGACTAATCTCTGGAAATAAAGGCCGAGGGCTAAGTGTGTATATTTGCTCTAATGCTTGTATATCTGGTCAGTTATGTCATTGAGTCTGACACAAGACCGTTACATTGCCAAATTTAATTACAGTTCTGATTGACAGCGAGTCAGATTAATGAAATGCACTCATTGGTTGGTGGGTCGTATTGATTTTGTGTTGAGGGCGTGACTTAGTTTTAGGGATGACTAGATCAAACTTCTTAGATGACGGTTATGAGTGAATACATCAGAAGACCGCATTTATCACGCCTAAATTGGCTCTGTTTAACAAAAATTTAATTAAACTGGCCACCATTTGCATTTTCTTGATGAATACAATTGCTGTATTCGTGCATTTTTTCGTATGTTTCTGCTGACAGTTTCAGCCAGTTTCTAATCTCGGCACTGCTACTGCGAATCCTTGCTTAAACACTGAATCAGCATTCATGGGTTATTAGAAGGATATTCTGATGAGCTGTTGATAGTAACAGTGGTAGTTTGACAAAATTTGACAGAAATTTCAAGAGTTCTACTGTCCTAAAAGCAGACGAACCATTTCTTTTTTGTTCATTCGTACCCAAGAATGTTCATCCTTTAACCGATTTTAACTTAAAATACAAATGTCTACGCTATTCTATTATCAAATCAGGCATATTGTATAAGGCTTATTACTATTTCCTTCTCTCTATTTTTCTCATCAAAGTCTTGATTTTCTAATCAAAGTATCGAAAGCACTGATTGAAGATGAGTAAACTCATTGTAGGTGTATGACTTAGCTACATTCATTCAAGACAAAATTACTAATGAATTACCATGTTTACAACCTCTTTAATATGTATATTGTTTACTTTACAACATATAAGTTAAGAAAATAAATGTGCAGTCAGAAATATTCGATTTTGGCACAAACTCCTTCTCGATTTGGCCCCAACTTTTTACGTTTGGCCCCAACTTTTTACATTTGGCCCCAACTTTTTTAATTTGGCATAAGTGATGGCGACAACTTTTTTCTAGCCACAGCTAACTCTGAATACACATTTTGTCCATTACTCAAGAAGGTGCCCTATCATTTTCGGATCACATAGGTCAAACATGGAGGTCGCAAGTGAACTTTCATTGAAAACTGGTTCCATTCTTGGGTATTGAAGGTCAACTTCTTTACTTAAGTGACAAAGCGCTGGTGGGGGTGGAGGTGGGGTGGTTTGTATTAGTTTGCTTTGCACCAATTCTTTTTTCAGTTTTCCATCAATTGTAATTTAACTTGGATTTTGCTTGGAATATGGGTACATATTTTACAAGACACAATTTTAAATCACCAACTGCCCTTAGGTTAAGATTATTTCCCATTGTACATTGTACATCTCTGAAAACCAGGCAAATTTGGATTTAATCTTGTGGTTTCACTGTTTTGAAAAGGACCTAAAGTCATTGTAAGGTGCACCAGCTATGACAATATAACCCATTACTAGACAACACCATACCCCAAACATTTCATAAATCTCAATTGACATTGTTCTGCTTCTTTATTTTACAGGAAAACTTCATTACTCCATCAGTTTTTGGAGAAATACTGTATGAAAATTTCCTATTTGATATTCCCAAGTTGTTTGATCTCTGTGTGTTGTATGGACAAGGGAATGGTGCATTACTGTCTAAGATGTTGGAAAACATCTTTACACAACAACCAAAATATGATGATGACCTTATACAGACAATTGATACCATGTCACAGGTTAGTTCTTTGATCTCTTGGGTATTAGCCCATTCCCACACAACACATTTTAGACTAGTCCAAAATGAAAGAAGCTGCTGACAACAATTTCAAGTTGATGGATTTTTTTTTTTTCATCTTCTTAGATAGAAAGCAATGTGGATAATGAAGAAATTGCTTGATACAAGCAATTTCTTTATTTTTCTCAATGTTTTCAAAAGCTTTTTAGGTGAGGGGCATAAAAAGGAGGGCTTTTGTGGGAATGGGTTAACGAAACATTGGGTGGGTGATCCTATGTGGTTGAGGGATTAGGGTAGTGTACACAATCTGAGAGAAGTTGAGGGTCATATTGAAAGATTGATAAAGACATCTGATCAAACTCATTCCTACACAATGACACTTTTTGACGCCCCTCAAGAAAAACAATTGAGAAAACATTGTGAAAAATGGAGAAATTGCTTGTAATAAGCAATTTCTTCATTTTTCCACAATGTTTTCTACCAAGAAAGTTGAAAAAATCTAAATTTCATGTTTTGTAGTATCCTCTGCAACTCCTTTCAAATTGGACTGGTCTAAATTTTGCTATCTGGTAAACAGTTAAAAAGTTTTCAGTTGACATTACATGAATGTCAACAAATTTTAAGACTTGGACAAATACCGGTAGGTTGACATTTTTGTAAGGAAAAGACATCATTGTGGTTTACACATTTTGTTTTGTTCCCTTAACCCATTCCCACATAGTGACGCTTTTGGATGCCTCTCCAGAAAAACAATGAGAAAACATTTTGTAAAATGAAGATATTGCTTGAACCAGCAATTTCTTCATTTTACACAATGTTTTATAACCAGAAAGTTGAAAAAATCTAAAATTTCATCAACTTCAAATTGTCGTCTGCAACTCCTTTCAAATTGGGCCAGTCTAAAATTTTGTTAAATGGTAATGGGTTAATATTTTCCATGACTATATATTTTAAGTGTAGAGAAACATCAGACTATGTGTCATGAGTTAATTGTTAACATGGACAATTTACCTCTGTTAGATTTTGATGGTTCAAAAGAACCCATGAAAAATCTTTGTTGAATTGATCATATAAGGAAGAATCTGTAAAAGTGTGCTTTTTGGCCAAATCTGACTTTTTCATTTTATATTTTCATAAAGGTAAAAAATACATTAAATAGTGGAAAAATAACCTGCTTGAAGTCAACCATTTTTTGCTCTGCTGGAGATAGCCAGCGAGTTATTTTCATGGCCCTGGGTCCGTCGTGCATCTGTTCTTGCATCCGTCCTACTGTCAGTGAACTTTTACTTTAAAAGATCTTCTCAGAAAGTACTAAACAGATTTCAACCAAATTTCACAGAAATGATCCTTGGGTGACCCTTTATTAGATTCCTTCAAAAAAATTTGATCGGATGAAAAACATTACTTTAATGGGCGGGGCTAATTTCTAAATATGGTGAAACCTTTAAAATCCTTCGTCTCAGAAACCAATTGATGGATTTTAACCTACTTTTATAGGAATGATCCTTGGATGACCCTTTATCAGATTCCTTCAAAGAATTTCAATGGGATGTAAAGCATGGCTTAAATAGGTGGGGGCTTATTTCCACATGTGGTGAAAACTGAAAATCTTCTCAGAAACCAATGGATGGATTTCAACCTTATTTCACTGGATTGATCCTTGGGTGAACCCTAGTTAGATCGCTAAAATAAGAATTGATTGGCTGTAAACATAGCTTAAATGGATTGGGCTAATTTGCATATATGGTAAACAGTGAAAAACCTACAATCTGCAGGATGGTTTCCAACTAAATTTCTCAAGAATGGTTAGTAAAATAAGACGGGTAAAGAGAATCAGGCAATAAAGCGCTTCTAGTTTTGAAAATTTGATATTCCTGAACCCAGCACAGTTGATGTATCACTGTAAAGGAGTTTATGACAAATTTGTTATGAACTTGTTTATGGCAAGATAGAATGAACAGCAAATTCATTGGTATCTTATAGATCTTTATTCATTCTCTATTCTCGTGGGATACCATTTAGAAGACCGCAAAATCAGTTTCATCTTAACCTTTTCCTGCATAATCTCTTGCTTTATGTCCCTGTGATTTTATACTTGAGAAAATATTGAGGAAAAAGAAGAAATTGCTTGAAACAATTTCCCTACAACATTTTCTAACCTGTATGTTGGTTAATTTTCAAATTGCTACCACTTGTAATTGTTATCTACAATTTCTTGTCCTTGTGATTTTATACCTGAGAAAATATTGTAGGAAAAAAAGAAATTGCTTGTAACAAGCAATTCCTTCTTTTCCCACAATATTTTCTAACCTGTAGATATAGGTTAGTTCATTTCAAATTGCACTCAATTCTATATGTCATCTACAATGCCTTTCAAACCGAACCAGTCTAAAATTTTGAAAAAAAACTGATAAGTATTAAACTGCTTCTTGTTATTAAGATATTTTGAAGATAAATGTTTTCAATGAACACCTTAGAAATAATTACAACTTTGTAAATTCTCTTCAATTATGTTTGGTTTTCTTTATCAAATTCTACAGGTGTTTGATGCAATTCTTATCAAATGTGGCATAAAAGTTGGCACAGAGTCTCCTCAGAAAATAAATGAGGCTAGCAGTACAGCACCATCCTTGGTTACCATGGAGATGACAGAGTTTGAAGATTTGATAATATATCTCTATGATATTGGTGTTACTTTGACCTCATTTCTACAAATTTACCCGGTAGCATGTACAACCTTTCATGATTCCGACTTTATTCAGCAGTATGTATATTTGCTGTCATTATTTGGATTGTAAATTGAACCATTACAGCATAATTCTTTTTTTCACAACTCTCACAAATATGGTTTGGGAATTCTTCACGAGAAAAGGAGAATTGCTTGAAGTAAGCAATTTCTCTTTTCTGACAATCTTTTCTACCTGGCACATTATTCCCAGTTTTAAGGCTTTTTAAGGTGTTGTCCACAACTTCTTCAATTTAGACCAGTCTGACATTTGTCATTTTAAATTGGGTTAAATGATTTAACCATTTTCATGTTGAACTTGGAATTTCTGCATTACTGCCAGTAGAGACAATGTTGTTGTTTTTCTCCAAAGGACAGAGATCTTTCAAATTTGACCACCTAAGAATTATTGACTGCAATTTCTTTTGGACAAGCTACATTTTCTTGTTCAGTAATGATTTAAATAAAAATAGCTTGAATTAAATTTTTGGTAATGATTATTTTTTTTCTCCAAAGGACAGAGATCTTTTAAATTTGACCACCTAAGAATTATTGACTGCAATTTCTTTCGGACAAGTCTTACATTTTGTTGTTCAGTAATGAGTTAAAATAAAAATAGCTTGAATTAAATTTTGGTATTGATTTTTTTTTTCTCCAAAGGACAGAGATCTTTTAAATTTGACCACCTAAGAATAATTGACTGCAATTTCTTTTGGACAAGTCTTACATTTTGTTTTTCAGTAATGAGTTAAATAAAAATAGCTTGAATTGAATTTTTGGTAAGGATTTTTTTTTCTTTTTGTTGGTACTAATAGAAAATGTTAAGAAAAATTCCAGAAAGGACCCCCAAAGAGGGAACTTTAGTGTTCTTGCTCTACATTTAGCCTATACTGCTAAATCTAGCAAAAATTTAACCTTTTCTTTAATGCATTCCAATGGATTATTGGGATTTCTTGGTAATTTCAAGGAAAAACCAGTTAAATGACAGAAATGATAAACTCACTGTTTTCGTAGATTTACACTTCATTTCAAGCTACTGACTTTCATCAAAGTGGGAACTGAGATATTGTTGATGTTGTCATGTAATGCATTTGCCTTATGACATGTTATGAGAAAGAAAATTTCAAAATTTTTCCTTTTTGTTGAGACATAGTTGTCACTATGACAAGTCGGTGTATGTGGGTTAGTGCATTAGTATGTTAGTCTGTCCTTCCATCCAATTTGTCCGGACAATGTGCCTTTGAAAGAATTTTTTGGATAGCTTTAAGTTCAAGGTCAAAGCTCAAGATCAAACACTAAAATTGATGGTCAAGGTCAAGTTGATGGTAAAAACTTTGTGGCTCGACAGCAGTTGTCCTGGGACAACCATCTAGTTTTGCTTTAAAGAAATACATTAAAGAAATAGAATAATTGATTCTTTTTGTTTAAGATCGATAAAGTTTTCATTTCTTGAACAAGAAAATATAGGTTTGCTGTTCAGCCTCCATGAATGATAACTGAAACAGACAATTATCCTCTATATATTTGATAATTTTCAGGTTGCCATCATTTTATGATGCAGTTATCCCAGCAGTACTCACAGCACTCAAGCAAAGGGATATTGATCCCAGGTAGACAAAACCTTTATTCAGTTTTCCTGTGAATGGGCTTTATTTGTTGTTGTTGAATTATATATATAACAATGGTCTACATGTTTGCTTTTGACTGATCTCTATCTTTGTAAAACTTGAACATACAGTAAATTACACTCAAGCAATTGTCATCAAACTTAACCCTTGTCATGCTGAACCCAGAATATTCCGGTTTTGGCAGGAGGTGTAGACTAAGATCAGACTGCACTTATGTGCAGGCTGATCTTAGTCTACACCTCATGCTTGTACTTTTCCTGTCAGAGTTGTTCATGATGTTGATTTCTAAAAAAAAAATATGCATTTTTGAACAACAAGTTCTATAAGTGCTTACAGCCCTTTGATTTGACAGCATTTCAGTATGGTAATTTATACAGCATGACAAGGGTTGAAACAAGATTTCACTGTATCCAATTATCCTTACAACTTTAACTCATCTTTAACCCATTCCCACACAATGACACACCCCTCCAAGAAAAACAATTCCTTTTCCACAATGTTCTCAACCCAGAAAGTTGAAAAATCTGACATTTTATATCCTGTAAACTGTTGTCAGCATCTCCTTGCAATTCAGACCAGTCTAAAATTTTTGCTGTATGGAAATGGGTTAAAGTATAAGAGTTGTTGATGAAAGACAGTTATGACTCAACTTTGTGGTAAGTGATACACCATATCTAGAGTAATTATTTTACCAATTACCAGACAGCAAAGTTTCTTCATTTCTCACAATATTTTCCTAATTGTCTTTCTTGAGGGCATCAAAAAGTGTCACTGTATGGGAGTGGGTTAAGGTAACCTTAGAGAATCTTTATATGTTATTCACTTTAACATGTGATAAGCCTTCTTTTTAAAAAGGACAAAAGTTAAAGATGGTTTACCTATTACATCATTTTTACAGCCCTTTATTCTATAAGACAATTTTGAAACCAATGATGTTTTTCAACGTTTTTCATAGTTACTAGAAAATGTCTTTCAAAATATGCTGCCTTGCTGTTAAAATAGACTGTATTATTTTCTTTTCAGTGATAAAACCATACTTAAATCTAAAATGACAGAAGCCAAAAAGAGACTGTTGTCTCTTTTCCAAACCATCATGTGTCAATGCTGTATACAGCCTATTTTGGAGAAAAGGTGAAGTATTGTTCTGATAGAATTGATACTTGGCCACATGATATTTTCAGTTTAGCTGCTTTGGAACAAAATCTGAGATATCACCCTAGTGTAGTCTGCGTATGAGCTGTGACAAGCTTTAACCTTGACCATCTCCGCATTATTGATACCCATATTTTTGAAGCTTGATGTTCATGTGTACTATTAAAGGAGCGACTCATACTATTAGCCTGTTCCCACAGAATCCCACTTTTTACACCCCTCAGGAAAAAGGCTATGAAAAATGAGAACAATGAAGACATTGCTTGACACAAGCAATTTCTTCAATTTCCACAATGTTTTCTACCCAGAAATTTGAAAAAATCTAAAATTACGTAAACTTTTAACCTATTCCAACACAAGAAAATTAAGACTGGTCCAAATTGAAAAGAATTGCGTATGACAATTTAAAGCATATGAAATTTTGGATGTTTTTTACCCTTTGGATAGAAAAGATTGTGAACAAGGAAGAAATTGCTTGATCTTTATCTTTTTCCACCAATTTTTCAATAGTTTATGTCTTGAGGGGCATAAAAAGGAGGGATTGTGTTGAAACCGTCTGAATTGTTGTCTGTAACTCTTCTAAATTTGGACCTCTCTAAAATTTTACTGTCTCGTTATGAGTTAAAAGTCATAATTGTATATGTGTTTTTAACCCCAATATCTGAAAGCTAGCAAGCTATTGTCATGGCATTATGTGTTTTGCATGCATGCATGCATGCGTCCATCCATGAACTTTAACTTACAAATCTTCCTAAAAATTTAATGCACGAATTTCAACATAATCCTAAAGGAACGCTCACAGTATACCATATATCAGATCTCTTCCAAAATTTTGTTTGCATAAGAATATGTGATTCATGCGCAGGGCTAATTTCCATATGTAGTACATGTAAATAGTTAAAACTTTGTAAACATTCTCAGGTACCAGTAGATAGATTTCAACCGAATATCGCAGGAATGATCCTTGGGAAACTCAGATTCCTTCCAAGGATAGATTAGTGATCAAATAAAAACATTACTTTTATAGTTAATTTTTGGAAGAGATCACATAATGATGTAAGGAGGTGGGGGGGGGTATGATTGATGTTGTTGCAAAAAACAATTATAATATAAAAGAAAGTGTCCTCCCTGTAAGTGAATTGAAAAAGGAGCAATCTTGAAAACAGGCTGTCAACCTCTTGCCTTGGTAGCATAAAAACTAGACTCTGAAAGCAGTTGAAAATAGTTGATGTTCATGTATAAATATTTTGACAGCAATAGGACAGTATTCATACAATACAATTTAGTTCACTTCACAAATAGCAATATTTGACAAGAAGTTGTTTCGAAAGATTCTATATTGAAAATGAATGGTACATTTTCTATAAATTATGTAAATTCAGCCAAGCCATTAATGCTAATTTAGATTGATTGCATCAAGTAAAGTTAACCATGTTTTGAACAGACCTTAGAATACAATGTTAACCCTTGTCATGCTGAACCCGGAATATTCCTGTCTGAGCAGGAGGTATAGACATATGTGCAGTCTGATCTTAGTCTACACCACCTACTTGTCCCTTTCAAGACAGAACTGTTTACAAAATCAGTTTTCAAATGACCTGCAACTAGTGCTCTCTGTGATTTCAGTCCTTTGATTTTGGTGCCATTCTTACCAGGATTTTTATTCAGCATGACAAGGGTTAACTATTTTTGTTTTATGAAGAGGGTTTGTATCTACATATATAGCTATTGAAATAGTATATGCTCTTGAAATTGTTTTTCACTTACAATATGCTAAGTAAAGATTTATTAGCCATTAGGCTTATAGGAACTTCACAAATGTTCTGTTAAACAAGTACTTGAAAAGAGATTTGGACAAGCAGAGGTCAACCAGAGGATGCATTCAGAAAATAATTGTAAAGTTATGAAGGGATAGCCTATTCTAGAGTCAGAAAAGTTTCAAAGTGTAGAAATTATTAACTGTGGTCAGCCTGCCCACTATACGTGGTCTGAACAGAGTAAATATTTTGCTTTGCACAGGAGGTCTTTTTTACCTGATGGATCACATAATAAATCGCGGCTGACGAACAAGGAATCAATGGACCAATCAAATCATTCATTCAGCCAGAATTCAGATTTGAACTCTGACATTGGCCACCATTTACATGAAATATTTGTGTTGGTTGGGCAATCTACATGTCCTACCTGCAGCTTGTTCAAGCTTTAGTTACAATGTTTAGGTTGACAACCAACTATTTCACCTTCATGATCCTTGCTGTGAATTTTGAAAAAAATACACTGTTTAAAATGAAGCAGAACTTCGTTTCGGAGTCAATGGGCGAGTCAAACGGTGTAAGCGGGTTGGGCCAGCGATTATCCAACTCTTTGGATTCCTTTCAAGTGCAATGCTACTTTGTTGAGATTTTATCAGTGATTAATTAGATTATGCATTATTAGAAAACACTTACACTTAGTGCTTAAACCATTTGCAATTAAGCAGTATATTAATTGCTATTGAAGTTTATTAAAATGGAAGTCACAATCACTGTGCAAATTCTCATTATATCTATTTATATCTATTTCAATTTCAGTGGTAATACAGGAGACTATGTGGAGGACTACATGCATATTTTGTCGTCTATACTTGGTGATAGAAGGTATGTTAATAGAGAACATAATGTTGTAGTAGTAATCCGAACCTGGTATTTGCTTCAAGCTGCTTAGGAAGTTTTCAAAATTTCACATGACTGGAGATTACAAGGTGTTGGTTAGCTGTAACTACAACCTACTATTGTATTTTCCTTACTAAAATAACCAACAATGCAAATGAAAAGAGTTATTGCCCCTGAATTGACTTAAATGCTTGTTAAATTCTTGTCTTGAAAACAGGTCAGTCCAATTTGCTTTAAACTTGGTAGAAGTCTTCATTAGGAGTTGTGGATGTGCAAGACGCAGCTTTCATGCACATTCTATGAAGAATAAACAAGTTATTACCCTTGATTTAACTTGAAAATTAGTAAGAGAGTGTCACATTAATTTTGAATTCTTGTAGTTATTGCCCCTGATTTTACTTAGAAATAGTTCTCTGGATATCTCCTCCTATTGATTCAGTTTGAATCACTTCATACTTGGCAAAAGTGTTTGTTAGGAACTTAAATTTGTTTTAAAGAGTATCATTAGCATAAAGTATGTTATGTATTAACATAAAATGGTTCATGTTCAAACTTTACAGCAAAAAAACCCACACCGAATATGCATCAGTTTTTATTGTTTCAGTGTAACAATAGATTAACCAATTGTCTTATAATTAAGCTTCTGGTGCCTCTTGAGTACAAAGGCTTTGGAAAACATTTTTGAAAATTGAGGGAATTAATTGTTACAAGCAGTTTCTTCATTATTCATAATATTTTCCACCCAAAGACAAAGGATTTTGAAATTTCATCAACTATAAATTGTCATCTGCAACTTCTAACAATTTGGACTAGTCTAAAATTTTGTTGAATGGGAATGGGTTAAACTTTGAGAAAATGTTGGCTTAGTTAATGAAAGATGATTTTGGGAGAATGAGGATTGAAAAAATAAGATAAAATCAAATTTGTTTTTTAATATTACAGGTTTTTAGCAGACTATGAGAGTTTGTACAGTTTCCATGAAGATCTTGATATATTGGCTCAAGCCATGCCTGATATGTATCTTTGATTTTGAAGTAAAAATGAGTAAAAGTGAGCAGAATATACAGGCTCATTTGGCTCATATACCTTTACTGTTTTAAAAAATTTAGACTTGTCCAAATTCAAAATGGTAGCAGACAACATTATGAAGTAAGTGCAATTAAAAAAAGAAACCATCCTTTATAGAAGAAGATATTGTGGAAAAAGAAGAAATTGCTTGTTACAAGCAATTTTTTCTTTTTCCTCAATGTTTCTCAAGTACATGTACAGTATCACAGGGATGTTAAAATCAGTTTGTTTGGGAAAGGGTTAAGCTTCAGTGGCTGTAGGCAAGCAGAGTTATTGTAATTGTGATTTGTCTGTCGTGGTTCTGTCTGTATGTTTCCATCCTTTAACTTTCTCTGTAAAGATCTTATTTTCCAAAAATACTGGGCCAGTTTGAACCAAACTTCATAGGAATGTTCCTTAAAATTTTATGACTTTCCTTACAGAATCATTCATAAACTTTGATTTTGCTATTAAATATGGGTTGGCAGAGCAGGGCAGTTTTCAATTTGAATTTTTCAAATGAGAACTTCTTCAAAACTACCTTGCTATCTAAACCAAACTTAACAGGAATCTTCTGTGTGACCTGCCTTGAAAAATGCTCAATAAATTCTGATTGGCTCATAGATATGGGTGAGGCAAGACAGGGCAGTTTTTCACTATTACCACTATTAGGTCAGTGGTAACCAAACTTTATAGGAATGTTGCATATGCTCAAAAACTTTGTTAGGAAGTCTGAAGTGTTATTATAGGCAGGGGGATTTGGGGGATTGTCCCACTTTTTAGCTCACCTGAACACAACATGCTCAAGGTGAGCTATTGTGATCAGTAATTGTCGGGAGTCCGTCTGTCTGTCTGTCTGTCTGTCCGTCCATAAATAATTATTAAAAAATCTTCTCCTAAACCATAAGGCCAAGAGCTTTTATATTTTGTATGTATCATCACCTATTGACCCTCTACCAAAATACTTCAAAGAATTACTTACTCTTTAAATTAACCCTTTTCTGTGCGATCCCTGATTTTACATAGAAATAAAGAAGGAAATCTTTGAAAATCTTCTCCAAAACCATAAGGCCAAGAGCTTTGATATTTGGTATGTATCATCACCTATTGACCCTCTACCAAAATACTTCAAAGAATTACCGTATTCTAAATATTGGCCTTTTTCTGTGCTAGCCCTGATTTTACAAAGGAATAAAGAAGGAAATCTTTGAAAATCTTCTTCTCCAAAACCATAAGGCCTAGAACTTTTATATTTGGTATGTATGATCATCTATTGACCATCTACTGAAATACTTCAAGAATTACCATACTCTGAAAATTAGCCCAAATTTCACAAGGAATGATCCTTTGGTGAATTATTATCTGAATAGTTGAAAGAATTTTGATCCGATGAAAAACATGACTGTAATAGGCGGGGCTTAAGCCTTATACAGTATATATTGAAAACTTTAGAAACCTTCTTTTCTCAGAAATCAATGAAATTGCACAGAAATGATCCATCAGAGATCCTTCAATAGTACATTCGGTCATGTGGAGCGATACAGGCTTGAAGCGCCCGTAGTTGGTTTATAGCTCAGCTGTTTTGGGGAAAACTCAAGGTATTGCTATAGCTAGATCATTGTCTGTGTTAGAACACTTTGATATTTTGTATTATCTCTGGTATTGAGGAACACTTTTACTTGAAACTTGGAATATATGTTCACTATCAAACATAGCAATCTATACCAATGATGGCGATATCTCTAAATGCATTTTTGAGCCACCGTCATAGAGCAGTTGGTAGCGCGTCGGACTGTCAATCTATAGGTCCCGGGTTCGATCCCCGACTGTGGCACTCATCCTTTCCGACTATTTGTCTCTCACCAATAGGTCGATAATCGTAGACCTATGTGGGATAGCAGCTGGAGGCTAGGAAAGGATGTAATGGTAGTACTGGTGTGAGAAATACCAGGATTCCATTGTTAGGTGCTCCAGCTGCCGCGATATAACTGAAAGATTGTTGAAAGCGGCGTAAAACCCCATTCAAACAAACAAACAATCTAAATGCATTTTTGAACAAATTATGTCCCTTTTTCATCCTAGAAATTTTATCAAATTCTTGAACACTGTGAATTGACATCAACATGTGTTGCTCTCAGTAGGTCTTTTCAAAATTTTTTATACTTGGTCTTTGCTAGGATGCACCCTATTTCAACAAAGAATAAAAGAGGAATTCAAAGTTTGATATATTGAATGGGGTATCAACTGATGATAAATTTGTCTCTTGTTTAATCCTTTCTTGTTTTTCAAAATTTTAGACCTGTCCAAATTCAAAGGTTTTGTTGACGACAATTCAAAGTCGATATTAAAAAAGTAATCATTTTGTAGGGTAGAAAAAATTATGGAAAAAAGAAATTGCTTGTTTCAAGCAATTTCTTCTTTTTCCACAATTTTTTTCTCAAATATAAAAACACAGGGACGTAAAAACTAGGGATTGAACAGGAAAGGGTTAATATTACAAAGCTTTAACCCAGGTGAGCTCTTTAGTGCCAATGCCTCTCTAGTATAGACAGTACAATTGGTTACAATTCAATATTGTTTACTTTGCAACACATGATAAATTAAACATTAAGCAAGTATTTAAAAAATGGTTAAAACTTCAGACAATGCCATGGCCTCATGCACTTTAATGAATATGAGAATAAAGGGTTTGAAAACGTTGTGAGAAAAGGATAAACTGTCTGTAAAAGGCAATTTCAACTACCACAATGCTTTCTACCTTAATAGATTCTCATTTTTCACTTTCTACCCTTTTAGAAATGTTGTCTGCAACTTCTTTCAATTCTGATCTGTCTTGTATTTTGTCAACTGGTTATGGTTAAACTGCACTCATCCAGTGCAAATCTCCTGCACCCTCTATGCTCATTGCCATTCTGAACTAAGAATTTTGCTTGATTTAACAAATTAAATGTAAAATTAGACTGTTTTTGTAATCTTACTTCTACTAAGATCTTTTCTTTGTTTTCTTAACATTTTGTGAAGAGATGAAACTAGGTTACAATATATTCATGATGCTGTGAACTCAGCCTTTGCTACATATGGCAAACGTAAATCCCCTAAAGGGGCCATGAACCGGGGTGGTCGACGAAGTCCTGATGGTTCTCCAGGTCCGGAGGTAGAAGGGGCTACTGGTGGTAAAAGTGATGTCAGAAATGACACTGTTGGAGAAGCATCTGGAGGCCCTAGTCATGCTGATGCTTATCAAGTTGATAATATGGTATGATCTTTATTTTAATCCAAGTTTACGGACTGATGTATAGAATTTTATGTGTTCCGCTGTGGGTATTAATACAGTAGGGTTTGCTTGTTTCTCAATCTTTTCCTGAACATATGATACATTTTCAATTTGTATTTCATTGGAAAAATGAATTTACAAAATAATGTGTACTAGTGTCATAGAAAGTATGCATGAACTTTTCCATGTTAACCCTTTCCTACACAAACCCGCTTTCTTATGCTCCTCAAGAAAAAAAAAATGGGAAAAAGTTGTGGACAATACAGAAATTGCTTGGATGTTTTACAGTCAAAAAAGCGTCAAAAAGCATCATTGTTTGGGAATGGGTTTAATGAAATTTTAGATCTTGATTTTCAAATCTACATTATTGGAGATACGAGATTTGGCCAAGTATGAGAAATGGTGGAAAAATGATAACCTTTCTTACCCCCAAATAATGACACCCTTTTAATGTCGCCTGAGCACAAGTTGTTCAAGTGAGCTATTGCTATCACCTTTTGTCCGGCGTCCTTGTTTTCCATCATCAGTTGTCCATCAACAATTTTTTTGAAAAACATCTCCTCCCAAACGACTGTTCCAATTTAAACCAAAATTAGCAGAAATTTTGTTAAGCTGGTCCCCTTTAAAAATAGCTAAAGAATTTAAATCCTTAAAAAATTCTGGTTGCCATGGCAATAAAAGGAAATTTGTAAATAATCCTTAAAAATCTTCTTCACCTGACCCAGAAGGTGAAGAGCCTTGATATTTTGTATGAAACATCAGTATATTGACCTCTGCCAAATAGCTAAAATCATGATCCTCTGGTCCCAAGGGACAAAGCCCCAGGGGCTGGGGATTATATAGAAATAAAGGATAATTTTTAAACAACATCTTTGTCGGAACCATTGGGCCAAATTGAACCAATTGTGGCTGAAATGTTCCTTAGATGGCCCTGTATAAAATTATCAAGAACAATTGAAATCTAGTTCAAATTCTGGTTGCAATGGCAACAAAAGTGAAATTTTATAATAATCTTTTTCTCCTGAACGAGAAGGCATAGTGCCTTGATTTTTTCATGCAATATCAGTATATTGACCCCTTTCAAAATACATGTAGCTAAAATCATAATCCTTGGGTTCCCAGGGGCGGCGTACCAGGGGGTGGGTTTTATTAGCACACCAGAGCACAAAGTGCTCATGCTGAGCATTTGTGATCGTTGAATGTCTGTCTTTCGTCGTGTGGCATCAACAATTGAAGTGTTTATACTCTAGAGGCCACAATTTTGGCTTAATCTTCATGAAACTCGGTCAGAATAATTTGGTCAAGAGGATGAACCCTATTGATTATGGGAGGATTCTATCGGAAATGCAGGAAAAGGGGCCTTAGTGACAATTTCTTTGTTTACAGTCCAGAGGCCACAATTTTGGCTCAATGTTCATGAAACTTTGCCAGAATAATTGTTAGGTCATAAGGATAAACCTTATTGATTATGGAAAGGTTCTTTTGGAAAATATTGGAAAAGGGGTCTTAATTATAATTTCTTTAGTACAGTCTAGAGGCCACAAATATGGCTCAATCTTCATAATTGGCCAAAATAATTGTTAGGGCATGAGGATGAATCCTATTGATTATAGGAAGGTTCTTTCTGAATTTCTAGGAAAAGGGGCCTTAATGACAATTTATTTATTGCTCTAGAGCCCATATTTTTGGCTCAATAGTCATGAAACTTGGTCTGGATAATTTTTTGGTCATAAAGATGAACCTTATAGATTATGGGAAGGTTCTATAAGATAACACAGGAAAAGGGGCCTTAATGACAATTTCTTTTTTTACAATATAGAAGTCACAGTTTTGGCTCAATATTCATGAAACTGCTTATAGTCATTTGTCTCTAGTTGCATTTTTTTTTAAAAGCAGACAATTCAGGTGAGCGATCTAGGACCATCATGGTCCTCTTGTCCATGAAAAAGAACAGTTTTAAACAACATCTTCTGATAAATCATAGGACCAAATTGAACTAAATATGGCAAAAATGTTCCTTAGGTGGTCCCCTATAAACATAGCTAAAAGAAAGGAAATAAAGTTACAATTCTGGTTGCCACTAGTTGCCATGGCAACAAAAGTGAAATTTCAAAATAATCTTCAAAAATCTTCTCTTTTTGACCAAGAAGGTGTAGAGCATTGATAATTTGGATTACTCATCAGTATGTTTACCTATTTTAAATAGCTAAAATCATGACCCTATCGTCCACAAGGTTGGAGCCTCAGGGGTTAGGGTTTATAGAAAAATAAAGAAGGGTTTTTAAAAAACATCTCCTCCCAAACTTTTTGGGCAAATAGAACTTAATTTGGCAGAAATATTCCTTAGGTGATCCTCTTTCACATTAGCTTGAATTATACAAATCCAGTGGAGGACTCTGGTTGTCATGGTAGTATCAAAGGTTAATCTTTGAAAATATTCTCCTCCTGACCCAGTTTGTCTTTAGCTTTGGTATTTAGCATGAAGGATCAGTTCATTGACTTCTTTATAATTTCTAAAGTTCTTACCTATGGATCCAGAGGGGAGGAAAAAGTGTTCTCCACAGCCTTGAAATTTGTCAGTGAGACTATATGATACCCAGGTACAGAGCCTATAGATGTATAAAGTATGGTTGGCCCACTTGTATCATAATCTTAACCTTAACATTTACTAAGTCTGTTGAAAGGAAATAGCCTGTATCTCAGGTGAACACGCCAGGGCTAACAGCCCTCTTGTTTTACATATCGTAACTTTCTCTGAATTATTTCAGGATGATTATGGTGCTTGCGCCAAGAGAATAACTGGGATTGAGTTGGAGTCTCTCATAACATCAGTCAAAGATCTTCTGCCTTACCTCGGAGATGGATTTATAGAGGTAAATGTAGACTCATAAAGGGCAGACATGTGGTATTTTCAAGCTGTTGGGTTTTTTAAATGTATTTGTTTAACCCATTCCCCTTCAGTGACACTTTTAGAAGCCCCCAAGGAAAAAAAGCTTTGGAAAACATTGTTGAAATTGAAGAAATTGCTTGTAACAAGCAATTTTTTCATTTTCAACAATGTTTTTTACCCAGAAAGCTGAAAAATACAAAATTTCATAAGCTTTTAATTGTAGTCTGCAACTTCTTTCAATTTGGACCAGTCTAAAATATTGCCATCTGGTAATGGGTTATACTTTTCAGAGTCTCTAAATGAGGTGCACTGCAACTCCATTATTATTTTGTTGGTGGGGGTCTAAGATATGAAACATTGGAAGCAGCGGGGCTATAATGCTGTAAACCCCCCCCCCCTTCTAATTAGCTGTGACTAAATTAGACCAGCGGGTCAGAATCTGACACCTGATAAATCGTCATTATGCACACAAACTGACTTAAATGTAATACATTTAATTGTAAATTAAGAAATGTAAAGTACCAACTTTACATTGTGGTATACCTGCAACTTTGAATTTGAACCAGACTTTTTTTTTCTTGTATGGGGTTATTCAAGAATCACTCTTGGATACAAGGCTGATTACTGCCTTGTTTAACCCATTGCCACATATCCCACTTTTTGACATAAAGAAATGGAAAACTTTTCAAGAAAAGAAGAAATTGCCTGTGATAAGCAATTCCTTCTTTTCTCACAATATTTCTACCTTATTAGTCTCTTATTTTCCAATGTGAATACACTTTGAAATGTCATCTGTAACTTCTTTGAATTTTGACTAGTCTGAAGTTTTGTTGTAAGGTAATGTGTTAAGATCAAAGTATGATTCTTTTCCAGCGACTCTTATTTTAGTGATTGAGCAGTTCTATGAACAGTATTTATTGTATATTTCAGTTATGTTTGGAAGAGTTCAACTATGAAATAGAGAAAGTAATAAATGCTGTTTTAGAGGACAAACTACCCCCTTCTTTACAGGATATTGACAGGCAGTTAGACAGGTAGGATAGAATTACCTTGTCATTTCCTGTGTACAAATGACCCTGTGTGTCGTATTTCTAACTATTTTACCTTTGGCCTAAGTAGAGACTCTGATCAGCCTGTGCATCCGCACAGTCTGATCAAGGTCTAGGTCAAGGTCAATGATTAGGTGAAGGGCATAGATATTTTGTATATATCATAAAGCGTTGATCCATTATTCTCAGGGGAGCAATATAGGACCATCATGGTCCTCTTGTTTTTGTATTCATTGAGGTTTGAACCTAAAAACTTAATCACACTGCATGAATACAGGAAGCAAAACTCTTGAATCTTGATAGACAACACAGACATTGGATTATTTTCAGGGAAGCCCCAGAAGAACCTCCTCGTACTTTGTTGTCTGAGAGGAAGAATATTTATGACTATGATGAGTTTGATGTGTTCAATAGAAGTGATATCGATACTTCAAAAATGAAAATTGGTAAAAGGTATGTTATACCATTACTAGAAGACAGAATGTTAGATTAGTCAAAATTGAAAGAAGATGTAGACGATAATTTTTAATGGATGAAATTTTAAGTATTTTCGCATTTTTTGTGTTAAAAACCATATGGATAATGAAGACATTGATTATAACAAGATGAGATGGCCCTCTTGTTTGACATTTGAAAAGCTTTCATGAATTTATGTAATCTACCAAAGTTTTAACCCTTGTCATGCTGTATAAATTACCTTACTGAACTGCTGTCAAATCAAAGGGCTGGAAGCACTGATAGAACTTGTTGTTAAAAAATCAACATTTCTTTAAGAAATCAACTTCATAAACAACTCTGATAGGAAAAGTACAAGAAGGAGGTGTAGACTAAGATCAGCCTGCACACAAGTGCAGTCTGATCTTAGTCTACACCTCCTGCCAAAACCGGAATATTCCAGGCTCAGCATGACAAGGGTTAATAGAGAAAAAAAAGAACTGCTACATCTATATTAGCATGTAGTTTATGGATCGCTACTGTCAATCAAAGAAGTGAAAGATCAATTAAATCAAACATTAATTTGGACCAGATGTGAACTTTGAACTCTGACTATGGTCGACCTGTAGGTTAAGGATTTTGTTGGGTTTGACAACTAAACTGTTGTAATTACAGCTTATTCAAGCTGTAGTTATGACATTTAGGTTGCCAACCAATAATTTCTCTATTTGCTACATATTACTCACCATAGATTTTGCAAAATAAAGTCCTTTAATATCTTACTTCCTGTCAGAGGTGAGGGGGCTTAGCAAGTGATCCGTCTATTTGGGTTCATACTTACTAACCAGTCTAAATCAAAGTTTGGTGCTTGAATTTTATAAGAATTGCTTTAATTGGCCAAGATATATGTCTCCTTCAATTAAAGCCCTTATAATGATATTCTAATTGGACTTGGAAATTATAAATGTGTTCCTCTTAAAGTGAAAGACGTTGTAAGAAAAAAAGGAAATTGCTTGTTACAAGTATTTTCAACATCTTTAACTCAGTTGTTTTAAGAGAAAACCCGAAGTTTTGCTATGGCCAGGTTGAAGTCTGCATCAGAATTATCTGAAAACTTTGACATTTTGAAATTAATATTTCTGGTAATATTAAACACATTGATTTGAAACTCGAAATATATGTTTGATATTAAAAGAGAAATCTTTACCAACAGAGAGGATAACCCTAAATGCATATTTGAAAGAATTATGCCTCTTTTCTAGCTCAGAAGTTTCACCCACTATCAAAGACTTGAACAGCCAGTCATCCAAGCATTGGCCTCTGCATGCATTGTTCTTGTGTTCAATGTTTTATATAGCTATTTTCTAGGAGATGGATTTTATGGATTGTGTGGTGATGTATTTAACTATTGTTGTTTCATTCTCATACAGGGATAAAACAGAAGATGTTATAATTGGTGACAAAGGTCTAAAAGACTTGAAGTCCAACATTGTCAAAGATTATGGAGTTGTTATTGATACAGTCATAGTTGAAGGTGATCCAAATGATATGGTTTATAGTCGTGATGAATATGATGACGAATATGATGATACTTACGATACAAATGTGGTCGGGGCTGACGATGCAGACTCTGCTGATGAGCTTACAAATATTAGGTTTGTATTTATTTCTATAGTAGAGTGAACAAGAGCATGCCGCCCTTGGTTTCAAGTGGTGGATAGTTAAAAATCTTAGTTTGAAGAGAGGCATACTTTGTACAAGAACCCATTAGATCTTATAACCTTTTTATAGTTAATCCATTCCAAAACAATCCACCTTCAAGAAAAATTTTAGGAAACATAAGCAATTTTCTCCATTTCCCACTGTTTTCTAACCTAAAAGGCAAAGAATTTTAAAATTCTATCAATTCCAAAATGTTGTATGCAACTTCTTTCGATTGGACAAGTCTAAAATTTTATCATCTGGTTATGTGTTAATATCTTCTGTGATTGACAATAAACAAGGTTTTGATTTCTCAGTTACATCCATTTGTTAACTGAGTTTCAAATTACTCTTTATAATAAAGATATTACAAATGGTAAAAAAAATTGCATCTGGACACAGAAACAAACACCTTATTAAGATAGGAAGTCTAAGTTAGTAATAACTGATAATATTTGTTTTATTCAATTTAAAGATTTTTTCAATATATTTTCTTTTAAGATAGTCATTAACTTTTCTAAGAAACTCGAGTCTTTTAAAAAATATTAAAATGATCTCTTTTAAGTTTACTTGGAAAAAGGTAAAGCAAGCAATTTTGCTTTTGGTAAATATTTAACCATGATTAGACAACATTTCAAAGCGAGTTTAGTTTAAAAAATATTGTGCTTGTTAAATAGAAATTATCGTGAGAGAGAGGAAACCATTGATTTCCATGGTATTGCTCTATCTCTCTCCAGACCATTTTCTACACCAAGAGTGTTACAGGAGCCCAGTAGAGGGGCAAAGCAAGATGAGGAAGAATCAGAGGTATAGATTTCTTTCTCTTTTTTGTGGCCGCAGTCATAGCACAGTGGTAGAACATAAGACTCCTACTCAAGGGATCCTGGGTTTAATCCCAAGCTGTGCCATATATCCTTTCTGGCATTTGTCTCCCACCAATGGGTCAATAATTGTTAACCTAAGTGGGATAGCAACTGGATGCTTGGAAAGGATGTAGTGGTAGTACAGAAATACCTTGAATCCATGGTCAGGTGACCAGCCACTGCAATGACTGAAATACTTTAAAAGTGGGGTTAAACCCTATTCAATAAATAAATCTCTTTTATGCCCTTGCACTGACAAGGGCATGTTATTTTTATCTCTGTCAACCTATCCGTTTTTCCAAAAGTAAGTATGAAAACTTAATCTTCAAACAGACTGTTTTACTGTTTCACCAAAACTGTTTCGGTACAATATTCATATCTGGGAGTAAAGATAACCTTCAATCAAACCTAAACTATTGCATTCAAATAAAAAAAAATTGTTCAAATTTCCATTAGTTTTAACCAATTAACCACACAATGCTTTTCACACCCTGATGAAATAAAGCCATGGAAAACCTTGTGGGAAAAGGAGAAATTGCTTATAACAAGAATTTCTCCTTTTCTCACAATGTTTTCTACCCTATGGCTCTTATTTTTATCCAATTTTAGAGCAATAGACCTTTGCACGCAAAGCGTCAGATGACTAAAAAGTCTATATGTATTAGACACTTTCAAAGGAAAGAATCAACAACAATTTTTACTGCGGGGAGGATTTACCTCCGGTTTTGTTTTTCAAAAGCTCTATAATTGCGTCCATTCATTTTAACTTCTTTTTTTGAGTTTCAAGCATTGGGCTAAATGATGTAGATAGTATTGTTGGAAATGTAGCATCTGTTTGTTACAATATTTTTCTCCGTTGTCCCAGTAATATTCTTCAGATGCATTAAAAGTACCCTATTTTATTGGCCTTAAGGAATAAATGATGGGCGTTTTGTTTCATGATCTATTTTCACCATATACAATAAACTGTATGATAATCCGATATATTGTATAAGTTGAAACAAATGCCTGTAATGTATGAATGTGAATGCACCACTGAAAGGTCATTGACTCGTTTTGTATCCAGTAACCACCAGAATACCCAAAACTCACATTCTTCGACTCCAGGAATATTTAAGTTATAAAATTTTGCCCGAGAGGAAAGATGGAATTTAAGATCAATAAAGTTCAGACATTGTATCACCGTTGGGTGACCAAAATGTTGTACTACACATTATCTCAAATTGTATTTACGACCTTTTGGTAGTCTATTGAGGATATTCTGGTTATAATATACATATTGGCCCCTTGATCTACTAGTAAGGCTAGATTTCCAATTATTAAAGATCAATATTTTAAAATGAAAGTCTACCTTGCAATATATCCTCCAGCGAAATTTTTTTTTAAATCCATTCATTGAAAATAAGAGTATTCACTTTAATTGATTGTGGAAAATGCTTTAAAGATAAACACCGTTTCATACAACCGTGCCGATTGAAACTACGCCCAGTCGCATTCTTTGATCAATCGACAAGGAATTAGTATTTGGCGGCATATTGGCTGAAACATAAAAAGATGATATTTGTCTCATTAAAGCATTAGTTTGACTAATTAAATGTAAGATTGTTTATCGGATTCTTTGTGACATGTTGCCGGTAACATCAAGGCTGTCAACAGACCATTCTTCTGATCAGCCCTCTCTTATCATTATCTGAACATTTAATCATTTTTATTTTTCATACTTTTCTTCACACTATTGACATCGTCATCCTCAATGCGATCTATTTCATTCATTCATTGTCAAAAAATGCTTCCTGTTTTCGCATTACAATATGTTCTTTTTAATTCATTGTATAGCACTTTTAGTGGATTATTTATATCAAGAAAATGTTTCCTCTTTTTCTTCCACATTTCTATTGTTATAATGTTGCGAATGTTTAAAAAAAACTGATATGTTGTAGTGCGATCGTGGTTAATTTAAGAAATGAGAGAGAGAGAGATCGACATTGGTGGACATACAGGCAGAAACAAACATGTATTTAAAAAAAGCATGCCTGCTTTGTTCTTTACTTTCATAATGTTTAAGTTTATTCTCTTAATCATTGTAACAAGGTTACTTTTTAAAGAAAAGAAATATGTGCATTTTGGCAAAGACTTTAGGAAATTGGTATCGACATGGCATATCTAAAGCAACGTTTTATCTGTATTGTCAAAATGTGGTCAGTAGTTTAAATAAATGCTTTAAAAGTAAACAAATAAATTTAGTCATTCATTTCAATCAGGATTATTGTCACTTGTGATCAGGCCTACCATGTGAAGGGCAGGGTTGCAATGAATGACAAACCTATGTTTGACACATATTCGCAAATTTAATCAATCAGTCTACCGGAAAATTCAGATGGTTTATGTCTTTTGTATAGTGTCAATATAACTCGCTATAACTAGTCTGCATATATCTGCTTACAGGTCGAAACTATTTTTCCAATAAAATTTTGATTTTTAATCTTTATTTTAGCTTGTTCAAAATAGCCAATTTATATAGGATTTTATAGTGATAATTTATCGTCATGTGACTTGGTCTCGGGTAAATATCTCATTTAAACAGATTTGACGTATGCACTGTGAGAGCACGAAAAGGTCTATTAGAAATGTCAACTTCTCCCAATCTTGACCTGTCTATTATTTTGTTTTGTGGTAATTGGTCAACTGCACTGGCTAAAAGACAGTGGAGTAATGTTATGGCCTAGTTTTTAGCAATCATGTAGGCATTCATCATTATTGAATGTGTATATTTTATGTTGAGTAGGAAGAAGACCAACCCAAATTCAACAGAGATCATTTTGTTCAAGATCCAGCTCTTTTACGTCAAAGGGCTGAAGAGAGAGCGCAATATAAGGCTAACAGACAGCAAAACAAGGGTCAAGGTCAAAAGAAATATGATGTGAAAGGTGGACCTAAAGGACAAGGTCAGAGTGAAGAAGTAGTGAGGAATCGACGATGGAAGACTCAACATAAAGGAGATCATCGTAGACAATTAGCTGATAAGAAAAGAAGGGTGTGATTGTCTAGTGGTGAACTCATTTTGATATATTAGCCTCTTCTACTTGACAAAATATTAGACTGGTCCAAATAAAAAGAATTTCCAGGTGACAATTTTAAGTTGATGAAATTTCAAAATTCTTTGTCTTTTGGGGTAGAAAAAATTGTGGATAATGAAGGAATTGCTTCTGGTAAGCAATTTCTTAATTTTCCACAATGTTTCCCAAGCATTTTTTTTTTGAAGTGTAAAAAAGTGGGATTGGGTTAATCTTATATGGTGGATATTGCTTAAGTGGACACTTATATTAATCCGTTGCCAGATTTTAGACTGGGCCAAACTGAAAGGAGTTGGTGACGACAGTTTAAAACTGATGAAAATTAAGAGTTTTTCGACTTTGTGGGTCGAAAATATTGTGGAAAAATGAAGAAATTATTTGAGGGGTATTAAAAAAGCAGAATTGTGTGGGAATGGCTTAATTAACTGATTACCAGACTGCAAAATATTAGACTGGTCATAGTAAAGACACTTTGAACAGTCTCACAATTTACCTTCGATGTAGCACACCTGCTTTAGTACATGCCTCAAATAATTGAATGTTTACATAGTTTAGAATTTTGGGCATATTGGCGTGAGAAGAGGAGTAGAAAACAACACAATTAGAGAAAAACAACTGTTACAATTTAATGTAAAACAAAACATGCCTGACCATACATTATAACTGTATGCTACAAAAATAAATATGAAGTGATTATGAATATTAGAGCATCTGCTAGTAATGAATTGCCACTGGCAATCAAAAGTAGACATACAAATCAATTGACTCCTTCAGCCCAGAGCCATCATGTTATTCTACAACAATTAACCCTTTCCTGTTTTTCAAAACTTTAGACCTGTCCTAATTCAAAGATTTTGCAGATGAAAATTCAAAGTTCATTTTATTTGAAAATTAATCAATCTGTAGAGTAGAAAAAATTGTGGAAAAAGAAGAAATTGCTTGTTACAAGCAATTTCTTCTTTTACCACAATTGTTTCTCAAGTATAAAAACACAGGGACGTAAAAACCAGGGATTGCACGGGAAAGGGTTAAGTTAAGCCATTTTATCAGTGATCTATGAATACATGTAAAATGTTAATGCAATTTAACCAAAATATAGTAACAACATTTGGGTTGTTCATCATTGATGTGCTTATGTTTTTTTTCTCGGTACAACATATTCAACCAAATACTGTAACCTAATGAAGCTTTGGTATTCCCACAAACTGGTTTATTCGAGAAGAGAAGGTATAACAGTAGATCTATCAATTGTAGTCTAGAAAAAGTGTATTGATGGTGGTAAACTGATTTCACTGTCTCAAGTCTAAAGCATTAGCAAAATGTGCAATTGATAGATGGTTTAACCCTTGTCATGCTAAACCCAGAATATTCCTGCTTTGGCAGGAGGTTTAGACAAAGATCAGCCTACACATATGTGCAGTCTGATCTGAGTCTACACCACCCGCTTGTCTAGTTCAAACCAGAATTGTTTATAAAATCAGTTTCGATGAAATATTGGCCTGCAATTAGTGCTTCCAGTGATTTCAGTCCTTCTATTTAAAAGCAATTCTAAACAGGATTTTATTCAGCATGACAAGGGTTAAGAACTTAATAATAGTCAATATTCTTAAGTGGGTATAAACTGAAATAAGCAATGTATAATTAAGGGTAGAAATTACTGTGAGGAAAGAAGAAATTGCCAGTAATTTCTTCTATTTCCTTAACGGTTTATGTGCTATTTTTTCAGTGCGCATCAAAATGTGGGATTGTTTTGTAATGGATTTATGTATTACCTCATGACAAATTTCTTGACAAATTAAAATTCAAAACAAAAACAATAGATTTTAGGGTACTTAAAAATTATCAGCTGACTGTAAAGCTTGTTTAGTTATTTTTTTTATGATTATCAATAGGATGAAAGGATGTAAATTGGGAGAAACAAATTGTGAGAAAAGAAAAAAATCGTATAATATAAGGAACTTTGTTTTCCAGAGTTTTTTCTATTCAGTATGTCAAAATAAGGGATTGTGAAAAAAACTCTTCAAAAATTTCAAACCAAAATAGCTTATCTCAAGTTATTTCTTAATTTTCCACAACGTTTTCTAAAGCTTTTTTTCTTGTGGGTCACTATTTATTCTACAACAAAAAAATCAAATATTTCATCAACTAAAATTTGTGTGTGACATCTTTGAATTTGATCAGCCTAAAATTTTGTCATCTGGTCATGGGTTAAACAGGTTCTTCTCTTCTCATAATGTTTTTGTAATAAATAATATTTCATTGTCTTGAAAACATTGATACTCAGTTATAAGCTTTGAATTGTTTCATAGACTTTACTAAAAGGATGAAAGGGTGAAAATGACATTTACTGTGGATTAATGAATTTTTGCTAAAATCTGCATTTTTAATTATCTTGTAAAATTTTGAAACAATGTCATAATTAATCAACACTTAAGTTTCCTCTCCTTTGACATTTTGTTTTATGACAAAATTTGACACTTTCAAAAACTATAAATAAGAGAAATGAAATACCGCTATCCCATATAATCACTCGTCTAAAGAATCAGGGAGCAAGTGAAATATGATATTTAATGTTTCCTTAACCCATTCCCACTATATCCCATTTTTGAATGACACTCAACTATAAAGCATTGTGGACAATGAAGAAATTGTTTGTAACAAAAACTATAAAAAAGAGAAGAATTGAATTCATCCCACATAAAGTGGCAAGGGTTGACATCTTGTTTTTCAAAATATTCCCATGTACAGTGACTGGTCAGATATTTAACCCAAATCGTAGACTGGTCTAAATTCAAAAATGTTGCAGATGACAAATTTTAGTTAATGAAAATTTTGATTTTTTTTTACTTTTGAAATAGATAAAATTGTGGATAATGAAGAATTTGCTTGTAACTATAAATAGCTTTCTTTTTTTGGGGGGGGGGGGTCAAAAAAGTGTGATTGTTTAGGAATGGTACAAACAATCAAGCGCTACAAAAGGCATTAAACCATGTGTGACACAAAGAAAATTCTTATTTAACCCATTATCTAAGGATAAAATTTTAGACTGGTCCAAACTGAAAGATCTTTTAGGCGATACTTTCAAGCTGGTGATATTGAATAATATTTCTTACCAGCAATTTCTTAATTTTCCACCATATTTTCCAAAGCTTTTCTCTTGACCCGCGTTCAGAAGAAGTTTTGTGTAGGAATGAGTTAACCTTCATTGCACCAATGAAACATTTTCTAAATTCTACAAATTACAAAAAAATCCTAGCAGTTTCTATACAGATTCCTGGAAATCATTGCCGAAGATGTGTTTACAGTGAAAGGGAAAACACAGGGGATGCGGGAGTTTATATGTCACTTGTCACACCTCCCAAGGTTCCGTAGAACAAATATTTGTAACAAGATCTAGTATTCAGAAGAAGTCAGGTAGAGACACTGTTTCTAAGATAAATATATGAGCGCGTGCGTGACATTTCCAACCATTACACATGTGCGCCAAGTAAAGACTCAGATCAGCCTGTGCATCCGCACAGGCTGATCAGAGTCTTCACTCTGCGCTCTGTAGATAGATACTGACCCAAAGCTCCTTTAAACATTCAGCTCATATTCTAATTTCCCCGATGGCTATCCAGGGTGCTCAATGTGTGCGAGTCACGCACATGCGAAATTGTTGGAAATGTCACGCACAGCTCATTTGACCATTCTAGATTCAGGAAAACAACAAAGAATGAAAAGACTTGACTCTAGTCAGTCTGCACTGTTGGTGCAGTCTAACCAGGTTTGATGCCTTTCTTACTTCCCAGGAGGTCTTTTCTCACGTGACAAGTTACATGTCGTCAGTGGGCAACCAAAATGTCGCACATACAGCTTGAATGTAGAAACACATTTTCAGAAATTGGGCAAACATGAAATTCTAATTTCTGGGCACATTTCAGGAGATTAGCGATTTATGTATCTTCTTTCTAAGTTTGTGTTTTTGCTGTTTACTATCAATGCCAACCATGTAGGTCTACAAACTTCACTTCTGGGTCATATACAGTCCTGCAAGAAAGATAATAAATAATTATAAGTTGTGTAAGCTTGGCTTCTTTTGATATATTAAATTTTAAGACAACTGTGTTACTAAATTTGGTCATGGAGATGCATTGTTGTATTCAAAATGACAAACACTTTGTCCTGTCATGATTAGATTGGTTGTACTCCACTTTTAACCGATTCTCATACAAAATTTTTTTAGACTGGTCCAAATCGAAAGAAGTTGCAGACGACATTTTTTGTCGATGAAAATTTGAAAATCTTAGTATTTTTGGGTAGCAAACGTTGTTGATAATGAAGGAAATGCTTGTGACAAGCAATTTCATCATTTTCCACAATGTCTTCCAAGTTGGGTAAAAATGCAAGATTATGTTGGAATGGGTTAACAGTATTGCAGTTATATCATGATGGCTTGATTTTTCATACCAGTACAACCACAAAACTGCCCATCCATCTTTTTTGTGCACTATTTTTATTCACTCTCTCGTGAGGAAAAAAAAAGACGCATGTCACGATAATTTGTTGAGTATCCAAAAGATCTGGGTATAGACGTTCGAACTCACAACCCAAGATTGGGAGCACAACATAAGATTGAGATAACGGGGTTCGGTTCTCGCAAGGTAAGGTTTTGGCAATTGATAAATGGCGAACTATAGAATGACATACATTTTACGCCAGTGAAGAATTGCAAACAAGATAAATTCTTATTTTTCATTTATTTACTTTTAACAAAAATGAATCTTAAATAAGGCTGAATAATTCATCCAATAATAATGAAAAATCCTGTAAATAGATCTCGTATTATTTTAGCCATAGGAAATTTGCCTATTTATTCCATCCAACTGACATTCGAAATGAAATTCATATACATACAATCATTTGGTAAAGCTTAATAATAATAAAAAAAACCTACGTAATTGCTTATAAACTTGAGGTAAAGATCTAATAATCTTCCGTAAATTCAAGTTGAATTAGAATGTTAACCCATTACCAGACGCCAAAGACCGGTCTAAATTGAAAGAAGTTGCAGACAACAATTTTTAGTCGATGAAATTTTAAAAATCTTTTTTTTGGGGGGGGGGGGGGGGGGCATTTTGGATAATGAAGAAATGGCTTGTAACAAGCCATTTCTTAATTATTCGTAATGTTTTCCAAAGCTTTTTTCTTTGTCGTTTTCGTAATACGCAATTAAATTTAACTCATTCCCGCACAATGCCACCTATTATACCCCTATAGATTTTTTAAGCATCATGGGAAATGAAGAAATTGCTTATAACAAGCAGTTTCTTCATCCCCCACAATGTTTTTGTCCCTAAAAGACGAAGATATCTAAAATTTCATCATCTTGAAGATTTCACCTGCATTTTCTTTCAATTTGGATAGGTCCAAAATTCTGTTTAGTAGAAATGGGTTAACCAGACACCATTCTAAAAACGGGTTAGCTCATGAAAGTATATTAACCCATTTCCACACACTGTAACTTCTGGACGCCCCCTAAGAAAAATAACTGGGAAAACACTGTGTAAAATTGATAAAATTGCTTGTAACAAGCAATTTCTTAATTTTCTGCGATGTATTTTACCAATAAATTTGAAAAAAAAAACCTGAAATTTCATAACCTTTAATGATCGCCTGCAACTCCTCTCTATTTGGACCAGTCTAAAATTTTGCCAGTGGCAATGGGTTAATGATGTTCATAATAATGTTTTCCAAAAAAACACATTTTCATTTTTCATCTGCTAAAGGATAATAGCTTTTGAACGTCGTGGCAAATCAGTTATTGCTGGAAAGCAAATTTTCAATTTATTACACCGTTTCTGTCCTTTTTGACAATGACATGAATTTAAATTTTGAATTGTTGTATCGTGGATCCTGTAAATTTCCTGTAAATTTGAACCAGTTTCAAACTTTCTCGTCTGGTAATTGACCAATCGCAGCTGTCTATAAAGGAATCAACCGACCAATCAAATTATTCATTCAGCCTGAACCTGAACTTTCATCTCCAACATTGGCCTCCATTTAGTAAACCTTTTTTTTTTTTTGGTTTGGCGACTTAAACGTCGTAACTACAGCTTCCATTCTCCTTATTTGTAACATGCTGCTGGTCATCAATTTTGCAAAATAAAGCCGTAAAAAATCGAAGCCGATATTCCTGTTGGAGTCGATGGGTGGGACCAAAGCAGAAAGTGGATAGAGCCAGCGGTTGGTCAATCGAGTAAGCATGTAGCACCTTGAAACCCAGTTTACCATAAAGCAAATTTCCAACATGCAGATTATACATAGCTCTAAAAGCTTATCCCATACAGTTTTTGTCCGTGTGTTAACTTCACATATCTCTGATATCAATACCTTATGCCGTTAAAGTTCGGTCCCGTATTAAACTTGAATTTCAAATTACTTCATTACCGGACAACAAAATTTTAAACTTGTCCAAATTTAAAACTGTTGAAGACGACAATTTGTAGTTCATGAAATTCCATTTTTATTCATCTATTGTTTATCGATTGATCTATTGACGTAGAAGACATTGTGGATAATGAAGAAAGTGCTTGTTATAAGCAATTTCTTCATTTTACACATTGTTTTCCGCAAGAAAGAGAGGTGACCGCATCCAAATGAAAGTTATCAAAAAGAAGAATTGGCTCAAAATGGTAAATTTCGTCACCTATGTCTTCTAAATTTTCCTCTCGAGTTAGCACATTTAAAACAATTTAGACGACAAAATTTTAGACTGGTCCAAATTGGATGAAGTTGCAGACTTTTCATTGCGCATCCTCACTTTAAATGATATATCGTAAAGAGTAGAAACCACTGTGAGAAGATGGGACATTGCTTGTCACAAGAAATTTCTTTTTTCTTCCATTGGCTTTCCTTGGTATATTTTTTCGAAATGGCCTGTGTGATAATTGCTTAACCTATTACCACACGGCAATTATCAGACTTGTCCAATTAGCAGAAATGAAATTTTAACAATCTTGGTCTTTTAGGTTAGAAAACAAAATGAAATTTTTAGAGTCTTGGTCTTGTTGGGTAGAAAACATTGTGGATAATGAAGAAATTGCTTGTAACAAGCAATTTCTTCATTTTCCACAATGTTTTCCAGTGTTTTTTTCTTTGGATGCATCCAAAAAGCGTCATTGTGTGGGAAGGGGTTAAACTTTCGATTCCAGATCGCTAGCTTGATCACTGACCTACGACAAGGAAGTTCGACTAAGACGGCATTCGACACAAGAGTGCAATATATACGAGTAAAGTCTACTACATAAACCAAAAAGCAAATCGTTGACTGTTGCTTAAAACTATTTGCTTTTATATGGATTGGGAAATAAGTTCTTCAAACTTAGATTAATCCCTCTAGATTTTGCACCGGTACTTGCGCCAAACACATCAGCAAATGACAGAACAAAGATCGATAGCCGCTCCCGGGAATCGAGCTCGAGAGCTCTTGTTCGGGAAGCCGGCGCTCTACCTCACGGCCATGGACACCATCGTTGACTGTTATTATAGCTTATACAAGATATAATTAAAATAACTAACTAAATATATATGAATATCGGAGGTCAACATTTTACCTCCAATCTAAATAAGTGATTGGATCTGTCATTCGATTTTTTATCAACATCCGTCAATTTAAAGTTTTACATCGATTATGGAAATCTGATTAGTCGAAGTGTCGAGATGTCTCAGAGGGCCTTTCAGGTAATCAATATTCTTTTCTACTCCTTCGACAGTACTAAAACGCAATAAACAGAAATCAACTTGTGGATAGCATATCAAACAATTTTACATGTCTAAAGGCAGACGACGTACACCGGACTTAAAGTTTCATAAACTACGAATCAATAATTGTCCTGTATATACTGAAAATGATTTTTACTATTAATACTAGTCAGTGCTGTCTCCTGTTTATTCAAACTTCGGGTGAAAGAGGATTGTACTTTTATTAACCAATTCCTAAACAACAAAATTTTAGACTGTTCCAAATTCGGAAAAACGGTTCAGATGACAATGTAAAGTTTAGAAGATTTTAGATTTTTTTTAACTTTCTGCGTAGAAAACAATGTGGAAAATGAAAAAAAAATACTTATTGCAATCAATTTCTTCAGATTATACAAAGCTTTCTTAACCGTTTATCTTGAGGGGTGTCCAAAAGTGTCATTGAGTTGAAATTCGTTAACCCTTTCCTGTTCTTCAAAAGCTTAGACCTGTCCAAATTCAAAAGTTTTGCATACGACAATTCAAAGCGAATTTATTTTAAAAATAACCATTCGGTGGGGGTAGAAAATATTGTTGAAAAAGAAGAAATTGCTTGTTACAAGCAATTTCTTCTTTTTCTACACTGTTTTCTGAGCCATGAATTCACAGGGACGTAAAAACCAGGGATTGAACAGGAAGGGGTTAAAGGATATACCTTTACTTAAACGATTTGATATTTTGCAACGAAAATATAAACAGAAGTTCGGTATTTTAAATTCAACTAGAATATGTGGTCCATATAAGTACCTAGAGCTGTTTGGTTTAGTAGCTGTGGGATTTTTTAGACTCGTTTCAATAGCAGTTGTACAGATTGATAAATTGTGAAGTGCTGATTTAATCAGCAAAAGGTAGTCGCGTTACAATAATAATTTAATTGTTAGTTTCGTCTATCAAAAACGAGCGATCTGATTGGTCGAAAAATTTAATTCATACCTCCATGAAAAAAATTTTGAGTACGCAGCGATTTTGAATGCTTCCGCACAAAATAGTTCACTACAAAAAAGGTATCAAAATTTGGTTAAGTTGTTGCATTTTTCGCTCGATGCTATTAAATTATAAGAAATGAAGATAATAGTTTTTGTTTTCATGGGGGTATGAACCGAAAAACCTAATCACACAATGTATGAATCCGCTTCGCGTATTCATACAGTGTGATTAGGTTTTTCGGTTCATACCTCCATGAAAACAAAAAATATTCTCTTCATCTCTTAATTAAATTGTTTCCACATTTCGTCGGGAACTTTAATAGCTTTAATAATGTGATTCGATTCGACAGACAATAAAACAAACACACATTTAGACGTTTACATAAGCACCCCTTCCATCTTTCTAACTTTGATAGCTTTAATAATGCAATTCGATTCGACAGACAATAAAACAAACACACATCTAGACCTTTACGTAAGCATCCCTTGCATCTTTCTAACCTTTCGGTTCATGCAGTGAGCTACTATGTCTTTGTAGTGAATTTATCGGCTGAATCTCATTACCTCAAAACTAGAAAAAGGAAAAAAGTGAATACTAAGTACTTTAATTTTCTAGCCCTAAGTTTTTAACACATCCATATAAAGTGGCGCTTTTTGACGCACCAAGAAAAAGGGAAACGTTGTGGGAATGAAGTTGCTTGTAACTATTAATTCTTTATTATCCATGTTTTCTGCCCCAAAAGACATAGATTTGAAATTGTTTGCAACTTCTTTCAATTCGTAACAGCTTAAAACTTTCTTTTGTGGTAATGAGATGAAAAACAATGTCGGAAACTACTAAATTCTTTACTTATAAAAATCTTTTAAGGTACTAGTATTATGTCTCGATACCATTGCTTTATAAGAAATATAGGGTACGTTTTTTGCTCGGCTGTTTTCGTAGAAAATCCGAGTTGCCGCTATAACCTTACCGTGTGTGCGTTGTCGTCGTGGCCCCTCAAAAATGTTGATATTTTCTAATAGTTCTGAAACTCATGGTTATATTCTCAATATTGTTTGCTTAGTAGTTAATTTTGGGTGAGAGAGAGGCTGATGCGTTTGATTCAGATTCCTACTCGAAAGACAAAGGTCACCGCGAAGGTCAAAGGTCAACTTTAAAATATGGCTTGCCTTTATCTCTTGACCCTATGAATAGTTTAAATACTTTTATATTGTGATGAGAAGAAGTCTGCTGTATTTGATTCGGGGTCTTATTCTACACACTAGTTGAACTTGATAAGTCCAAGTCTGCCTCTAAAGGTTAAAGTCACAGTAGAAGGTCAAATGTTGACCTTACTTATATCCCTTGATCCTACAGTCTATTGTAAATTACATTTTACACTCAAACATTTTGGTGAAAGCATGTCTTGCGTGCTTGACTCATACTCTTGCTCTGAAGGTCAAGGTCAAAGAAGAAAGTCAAATGTCAAATTTTAAGCTTGTCTGCATCTCTTGATCCTATGGACGATTCTCCAAAAATAGTTTACACACTCTTGCACCCTTTCTTACGCTATAGGTCAATGTCACCAAATGACTTAAAATTTAACCTTGCCTAAATCGCTTGATTCTATTGTCCTATGTTCATGATACTTTACGTACCCGAACAGTTTCATGTGAGCGCGAGCACTGTGCTAGAATCAAGTTAATCTACCAAGGACATAAAAGAATGTCAAAGATCACATTTATGCTTTTGATCATATAGTCTTGGTTCTTTTACCCGTACCTTGGGTCCGGCGCCATCACCTACATGCCGTGCTCTTGCTTTTATTTGTTTTTATAAGGTTTGGCAATGAAGTCTAGGCATACTCTTTACGACTTTATACTGTGATCAGGGTTTTATTTTCTTAACTCAATCACTGGAAACATTATCTTCATTACTTTAGATACAATCGCAAAGTGACGGCTCACTGCATCTATTTCCTGATTCCAGATTATTTAACTACACTACAAGTAATAATTACAATCGTTATAGTCTGAAAGTGTGTTAGAGTCGACCATGCATGTCCACAAACTCCACGTTAGGGTCATATACGGTTCTGAAATAGAAAAAGGTGGCTATAGCAGATGATAAAAGCCGTTGCAAAAAATATGCAGGCGCTATTGGCATAGCAAAAATGCTGGCTTGCTGTATACATTTACGCCATTAGAGATGGTACTTAATGGTGCTTTCATTTATTGACTGTTGGAGTACATTAACCCATTCCCATACAACCCCGTTTTTTCGCCCCCCCCAAAAAAAGGGGGGGGAATATTGTGTAAAATGAATAAATTCATTGCAGCTAGCAATTTCTTCATTTTTTCAAAATGTTTCTACCCATAAATTTGAATGAATCTATAATTTCATACACTTTAAATTGTTGTCTGCAACTCCTTTGAATTTGGACCAGCTTATAATTTTATCGTCTGGTAATGGGTTAAGGCCTGCACTACTAGGTATGGCGGCGTATTATTTTTGAATGTCAGACAAAGGGAGTTTAAGAACTTTTTAAGCAAAAATAAAATAGTTTGATATATGGTAAAACACTGAGTATATCTGTTTTGAGTTCTGGCATAACAGCCTTACCGGTTCGAAGGTGCCCCCCTTTCTCCAACGGTACTCCCGAAAAAAAGATGAATGAATAAAGAAGGGGTATGTGACTTGATAGAATTTCATATTCATTTGTTAAATTGAATTCCCAGGCCTTTTTGTAACTCCGTAATAAAAATCTCTTAAAATCCTAGGGACCTGTCCCGTATTAATGAATCAAAGGATGATTAACTTGATTTGTACGGAATCCTGGAGCATCCAGCACAACACCCGAGCGTTTATTTGCGAGGTTTAACATCTGCGGAATTCAAATATATGCGAGGCTTTTTGTTATTTTTGAAGCATGTCTCCAGTTACATTAATGTTTTTGTGTATATTTTGTAGCATTTTACGGCTCTCGCTAGCTAATAGGTTCATACAAGATAAAATAGTTCATGTGTCTAAAATTAACATCAACCGGTGTTTCGATTAATTTTGACCCTTTCAATGCAGACACATGCCGAGGTTTTTAATTTTCGATTTTGCATCGAGTATAGGCCTAAATCCGTTGTTTCATTTTTATGCCAGTTTGATTTATTTGATCAAACTTTCACCAGTCTATCTATCACGGTTGACTGATCATCGATCTCATAATGAGACAAATTAGAAAGACGAGTGCGATTGGGGATGTAAATTCATCCCAACACAATAAAATTTTAGACATTTCGAAATTGAAAATAGTTGCAGACGACAATTTGAAGATGATGAATTTAATGAAATCATTGTCATTTGGGTAGAAAACTCAGCTGATAACGAAGGAATTGCTTGTAACAAGCATTTTTTTTTTCATTTTCTACAATGTTTTCCAATGCGTTTTTCTGTATCTGTCTCTAAAAGCCAAATCACATTAAATGGGTTAATCTCGCCCCTAATTACTCGCGAAGGTTGGCGCAATTTTAAAGAAAAAGACACATGGTCTTGCATTCATGATTATGTGACATTTGTAAAACCTGGCATGTAAATACAATAAAATACTTTTTTTTTATTGCATTAAACATGTTTATAAATGTAAATAAGCGATAGGTCAGCGTGACCGCATTAGGATTCCGTAGATTTGGAATCTTCGTTAGAGGGCAAATGAATGAATAATCTAGATCATTTAGTGAAGTTTAAGGATTTACGGTCGAAATAGCTCGTAGATCTGTAGTTTGTGGTAATAAGAGAGGTTAATATACAGAAATGTCGTTAAACTGACAAAATCGAGTGACAACACATGTCAACTCAAGTTGAATAATCTACAAACATGTAAACTGTCATAAGAGAAAGGATAATTCGTACATGTATCTGAACATTATGAACAGTATCGACGAAGGTCAGGTTGTACGTAAGACACTAGTCTCGGCATTTGTCCTTGAATTCTTTTCTGGAATTAAATAGGACCCAATAAGAAACTCGAAATAACGAAATGATAACAATAGAGGTATTTCATTTGGTAATGGAAACTATTTTGTTAGTTAACCCATTCTCGTTTAGTGAAATTTTAGACTCACCCGACAAAAAAATGACGACAATACCTAATGACAACAAACACCGGTCAAATAGAGAAAATATTCTTGGGAAATGAAAGCAATTTATTCTTTTCTCACAATATTTTCTCGGGAATAAAACCATAGGGACGCAAACTTAGGGGTGTCGCTGGATGCTGTGTAAATTTGGGGAACATATTGTTTTTGTTTTGTTTTTAAAAAAAAAAAACTTAAATTAATCATAGCGTGCATAACCCCTAAAGCACCTCTACGCTGCGCATGCTTTTCATACAATTTTTATAAGTTTTCATGCATAAACTCGACATATATTAGCATTCATTAATTATCGCGTGCAAATTATTTACAGTGTTGAACCATTCTAATGAACAATGTTCTTTCGTATTACTTTAACAATAAAGCTATCACAGTTCGAGTACCTGGAAATTTTAAGTATTTGATCTTTAAAATTAAATGGACTTTACAATAGAAAACATTAAGGTAGAAAAAACATTATGCTGGTTAGCGGCATTTATTGTAATAGCAGCGATCGTTTAAGAGATTTGTTTCTAATATTTGAAACAACCTTTGCACGTGCGCACCTAGCTTTCCAAAGTTAGGACAAACAAAGAATAGCCTGCCAGATTATTATCATAATAGATTAGAAAAATCAAGTAAAAAGACTATTTAAAACTGAATTGAAAAGTGAATCAATTCGCCTATTTTGATTATTTTCAAGCTAAAGTTATTCTAAGACAAGATAAGCTTAATTAACCCTTTCCTGTTTAATCCCTGGTTTTTACGTCCCTGTGTTTTTATACGTGAGAAAAAATTGTGGAAAAAGAAGAAATTGCTTGTGACAAGCAATTTCTTCTTGCTTGTGACAAGCGATTTCTTCTTTTTCCACAATATTTTCTATCCTACTGAATGATTATTACTTCAAATAAGTTCGACTTCAAATTGTCGTCTGCAAAACCTTTGAATTTCGACCAGTCTAAAATTTCGAAAAAAACGGTTAACTATTTGTCCTACCTTACGAGATTTGTGTACAGAATATTACGCAACGCATATGAATACGTCATAGACGTTCGCTGTTATAACACAACGTTTTTCTGTCCTGATGTATTTTGAACAAAACAAATGATACGACATTCTCATAATATGTATTACAAACTTTATTCTGAAGTGCACAAAGCAATTTCAGATTATATATAAGCATTTTGTATAGAGATTTGTGAACGGAATTATAAACTTTCAACAACACAAAAAAACCCCACTGTTTCTTTAAGCACGAAAAGACAATCTATTAGTTGAAATAACAGAAGTTTGAAGCACTATGCCAAATTATTACTGGGCCGGTTGTATAGTATTAAAAAGCAATCGACAGGATTGTTCCAAATTACCCGTACATCGAAAAAGATGGTTACTGATATTGATCAGTGTCAGGTTAATATAGTCAAGTAATATAAAAATGACCAACTTACTTATATCTCCATTCTATATCGACACCCCACCAACTGTTGTGATATATGGGTTCCCGTTTGTATCGAGCGTTCCACGTTATTTGTCTGTAGAAGAAATTGGATAAAACATTTTCAAACAAAATTTATATAAACTTACAAAACAACAAATTATTACTCTACTGAGTATGAAGTGCTTATGGTGAAAAATTGTAATCGGCTAGTGTTCGAATTCCTGTCTGTAAAATCACACAAACACACACACACATAACACACACACATATACCAAAAAAAGACGAAAATAAAATTCCATCAACTTGAAATTGTCGTCTGCAACCTCTGATCTCCGACATGGCAGTTCATTTGAAGTAGTGAACGTTATTATTATTGCAAAATACGTGGGCGTGGGCATGAAATAATGGGAAAATCGTCGGTTGGCGATCTAAAAGTCGCAAATACGAAAGTAATGAGCTATAGTTACGACGCTTAACCCTTTCCCATACAACAAAATTTTTACTGCTCCAATTTGACAGAGGCTGCAGACGAAATTTCAAAGTGCATTTTAATCGAAAAATAACCACTGTAAAGGGTAGAAAACATTGCAGGGAAAGAAGAAATTGCTTAAAACAAGCAATTTCTTCTTTCCCTGTAATGTTTTCCCTATACAAAACATATGGGTCGGGAAAACAAGTGATTGTACGGGAAAGAGTTAAGTCACCAAGCCGTCAAAATAGGCTGACATAAATGTTGGAGCACAATGTTCATTTCCGATTTATATTTGACTGCTCAGTCGTTTTTCGATTTGCATCCACGATACGTTGTATAAAAAGGTCTGAAGCTTTCAAATTTTGTATATGCCTTCGCCTTATGTACAAAAAATGTACCGTGAAATATTATTATATTCTCAACATTAGCCCTATGTTGTGGGTTTCGAGATTTCACATGATGAAGAAGGAAATCTTTAAAAAATCCTTCCAGATAAAGGTCTAAAGCTTTTCCAATTTCGCATGCACCATTGTCTCATGGTATTCTACAAAGCTGCTTCAAATCATTACAATGGGATTAACACAAGCCCTATGCTTTGGGTTTCCGGATTTATATAGGATAATGAAGGAACTGTGTAAAAATGTTTTCCTTTCGAATCAAAAGTCCCATAGCATTTAAAATGTTCTTACAGCATTTTCTGACGGTTCTCTACTAGGCTAAAAAGTCAAATTATACTGAGCAAAAATGTAAACCCGACACTCTGTTTTGTTGCAACAAAATATATGATATACTACAAGGATTTTGTGCAGTATCTAAAGTTTGAGGTTGATTGACTTGCTAACGGACAAGGCGGCCCAGATCGTCTCAGATAAGAGTTCGGGGCTGCGTGAAAGTCTGTTTAATGGGTCAACACCACTCCGGAATTACTTCCGTTACTTTCCTACCCTAAAGTAGTCAATTAGGAAAATTTGACGTCCTCATTTTGCCACATTATTTTAACGTTTAAGCAACGGCAAGTTGCTTGATGTTAGGTTCTGCAGAGTGAAAGATCACTGCTGCGTGTCAAGCATGTGATTCAAAGAATTTATCTGGGAACTATTTCTTTGTAGACTACATGACTTTCACATCCGAAGAATTAAATGGGTGGATGGTTCAATGAAGATTTGCAAAAAATATATCCCTAATGATACCATTTTTGTGGCCTGTAATTCAAGACCAAAGACTGTTCTTTAGGACGGACTTATATTTAAGGAATATTTTGGGAGGAGCTACAGATTGCGAAAATGAACCTTTTTGCTCTTTATTTAGTGGGGCAAAAACGGACAGGAGTGTAACCTAAGACTTCAGTGGCGGCACTTGCGTTCGAAATAGTGTGTGTTGCCTAGCATTAACGTGCTGATACATAAGTCTACGGCCGTGTCTCTGCAAAAAGGGGAGCAAATCTGGTCCCTGTTCTGCTAAGAGATTTGGTTTCCTTGAACAACAACAAGAGGAGAACGTCCTCGAGCACAAAAACATTCCTATACCACAAGAATGACACTGTGTTTGAGCATGGCTTTCCCCAGATAACAGTAGGTGCCGTGTGGCCCTTGCCAACCTGTTGCGTCTATCGTGTTAGATATGACCTTATACCCTATGTGACCGAAATTTTGGTAGTTTATTGACATTAACCCAATGCATTTATAGAACATGTTAATGTATAATCGTGCGTTTTTGTAGTACTTAACCCATTCCAAGACAAGAAAATTTTAGACTGGTCCAAATTGAAAGAAGCTGCAGACGACAATTTCAAGTTGATGAAATTTTAATTTATTCCGTCTTTTGGAATAGAAAACATTGTGGATAATGAAGAAATTGCTTGTTATAAGCAATTTCTTCATTGTCCAAAATGTTTTCCAAAGCTTTTTTCTTGTGGGGCGTAAAAAGGAGGGCTTGAGTTGGAATGGGTTAAAAGATCGTTCAATTATGATTAAGGTAGCCCATTGCCTAAGATGAATCGAAATTTTGAACAGAAATTCCTAAATTCCCTCCTAGATATCACTTTTTGATATTTAAACTTGTATCCTACATCTTTCTTTTATTTTGTAGATTCGATAATATTTCATAAATTCAAAATTTTGACAGCTCTGAGGTAACAGGCATCTTAATTATTCTCAAAATTACAAACCGAAACAATCGCTTTTAAAACGTCTTATAAAAGCCCATTTTTATATAGTAGTTATGGTGATTTGGAATGCCTTTTGTGAATTAATTGTTCTTGTAAATTCTACATATGTATGTAATACAAGATTTATGTACTTTTGGGGCACATGACGGACATTTTTGTTACACCACTTGTCTTTTGTGGTGACAGAAAGGGGTCTAGGTAACGACGAAAGAATTTTATTTGTATGAGGTTTTTTAGTTGAATTAGACTTAATACCACTTCGTAGAGCTTGTGTATTTAATTTGTATCTCGGTAGTTGGTGTTTTTAATGTAACCTCTTGTCGTTTTAACCCTTGTCATGCTGTATACATTACCTTACTGAGTTGCAGTATAATCAAAGGGCTGAAAGCACTGATAGAACTTGTTGTTCAAAGATCAATAATTTCTTTTATAAACAAATTTCATAAATAGCTCTGGCAGGAAAAGTACTGGCAGGAGGTGTAGACCGAGATCAGACTGCACTTATGTGCAGGCTGATCTTAGTCTACACCTCTTACCAAAACCGGAATACTTCGGGTTCAGCATGACAAGGGTTAATAACAAGTACAGTCAAGTCCGGTAACTTTGGGAGACCGCTGACATTGCGTACATTACACTTAAAATTACCCAACGCAAAAAAAAGAAAAAAAAAACACAAAGGTGCTTACAGTATTGTTCTAATACAAATAATCATAACGTGAAGTACTTTGGCGAAGCGATACCACGTGCACAATATGAAATCACTAGGCCTTATGGTGTTAAGAGGCGAAGTCCCTTAAGTTGCCATAACCACCAGAGTTACTCATGGATTTCTGTTGGATTTGGTGGTGGTGGTGGTGGTGGTGGAGCAAAGGAGCATTCCCCTAAAGTTACATTGAAACCTGATGGTCATTCTTATGGGGATGAATTTTAAAGAATTGGTTCTTTATTTCTATTCAAATGTCAAGTACCCACAATATAGGGCTAATATTAATCACATCATCATAATCTGAAATACTTTGGTAGTGGACCATGAGTCGATGCAACATGTACAATTTGAAAGCTGTGGCCATGCGGTTTAGGATATGATGATGTTTAAGAATTCACACGAAAATCCCTTTGGTTGCCATGCATACCTATCCTCTGAAGAATTTTGAAAAACTGTCAACTAAAAATCATTCCTGTAAATTTTACTGAAATCTTTTGGTAAGTTTAGGAGGCGGTGAATATCAAAGAACTTGTTCTTTATGAAAATGTAAATCATAAGTACCAAAAAAATAGTGATATTATAACGCATAGCATTATACATGAAGTATTTTGGACGAAAACCAGGACGCGATGCCAATGAAAAACATGAAAGCTTTAGGCCTTACAGTTAAGCTGGAGAAAATATTATAATTAACCGATTACGATTCCTTCGCCAAATGGTCATTTCAGTAAAGTTTCATTGAAATCTGATGGTAAGGTTAGGAGATGATTTTTACAGAATTCTTTCATTGTTTCTTTTCAAATTACAAGTATCAACAACAGGCTTTAAATAAACCACAACATCACAACCTGAAGTATATCAATAGAGGTAGAGGACCACGAGGCGATGCTATTGTCCGAAAGTTTGGGAGGAGAATATTTCTTTCATATTTCAAAAATTTAAGAAATTTCCTTTGGTTGTAATAGGAACCAGAGTTATCAACCGACGACGATTCATTTTGGAAGGCCATTGCCCAAGGATAATTCCTATAAGGTTTCATTGCAATCTGAAGGGTAGTTTAGCAGAAGCAGATTTTTAAAGATTTACCATAGGTAGACCATAGGTGGACCTTGACATGGTTTGGTATGTCCCAGATGCACCCTTCTTGTAATGATTGAGATAGTGGAATTGACCCGGTATCCCGAAAAACCTGCCTAAATGACCTTTACTTTATAATTTAATTTTTAGTTTCGTCTATCAAAAACGATTATACTGATTGATCCAAAAAATGCATACCTTCATGAACAAAACTTCGAACACATAGCTGTATTGTATGCTTGCGCACAAAGTAGTTCCATAGAAAATGTACCAAATTTGCAAAATATTTGTTTTTTCGTTTGATGTTATTAAAGAGAATATTTTCTTTTTTCATGGAGATATGAAACGAAAATACTAATAACACTAATGTATGAATCCTGGCCGCTTCGGGTAATCATACAATGTAATAGGGTTTTTTTTTTGTGTGTGTGTGTGTGTGTTTTGTTTCATACCTCCATGAAAACAAAACAAAAAAATCTCTTCATCTCTGTAATGACGCTGGAAAATATGAATGTTTTTTGTCGTCATAATCGTCTTATCAATGCTAAGCTTTGGAAAGCATTGCGGAAAAATGAAGACATTGCTTCTTATAAGCAATTTGTTCATTAATGAGCATTAAATAGTTCATGTTATTATTGGTTCTTTACCCAAAAATACAGATTTTAATTTAAGAAAATGACTAAATAAATTTTTTCGTCTGCACTTTCTTTTAATATGGATGTGCGGAAAACCATTGTCCCTTTTTCCTTTCTTGTTGAATCCCTCGTTTTTACGTCCCGGTGATTTAAAAAAAAAAGAAACATTGTAGAAAAAGAAATTGATTGTAACAGGCAATTTCTTCCTTTTCCAGAATATTTTCTATACCCTTCCGAATGATTATTTTTCAAATCAAATCAACTTCAAATTTTCGTCTGCAAAACCTCTGAAATTGGTATAGGTTCTAAATTATTGCAAAACAGAAAAGGGTAAGCACCTAGTATATCTATTTTTCCACAGAAAATCTTAAATGGCTTGAAGGGTCATTTATATAAGATGTAATGGCTTGTTTACACGAATTATTGTTTTAAGTGTTACATTAACCTTTTAGCCTATAATAATAAAGGCCTTTCTTGTCGTGGCAATTTGTTTTGGTTAAAAATGACCCCTTTATCTGAACTGCCCAAGGTTTTAATGAATTACAGGCGTAATAAATGCCCAGGTATAAAATGAATGGGTGTAAATCATAACATATATTAATATACACTAAATCGTGCATTTAATTCAGTAAAAATTTGAAGTGCTTTCGCTGTTTTCAAACCGACCTTTCTCTATCCGCACAACTTATGATCATGTAACTATAGTCTTTCTTTTTTACAGATGGCCAAAATTAACAAATCGCGCGTGTCAATGAAAAACCAGTTGACCCAAAATCATTCATTGAAATCAGAAATGAGTTTTGATCTCCAACACCGGTCGCCATTTTGTTAGCCTTTTTTTGTTGTTGGTGGTGATTTGGCGACTTAAGCGTACAGCTTTTTCAATTCTTCTTCTTTTTTATTACATGCTACAGGCCATAAATTCTACAAAAGGAAGTCGTTTAAAATCGAAGCGGGACTTCGGGTAGGAGTCAATGTGTGAGGCCAGAGCAGAAAGTGGGCGGGGCCAGCGATTGGTCAATTAGGGACACGATCACAGCACATTGCCTCAGAACCCAAACATGTATCACTGTACCCATTACCTCAAAACAAAAATTTAGACTGATCCAAATCGAAATAAATTGCAGACAACACTTTTATGCTTATATTATTTTAGAATTCTTTGTCTTTCATGTTAGAAAAATATTGTAGAAAATGAACAAATTGCTTTTTGCAAGCAATTTCTTCTTTTTCCACAATGCTCTTAAAAGATTTTTCTTTATCTTACACGTAAAACTAACAACTATTCTGTTTCTTTCTGCGAATCTGAAATGAAATCAAAAAAAAAAAAAAAAAAAAAACAGAAGAAAAAAAACCGCGTCGTTTAGCACGTGCATAACGTAATCAAAGTACTGAAAAGTACTGTAAGCTAGCAAAGCAGTTATCTTCTTTGTTAAACGTTTTCAGCATAAAAAGAAAGAATTAAAGTAACCAAGGAGTTAATCCATTCCCTTACAATCCCCCTCTATTTACACCCTTCAAGAAAATGGTTGTGGAAAACCATGTGGAAAATGAAGAAATTGCTTGTTACAAGCAATATCTTCATTTTCCATATTGTTTTGTACCTATTCTACCTATTTTAGAATTTTCAGAAAATGGCGCCTGCAACTTCTTTGAAGACTCTGATCAGAGTCATTTTGAACAAGATGTGCTCAAGTAAGCTTAAAATGGTTGAACTTTGAGATGACCTCAAACTTTTGTCTGTAACTTAAGCTATCAAAACTGACGCTGTGCTATCTAAAAATGTAAAAGACGCTTTGGTTTGGGATCTGCATGGCTCAGTGGTATGGTAGCGGACCGAAATCTGAGGTAGCGGGTCCGTTTGGGCAAGACATTCAGAGTTCAGAAGTCTCGCATGGTTAACAGTGCACTTCGTCCTGATATAGCCCGGCTGAAAGATTGTTGAAAAGGGCGTAAATCCCAATAAAAATGGTGAAGAAAGAAAGAAGGTTTTGGTCTTTCAGCAGGGCAAAATGGTGAATGGGTAATTTCGATCCCGCAAACTTTAAGTTTATCAGTTTTGATAATTTCACTTTTCCTCCAGTAAAATCACCAAGTGATGGTCTAACAAGAACAATGACCGACAAGCATTGTCATCACACCATGTACTTAGCGTAACGAGCAGCGTCAAAATCAGCCCGGTTCCTGAGAGCAATAAACCTCTGAATAGGGAAGGCCGATTTCTCCTGATCCCTTTCCCACTTTCCTATTAAACCCGTTCCCACACTATCCCGCTTTTTTCACACTCCTCAAGAAAAAGGCTTTAGAAAGCATTATGGAAAATGAAGAAATTGCTTGTTACAAGCAATTTCTTCATTGTCCACAATGTTTTCTTCCCTACAATACATTTTTTAATTACACCAATTTAGATTTGTCGTCTGGCAACTTCTTTCAATTTGGACTAATCTAATATTTTGTCGTTTGGTAATGGATTAAGTCAACGGACAAACAATGGCCATCAGTAGCGAAATCTGTCGTGATTCGTCTGCAATTTAAGTTGACGAGTTTATTATTTTGTCGTCTGGTTATCGGTTTCGACAGGTGCATTGTTCGACAGGCTAGGTGTGTTTTTAATAACTATCGCCGACTGCAAAGCGTCATATTACGCATTATTCTGCAATCTTACAACATACCTGTCATTCTATGACACTATTTTAAGTAACAAACGATGAAATAAACATGTTGCATTTAGAGTGACACCTAACTGACTTGAAAATGCTTCTCAATACAAACAGTTAAATCCATAAGCAGGCGACACCGTTCAAGTTGGTTGGTTGGTTTAATGGACTTTAACGCCTCTTTTGACAGTATTTCAGTCATATCGCGACGGCTGGAGAACCTAACAATGGATTCCTGGTATTTCTGACACCAGTACTACCTTACAACCTATCATAGCCTCCAGCTGCTATCCCCGGCACTTAGGGATCTCATCCATTGGCGAATCCATTACACCCCATGAATAGGAGTCTGATGCGCTACCCACTGTGCCATGACGGCGGCGACACAGTTCAAGAGAGAAAGTGCATTCTTTAATGCTTTCAGGTGGATTATCGAGAAATAACGGTAGATTATCATTTGATAAACTCACCGCCTATCCAGTGAAATTATCAAAAACTTATACCCAGCTTTCGTTCATTTAACCCTATCTGAAGTTATCTAAGCAGAGCTAAATAAGTGACGTCATCATAAGCGTTGCATAGCAGTCACGTGCAAAATGACGCGCTTTAAGAATATTTGTCATATAATTTTCGCATTTAGTCTATTTTTGCATTAAAGAAATAGAATAAGAAAAACAACTTTGGAAAACATTGTTGAAAATGAAGAAATTGCTTCTTACAAGCAATTTCTTCGTTAATCACAATGTTCTCTACCACTTGAAAAAGGTTTTCTAAAATTCCATAACTAAAAATTGTCGTCTGCAACTTCTTTGAATTTGGACTGGTCTAAAATTTTATCGTGTTGGAATGGGTTCACGATTCGATTTTAAAAGGTGTTTTTTGCAAATTGTATGGCAAATAAAATGCTACAAAAAATGAGAATAGTTAGTCGGCGATCTAAACGTAACTACAGCTGGAATAAGCTGTAATTTCGACGTTTAAGGCGCCAAACCAACAAAATAGCGGGTTAACAATTACGGCGACTTATGTCAGAGTTCAAAACTCATTTCTGATCTAAATGAATGATTTCATTGGTCGACTGGTTATTTGATTGACGGTAGCGAATGGTCAATTTTTGGCGGGCTTATTGAACCGATATTGTTGGCCTATCAAACGTTAAAACAATATTCCGACAAAAAAGAATTAGTTTCATAGGCAAATGGGCCTTAAGTCACTCATCATAACTTGTAGATCTATACCAGACGACAATATAGTTGCAGCCGAAGGTATAGCTGGATTCAAATCATTGTGACTCATGAGAGGAGAAATTGCTTGTAACAAGAAATTTTCCTCTTGACACAATGTTTTCAAAGTACCTATTCAGTAGAGGGTCAGAGTGTGGGATTCTGTTGGTAATGTTCTCCTCGTGGAATTCGTCTGCAGCCTCGGTTTGCTTTAAGTTTTATAACGAGGGCCCTAATTGGCCGAGATAAACAGATCGACTAACCACAGCCGTTGCTATAAGAATTTAATTCGGACGTGTATATATCGTCTTTATTCGCAAAGATATGGTAAGATTTATTGAAATTAACATGTTTATTTGTATATAAGAGCCTATGACCGGACGTAATTCGCGTACTCATGAGGTAAAGTGTCCCAGTGAGAGTAGTTAAATGTTGTAAAGAATAGATACTATATTGAAACACCTATAATGTATGTCCCGCGTGGTCTAGTGGTTAGGATTCCGCCCTCTCACGGCGGCGGCCGGGGTTCGATTCCCCGCACGGGAAAATATTTTTATTTCAGATTATCGTTATGGTTATGCTTTTCTTTAATTATGCATCAATTCTGCTCTTAATTCCATGGCCTGATTAACATCAGCCATAGTGATTATTGTATATCGTCTTGCTTATACTTAATAGCTGTTATAAGGATTATTAGTTTACAAACAAATTTTCTTTTTCTCACGAATTTATCTCAGTGTAAGAGTGACAGCGCCGTGAAAATCCACTTTTCGCAAGTAGAGCTAAGAATTTGTTGACATGCCTCTTTAGTAACAAGCAAATTTGAATTGTCTCAAAGATTTCAGTGACACTTCGGTTCTTGTCAAAAAATTACAAGTGGTTGTACAAGAAAATTTTGATCACCAAAGCACACCAATTGTGCCCAAGCGACCACCTCTATTAAACGATAACTTTCATTAGGGGACCAGCTATGGCAACGTGGAGGGAAAAGGAGAAATTGCTTGGTCCAAATTTTTCTCCTTTGCTCACTAAGTTTTCTAACACATTTTGCACTTTTTTCACTTTACAACCACTTAGCAATGGCGTAAGCAATCTTCGTTTATTGGGACAAGTCAATTATTTTGTAGTTTGGTAATAGGCTGAATTTACGCATGTAACTTTTTTAAATAACCCAGTTTTTGTCCGTGGAAAATTGCTGGTTAATATGAGATTGCTGGAAGTAAATACAAAACGTTACTACAGCATAATGACTTTTGTGTTTCCTGAAAGTCCGTTTAACCAATCGCTGGCCCCGCCCAATTACTTCTTCCCCCCGCCCCCCTAATAGTCAAAAAAGAAGTCTCGTTTCGATTTTATTTTGCAAAATTTATGACTAATAGCACGAAACAAAAAAGTAAAACGGTGGTTGGCGGCTTAAACGACGTAACCATAGCTTGAATAAGCTGTAGTTACGACGTTTGGGTCGCCAAACCAACAAAAATGTCCCACGAAAATGGCGGTCAATGCGGAGTTCAAAGTTTAATTGATTTGATTAGTCGATTAATTCCGTGAATGACAATCGTGATTGGTAAAGAATTGGACGAAAATTTAGACTGGTTCAAATTCAAAGATTTTGCAGACGCCAATTTCAAGCTGCTAGAATTTCAAAAAGATCTGTTATTCACATTTTCCACATTGTTTTCCTGTTAAGCGTAAAACGGCGGGATTCTGTGGGAACGAATTAATAAAAACGTTGTACTTACACCATACAAAGTCGAGGTTTTGTCTCCAAGTATACTGTATAGTCCTGCCATCGGGCCCTAGAGGGCGGACACACGTGATTCTCATCCCCATACGTAATGTTGACGGCTACAGAACAAAAAGAATCGTGAATTAGAACAATCACACACAGACAGACGAACACACACGATCCCAACTTCATGGCGGCAACACTGAAATATCTTTATAATCCAAGCGCATCCAATAAGTGGTGACGGCAACGTAACGCTTGTTGAGCGTTCCCTCTTTGTAAATTAAAATGACAAATGGTCTCCTTTTCACCGAAATTTAGAATATTCCTATTCTTTTAACACAAAAAATAGTTCCAAATCATAACGTTTAAACCTAATTATGCCCTATATGTTTATTAAACACGTCGATGCAAATATCAAAATGATGTGTTCTTTTAAAATGTACGGGTACGTTCACGTTACGTACAAAACGTAAGATTCGTTTAATGTTTGTGCGATATTTTGCACATCAGACGGCCACGCTAATTTTCGGTACGCTTGGAAACATTTAAGTCGTCAAACTTGACATCCACTCATTTTTCATGGGGTTGTTTTATGTCGTGTACCAACATTTTGTTTTGTTATCTTGGGTTACATTTAATGATTATTTTCATGCATATTTATATCTATTATCGAATAAAAGAGGAATCCATAACGCCCTTCTATCGGAATTTTTCTTTCTTTCATTCTTTCTATTTCTTTTTTTTAAGTAAAGTTGGTATTTATCGACGTTATTTTCTTACCTACAAAAGAGCAAGACAGACCAGAATTATCTAAGTGAGTTATGTCGCGGAGGCTGGTTCATATACATATGTAATCACAGCATACAATCCAAGCCACCATCTGTGCACCCCTATTCGGCGCACCACATGTCATTTAAGTGATGAATATTTTTTGTTGTTTTCATGAAGGTATGAAACGAGAACAAAAATTACACTGTATGAATTGAAACAGACATGGCATATTACGATGACTTTTGTATAATGTCGGAAAGAATATTGGCAGGACCGGGGTTCGCACACACGACCCCGAGATTGAAAACTCAGTTACCGACTGAGCTTACCGGGCTCGGCATGTATAGGGTCAGATGAGGTCATTTAACTGCCAAATGACGCAACGTTGAAAATAATCGTTTGTGCGTGTGTACATTTTGATTGTTTTTTTTTTTTTTTTTTTGTCTTATAACAGCTAAACCTTTTCCTGTACAAACACGTCGCTGTGATTTTATACTTGAGAAAACATTGTTGAAAAAGAAGAAATTGCTTGTGACAAGCAAATTTTTCTTTTCCCACAATATTTTTTACCACATAGGATAGTTTCATTTCAAATAGCATCCAATTTTCATCGCCGTCTGCAACCTCTTTCAATTTGGACCAGTCTAAAATTTTAAAAAAAAGGGGGAAAGGTTAAGATCAGGAAGGCGAGAGACCACGTGATTTTGCCGAAAATGGTCCTTTTAATGGCTTCCGCTGTGCGAACGGGAATGTTTTCCTTCGTAAATATAACACAAAGAACCGATGCAATGATGTCAACTTCCAAATAGGGCATGAGACTTTCTGTTTAATGATCGCATGACGTCACAACGTGATATTGACGTTATAAGTAACGTTATTGTTTTTATTTAACTTTCAACATCAGGGACTCTAAATGCCTTTAATTTTCGATTGTTTAAAGGTTAAGCATAATTGCGGTAAAAAGGTAGATTTTTTTTTAAAAAAATCGATTTATCTTTCATTGAGTGTACAACAAAAACTTTTATTTTCACGAATGGCGGAGCTCTATTTTTTCATGTAATAACAATATATCGATCTAGCATAATTATTATATTTCTTTTCTACAAAAAGATACAACATGTGACCTCTTTTTTTGCAGAATCTTCAAAGGGATATTATTTCGCATGTGAATTTCATGATAACCTGATGACGTCAACAGTAGATGACGTTTTGTAGCGCGCTATGTACGAAATCAGGGCTAAATCTATCGAAACGGTGAGATTATAATTTTGACCTTTTCATGAGATTTTCGATTAAATTATCAAGAGATAATCCACTCAGAAAATTCGATAATCCACCGGATAGCATTAAAGAAAATAATCGTTCTTTTGAATCTGTGCGTAAATTTATGGATAGGCATAATTTTCCTATTTTAATCTGAAGAAAAGAGTGCTGTTGCACAAGGTTATAGAAAACAATAAATTCTGTGCATTTTTTCAGTAACACGAAGAAAGATGCTTAACGGGAAAAAATGCAATCAAGAGATAAATTGACGTTTACCTAGGCCGAAACACGAACTAATTGACCAATCGCGGCTGTCAATCAAGGAACCAGCGGACCAGTCGAATCATTCATTCAGCACGTAATTGAACTTTGAACTCAGACATTGGCCGCCATTTGTGTGAACCATTTTTTACGACTTAAAAGTTGTAACTACAGCTTATTCAAACTGTAGGTTTAGGTCTCCAACTAACCAATTACTTTTTTGCTACATGCTACTGGCCATTCATTTGGAAAAAACAACGCCGTTAAAATCGAAGCGGAACTTCCTGTTGGGGTTATGGATGAGCGGTGCAAGCGATTTGTCAAGTCGGTGGAGGTCGAGTTTCCGTTAATCTTCTTTTTTATTTACAAAATAAAGGATATTACTGTTTCGAAAGATATAAATACCTTTGGAAAGACATTAAACAAACTTATTCATTACAGCACCATGATTTTGAAACTTCCACATGATGTGTGGGGTAAGATGATATACGGGGATTCCCCCTTATTTGCATAAGAATGTTCATTCATTCATTTACTGACATATCGACATCAACCCGTACCCTGACTTTTTGCGTGCCGAAAGATTAGGATAGGGCCTTACAATATTTGAAAATAACAAACATGCATTGGGCGACAATTTTGAAATCTAGAACTAAGTCTGCTGTTATTCAGTAAATTTGTTTCATTATCAGCCTTGACATATCACTATTTCATTGTGTTTTCATGAAAACCAGTTGAAATCTTATCATCTTATGTAAAAATGAGTCTAGCTTAAAAATAACACCATTTAAACCAAATTTCACGGACAAGCGTCAAAATAACATAAAGCCCTCATACCCGTTTTCATTGAAAGTAGCGAATACCAGAGGGCACCTTACTATAAGCCAAAAACTAGCGTGGAAAATTGTCTACAAATTTACGACATGTTGTTACACAACATATGTTAAAAAACATTGGACTAGTGACTTTTAAGTGAAGATTCGCTCGACTGAAGAAAATTAAAGAAAACAAACAAACGAACAAATGAAAAAAAGTTTGGATTGTTGCGATTTATATTGAAGTATGAGTTGTGCTGCAAACGATTATAATGCATACAACCGCATGAAAGGTTGACCAAAATGCAGGAAAATATGTTTGATTTTACCACTCATATTCTACGAATTTTCGCGTTTTTAGAGGAAAAGGACAACAAGTATTTACGAATATTCCTGGTTCGGGTATCAAGAGGAGGGCTGACATGTTTTAAACCAAAACGATTTTAAAAAAATCATGTCAAATATTTGTATCTCTTAAAAACTCTTAGTTATTAATTTTCCTCATGATTTAACCCCTTTTATTTCAAGAAATAAAAACATAGTTTACTTTACTTCGAAGCGTAAATTGATATCAATTAAGTAATACCAACACAAATATATAAGTGTTATTTATTTCATATATTTTAAACCAACTACCAGACGTCAAATTTTTAGACTGGTCCAAATTCAAAGGAGTTGCAGAGGACTATTCAAAGAGGATAAAATTTTAGATTATTTCAGCTTTCTGGATAGAAAAAATTAGGAAAAATGAACGAATTGCTTGTTGCACAAAGTTTACACAAAGTTTATCCAATATTCTCTGGGGAGTCACCAAAAAGAGTAATTGTGTGGGAATGAGTTAAATGCCTACAAATCTTTATATTGCTGTTAACCCATTTCAACTCAATCCCTCCATTTTACGCCCCTCAAGAAAATAGCTTTTGAAAACATTGTGGAAAATGAAGAAATTGCTTGCATCAAGCAATTTCTTCATTAACCACAATGTTTTCTACCCAAAATGACGAAAAAATTGAAAATTCTATCAACTTCAAATTGTCGTCTGCAGCTTCTTTCAATTTGGACCAGTCTAAAATTCCAATGTGTTGGAATGGGTTAAACTAACCAATTGACTAATCGCAGCTGTCAATCGAATAATCAGTCGACCATTGAAATCATCAATTTTAACCATGAGTTTCAGCCATTTGCCGCCATTTCTATGAAGGTTTTTCGTTGGATTTGCGACCTTAATCTCGTAATTACAGCTTATTTGAGCTGTAGTTGTGGCGTTTAGGTCAATAAACCTACCATTTTTTTTCTGTTAAATGCTTCTGGCTATATTTTTTTTTCAAAAAGGACGCTTGCTAAAATCGAAGCGGAATTTCCTGTTGGAGTCAGTGGGCGGGGCTAACGTAGTAAGTGGGCGGGGCCAGCGATTGGTCAATTGCCCTCTGATGTAGATATAAACCTTTGCATGATATTTCAACATTCAAGCCCAAAGGTAAACCAAGTAAACCCCCACGGGCAACTCGCCGAAGGACCCGGAATAAGACCCGGGGGACAGGCGGGCCGGTTCCCAGGGAGGAGGGGGAAACATCAGCAGTTCAACATTCTACATCACATTGATTGGCCAAAACATCTACAAAGTTCTAAAAGTGTTTTAATAAGTCTTATCTCCAATACACAAGTCGTACTGTTTAGACTTGATTGTTGGAAATGTTACGCTCAGGCCCATGACCTTGCATCTTGTCCTACCAAGGGCGACGAACGTTCTCCTTATCTAAAGTTGAAGTTAGAGAAAAGGAATATCTCGGTATCCCTTCACTCCCTAGGATAATGACCTTTGGGAATAACATTACCGTAATATGCGGGGGAGTGAAAAAAACACCTCATGAACATTTTTGTTATTACAGGGATAATATCACACCAGTGTAATAATATACAAATGAGCTTAAGCCCATAATAATTCCATTATCGCAAAACGGGCGTGATTTTGTTTATAATTACTTCATTTTACAAGGGGCGTTAGGCAATATGAGTTGTAGATTAACGGTAATCAGTTCTTATTTAAAAAAAAAAAAAAAAAAAAAAAACTTTTACCAATTTTTCACAAGATTTAAGGCCATACGACAAATAGAATCTATATTTTGTGTTGTTGAAATACCGAATTTATAAATCTCGTCATCTTAACCCATTCCAACACAATGACGCTTTTGGACGCCTCTCAAGAAAAAAACAAGTAATATAACATTGTGTAAAATGAATAAATAGCTTGTTACAAGCAATTTCTTCATTACCCACAATGTTTTCTACCCAGAAAGTTAAAAAAAACCTAAAATTTTATAAACCTTAAATTGTCGTCTGCAACTCCTTACAATTTGAACTATTCTTATATGTTGCCGTCTGGTGGTGGGTTAATCCATTACAACACAAGAAAAGTTTAGACTGGTCCAAATTGAAAGGAAGAAAGTTTGTGAAATTTTAGATATTTTTCAAATTCTGACAACTTACTCATTTTACACAATGTTTTCTCAGTTTTTCTTGAGGGGCGTCAAAAAGCGTCACCATGTGGTAATGGATTAAAACAGATTAGAACTCGACAAAATTTAGTATTATCTGTTTCGAGACGATTCGTTTAAAAAAAAATCGGGTTTCATGGCACCTTATTCAATACCCTCTATATAAATTCCCGAACTATCCCCCCCCCCATATTTTTACGTGTACAAAATTGTGGCAAAATTTAAGATTGACGGATCGCTGACCACACCCTTTGACCTCCGACAATGTCGAGTTCGACAGAGGTAGTAATCGACAATACATAGGGAATATTACAACAGTGTCTTTTTCTATGCGTTGTTATCGTGTTCGAGAATCGTGTGTAGGTATTTTTTATTGGATGAGACCGAAGGTCGAATCCAATAAAAAATACGAGAACACGATAACAACAAATAGAAAAAGACACTGTTTTAATATTCCTTTTATTATATACCTTTTAGGAAATGACATTAAGAAAATTCTCTTAAATGGCTAAGAAATAACCAACTTTCCGAAAAACCCGGAACGTCATTACACAAAATAGTAGTCCGTGTTTAACGGTACTCGACGAATACGGTTTTTTTGCTACATATATATATTGATTTTTTTCTGTCGAGTTGTATTTGACAGCCAGGTTTTACTCCGTATCTTTTATAGGTATATAATAAAGTAAAATATGTGACCAGGGACAGAATAATAAAAGGCAAATCATTGTTTGCGACTTAAACGCCGTTACTATAGCTTTAAAATGCTGTAGTTTCGATATTTAAATTGCAAAATCAACAAATATGCTAAACGTTTATTTTAGACTTCAAATGTCACTTCCGGTTTAACTAAATGTTTGGATTGGTCAATCGAATCTTTATTTGACAGTGGCAATCTGTTAATATAAAGGGAATCACTGCTCAGTGAATACTTTTGGAATAGCATCTTTCTTTGCACAGGGCTGATGGCATGTTTTTGTTTTTGTTGTTGTTGTTTTTGTTTTCATCTTGCCAATTGTTCGACTCTAATTAAGAAAATAACCATTCAGTAGGGTGAAAAATGTTGTTGAAAAGAAGAAATTGCTTGTTACAAGCAATTTCTTCTGTTTCTACCATGTTTTCTCAATTATAAAATCGCAGGAAAGTAAAAACTTGGAATTAAGCAGGAAAGGGTTTATGGAATCATGTGGGAAATTAACCGGATGTGACGTATTCGATATATCTAGTTACATATTTTCATGGCCATTTAATGACGTTTTTACTTCGTCTCGTAAATAATGTAGATTTGTTGCTATTTGAAAGTCAATAGATGCAAATTCCATTTCGTACATAGCAGGACTATATTTAATAAAATAATAAAGATTTAAAAAAATATTAGACAGTTGCTTGATTTAACCCATAGGGACTTGTCACAATTGTTTATTTAATACTATTTACATAAATATAGTCTATATTTATGTAAATGGTATTAAAAGAACCCCAATTGTGATTAGTCCCTGTGATTTAACCATTACCAGACGACATAATCCTAGACTGGATCAAATTCATCAAAGAAGTTGCAGACGTCAATTTTATTACAATTACAAAATCTTTATGATTTTTTGGGTAAATTTGTAATATTTAATGGAGAAATTGCTTTTTTAACAAGCACAATATCATCACTTTTCACAATGTTTCCCTACAGGAGTCCTATGTGACTTTTATGCATTATTGATAAATGCCCGGGATATGCCTTTTGAATGTATAAAGATTTCCATGATCAAGTAGTGTAAAGAAAACATTAGATTATCATTCCGCAAGTAATGGCATGAAACTAAGAACGTGTATAAGATTGTAAAGGAATGGTCAAACAAAACTCAACATTAAAAGATTTCTTTTTTCACCCGATCGTGTTCTCTGGCCAAAGAAATTGATTGATTGAGTGGGGTTTAATGCCATTTTTAACAGTATTCAGTCATATTGCAGCGGCTGAAGCACCTAGCCGTAGATTCCTGGTATTTCTCACACCAGTACTACCACTACATCCTTCTTGAGCTTCCGGCTGCTCATTCCACTTAGGTTTACGATTATCCACCCATCAGTGGGAGACAACTGTCGGAAAGGATATTAACCTTTTCCTGTTTTTCCACATTTTTTACTGGTCCAAACTAAAAGAGGTTGCAGACGACAATGAAAATTTGGGGCAATTTGAAAAGAAACCATTCTATGTGATAGAAAATACTGTGGGAAAAGGAGAAATTGCTCGTTAGAAGCAATTTCTCCTTTTTCCACAATATTTTCTCAAGTATAAAAATCACAGCAACGTAAAATCCCGGGTTTGAACAGGAAAGGGTTAAAAGCGACGAGGATCGAACCGAGGAACTAGTAGTCCCATTCGCTACTACCTCGTTATGGCTGCGGCCTGCCAAAGAAATACGCTTGTGCTCGAACATCGTGTTGTCGTTGTACTAATAGATGTACAAGTTATAGTGAGTGATCAAAGGTTAATTTCGTCAATACCTGTACTTTTGATCACTCTGTATAGCTTGTACATATATATACACTCTATATTAGCACGGATGTTTGTATTTATGCGGACAACAAATTGCGAGGCGTTGAAATATTTTATGGCATTCATGCACACCGAGTGCAATAACCCAGCGATAAACGTCATTTCGCCTTGAATGAATTTGATATGTAATGAATTTCATGCGTGTTGATGAAAATGATGAGCCTTTGGATTACATTAGAGTCACAAAAATTAGAACTGGGGTTAACTTGCAAAAACAACAACTACAACAAAATATCGAAATCGAGGATCAACCCCTTCCCCCGAGTTAGGATTTTCTTCCCCTTCTTCCTTCTTCCACATAATCCCGCATTTTACGAGCTTCAAGAAAAAAGTTTACGAAATCATTGTGGGAAAAGAAGAAATTGCTTGTCACAAGCAATTTCTTTATTATCCACAATGTTTTCTATTCAAAAAGACAATAAATAAATAAACAGAAAATGAAAATAAAAAATCAAAAAGAAAAATAAATAAAATCAAATATAATAAAAGTCCGCCTACATAAAACTGTCATCTGTAACTTCTTTGAATTTGGATCAGTCTTTAATTTTTTCGTGTGGTAAGGGGTTAACGTGCTCAATAGATAGCATCGTCTCATGAGGAATCGGTTTAACGTCTCATCCGAAAGTCAATAAGTTTGTTAGTTGATATGGTTAGTCCAGGGCTCGAGCCCGTGATCTAGAGGGCTCTAAAAACTGAGCTGATCGGACTGACATTTTTTCTGCGTCTAGAATAGCAATTCTACGTTATCATACATTTTTTTTAAAATTCTGATTGACCTATGCTGTTCCTATCGACTTTTCAAATATCTATTATAATCAGTCCTCGGATACCATTGAATGGCGCTAAATTTCGACAGTCAAAAATCCTGCATTCTGATTGGGTGAAATTCCATGCTTAAATGACCCCCCCCCCCTCAAAAAAAGAAAAGTAAAAGTAACCCAACTGAATACGGGGGTTATGCTTGCGAACAAAGTAGTTCAATTGCAAGCTGTTTTAAACATTGCATTTCTCTGCTTTTTCGATATTTTTATCATTCAATTTTGAAGAATGAAGATAATTTGCTTATTGTTGTCGTTGTTGTTTTCATTGAAAAAAAGAAACGAAACACACAATAAAGCTTTCTAGACATCTCAAACAGTTACACATGAGCGCAAAGTAAAGAATCAAATCAGCCTTTGCATCCGCACAGTCTGACCAGAGTCTTCACTTTGCTCTCACTAGATAGATACTGATGCAAGTCTTCTTTAGACGATCAGCAAGCATTCTGATAACCCTGATTGGTTGACAAGGTTTTCTCAATGTTTTCTCTTCAATAACATGTAAAATGGTTGGAAATGTCACCATAGGGCTCTAATATCTCCTCCATCTCTTTTTTTGTATCTAATACAGGTAATAAATGATCGTTATTGAGTAAGGAAGAGCGACACAAAAGTACACATGTATACAGAAATTGTGTTTGTGAAAGACCATGTCCTCGTAATAGTCTTTTTCTTTTAAGGAAATGTGACTTTGATAAGTAAACTTGACCTTAATGGATAACGTTGACCTTTCAACCAACTGATGCCTATATAACTTATATCCCAAGAATTTGCAATGTTTTTTAATAAAAGAACAATGTTGAGTTTTTTGCGCTAAGCTTTAAAAATTCGTGACCTTGACAAGTTACCTTGAACTTGATGAATGACCCTGATCTTGCAAACAACTGATGCTTATCAATGCAAGGAACCAAAATTCTGGCTATGTATCTTAAAACGTTATTTGAATAAGAGCGATATATTAAGTTCTTGCACTAAGTTTACAAAACTCGTGACCTTGATGCACGACCTTGGCCTTGATCAATGGCCCTTTTCTAACAACGAATCAAGTGTTTGAATATGAACAAAATGGTAAGTTTTTTGGGTTCTGTTTAGAGCTAATATACAGACGGACATCGGTAAAACAATCTATAGCTGCGTGTGCCAAAAATGTATTGAAAGCGAAAAGAGTGTCAAAGATCAGATTGCGACTTCTGAGCAGTCTAATCCTGGTCGAAGCCTTTCTTAGTTGTAAGATTGTCCCTTCATCTTGTGAGAGTCATTATCTACTAACTTACCATCTGGGCCGTCCCATATCGTTCTACGTTTTTCTGTTGTTGTTGTGGGTACCGGCGTGGTAGTAGTCGTCGTAGTTGTTGTTGTTGTTCGTGGTTGGGTCATGCTTATGGACCTAGAATATGTCTGTGTATAATAATTCGTTTGAGCGTCAGTCTTGGGTTCGAACTTCCAGTTTGGATCGTCGAGAACTGTGGCTCCGGATCGCACGACGGCGTCATCGACAGGTATTCTTGGCCTTTGCGTCACAGGACGGGTCAAAGGAACATGGACCGCCACGCCAGTCACCGCCGAAGCTGGGCGCGTCCATATTGCAGAAGGTCTCATATTTTCAATCGGTTTAACAGCTAGTGTTCTCGTGCCTTTTGTGCTTGTTCTAGCCGGTGCAAGACTTGTCCTTGTGACTGTTGTTGTAAAGGCAGTTGGTCTTACTGTTCTGGAAGTTTTCGGTGGGGTTGTTCTTGTCGTTATTGGGCTTGTTCTTGCTGGTTGGGTTGATCTAGATTGAGCCACAGTTGGTCGTATTTCACGTGTCACCGGTTGACCAGTTCGATGATTCACTCTAAAGGTAGAAACTCCGTAATCTACCAGGGACCCGTCTGACATGACCCGAAATCTTGAGCGTCGAATGCTAGGGTTGGGCATCCACGATGTGTGTGATGGATAACGGGATGTAACTCTTCCTTTTCCAGTTTTAGTTCTCTCTGAGAGTAATCGCCCATTTGCTACAGTTGTTGGTAGTGGTACGTCTGTTTTGTACATCGTCGCTTCCACCTCAATGGCGGGCTGGAAGGGACCGTTAGTGCGTTGAGCATTTTGAACCGACCAAGGTAAATCGATTCCGAACTGAGATTGCACATTATCTAAAGGTTTACTAGTTCGAGCAAAATTAAAGTTTCGTGGATTTACAACTCGCTGTCCGGATTGTCGTGACCTGGACGCACTAGTGCCTTGATTTGATGATCTTTGTTTCGACCAAAGTGACTCTATATATGTTCCCCCTGAATTCCCGTATGGACTGTTGGATAGTTCGGAGATTTGAGCTTCAGATATTTGATAACCTGCAAAAAAAGAGAAGAACATTGTGAAACACGAAGCAGGGGTTTGTACCCATTGCTATGGAAATACGTTTATATCGACGTTGAAAATAAGATGAAAGCATTGGGGAAAACCATGAAAAGGTGAAATGAAGACAAGTTGTGTTCTGAGTATTTGAACTTTGAATGATACTGAAAGAACTGAATTCGTCGACAAACCGGGTTAATTAATGGGTCACTGGCCACGCCCACTGAGCTCCGACAGGAAGTTCCACTTCGATATCAAACGGTTTTATTTTGAAAATTATATGGCCAGTAAGAGTTAAGAAAAAAGTGGTTGGCTGACGACTTAAATGTCATAACTTAGCTGTATTTACGACGTTAAATTTCGCCAAACCACAAACATGTCGGCCAATTTTGAGGTTCAAAGGTCACTTCCGATCTAAATGCACGATTTAATTGGTCGATTGGTTCCGCTTTGATTGCCATTTGCGACCCGAACAAGTTGTTGGTATGATATCATATGCATTTAATTGTTTATTCAATTATTTATTATTGTTCTTCATTTTATTAAGAACTGTTTTCTCGCCGAGTAGGAAAAAATGTATTTCACGAGACCGAAACAAACGTTTCTACACGGCTCCAATCTAATACAAGGTGATAAAATACCTTACACTGTATTCTGGCCGTGTAAGAACATTTTCCTACGCGGCTACAATCCAAAACAATGTTTGTATCAAAACGTAAGTCTCGAAACGTAAGTAAACTTGGACTAAAAACTGTCATGACCCTTGTGGATCTAAATAACTGTTCGTTTACGATTAAGACATGTGGTTCTATTTATAAGAAAATTCGCATAGTCAAATATTGAATCTACCTGTTTCGGGAAAATATGTCGCCATCTTGGTCAGTCTTTGTGGTTTATTTTATCTCGGTTATTTGAGGGTAAATGTATTTTAGAAAACATTATTGGGTGGATCAATTGTGATTTAGTGATATTCTTATCAATTGTTTATGATAGTTCGGTGAATAAATGCTTAAAGTTTTTTTTTTCACTAGCTTTTTACTTCCCATTCGACGATATACCGTCGTTTGATTCTGTCGTCGTAATGTAAACTTGGACACATGCATATTTGAATGTCAAGTACTCGCCAACAGGGTTTTGAATTTTTAAATGGACTGTAGATGAAAACATGTATGTCACAGCCTTGATCCTAATTTACACGCTTATGACATAATTCTTCATTAATATGCATGCTTGGATAGAGGCGAAGCTTTCTCACCAACATTATCTATACACCGACATAGAACTTTTATCGTGAATAAAGTTCTATGTAATTTCTTCTTTGTATATATATGCGTTCCAATATATTCAAGCTGTAGTCACTAGGTTATAGACGCCGGCTGACAATAAATATATTCTCTTTAAACTTAACCTTTGTCATGCTGAATTCGGAAAAATCCTTTTTTTAGCAGGAGGAATAGATCAGCCTCCACTTATATGCAGTCTGATCTTAGTCTATACACCTTTTCGTCTAATCAAAGCAACAGTTCAAATTTCTAAAAGAAATATTGATCCACAACTATTGCTTCAAGTGCTTTCAACACTTTGACATTAATGTAATTCTGAACAAGTATTTAATTCATCATGACAAGGCTTAATGCCAGGACAATTAAGAGATGAAGAGATTTTTTTTCATGAAGGTATGAACCGAAAAAAATAATCACACTGTATGATTTCGCGAAACGGATTCGTAGATGAGTGTGATTAGGTTTTTCGGTTCATACTTCCATGAAAACAAAAAAAATCTCTTCATTTCTTATAATTTAATATCATTGAGCGAAAAGAGCAAAAACTTCACAAATTTTGATACTTTTTTCTATGGGACTATTTTGTGCGGAATCATACAAAATTACTGCGGGGTCAAATTTTTGTTCATAGAGTTATGAATAATTTTTTTCGACTCAATCAGATCGCCCGTTTTTGATAGACGGAACTGAAGATTAAATAATATAATATTCTGAAGGCTATGATAATCGTGACTCAACAAGGATAAAAGTTTGATGTTAATGCATTTGTCCGTCCGGTGAAATCAAGTTAAGACCAGACTAACCACATGTCAGGAACATCATGAATCTATGCATAAATTTGGTTCAGTTTGACAGGTAAACATTTAAAGCCTTAACTGAGAAGGATATCATCAGATTGCGACTAAAATGTTGTAACTACAGGTTTAATAAAGTCGACTTAAATGTAATTCTGTCGCTCTAAGACGATATATATTTCATTTCTATCACGAAAATTAAAACCCTTGTCATGCTGAACCCGGAATATTCCGGTTTGGGCAGGAGGTATAGACAAACATCGGCCTGCACATAAGTAAAGTCTGATCTTGGTCCACACCTCCTGCTTGTACTTTTCCTGTCGGAAAGGTGATGAAATTGGTGCTCTAAGCCCTTTGATTTTAATGCAATTCCGTAAGGAATTTTTACAGCATGATAAGTTTTGAATAAGCTACTTCGTTTTTATGTCGTCTGATTACATAAGCAAACATGCTCTCATCCCTGATCATGGGCATGTTGCCGGTCCACAATAACGTTTCATATCATTTTTACAGATTTTTAGGTTTTTGGGTTTTTTTAGGTCTTGGGGGGGGGGGGGTCCAGAACAGTTGACGATTTTAATGTGATAAGCAATATATCTTATTTGATATTTATCATTTTTCTTTTTGCTCCTCGAAGGGTGAGTACATAGCCACTGCTTCGTCTGTTCGACCGTCTTTTCTGCAATCTGTTTTTATGTGGCGATTTCTATATAACTCTATGACCAAATTGAACGAAACTTCACATATGAATTCATGTATTGATTTTTCCGGTTTCCAAATTTAGTTCTAACTTTTATTTCTTCCCAAAATATGCATAATTAGAAAATTGCCTGTATTGGAAAATAAACTTGTTGTTTATATTCATACCTTCCCCGAAGATTTATACGTATTCAAATCATACAAAGTGTCAATTTTCAGGCCTCAACATGGAAAAAAACGGATTTGTGAACTTAATGTTTAAAATTGTTGTAGCAATGCTATAATAAAAGATGCTAAATTTCTTGTAACTAAGTGCTTTCTAATTTTAAATGGCGATATTTTGGGAGCAATTTATGGCCGCGTTTTCGACATTCCGTTGGCGACTCTATTTCCCGATGCTTAACTTAACTTGATGCATACATTACTGATCATTCTGAGTAATAAGCAATTCGAGTAGCCGTCATTAAAGAGCATCTGCATTTCTTTAATGATGCGTCTGAAATATCTGTCTACGAGCATACCATAATGCTTTCGTTTGAAGTTACATTGAATGATTAGACTTACAAGTTAAGAAATTTCAAACGTAGAATAAAAGGACAATGGAGGTTCATAGTTTGGAAAAACCGTCATAAGAAAGCTTTGGTTGGATTATCTACTTTAATGCGAGTAACAATGGAACTGGTTTGAAAGTAACTGTTCATGTACCCCGAACATGTAGGACGCATAGCAGACGAAGAATATATAACCAACCGGTACATCAAGCTAGTAGTAAATTAGAACGAAGGGCTCTAGTTGTGATCTGGCGAATGATTTCAAGCTGAATTTAACGACACTCTTTTGCCTAAAGTTAATATGGCTTAAATCGTAGTGGAAAAACAGGGAGTTCAACATATTCATTTGAAAGCCCCACTCTCGCTCTCTCTCTCTTTCTCTCTCTCTCTTTCTCTCTCTCTCTTTCTCTCTCTCTCTTTCTTTCTTTCTTTCTCTTTCACAGCGCGCTTTCTTTCCCTTTCTCGCTCTCCTTTTCTCTCCTTTCCCAACCATCCATCTCTCTCTCTCCCTTTCTTTAATCATAAAATCAGTAAACTATTAGCTAGATGGAAAAGGTAAAATCCAAATTTCGTGCAAAAGCTACTGATAATCTCATAACTACGGTTCTTAAGCTGCAATACGATTTTGGCACAATGGATATGTTATCATTTATTATAACGAGGAAGAATCGATAACTTTCTTATTTATCAATCAACATTTTTAGCTGTAGGTATTTCAGACTGAAGAAGGTCCTCATTATGTCTGTATTAATTTACAGATGAGAAAGCAAAAATTACTGATGGTATCCCTTCTCAAAAGATGGGGACATATTATTTAACAGTTGTCCGTCTATTAAAAACTCAACCAATAGACACATTCAATATTACTCAAATATACTTGGATAATGTCTGGTTTGTAGGCACCTTAAGCATATGTTCAGCGTTTTACTAACATCTTTGCTCAATAACATTGTCTTCAAAAATGATACTTTAGGAGTTGAAAACAATGAATTGTTTATTGTATCGTAAAATATTGAATTGACAAATTCTGATAAAGCAATCTTATTCGACCAAATGCATTTTGTTTCAAAGAAATTATTTCTATGGCTGACTCGCATTGTGCTAGTCTATAAGAAACATATCGTTTACGTAATGATCTTGAATAAATTCCAGATGATCTAAAACATATAGAACTGACAGCAAACAATGTTCTGATATTTTCAAAGAAATATATAATAAAAAGTCACAGCAACAGAAACCTTTCTCAATTATTCAGTGACGAGCGATTACAGTGCAGGCAGCACTTTGAGTTGACTAAGAAATAAAAAATATTTCCTGTGTCTGCAAGACTTTTTGAGTTGCAATGATAATTTTTGATAAGTAGAGTTCTTGCATCGACTCCCTTGAAATGATTCTGTGAAAAACATTGTGGACAAAAAAGAATTTGCTTGTTACAAGTAATTTCTTCATTATTCACAGTGTTTTCAACTTTCAAAGACAAACATATTCATGATTCCATCAACTCAAAATGCCTTAAGAAATTTCTTAAATTTGGACAAGTCTAAAATTTTGTTGTGAGGCATTGTGTTAAGTAACCTAGAATAACGTCTCTTTTCTAAGTTGGACTATTGTAAGTAAAGAGGGTAGCTAGCCGTTTCCCATACAATCCCGTTATTATGATCACCAATTAGAAGGCTTTGAAATACATTGTTGAAAAAGAAGAAATTGCATGTAACAGAAAATCTATATTTTCCACCGAAAGAGACCACAATAACATAAAAAGATGTTCATTTGACAACATCTTTATGTCGAAAATCGTACGACTTGGCGAACTGTTGAAGCGTAACATTGGTGGAAACTAGGAACGGGTAATATTTCGTGATTATTACTGATCAGGATACTTTTCTCCTTTGACTTTCAAGCACTCAGAACCTTTCTTTATAGGGTTGAGTCGACTTCTTCAATAGTACCCACCCCCTCCCCGATATATATAATTCCATTCGCATATATACCAGACTCGATGCAAGACATTAACCGAAATATCGCCATTTTACATTGTAAAGGCATATTATTGAAAATACGACAACAAATGCTTTATGGCGGAGGCATTAATGAAAATGTTACACTTGCACTGTTTGGCTATTATAACGTTAAGATGTTTCAGACGGATTTTGAATTAAGAGTTTTTTTTACATATTAACCCGATAGTACTGGTCCAATTATTTTATGCCTAATCTACTGAGGCAGCTACTATTTTCAGTTTCTCTGACTTTAGGGACAAACACTGTCAATATCGTTGACTGTACATGTCCAAAAAATTTAATCGTTATATACTATTAAAATTTGTCAATGAAATGTCAATGTCGTTCAAAATTATGTGCATGGACGATATTGAAGATTGTATCATTGTTTTTGTCAATCAAATGTCAATGTTGTTCATTTAAAATATTATCAATAGTGTATAGGTAATATTAAAGATTATTATATTATTGTCAATAATATTGACAGTATATAGGCGCCGACAAGGTTAAATGTGCCATAATGAAATGTGTTCTTCGTGCGTTAATTCATTTTTCAAACATTCTCTCCGTTGATGTAGATTGCATCTCATTTTTAAACATATTCTCCATTGATGCAGATTGCATTTCATTTTTGAAACATATTCTCCGTTGATGCAGATTGCATTTCATTTTTCAAACATTTTCTTCATTAATGCAGACTGCATTTCATTTTCAAACATTTTCTCAATTGATGCAGATTGCATTTAAATTCGTAGGGATAATACTTTTCAGTTTTATTATCATTACTTAACTTATATTGGATATTTTTTTTAAAACAAAGCACTAGACGACAAAATTAAAGGCTCATCGGAAACTGAAAGAGAATTCTATTCGAAGTAAGTTGAGATTGAAAAATAGGTAACATATAGGGTGGAAAGCATTGTGGCAAAGGATAAACTGTCTGCAATGTTATTGTCTTTATCGCATAAAAATGCATGACATAGTTAAATAGAGAGAGTTAAAGGAGGCTATTACCAGCACGATACATCACAACAACAGCATCAAAATTCCTATAGTCATAACTCTTTATCAGACGGCAAAGTTTCAAAATGGTCGAAATAGAAAGAAGTTGCAGACGACATTTTTAGTTGATGTTTTTTTTTTTTGTTTTTTTTTTTTTTTTGTTTTTTTCTTTTTTTTAATTTCTCTTTGGGGTACAAAACATTGTGGATAATGAAGAAATCCCTTGTAACAAGCATTGTTCATTAATCACAATGTGTTTCAAAATCTTTTGTAAGGGCGTAAACACTAGAATCGTGCGAGTATGGGTTAAGATATCTATCAGATTTGAATGAACAGTTTGTGACAGCAATGATGCTTGGGTTGTCCTCGCGGGTTAATAAAAGAATTTTTGAACGGACAGAAAGCCTGACAATTATGGGATGGACTTTAATAAAAACGTTAGATGTAACATTTCATTAGATACTCTTTGAAATTGATTTATTTCAATGTGACATTTTCCGGTTTCGGTATTTGAATCTTAACGGATATCTTTATCTTTGCAAGTGGATCTCTTTTCTCTTCTCATCTTATTGTAATAATAAACCCTATGTCAAATGAAGTGTTGTGTCTTCAAGTCTCTGTTCGCGTGGTTAGTATAAGCATTCATATTATAATACAATTAAATTCTAGGTCACACCTTTCTTAGAAAGGGTACATAACTGTTCCATTACAAAGTGAAGCCTTTTTCTAAACTTGCGGATTGCTGGCTCCGCCCATTGACTCCGCTATCCATGCCCTATGACTCCAAGAGGAAGCTCCACTTCGATATAAAATGGTGAAGTTATTTTGCCAAATCTTTAGCTGGTAACATGTAACAAAAAAGTAAAATTGTTGGTTGACTGTAGCTGTAGTTAAGCCCCAAACCAACAAAAATGCTTCACGTAAATACCGTCCAACGTTGGACTTCAAAGTTTACTTTCGATCTAAATAAATATTTTGATTGGTCGATTGATTCTTTGATTGACAGTCTCGTTCCGTCATTTCTATTCGTAGCAGTAGAGAAAAAAGGGGGGTTCATTCGAAAACCCTATAACCCATTCCCACACATTGACGCTTTTGGACGCCTGTGAAGATAATAACTTTGAAAACATTGTGCAAAATCCAGAAATTGCTTGTGACAAGCAATTTTTTCATTTTACGCCATGTTTTCTACACAGAAAGTTGAAAAAGTCTAATTTAACTTTGAAAACATTGTGTAAAATCCAGAAATTGCTTGTGACAAGCAATTTTTTTCATTTTACGCCATGTTTTCTACACAGAAAGTTGAAAAAGTCTAATTTAACTTTGAAAACATTGTGTAAAATCCAGAAATTGCTTGTGACAAGCAATTTTTTCATTTTACGCAATGTTTTCTACACAGAAAGTTGAACGAGTCTAAAACTCCCAAACTTTGAAATATCATCTGAAAATCATTTTAATACAGACCAGTTAAAAATTTTGCTGTCTAGTAATGGGTTAAACCTGATAATAGGAAATAGACTGGATCGAGAAGAGGTCTATCTTGATTGGTATTACGAGAATATGTATTCAGTATGGTAGAAAGATCATTCTGAGATTCGAAGTAATTGCCAAATAGGCGCAAGAGCTGTAATTACGATGTTAGAGTCCTCGAGTCAACAAAAATTCCTCATAGAAATGTCGGCCAATGTCGGAAATCAAAGTTTACTTCCTGTCCAAATTAATGATTTGATCGATCTATCGATTTTCGATGATAACCACAATTCGTAAATGGTAGATTTAAACCCCCTTTTTACAGAGAGCGACTTGCCCCTAGACAGATATACTGGGATGTCAAAATATGGTCATTCTCTCATATCTTTTCTCGCCCTTCTTCTGTCAGTCACGCATTATGAAAGAAAAAATGTTTTTGATATACATTTTTTTGTTATGATTTAATGCTTCAGTGTACATGCCAACGTGTGGCCTTGATGGACGAATACATTTATCTTAGTTTTTAAAGATACAGAAAAAAGACGTCAAACGAGGTATTTCACCAAAAGAAGAAAATAGTATCTAAATGTATTTAATTTAATTTTCAGTTTCGTCTATCAAAAACGAGCGTTCTGGTTGGTCGAAAAAAAAATCATAAATCTAGAACACAATATTGAGCACGCAGCGATTTTGTATGTTTCCGCACAAAATAGTCCCATACAAACAGGTATCAAAATTTGTAATTTTTTTTTTCGCTTAAATTATAAGAAATGAAGAGAACATGTTTTGTTTTCATGGAGGTATGAACCGAAAAAACTAATCACACAATGTATGAATCAGTGTGATTATTTTTTTCCGTTCATACCTCCATGAAAACAAACATATTCTCTTCATCTCTTAAATAAAAGGATCTGCAATTCTGTTTCCATCGAAACAAGCTGATCATAACCTCGTTTAGAAACACTTGCGTAAATAACTTTTCTATTCTAAAATCACCGTAGGAAGCTTTGCAATTGTATTTTCAAACTGGGGAGACATGATTTGTCATTTATTTTGGGATCAAACGTCTCTCTTAAATGTGAAAGCAACCAATTTGAATTTTCATACATTAATAGAACAGATCGTTGGTTCGTGTAAATCACACAAACATAAGTTTGTGGCTGTTTTGATTCCTATATTTTTTTATGTTGGCCTCAACTCTTAGAGTATAATTGATATCTATTTTTATTTGTTATCTGTGACAAGTGTTTCATGAATTTGTACACAGTTTTTAAGAGATGAAGAGATTTTTTTTGTTTTCATGGAGAAATAAACCGAAAAACCTAATCACACTGTATGAATACGCGAAGCGGATTCATACATTGTGTGATTAGGTTTTTCGGTTCATACCTCCATGAAAACAAAAAATATTGTCTTCATTTGTTTTAATTCAATAGCATCGAGCGAAAAAAAAAAATACAAATTTTGATACCTTTTTGTATGGGACTATTTGTGCGGAAGCATACAAAATCACTTCGAGATCAAAATTTTGTTCGTAGAGTTATGAATGATATTTTTCGACCAATCAGAACGCTCGTTTTTTGATAGACGAAACAAGAAATTAAATAATGTTTGGATAAAAAAATAATGATGACTGAAGACCTGCAACTCTCCCCATCCGGACTTCAATTATGGAATCACATAGTCAATCAAAGAACCAATCTATCAATCAAAGCGTTCCTTTAGACCGGGAGTAAACTTTTAACTCCAACATTTGCCGACATTTTTGTTAATCATTTTGTTGCTTTTGAGACGTAAACGTCGTAACTGCGGTTATTCAAGCTGTAGTTATTACGTTTAAGTCGCCAACCAACCATTTCGCTTTTTTTATTACATGTTACTGTTCATAGATATTGCAAATTAACAACGTTTAATAACGAAGTGGATATTCCTGTCGGAGCTCTGTGGGCGGGGCCAGCGATCCGTCAATTTAGGTCTTCCATTTTCGACAAGCACTTGCTCGGATAGACTCATTCGCCTCTGGCGTCTCTTATTTTATACGGACTTGCATGACAAAGTCTATGTCATGCATTACTCCCTCACTTTACTGCTCTCTGGAGAAAACAGAAAAACTCGCTCCGAGGGTATCAGTCCAAGATATAAGGAGACTGCCGGGAGTCGAACTTAGGACCTTTTCAGCTCTGTCTCACTAACAAGCACAATAATCACTGTATTATCTTGACAATTCCAGGGTTGACACTAACTAGGCTTCAGTGCGATCCCACAGGAATCCATATCTATTACTTCAGGGTTTTCGCCAGATAATCAGGGATCCCTACTTAATAAGCATTAACCCATTCAAACGCAATCCTGCCCTTCCAAGCCAAAACGAGAAAAAAATCTTGGAAAACATTGTGGAAAATGAAGAAATTGCTTGTTACAAGTAATTTCTTCATTATCCACAATGTTTTCGACAAAAAAAAGCAAGAAATATTGAAGGATCCTGACGGAATCCCTAGCTTGAGATTGCTGGGGGTTCCTTTCAATTTTGAGGGATCCTCAGTGTCCCGGGACACTGTTGGTGTCGATCCCTGCAATTCACATGAATGGCAAAAACACCCAAAACACACCAAAGATCAGTGCGAATCGCCAATGTTTTCTGACAGTCTTTATTTCATTTTGCTCGCTATTAACGACCAATAAAAGTCATTCATTAAGACTGTGACCATATTGTAGGGCAATAATTACCAAATAATCACAGGTATTTTAGCCACTTTTTCCGACGAGTGGACCTTAGATTGTAACTATATTTATCTTAACCCATTCCAACACAACAAAACTTTAGACTGGTCCAAATTGAAAGAAGCTACAGATGACAATTTCAAGGTGATGGAACTTAAATTCTTTTCGCCTTTTTGGATAGAAAATATTGTATATAATGAAGAAATTGCTTGATACAAGCAATTTCTTCATTTTCTACAATGAATTCTAAACCTTTTTTCTTGAGGGGCGTAAAAAGGAGGGATCGTATTGGAACGGGTTAATCCTATTTTTGTAGCTTAATTATCGTACATTTTGTTATTTTAACTTCACAAAGAAACGTTTTGTCTATTACTAAATTGCTGGCCGTTTTCCTCTGACCTCCGACAAGACAGTCCGGCGGATCTATCAAACGACGTTAGTATGCAGAATATCGTCGGTGTTCTACGAAAACAGCGTAACTACAGCTTATTTTAAGCTGTAGTTACGAAGTTTTCGTAGAATACCACCGATATATGGGCACCGGGGATATAAAACAATCAAGGTGGCGTTGGCACTTCAATGAGTCGCCACTTACATATTTAGCAATGTTGTTGTTGTTATTGAATTGTTACGAATGCATAATTTCTTGAAAATTTATCTTAACGTGATTTGCTGTGAGCCCCGTTTCCCAATTTTTGTGTCAAGTTACGATTTGACTTAACCCATTCCAACTCGATCCCTCCTTTTTACGCCCTTTAAGAAAAAAGCTTTGGAAAACATTGTGGAAAATGAAGAAATTGCTTGTATCAAGCAATTTCTTCATTATCCACAATGTTTTCTATCCAAAAAGGTGAAAAAATTTAAAATTCCATAAACTTGGAATTGTCGTCTGCATCTTCTTTCAATTTGGACCAGTCTAAAATTTTGTCAAGTGGGAATGGGTTAAATAGTGCTAGGACACAGTAGATCTACTTTTAAGAGGCAAGAGTTCGCAACAGGTTTAGTGTTAAAATGGTCGGATTAGAAGTTAAATGGTATTACCCACTGTTTTCACTACCTCGGGTAACATTTTTAGACGTACTCGATCCTCGGGATGACTACTTTTAGCAATATATCCATGTCGTCATTTATTGAAACTGTAGTTAGGACATTTTGCACATCCAACAGTTACCTACATACCAAATCTGAGATTTGTATTTGCCCCAGATCTTTCGATGCGTTATTAATGCTATTTTACCTGTAATCAAAGCCGACACTATGTAGAACATTCTGCAGACACGTTTAAATGGCCAAACAGTATCTAGAGTTTGACTCATGGATTTATGCCACTTGAATTATCGATTATTTTCTTGTCATAATGAAATATAATTTACCTTCAATTAGCTTACAATAGTAACTGTATCTTGATTAAAACAAGCAAAAAAAAAGAAAAAACCCAAACAAACAAAAAAGGTCATTGGTCCTGAAGCGCCCACCTGAGTAATTGAAAACAAATGGCAATAAAAGCAATAGTTTCCTAATTTTTGTATTCAAGGTGAGACCGTAACAAAACTTCTCTTGCACATATCATGGAGAAATAGCATTAATTAAGCCATAAAGGTAGCCTGTACGCTGTATACAATGTTATTAAAGGTTTTGACTAGTGACTTACCCAAAATGACCTAAAATTGAGTTTGTCCTAAATATCAAAGAGACACAGAGACACAGAGACATAATCTCAAGGTATTTGAGAGGTAAACAAAGTATTTCAGAGATTTGACTTAATATCAAAATCGACCAAGATATTTATGAAGATAAATATTCTGACCAAATATTAAGACATCTCGGGCGAAAATGTGCCGTCTGGAGTACATACAAGGTATTTCTATAAGACCTATTGACCTACTTTTTGATCCCTTTTGACTTGATATCGAAATCGACCAAGATATTTATGAATATAAACATTCTGTCAAATATTAAGGCATTTCAGGCGAAAATGTGTCGTCTAGAGTACATACATATTTCTAAGATTTTACCTATTGACCTAGTTTTTTACCCTCTGTGACCCAATTTTGAACATGACCGATGTTAAGAAGACAAACATTCTGACCAAAATTAAAACATTTCAGGCGAAAAAGTGCTGTCTAGAGTGCACACAAGGTTTTTCTAAGTTTTGACCTAGTGACCTAGTTTTTGGTCCAATGTTTGATGAGTTGCTCTAAAAGCAGAAGTATTCAAAAATCCGCTCGTTGGTATTTTACATGTGACTCGTGAAGCAAAATGGGACCTTCTGGCAAGTGTGTGTTGCTTCGACCCTGGTCATGCTGCTCTATGAAGATTTTCTTAGAATTTGAATGGTCATTCTGTCTTACTATAGGTTTATTTTCGACATACTATATCTGACTGCCCTCCGATGGATCCGATCTCTTAGAAAAAGTTTGACGGAACACCAGGAGTCAACTTTTCGGTCATACGTATATTTTCGTATCCATTTGTCATTCGTCTATTACTATAAGTCCCGAAACCAAAATAAGTCGACCTTTCCGATTATTCTGAGCTACAACATACTATTGCTTACGTTATTATCGTTATTCTTATACCATATTTATATAGAACTCTTTTCATTTAAAATACGTTCAAACGCGCTTTAAAAGGCATATAACATGCCTTTGGTAAATACAAAATGTTATGACATGGACAACCGTAGGACTTCTATACCTATGTGAATAGAATGATACGAAATGAGATTTAACCCTTTCCTGTACAAACAGGATTTTATGTCACTTAAGAAAATATTGTGGAAAAAGAAAAAAATGCTTGTTACAACAATATATTCTAGCACATAGGATGGTTTCATTTCGAATTGCATGAAGTTTTCATTGTCGTCAGCAACCTCTTTCAGTATGGATCTGTCTAAAGTTTCAAAAAAAAAACCGGAAAGGGGTTAAATGGCAGATCATTTTAAAAGAAACTTACAAAAAGGTGTGTTTCCGATTTTTCTTAAAACCGAACAAAGTTTTTGAACTACGGATAGCGTTTTTATATACGTTTAACATGTTACACCGCTTTTTACGTATCCTATGAAAAGTTTCAAAAGTGTTTAAAGTTAAATGTGACTGACCGATTTATTTATTTATGTTGTGATTTAACGCTACTAAAACAGTATTTCAGTCATATTGCGGAGGCTGCAGCAACTAACCATGGATGCCTGGTATTTCTCACACCAGTAACTGCTCATCCCACTATTAATCAGCTTGAAATTGCCTGCTGCAACTTTTTCTTGGTCGATTTGGATCAGTTCAACACTTTGTTGTCTAGTTATTTTATAACCAAGTTGAAATTAAAAAACTAATTCTACTATTGCTGTTTAGGTCTAAGATTTTCAGGTACCAGCTTTTGTTTACATTCATCCAATTTAAAACTTTAAGGTTGGACCTGTCATAGATTGTGTTGTCTAGTAATGGGCTTTTTTGGTAATAAAGTTTAAAAGATTGGTCCTTCTAATGCTAGAGGGCTTAACCCATTACCAGACGACAAAATTTAACACTTGTCCAAATTGAAAGAAGTTGCAGACGACAATTATAAGTTTATAAGATTTTAATCTTTTTCAACTATTCAGGTAGAGAACATTGTGTTAAACTAGGAAATTTCTTGGAACAAAAAATTTCATCATTTTACACAATTTTCCCCAATTGTTTATCTTGAAGGGGCGTCCAAAAGAATCATTGTGTGGGAATGAGTAAAAGTTTTTCAAGTGGCTTTTATACTTAGGATTCATACTTCATTGATTATTAAACCTACGTGGGATAGCAGCTGGAGGCTAGGAAAGGATATAGTGGTAGTACTGGTGTGAGAAATACCAGGAATCCATTGTTAGGTGCTCCAGCCGCCGGGATATGACTGAAATACTGTTAAAAGCGGCGTTAAATCCCATTTAATAAATCAATCATTGATTGTCATTATATCTTTTTATTTAGATTCAAATAGAAGGATAGACGGTAAGGACCCTTCTGAGTGTGCTCATTCTGGTGGGCGTTCTAATTGGGGCCTGCTTTGTCACAGCTCTTAATTACTTGTTGCGGGTAGATTAAGTCTTCTTGATAGTGAATCAGTAGATCATCTCCCTTATGATTATAGCTAAAAGATGTTAGATATTGATTTCCATTGTTTGTAACTTTCCTTTGACTAGTGCCCCAAATAGCGACGAGTGACCTTGGAAACTTTGAAACTTTGTTTATGATCCACCCAAAGGCAGATGAGAGGGAAACACTTTTCGGAAAGGATATTCGCCTCTGTCGGGAATCAAACCTAAATAATTTAATTTTTAGTTTCGTCTATCAAAAACGAGCGTTCTGATTGGTCGAAAAAATTTATTCATAACTCCATGAACAAAAATTTGATCACGCAGCGATTTTGTATGCTTCCGCGCAAAATAGTCCCATACAAAAAGGTATCAAAATTTGTAAATCTTTTGTTTTTTTCGCTCAAAACTATTAAATTATAAGAAATGAAGAGAATATTTTTTGTTTTCATGGAGGTATGAACCGAAAAACCTAATCACACAATGTATGAATCTGCTTCGCGTATTGATACAGTGTGATTAGTTTTTTCGGTTCATACCTCCATGAAAACAAAATTATTCTCTTCATCTCTTAAGACTATTTACGATTTTTGAAATAAATACGTGAGGTACTTGGCCAAACTCGGATGACGTCAGCAATTTTGCGTTTTGGAGTTATAGCGAGACCACTGTAAACCATTTTCTGTTCAATACCTTAATTTTACATCCCAGTGTTTTATATTCGAGCATTTATTGTAGAAAAGTTTCTTCTGTTTCCGCAATATTTTCTGACCAATTGAATGGCTATTTTCCAATAAAACCGACTTTATATTATTCGTCTGCAATAGCTTTGAATTTGGACAGGTCTAAAATTTTGCAAAACAGAGTAGAAGGTTTAATTTCATAGATATTCGACAAAGATCCTGCATATAACAGTGTACGGTAGATTATAAACCCTGATTACTTTGATTAGTTATTTGATTATGATTCTCTTTTGAAAATGTCGCAATTTAGGATTCGTTCCAATTCCGAACAAATGTCTTTGCCCGTGTTCAGGAAGACGAAGTGGTAGCGAGCGCCTTCTTCTTGAAAATCTAGTACATTTCCTTTGATTCGAAATTGCTATGCAGGATAACTCTAGACTCTAATGAGTGCTCTGCTTTTCCCGGTACATAACTCATTACCACGCGACAATTTTTAAGACCTTGAAAGAGATTGCAGAGGACAAATAATAATACGTCTAGATTAAAAAATAACTGTCATATAGGGTAGAAATTATTTTCAAAAAATGAGAAATTACTTTTCACAAGCAATTTCTCCTTTTTTCACAGTATTTCCCTTTAAATGATTGTTTTTTTTATGAGAAAAATAGATATTGTGTGGTGAAGTGTATAGTCTCTCCGTTAATCGATGTACGAAATAATGATTAAAAATATAATGTTATAAAGTGTTACCTGAGAATGAAATAATTCCAAGTAAAATCCATAAACACATATTTGAAAGTTTATCGAATCAAATTACTTAAAAAATCACTTAACTCCAGATTATGTATCTATAAATTGGCACAAAACACAACACACACATTCAAGTAAACCGAACACAAATAAAACACCAAATTAAGAAACGATATATTTATAACCGCAATACAAGGACGGGAATAGCAAATGGTGATTAATTTCTAGTCAAATTATCCGAGACAATGGGAACACATTCCGAATATTTGACCACGATGCGGTTTATTACTCACGCGCTTGAATGGCTAAGTGACAGGGTTCTAGTCTACTTAATCAAGTGATTCGGTAAAAATCGGGCGATTCCGGAATTCTACTTGTTTAACCCATTCCCAAACGACAATATCTTAGACTGGTGCAAAGTCAAAGAGGTTGTAGACGACAAAACAAAATTTGTTTGAAATGGGCCAAACGAGGTAGAAAAAATTGTGAGAAAAGAAGAAATTGCTTGATACAAGCAATTTCTTCTTTTCTCACTATGTTTTCCATAGCTATATTTCCTTTGATGTGTGATTATGTGGGAATGGGTTTATTGTAAGGGAGGGGGTGCTCAATTACAACTTTAAAATGACTTTACACTTCTTCCCAATAAAATATACAACAACAAAGATGAAAGTGTTTATAATCACTTCTTTTCTTTTGATTCTATAGATTATATCTTATCCGATATAGAAGAAAAAATACCAAAATGACTATACTTTATTATGTCAGAACAAATTCAAACTGTTGGAAAAATATAATACTCTAATGACATTAAACTTGTCAGATTATCACTACGCTTCTGAAAGAAAAAAAAAGACTTTTGTAATATTGTGGATTGTGACGCAATCGCTTGTTTCATTATCCTCAATGTTTTCTACACCAAAACAATAGATTTTAAAAGATTCATTAACTAAAAATTGTCGTCTGCAACTTCTTTTAACCCTTTCCTGTACAATCCCTGGTTTTTACGTTCCTTTGATTTCATACTCGAGAAAATGAGAAAATATTGTGGGAAAAGAAGAAATTGCTTGTAACAAGCAATTTCTTCTTTTTCCACAATATTTTCTACCCTATTGGTTGGTTGCTTTTCGAATTGCACCCACTTTTGATTTTTGTCTGCAACTTCCTTGGGTTGGACAAGTCTAAAATTTTGAAAAACGGGAAAGGGGTAAATAGAATTGGTCTAATACTTGGTCGTCTGGTGTTGGGTTAATGTACAAAAATGGATGTAACTTCGTCGTTTTTAAAGATATTGATGTTTTTGACGGATCACGACTGTCAATAGAAGAATCATTCAACCAATTAAATCATCCATTTAGACCGGAAATGAACTTTGAACTCCAACATTGGACTACATTATAGTGAAGCAATTTAGTTGGTTTGGCGACGTAAAGGTCGTAGCTCAGATTTAGGTCGCCAACCTAACATTTAACTTTTTTGTTACATGCTACTAGATATTAATTTCACAAATAACGCGGTTTAAATCCTTTCCCGTTTTCTGAAATTTTAGACTAAGAGTGGATGCAGAATACTATGAAAATTGGATGTAATTTGAAATTGAAACAACCGATGTGGTAGGAAATATTGTGGGAAAAGGAGAAATTGCTTGTTACAAGCAATTTCTTCTTTTTCCACATTTTTTCTCAAATTTAAAATCACAGGAACGTAAAATCCCGGTTTTGAATAGGTAATTGTAGACATCAAAGTAGAACTTCCTGTCGGAGTCAGTGGGCGTGGCCAGTGGAGTCAATGGGAGGGGGCAGCAGTCCCTCCCTTATTCCATTTTTCCATTTTTCATCATTCCTTTTCAAAATAGAACTTAAAAAATCAATCACTTTGCAAATAAAGATAATTATTCAGATTTCTATAATTAATCAATGTGATTTTCTAATTTTGGCATTTCAGAAATAGTTATTTTCATTAAGTGTTGCGTGATATGTCGAAAATTACCATATTTTGGGGCTTTTCTTAACATTTAGGGCCTAACTAAGTAAAGTTCGATGCATATTATACAATTCTTCACCAAACGTGTTTGTTCGGCTAGGGTTTAGAAAACAAAGAAAAAAGAAGGAGAAAGAGTAGTTTATATTATGTAAAATAACTGCCAGTCGCCGATAAAAAAAACTTCGTAATTGCACCTTTTCCAAGCTGTAGTTACGAAGTTTTGATCACCGATGATACGTATGTAATTCGTAAAAATCCGCGAGGGGAATTTGAAGAAAGAACTCTGGATTGACGAATCATATCTACCAATCAAAAATCCATAGGCCAACCAAACAAATACATCTGTCGGAGTGCCGGCACTAGCATTACGTTAACGCTTTCCCGTTTTTGGAAATTTTAGACTTGTCCAAATTGAAAGAAGCTGCAGGCTACAAGCTACACGTTGATGGAATTTTATTTATTTATTTATTTTTTTTTTTTCGTCTTTTGGGATAGAAAACATTGTGGATAATGAAGAAATTGCTTTTTACAAGCAATTTCTTCATTGTCCACAATGCTTTCCAAAGCTTTTTTCTTGTGGGGCGTAAAAAGGAGGGCTTGAGTTGGAATGGGTTAATGTATAGAGGCCATGCCAGTTTACGGCTTCGTGTCCCTTTTCTACCCGTTCCCACACAATCCCGCTTTTTTACGTCCCTCAAGAAAACAGCTTTCGTAAATATTGTGGAAAGTGAAGAAGTTACTTGTTAAAAGTTGATTCTTATCCAATATGTTTTCTACACCATAAGACAAAAAAGTTTGAAATTCCATGAACTTTGAACTGTCGTCTGCAACTTCTTTGAATACGGCCAAGTTTAGAAAAAATGTTTGGCTTTTCATATCGGCCTGGTGACGGCAACAAAGAATAATTTTTGAAATTGTTTTCGTTCAGCTTTCGATATCGGGCTTGTGACCTGCTTTAGAGGTGTTCTAACATAGATATTGCGTCGATTTCAGGATACCTTATGGTGAGAAATTTGGTCATGGAACCTTTTATTAACCCATTCCCACTTGACAAAATTTTAGACTGGTCCAAATTGAAAGAAGATGCAGACGACAATTCCAAGTTTATGGAATTTTGATTTTTTTTCACCTTTTTGGATAGAAAACATTGTGGATAATGAAAAATGCTTGATACAAGCAATTTCTTCATTTTCCACAATGATTTCCAAAGCTTTTTTCTTAAAGGGCATAAAAAGTAGGGATTAAGTTGGAAAGGGTTAATTTTGAGAGCTTGTATTTCATAAATATCACCCGATCCGATACTGTTCCAAGACGACACCTGTTTGCATGACAAGACAAGATTTCAATCTAACTGCACAATACTATTTCATTCGAAAACAGTTGTCACAATTATGCAATGAACTTAAAAACATAAAGTCTGACCCAAACGAGAAATGTCAATCAACAAAGTAGATTCATTTATCATTTACGTCGAAATTTGCCGCAAGGATATGAATAATTATCTTTTGCGTACTTTGTTGGCATTGAATGAAAATTGAAGTTGATTGAAACTTGCCTAAATTGAAATATGGTATAAATATTTTCACATGAAAATTAACAGAAATAAGGCTTTTTATATAAGGAAGCCTAAAATCGGGGCGAGAATTTTTCTTGTCCGCTACATTTTCCCGAAAACATCATGAAATGTGAAAAAAAAAAACTATTTGAAAACTGTTATAAGATCAACTGGCTAGTCGCGACCGTCAATTAAAGAATGTTTCGACCAAAAAATCTTTCATTCGAACCAGAAGAAAACTTTGAACTCCGTCACTGGACGCCATTTTTATAAATCATTTTTTTTTGGTTTGGCGTCTTAAACGTCGTAACAACAGCTTATACCAGCTGCTTTTACGATGTTTAGGTCGCCAACCAACCATTCTATTTTTTAATTTGTAACATTAACTGGTCATATAGCGCCGTTTAAAATGGAAGCAGAACCTCTTGTCGGAGTTAATGGGCGAGGTCAGCGATTGGTCAATTGACGGATCAATGGCCACGCCCACTCCATATCGATAGGACAGTTTTAACCCATTCCCACATAACAAAATTTTAGACTGGTCCAAATTGAAAGAATCAGCAGACGACAGTTTCAAGTTGATGGAACGTTGAATTCTTTCATCTTTTTGGAAAGTTTGGAAAGAAAATATTGTGGATAATGAAGAAATTGCTTGATTCAAGCAATTTCTTCATTTTCCACAATATTTTCCAAAGCTTATTTCTTGAGACGCGTAAAAAGGAGGAATTGTGTGGACATGGGTTAAGAGATATCAAACAACATTAGTTTGCAAAATATTCCGAGCAGACTGGCTAGGAGTGATACTTTTCGCAGATCCAAGAATGTCCTTTTTTGATTGACAGGCCATATATATATATATACATAAAGAGCTGACTAAGCGTTTTCCTGTCTTCTGTTTAAATCGAGCACATCATATTTCATTTCCTATTCAGTAATCAAAATAAAGACACGTTTTGCATGTTGGTTTTATTAATAACTCCTAAGAGTGACGTGTTGTTTTGTCTTGTCGTAGAAGGTCTTTTTGACGTAATAGAACTTTCCCTTATAAAACCACAACGCAGTTTGCTTTGTTAATTCGAGTCCAGACAAGTTTAGCCCATTACCCATGAAATAACGCTTTTTGACGGCTCAAAGAGAAAAGGCTTTGGAAAACATTGTGGATAATGAAGAAATTGCTTGTGGAAAGTAATTTCTTCATTATCCGTAATGTTTTCTTTAGCCAATTCTTTCCCAAAGGCCAAAGTTTTGTAAGATTTCATTAATCTCAGTCTGTTGTCTGCAAATTCTTTCAATGTAGATCAGACTAAAATTTTGGTATTTGGTACATGTTGGTCGGCTAATCGTTGGTTGGTTGATTGGTCGTTTGGATAGAAAGACGGCTAGTAGGTCGAATATTCAGTCGGTTGGATATGTTGATTAGATTGGTGGATAGAAAAGTCAATAATTCCCTTTTCTCTTACAAAGACAATATTCTATCCGCTGAACCATAAATATTCTTGTTCTATGCATGATCTTGCTCTACACAACCTTCTCATCCCCATTCAGCTAGAATTGTTATTTGACATTTTCCAAAGATAAATATCTACCTATAATAAGTGCATCCATTGCTTTCAGCCCTATGATTTTAATGCATTTTATTCGGCATGACAAGGGCTACACAAAAAAGGGAAAGGTATCAAAATTCTAAGAAAGTAGATATTTCCGTTAAAGTTTATAGTACGAATTGCTATTTTTATAATAAATCTACATATATTCCGAGTTTCAAATGAAATTACAGATTGTAAACGTTTTCTTATGACGACGTAGAGGACTATAGTAATACACAGAGTTCTATCTGAACAAAGCCGAGCTATCAAATGGATCAGATCAATTCCCACGCAAGTGTAAAAAAAAAACTGTAAAAATTCTTAAATATCCACAATGTTTTTACCCTAAAGGTTAACATTTTTTTTTATTTTAGGTACTTGAAATTGACGTCTGCAAAATCTTTCAGTTTAGACCTCTCTAAATTTTTGTCGTGTGAGAATGGGTTAACCCTTTCCCGTTTCATATATTTTTAAACTTGTCAAAATTCAAAGAAGTTGCAGACGACAATGGAAATTGGGTGCAATTTTAAATGAATCCTTCCTATGCCGTATATATGAGAAAATGAGAAACTGCTGGTTTCAAGCAATTTCTTCTTTTTTCCGCGATGTTTCCTCAAAAATAAACTACAATGGCATAAAATCCCGGGCTTGTACTGGATAGGGTTAAGTAAGTGTTTTAGAAGTAGTGAAGTACGACGACTATTCTATCGTAAGAATATCCATCAAAATTGAAACGATCACCCAAGGTAAGCAAAAGAATTTAGCACAGACTAATCTGGGTCAATACTTCTTTGCGATTCAAAAAAATGCTAGTTTCAATGGACTGGTAACATTTTCAACAAATATCGGAGATATAGCTTTCGGATGTCTTCAAAAACATTTACAGTGGATCTATTCTAAAACAATTCGTCGATAGACGTACAAAATGTAACTACAGCTTTAACGCTTAGTTACAACATTTTGCATTCCCAACGACGAATGATAAGAATAACGTAACTTAAGCGAACGCGGTCTAACAGTTCAAAAACTGTGTCAAAGTCCGGTTAAATTGGAACACGATGATCATAATAACGTGTTCTTACGGCGTCGCTTGATAGACGTAATAACGTTATGGGTAAATATTTTATTGGTTTTGAGTGGTCATTTATCGATTATTGACAGCTCGGACATTCAATAGCAACAACGTTAACGTCCAAATCATTAATAACGTCATAACGTTACCTGAAACACGCGTAAATGTGACATCTCATTGCCAAGATTGAAGGTGTTTCACTTAAGTGCAAGAAAATAAAACCAGGTCGCTTATCCCGCCCCTTGAACCCCGACAATTTAGTTTGGCTCAGATATAAAAGTACATTGATTCCGAAATGTATGGACACGGACTTAAGACAAAGCCATATAGTTGGTTGGCACCTTAAACGTCGTACTGTCAACTTCAATAATCTGTAGTTACGATATTTAAGTCGCATAACCAATAAACATACTTGACATAATTGTTGGAGATATTTATTCAATTCGATCTAAATGACTCCTTACCGTACCATAGACAAATATTGTAACACTGGTCTATGGGGTGGCAGGGAGCCGAATTACGGACCCCTATGACACAAATGTCATAGGTAAATCTTTCAGAGTAGCTTTTAGACTGATCCGCTGCCGTCATAGCGCAATCGGTAGCGCATCAGATCCTAATCTTCAATCATGGGATGTCATGGGTTCGGTCCCCTGCGGGGGCACATATCCTTTCCCGCATTTGTCTCTCACCAATGGGAGGATAATCGTTAACCTAAGTGAGATAGCAGCTGGAGGCTAGGAAATGATGTTGTGGTAGTACTGGTCTGAGAAATACCAGGAATCCATTGTTAGGTGCTCCAGCCGCCGTGATATGACTGAAATACTGTTAAAAGTGGCTGTAAACCCTATTCAATCAATCAATCAATCAATCAATCAATCAATCAATCAATTTAGACTGATCCAGATTCGATAAACCTGCAGACAAGGATACATGTATTTAGTTGATAATTTATCTTTTTGATCGAAAGCATTGTGGATAATGAAGAAATTGCTTATAAGAAGCAATTTCTTTATTTTCCACATTGTTTTCCAAAGATTTTTTCTAAGGGGACGAGAATTAATCATGTTAAATCTTGTAACATGCTGAATGGAGATATGTTAAAACAATAAAATGTTTCTGCCAGAGATTAATCAGTTACAGCTTCTTCAAAATCTCTCGTTTAGGAAAGAAAAAAAGCGTATCGTTTAGAAACATATCTCACTGAAATGAAGTTTTATAAGAGCTTTTGTCAAAATAGGGCGATAGTATATAAATCATATTCATATTTTACTTCCGTCCATTTCTTTTCTCTATAATAGCTTGACATGACCGGTCGGCTATTTTCCTTCCTCAATTTGGGAAGGAACCTTCCTTACCGACGGACTGACTATAAATGACGGATCGTCTATCCCGCCCACTGACTCCACTGGCCCAACCTACTGACACCCACAGGAGTTAAACTAAGATATCAAACGGCTTTATTTTGCGACATTGTAAAGTAAAATTGTTGGTTCGCGACCTAAACGTCATAACTAATGCTTGAATATGCTGTAGTTACGACGTTTATATCGTCAAACCAACAAAATGTTTCAAATAAATCTCGGCCAGTGTTCGAGTTCAATGGTCTCTTCCGGTCTAAATGCATTATTCCATTGGTCAATTGATTATTTGATTGGAAACCGCGATGCATCAATTCAGCTGATTCAACTGATTCTTACAATAAGATCACTGTGATAGTTATTTGTAAAAACAACCCTGTATTTTTCTCTTATGCGCGTTAGCGAATAATTCATCGCCCAGTCCATATTGCTCTTCAATCAGTAGTTTTAAATAGACGACAATGATAAAGATCAAAAAATAAAAACGGCCTTTTTAAAGATGAACTCAAACATTCGTGTTAAGCATGTTTGCTGATTTGTAACTTAAAGGTAGGTATCGATGTTTTTTCATGTCCCAGATTTTAATCATTTTTGTTTCTTCTCGTATACTATTTGAATACAATATGCTGAAAAGAAGTCTTGCTAAAATCTGAGGTCGCTTATCAGAAAAAAGCAGGGTATTTCCTTAATAGCCTACGTAGGCTATTAATCTATTTTTAGATTAATCCGAGACAGTTGCGATGATTATACGATCATTCACGTGGTGCAAATAACCGTTGGAACCTTGAATTTAGTTTGAATTACATCACACAAACGTCATCGTTACGTCATCAGGTTTATGTTCGCTAGCCGGTCTTTAATTCTGTAAAGATAAGTCCAGAACTGTCGTAGGTGTTATTACGAATATTTACACTTATCTTAGTTTTGCGCTTAACCTTTCATGTGACCTGAATTAGGACGTTGGCTGTTTCGCTAGTAAATTTGTTACCTACATTTGACTTCGGGTCATATGCAAATGAGGTCATTCGATGTCGTCAGCCGAATTCCGTGATATCTAAAAATAACCTAGAATTTCGCTGAACCTTTCCGATATAAACACAAAAAGCCACTTTGGGCCTATTAGATTACCACTAAGACAATACCTGACTCAACTTAAAGTATGAAATGTTCGTTTGTGTGTATTTTTCGGAACTTGATAATTTTTTCTTATCTAGGTTTCAGAAACATCGATACCCCCCTTTAAGTCGTAATTACAGTTTATTGAGGGTGTAGTTACGACGTTTATGTCATCAACCAAGGATCTGCCTTTTTATGTCCTTACCAAATATTGTATACAATATGACCTTTATTACCTTCGTGGAACGCCCATATCGGGGATCAGCGATCAGTCATTTCGGACAGTCTTGTGTTTCTCTTCCTTGCAAATTCTAAAAAATCTATCTTTTAACGATAACAAATATTAATCATTGAGATCAATCTCGCTATATCTATTCGCAGATTTACGTATCGGTGGTTCCACACAGTCTATTTGCAGTTGTTCTTGATATCTTTGATTAGGAATGACGTCACTTCCTGGTCTTTTTGTCACTTCCGTTTCTTGTACAGTGATGTCAATTGTGGCAATTTTCACCTCTGAAGATGCTTTATTGAAATGACCATCAATTCTTGAATTCAACTTTTCTTTCTTTTCTTTGAATCTACTCGGGAAAAAAAGATAGAATACAGAATATAATGTATGGAAGTAGTAAATCTGATAGATGTGAAAAACGGACATTTTTTTTCTGAAAAACAAGAAGACATTAGTTTTACAGCCTTCGAGTTTAAACGAAACAGTAAAGTGTTTCTGAATGACGAACACATCGTAGCCTGTTTTAACCCATTCCCACACTATGGCGCATTTTGACGACCCCCAAGAAAGACAATTGGGAAAACGTTGTGTAAAATGCGCAACAAGCAATTTATTCCTTGTCCACAATGTTTTCCACACAGAAAGTTGAAAAATCTGAAATTTAATAAACTTAAAATTGTCGTCTGCAAGTCTTTTCAATTTGAGCCACTATAAAAAAAACACGTCTGATAAAGTGTTAATTGGACGGGGAATATGTTATTTGCGGGTTTTGAGTTTCACAAGATGATATTACAATTATGTGACTGTTAAGTACAGGCAAGCCCGCGTTATTTAATAATGATAACTTTATTTTCAGAAGGTCAACCATTTTCAGTTTAAGATGACTATAAACTGTCATTCTGTAATGTTACCCACACACACACACACACTGCGCTCTCTCTCTCTCTCTCTCTTTCTCTCCCTCTCTCTCTCTCACTCCCTCTCTCTCTCTCTCTCTTGCTTGTTTTATCTCAATACATTGATATATGGACATGATAGAAAAAAATTAATGCGGTGTTTAAAGATATAGGCCTACAGTTGATTTTGCTAAAGCAACCACCTTTATCAAGCTACTAATTTGCATTAAGCTACCATGATCGATATCTCCTTTCAAAATCAAAAGCTCACATAAAGGAGTGGTCGTATTTGCTAGAAACATGTCACACCCCAATTCAATGTTGTTGGCACTCATTAGAATTTCACAATGATACAATTCTTATAAGTCCCAACACTATAGGATTAGCAAGAATTCTAAAATAATGCATGTATGCAAATTAAACAATTCTTCATATGTATCTCACAAAAATGCGTTTTAGGCGACCATTCTCTGGTGCGACCACTTTTTGGTCTTCCCATGAGTGGTGACTTAATACAAATTTTTTTATACATATGTTGATAAAATCGTCTGCAGAGATACAAAACGCGTTGAATGTCTACTTAACCCTTGTCATGCTGTATAAACAAACTCACGAAATTGTTGTTAAATCAAAGGGCTGAAAGCACTGATACAACTTGTTGTTCAAGATCAATATGTCTTTTAGAAATCAATTTCACAAACAACTCTTGAAGGAAAAGTACAAGCAGGAGGTGTAGACAAAGATCAGACTGCACTTATGTGCAGTCTGATCTTGGTCTACATCTCATGCCAAAACCGAAATATTCCGGGTTCAGCATGACAAGGGTCAAAATCGTCGGATTCGCTGTTGTCAATCAAAACCGGATTGACCAATCAAGACATCGATTTAGTCCGGAATTTACAATCGCTGGCCCCAACCACTAACTCCGTAGGACTCCAACAGGAAGTCACGCCTTGATTTTTGAACGGCGTCATTTTGCCAAATTTATCACCAGTAGTGTGTAGCAAAAGAGTAAAATGCTTGGTTGTTGACCTAAACGTCGTAACTACAGCTTCAATAGGCAATACAATACTTTATTGACGTAAACTATACAGTTTCTTGTCAAACAAACAAAAATATTAATTTAAAAAAAGCAGCATGTGATCAAATAGTCCTGGAAAAAATATATATAAACTATAGTGTATGGAAGAGAAGCAGATGACTAACTAAGATTGCATAGAGCTGTATCTATTAAACAGAAAGACAAAAAAGGGAAAAAAGGTTATCCAGTTTGAATATTGTTTACTATATTTGTTCTCAATAAGAATGCTTCTTTAATATACTTTGCCGAATAGGCTGTGGTTACGACGCAAAAGTCGCCAAACCAACAAAAAATATTTGACACAAATGCCGGAGTTCAAAACTCAATTCCGGTCTGAATGAATAATCTGATTGGTCAGTTGATATCTTGATTGGCAGCCGCGATTGGCCAATTGAGTATTGGACAACGAAATCTATGTCACGCATTTTTGTCGGCTTAGAGACTAAAACGTCGTAACTGCATCTTATTTAAGCTGTAGTTACTTAAAGACTACCAAACAAGTATTTGCCGGTTAATATACATGTATACCCCATACTTCACATTTTACAAAATAATGTCGAATTTTTCCTCAGTCAAACAGCGATGTCGGAGGTTAGTCGGCGTGGTCAGCGATCCTTCCTTTGGATAATAATCAACGAAGAAGAAGATTATTAACCCATTCCCACACAAGTCCTCCTTTTTACGCCTCTCAAGAAAAAAAGCCTTAGAAAACATTGTGGACATAGAAGAAATTGCTTGAAACAAGCAATTTCTTCAATGTCCACAATGTTTTCTACCCCAAAGACAAAGAGTTTTAGAATTTCGTCAGCCTAAAATTGTCGTCTGCATCTTTCGAATTGGATCAGTCTAAAATTTTCTCGTGTGGGAATTGGTTAACTCAGAACTCTTTACCCCTTCCTGCACAATCCCTTATTTTTACGTCCTATTGATTTTATACTTGAGAAAACATCGTGTAAAAAGAAATGAATTGAATAGGGTTTAAGGATTTTAACAGTTTCTCAGTCATATTGCGGCGGGTGGAGCACCTAACCAAGGTTTCCTGTCATTCCTCACACCAGTACAACCACTACATCCTTTCCGAGCCTCTAGCTGCCCACCCCACTTAGGTTTACCACCCGTTGCTCGGAGACAAATGACGGGAAGGACATTCGCCGCGGCCAAGGATCGACCCCGGGACCCCCTTACTAGGTGTCTTACGCGCTTTCAATGCGATATGGTCGCGGCGCGTTGAAAAATAAGCACGCAATTTCTTCGTTTCCAAAAATATTTTCTACCCTATAGATTGAGTACACCCACGGCAACTTCTTTCAAATTGGATAGGACTATAACTTTGAAATAAACAGGAGGGGTCAGCATAAGTCATAAAAATTCTCACCTTTTCCTATACCAAACAAGAATCATTACAAGCAGAAATAGTAAAAAGACTACAACCACGGTTAATGTTACTGCAATCACAGCGGTACGGTCTGAAATGACAAAGTAGGTTTTGGTAGATTTGAGTTTATCAAACAGTCAAACACTATTGAGCCAAATACCGTCATTTGGAATGCAAAATGTAGTATTTATAGCTTGATTAGAGCTGTTGTTACTACAGTTTGCACGCCCAAAAACGGCATACAGAAGAATATAGTGGAAACTGAAGATATTGCTTTTTATAAGGTTAAAAGTATGTCTCATTACGAAATAATTATAAAGTAAGGTAGAATGGTCATTCAAGATTATAAATCTTCAAAAACGCGAAGAGTTTGGACCTTGGATAGCCTTAACAATCAGCGCATTTAGATCAGGGTTAAATATTTTGGCACTTTCAATGGGGTACCTTTTCACAAAATACCGTCTGTATTTGGCATGCGCTATCTTGTTGATATTAGTTTGCTTTAAGACCCAATCGGCTCCAATGCCGTGCTACGGAGGCATGGAACTTTTTTAATGGTAAATTTGATTTTCAACGTTTTTTTTTTCCTTATTGTTTATCCTATGTGAAAACACAAATATCGCGAGTACTCATGTGAACAGCATTTTCAAGAAAAATCTTGAACGCAGGCTTGGCCGAGCTGCACCATCTGCTCAGTCTGACATTAGTCGATATTTTCGATATTATACCCAGAAATTCCCTTTAGGCGTAATGTATGACATATGCGAACACGAATGATTTAGGAGTATAAGGAAAACCATAACGCCGTTGCGGGAGCAAAATGTCGTAAATACAGCTTGAATAAAGCTGTATTTATGACACTTTACTCGCGCTACTACGATAAGACCATCATAAAATAAAATTAAGGATAAAAAGTAATAAGCAGCTACACATACCCGTCATATCTGTTGTACAACTATCCGCGTTTTGTTATCAAGTTTCTTTAGGAAGTAAAATAAAACGTGTTTTATCAAAAACAATTATTTGGAGCATATTCTCAAATACCTTTCAATTATTCTACCTTCACTCCTTTGACTTGTCGGGCAAAAAAGGGACTCCGAGGAAGTGTATAAAGCATCGATCCTGGTCAGACTGCTAGATATGACCAGGATCCAAAGCTTTAGCTCTTAGTAGGTTTTCTTAATCTAGACTACTTATTTTACCAGATCAGTGTTTTAACCCATTCCCACTCAACCCCTCCTTTTTACGCCTCTCAAGAAAAAAGCACAGGAAAACATTGTGGAAAATGAAGAAATTGCTTGTTTCAAGCAATTTCTTCATTATCCACAGTGTTTTCTATCCAAAAAGATGAAAAAGTTCAAAATTCCATCAACTTGAAATAGTCGTCTGCAGCTTCTTTCAATTTGGACCAGTCTAAAATTTTGTTGTGTTGGAATGGGTTAAACTCGAAATACTGCATCTTATTGACATCTGTCGGATCCGTAGTGGTTGCTTTTTGGTGTGTATTTTCATATTCTTGTTAGATTGCTTACTCGGGAAGCTCCCTTTCGAGTGGAGGTCTTATTTACAGAATCAAGGATCTGATAAAAGGCCCCTTTTAACTTCTCACGTGACTTACGAAAAGGTGGACCCGTCTACAATAGACGAGTTGTCGTTTTAGAATTATGAATTTTATTGGAATCTAAAGTAAACCTAAAGAGTCTAAATTTTAATAATGCGCTTTCGGTAAGCGAATCTTTAAAAGGGATTTAACACATTCCTACTCAGTTACGCTTTTATACGCCCACACGAAAAAAACTATGGAAAACATATCAAAAATGAAGAAATTGCTTATTACAATGTTTTCTACCCCAAAACTTAAAAGAAAAATTCCAAATTTCATAAACCTTAAATTGTCTGTAACTCCTTTCAATTTGGACCACTCTAAAATTTTGCCGTCTGGTAATGGGTTAAGGATGTGTGCATGATTTTCTCTACGTCTCTCATTAACGGATTGTGATGTCAATCAAAGAAAAACAGCCAATCAAATTACTCATTTTGACTGGAATGTAATTGGCCGACATCGATTCGTAGCATTTTTGTTCGTTTGGGGAATTAAACATCGTAAGTAGAGCTTTGGTGACAACATTTAGGTAGACAACTACCCATTTCACTTTTTTATTCCATGTTAATGGCCATACATTTTGCGAAATAACGATATTAAATATGGAAGCGGAACTTCCTGTAGGAATTATGGGATGTGGCCAGAGGAGTCAGTGGGAGATACCAGCGGATCGCATCTGCCAATGAAAGAATCCATACACTATTTCAATTATTCATTTTGACCGGAAAAAACTTTGAACTCCGACAAATACCGGTATTTATGTGTAGCATTTTGTTCACTTCGCGCCCTAAACGTCGTAAATACGTAAATATAGATAGGATGTTTAGGTCGCCAACAGTCCATATTTACCATTTTTCTTTTAATGGCCCTAAGTTTTAGAAAATATCACCGTTTAATATCGAAGTTGATATTCCTGTTGGAGCTCAGTGGGCGTGGTCAGCGAACCGCTCATTTCAGATTCATTTCAGATTTCTGAAAGTCGCATCATTTTCATTCTAACTGCTAATAGTTTCATGTCAAGAAGTGTCTTGAATTTCATTAAAATTTTGCCTATCAATCATTGTAATCATGTTTTATAGGAATACTTACCGCGATGCCGAAAGTATAGGCTTTTTGACAAAGAGCTTCCGAATTCTTCTGTTGCAGAGGATTTCGATCTTTGAATCTTCGCTAGCCATGGATGAACACGTAAAGGCTAGCGAAGTTACTGCAACCGGTATTTGCTGATATCACTTCTAATCTTCAAGAAATACTGATTATAAAATGTCGACTTCTGTCCGTCTAGGAAAATGAAGTATGCCTCTTCTTTTTTTCATGTAGATATATGATGTATTCTCAAAAAGTTAAATCTCGGAGAAAATTGAATTAAGGTGGAAAAAAAGTCTTCGGTGTAATTACGTAACTTCAAACACAAAAATGTGCGAAAGTTGCATTTGGTTTTTTTCTTCGTGCACTGTCCCTTACAAACGACTAATATCGAGAGAGAGAGAGAGAGAGACAGAGAGATAGATAGATAGATAGAGAGAGAGAGAGAGGGGGGGGGAGTTGAATCTCGCAGGGTTCAAATCTAAGATAATTCACGCCAGTTAATCGCGGCCTCGTGATGAAACAGAAAACGCTGAAACAGAAAAGCAGGTTAAAAAAAACCTTAGCATTACAAGCTCGGTAATCCTTACCCTTTCTGTTCAGTTCCAGTCGTTGGCTCTCTATCGAAAGTATTTTTGTCTCTCTTTCTACTGTTCTCCAAATGAGATGGAGCCCAGATTACCGGACCTGTAATACCAGAAGCAAGTATTTTTATCGGTTTTCTGTTTTCGGCGCTTTCTGTTTCATTATACTATGGTCTGGAAATTACTCTTTTTCATTTGCATTATTTACAATTTTACGAGTAATTTAACATGTTTTCTTCCTCTCATATTTATGCAAAACTGAATGTATTATGACTATGTATCTTATACACGTCAAAGAATGAAAAATCTGTTTTGTTTATCCAAAAATCAAACGAGAAATAATGATTGAAGAGATTACAGAGGTTATTTAAAGGAAAGTCTAAATTCTGGTACCGGGCTCTAACCAAAATACAGATATTGATTTGGTAAACACTAATTTTGTCGCGTAAATTTTCTGGTACTAGTACCAGATAATTAGCGCGAAGAATAGCGTTTTTATGTTATTGTTTTGTCACTGGTGAACCTTGACGATATATCACCAAAGATTTTCAATACTTTTTCAGAGATGAAGAGAATATTTTTTGTTTTCATGGAGGTATGAACCGAAAATCTAATCACACTGTATGAATGCGCGAAGCGGCTTCATACATTGTGTGATTAGGTCTTTCGGTTCATTTTCATCTCTTATAATTTATTAGCATAGAGCGAAAAGAACAAAAGCATTACAAATTTTGATACCTTTTTGTATGGGACTATTTTGTGCGGAAGCATACAAAATCGCTGCGTGCTCAAAATGTTGTTCATGGAGTTATGAATATTTTTTCGACCAATCAGAACGCTCGTTATTGATAGACGAAACTAAAAATTAAATTGTTTGTTGATATCCCGATATCCGCAATTTTGTCAAGATAAATTATATAGATAAATGGTTAGAGTTCCGGTTAGTTGATACGGGGGTTAAAGCAAGGATACGAAACGAACCTGCTGAGAGCCCCACCGTGTTCTTTAACCCTTTACCGTTTTGTAAAATTTTAGATCTGTCCAAATACAAAGATTTTGCAGACTAAAATTGAATTTAAAGTGAATTTTACTTGAAAAATAACCATCTAGTAGAGTAGAAAATATTGTGGAAAAAGAAGGAATTGCTTGTCACAAGCAATTTCTTCTTTTTCTACGATGTTTTCTCAAATATAAAATCACAGGGACTTAAAAACCTGGGATTGAACAGGAAAGGTTAACCTGCTCGATGGATAACATCGTCAAACGGAAGTTTTTGACTACCTCACAGACTTACCTGCATTTGAACAGTATTTTCTTTCTTTCTTTCTTTCTTTTTCTTTCTTTCTTTAATACCAGATACACCATTCATTTTGTGAAAACTTGCATAAACAGGAAATAGAAAGGATGTTTGAGGTGCCACGAGTCAATAAGGAAGTATTTTTATTACTTCCCTTTTAAAATTACATGAAAAATATTCACCTTTGTCATGTTAAAATCGACGGTCCTGCGTATTCCCTTTTGATACAATATGTTTACGGTCATTTATTTAAATTCTGAATATACAAGAGACATTTTAAGTTCGTAGAGTTCGGTCTTTTTAAAACCGTTTGAGTATCCCCTACCGACATGCGGAGTTGTTCCGAATATTACCCTTTAATTATCTCCCTTGACTAGACTTGGTAGTTCCGGTCAGATCTGCCACAAATATCGTTTAAGAGCTAAGACCAAATATGAATGCTTTGAGCAGAATCAGATATTATATATACAATTGAAATAACTAATTGGTCCGCTTGGATTATCAAATGTAAAATTTATTCTTATATTAAGACTTTTATATACTGATCCTTTCCGAGATAAACATTTTCTTTCATTATTTTTATTTCTCATTTGGAAAAAAAATAAGCAAAGGTGCCCTTCTATAATGAAATATTGTTTGTTGTCCACTGGCTTGAAATACCTATAAAAACAAGCATACAAACTAAACAAAAACTACAGAAAACAAAATTATTGTGGTAAAAAGAGTATTTTCACACTACGTTTCTTTTTCAAATCGGAGAGACTGATACTCGTGGCCATTAAAATTTCGTCTGTATAGCTCGATGTAGTTGTTTTTCGTGTGTGTATGTGTATGCGTGTGTTTCTGTAAAGACTTAAATGATGAATTGATTTTAAAAGTAAATGATATTCTTCCATAAACTAATGTTTTAACCCATTACCATACGGAAAAATATAGAATGTTCAAAGTGGAAAGGAGTTCCAGACGACCATTTAAAGTTTATGAAGTTAAAGATTTTTTTTTGTTAAAGAAAACATTGTGTAAAATGAAGAAATTTCTTGATACAAGAAATTTCTTCATTTTACACAATGTTTTCCCAATTGATTTTCTTGAGGGGCATCAAAAAGCTTCACTGTGTGGGGATGGGTAAATGAAAGTAATTTACACGCTTCTAGTCGACATCTTGATTGCGGAATAGCCCAGGATGAAATTTGTGATATTCACCGGATATATCTCAAAATGATCGGCTATCTGCTTGATTTCCATCCGACTGTCCAGATATCCACTTTTTACATATAGCCAAAGAAACCTTTTGACTCATATCATTTCGAATTCATCTAGTTGTAAAGAACATAAGGGAAGAGTCTTAATATTTTAACCCTTTCCTGGTTAATCCCTGGTTTTTACGTCCCTGTGATTTTGTAATTGAGAAAACATTGTGGAAAAAGAAGAAATTGCTTGTGACAAACAATTTCTTCTTTTTCCACAATATTTTCCACCCTACTAGAGGGTTATTTTTCAAATAAAATCAATTTTAAATTTTCGTCTGCAAAACCTTTGAATTTGGACAGGTCTAAAATTTTGCAAAACAGGAAAGGGTTAAAACATATTACAAACGCTAAAGTGAAAATGAATTCTTAAACTTTTCTCTAGAAAATCTTTCACGCCTTTTTATAAATACTTTTAAACAATCTCCCTTTAACATGTATTAACATCAGGTTCATTATCGTTTTAATAAATACGTTGTACCAATGTATTGTATTATCACATTTTAAACGATTTCTTTATTTCCAAAACTATAGATTGATCTTGTATTGCCTCACTCTGTTCTTCTTCATGTGATTAATTGATTTATATTTTCACTTTTTTACTCATCAAGTTTTCTAGAATAGATAAATACTAGTATTAGAAATCATTTGAAAGCTTGAGGAAGTATTTCGCTGTTGGCGACATAAACGTCTGAGCTGTAGCTAATAACGAGCTGTAATTCGAACACCAGGAGACGATTTCAGTTAGAGTTAAGTACACGGCGGAACACTTAGAGGCAATGTTCATGGCAGCATATTGTCACATTAGTAATCAATTCATTCTGAATAAAAAAAATCCTCAAAATTGCATTAGAAAATTAAAATCAAACGGCTAAAAACACTGGAATGCCTAAGATTGAGATTGATTATTTTTTATAATTAATTATGTTTACAACATTGAATTTAAAATACCAACAGGAGGTTTAGACTAAGATCAGACTGCACATATGTGCAGGCTGATCTTAGTCTATACCCCCTGCCAAAGCAGGAATATTCCGGGTTCAGCATGACGAGGGTTATTTAGATTCAAAGTAATAGAAGTTTTACATAAAAACACAAATATAAAATAAAGACTATATTACTATATAGATCGACATTTAGCCCAACTGACCAGTTCCATATCAAAATTTATAGACATGGCACTCATTTATATAAACATTTATATGAACAAAAGTAAGCATAATTCATTATATGGCCTTTGAAATTTCACAGTGATTTGAAATAAACTTATCTGCAAGTTTTTCACTATTGAAAGAGGTACGCTTATTTCATTAACGAAGTGACAATAGCCATCAATATCTATTAATGTGGTTAAATTATGATAATCTTGTCATTTAAAATACTTAAGATTTCAAATAAAATGATAACGAAACTTTAACAATTTCATGGATAAAAATGGAAAGCTTCGGTAATTTTGATAAGAGGAAAGATATCGATATAAAAGGTATTCTTGAATCTTTCCGAGTGCAAACACAGACCGGAACTACCGAGAGTTCATGGGAAGTAACTGGTCAAGCGGAGTAACTCCGTATATCGGTAGGGACACAATTTCATCTAGCTAAGATCTTCGAAATATACTCCGTCTACCTCCACTTACTTTTTACGCCGATCTACCCATATCCGGAATGTCGCCCGCTACGCCTGTTTAGGTATAATTTGCCGACATTGGTATAGATCGCTGTGCCTATACCACATTGGTATTCAAAACTGTTCACTCTCAACAGTGGACAGGTCAGGATATATGGGTATGATCTAAATTGATTGAATGGTGTTTTACGGCGCATTTACACCTGTGGTCATATAGCGAAAAAAATTAAAGGATTGTATAGTATACAAGAGCTGTCAGAGGACAGTAACGATCGACTATTCTGAGTGCTGGATAGTTACAGCAATTCAGTGTCGACATTAGGCGTAATACCTAAGTGTACAAATAGAGATAAAACATCTTTCAATTAAAATTTTACGTCAAACAAGAATTTCTAAGTCCAAAAAGGGTTGAAATTCCACTAAAATGTATATCTGATGTTTATCTTTTCCTAGAATATATGCTGGTCATGAAAAATTACGCAAATTTTCAAAGCAATTGCATTGGTAGACAAAGAGTTATTAAAGATATATGAAAGTTGCATGCTAGCTTTAACCAAGAATTTCGAAGGCCGAAAAGGGTTAAAACTCCACTGGGATACATGTAATTGTATAATGAATCTTTGCTTATAACATAATATGCTAGTCGCAAAAAAATTGCAAAGTTTCAAAGCAAAATCATTCTTTGGTAATCGCCTTTAATGACACGCCTGTTGTCACGTTTGTTCCTCCAGGTGAAAAGGAAGGCTATATTATACCATGTTTAACCACAAAAGCTAGTTCTTTTCATTGCAAAGTTTAAAAGGGGTGATCTAATATATCGAGTCAAGATACTTTCAGATAGTCTTGTAGCGAAACGGATTTATGAGCCGGTTCATTATCATAGAGTTATTTAGTTTATACAAATTTATTTTAGTTCGATTGCGACGAAAGCTTTAAGCTTATAGAGTCACTCTCGAACACTCACAATCTAGATGTTTTCACATCCCTGAAAGATAGGCAGTGGCTGAATACCACTGCTACCGACTTTCATGGCTGGGTAGACTGGGGATGGCTACTAAGTTCCTTGCCCATGAACACACCCCGGTGACGGTGGGGCTCGAACCTTCAGATCACGAGTCAAGCACCTCTACCTCTCGCCCATTGAGGCAGTAATTTGATGCCGCGGACACAAGTGCGCGGTCTGCGTAATCAACAAGTTGGGTAAGAGCACTTTCTCTATAAAACTTCCAGTGACAGAACTACCTTTCAAGAACGGAATGTGATGATCTGGACCTTTCGTAATTTTATAGCAGCATTCCCATAAACCTTTTGCAAATCATCAGGACTCTCTGTTGGCGGAAACCCGAGCTGTGTTCGAATCTTGTAATCCTTCACACTGTGCAATTGACCAATCGTTGGCCCCGCCCACTTACTCAGTTGGACACGCCCATCAACTCCAACAGGAAGTCCCGCTTCGATTTTTTAAACGCGTTACTAGGTAAAACTTTTGGCTAGAAGCATGCAAAAAAACGAGTATAGTTGGTTGGCGACCTAAACGTCATCAGTACAGCTTGAATAAGCTATAGTTACGACGCTTAAATCGCAAACCCAATCCAAAACGGCGGCCAATGTCGGAGTTCAAAGTCCAATTCAGGGCTAAATTAATTATTTTATTGGTCAGTTGATTCCTGAATTGATAGCCGCGATTGGCCAATAATAGCGGGAATAGACACAAATTTCAGTTGAGATGAACCTTGGCCTTTTTTTTCTCCAAAACCAAGAGGGCCGTGTTGACTCGTTTCATAAAACTGAACGAATTGCACTTCTCTTATTAAATATCAAATTAATTTATCAAAGATCTCAAAGCAGTCTTCGAAGCAAAATCTTTCACAAAAACTCACTTGCCCTTTTTGCCTGATTCTAAAACATATGAATAACTGATGGATACTACACTTAAATATCGAATGAGGATTTTCATATCCGATGACCCTCATACATAAATGAACAATCGCTGACCCCGCCCACTTTTTCCTTTGGCCACGACCACAGAATCCAACAGGAAGTCTTTTGTACAGGCTTTGCATCGCAAAATATATGGCCAGTAGCATATATCAAAAAAGTAGAATGGTTGGTTGGCGACCTAAACGTTGTAACTACAGCTTGAATAAGCCAGTCACCAGACTAACGAAAACGACAAACGAACATGGCAGCCAATGTTGGAGTTGAAAGCCGACTCTTTTCGGTAGATTTTATGATAGTGGAACTGTTATTCTTACTTACTAATTATTCATTCTTAAACACGATCTCTGGTTGACCTGTGCTGGATTCTATCTCGATTTCCTTTCTCGTGGCCGTATATTAGAACTCATAATTTTAGTAACCCGGTTGATTTCGATTATTCTTGTGTTGAATACGGTTTCAGAACATTATTCATTACCAGACGACAAAATTTTAGACCGATCCAAATTGAAAAGGGTTGCAGACGACAATTCAAAAGTAATCGATTATTTTTATTTTTTTATTCATTTTGTTTATTTATTTATTTATTTTTTCAATTTTGGGGCAGAAACATTCTGGACAAGCAATTTCTTCATTTTACACAATCTTTTTCAAAACCTTTTTTTCCTTGAGCGTCCAAAAGGGTCAATAAGTGGGAAATGGGTTAAGCAAATATGTAAATCAGGAAACAGTCCGTGAAATATACGGCTTTGTTTCGCAAAATTTATGGCAAGCAGCACATATCAAAAAAGTAGAATGGTTGGTTGGCGACTTAAACGTCGTAACTACAGCTTGAATAAGTCGCTGGCCCCGATCACTGACTTCGCTGGCCCCGCCCACTGACTTCCCTGTCCATGTTCACTGACTGAGCTGTACTTACGACGTTTAAGTCGCCAAATCTGCTAAAATTCTTTAAAAATGTCGGTCAGTATCTGATTTCAAAGTTTACGTCCGGTCTAAATGATCTATTTGATTGGTCTATTGGTTCTTTGATTGACATCCGTGATTGGTCAATTGTAGCCTTTATATACAGAGTCGACCCATTTAGGGTTAGAGATCCGTTTTTCCCTTTTAGCTTTGATTATCAGTTCTACACGTTACTTCTCCCATTATCACATAAACATTTTGTTTCGAGGCTTTTCGAAGAAAAAAAATGAAAATATTCAAAATGAATTTTCACACACATGCTTTTCCCCATTCTTATATGGTACTCATTTTATCTTATTCTTAACTCCGAAAGGTCTTCTGTGAAGTACTTCAGTCTGAACAGCCTAAAATTTTGTCGTTCCCTAGTGTGTGTCGTGACATGGTTTTTATTTTCATTACTCAAATAAAACAACGACAAAAATCTCCACATCTTCAATAATTCATTTCATCTTGGCAATTACCATAGAAAGATAAAAGATTCCCCGACATATCTTATCTCTAAAGTATGGTGTACCGTTAGGGTCAAAAGTCCCTTTTAAGTCGTCTTAGCACAAAGAACGAGTGCACGCCCGAATAATACAGGTAAAGCCGTTTAATTTAAGCATGCGCGCTTATATTTTGAAAGTGCATGCCTTATTAAACGCGTGCACTTTCAAAATATAAGCGTGCACTCGTAAAAAGTAAACAACTACATATTGTGCGTGCACGCATAATTAAGTCGTACGCGCATATTCCATACCAAAGTACGCTCAGTAATTATGCGCGCACGCCTAAATGTTAAGAGTGCACCTGTATTATTTACGCGTTTATTTTTGTTCGTACTACCTAAATTGGACTTTTGACCCATTTCGTGCGCTATACTAAAGGCCAATCCAATGACTCGGATGATAATCAGTGTCTCGGTACCCACTTGCTAGTCTCGTTTCTGGGCGTGGAAAACTTTTATCGTACACTACAACCCCAGTCTCATTTAGCCACGCCCCCATCCAACTAAAAGATCCACTACTTACTATATTATGATTACACTGTGTCAAGAAGTAAAGGTCTCGCCCGCTGTCTTCGAAAGGCGAAAAACGGACATTGTTTCCTTTGATATTTTCTTTGCACCAGGGTATGTCATCGGTGACCACAAACAACAAAAACGGTTCATTTAACAAAATCTTGTTGAAATATCTCACGGCTTTATTCATAAATTCCAGGCCTGCCATGACATACCCCTTGGCCTGTCTGTGTGGCGCTGCAAAATCTCCACGACGGATGTGTAGACATACTTTTGTGGTGGTTCCAAATTTATCTAAATATTCGAGTACGTCTTTCCGTATGTGGTCTTTAAATACAAAAGATGACCTCACGAGTTGCGTGTGATTTTCAAAGTATCTGTAACTTTGAGTGTACCCTCTGAGTATCCAGTTATAGTTTGGATCTATTTTCGATATGAAACTGTTGTTGAAAATGGCCCATCCTTTAGCTGGTTTTATCCCTTTAAATGCACCGAAGTCTTGTTTCAGTTTTACAACGTTTTTTACTTCTAGTATGTCGTCGATAAATTGTAAATGTTTTGTTGTCCGAACAGCGGTGTAACATGTGATCTCTGACGTAGCAATTAAGACTGCAAACTAAGAAAATAACATCTTACTTGTCCAAGCGCCAAATGACATTTATCAATATGGCTACCTAAGTGGGATAGCAGCTCAGTTAGAGGCTAGAAAAGGATGTAGCGGTGATACTGGTGTGAGGAATACCAGAAATCCATTGTTAGATGCTCTAGCCACTGCGATATGACTGAAATACTGTCAAAAGTGGCGTTAAACCCCATCCAACCAATCAATCAATCAACGATCAACAAGGCTTTTTCTGGAAGCAGTAGGTTTTGGTTTAGAATGAAAAGGTCAGATAATAAAATAAAGTGTACGCAGAGAACCTAATCATTGTGTGACTAACCACCTAAACAGGTCAACTTTGATTATTTTGGAACGATGTCATTACTTGACGATGTATTTTCTACGAAGTGAAACATCCGTGTATAATTTAATTTTTGGTTTTGTCTATCAAAACGGGTGTTCTGATTGGTCGAAAAAAATTATACATAACTCCGTTAACAAAATTTTGAGTACGCAGAAATTTTGTATGCTTCCGTACAAAAATAGTCCCATACAAAAAAGGTATCAAAATTTGTAAAATATTTGCTTTTTTAGCTATTAAATTATAAGAAATGAAAAGAAATGTTTTTGTTTTCATGGAGGCATGAACCGAAAAAGCCTAATCACACTTATTATTAATCCGCTTCGCGTATTCATACAGAGTGATTAGGTTTTTCTGTTTATACCTCCATGAGAACAAAAAATATTATCTTCGTCTCTTAAATGAAAGGGGTTTTGAGAATTATCCGAAATAAAGGCAATTCCTGCAGGTTTCTCATGATCTGCGAGTAATAAGTACGTATATGGTCATTTCGTACAATCACTGTATCGTACGATAATTTGTATAGTTATTTCGTACTGTAGCATTGATCATTTCGTACCTTTCATTGTCCATTTCGTATCATAAGTTGGTTATTTCGTATTGTGTAACTTTTGTGTTATAAGAGTTTTTAGAAATCTTAGAAAATCATTACGTAATAATTAATTTTAGATTTCAATATTTGAAAAGTAATTCCCATTCCCGGTAAATAAACCAATCGGAAAGTTTATTTTAATAGTATTTAATGTTTTGAGATTATTTTGATAAACTATTTACATAACATCATCCATTCAAATTACGAATTTGTTGTTGTTTGCTAAGAGTATAATTCTTATTTTTTTTTATTTTTTTTTTTATATAGACTTGATGAATCTAATGAAAAAGAGTTATAATAAAGTTCGTCTATAATCAATGCTTAAACGTATTGTTTATTTGATTTCAACATGATATGAAATAACCACACTATTGTACGAAATAACGAACACACAGTACGAAATTATCAATAATGGTACGAAATAATTGATAATCCTATCGGACTACATAATTGGAGTGAAACGGTTATGGTACGAAATGTCCGTAATTCTAGGTGTAGTCATATAGATAGGCCAGGTGCTATATAACCTAACATAGCGCGCAATTTAAGTTTGTTTGTTTATTTGTTTTTGTTTTTGTCGTGATCACAGTAAAAGTCGGTTTAGATAAGGAGGAAACGCCATATTTTGGAACAGGTCAAAGGATCCTGAATCGTACTAACATTTTTGAATTGCTTTGTGTGTATGTGTGTATGGGGGTGTTCGTTCAAACAACTTGTTAATTTTTAACATATAATCTAAAATTTATAGAAAAAAATCAAGGCGTTTTGAAATCCATTGATCTGATCGACATTGACGTCACATCATCTTATGTAGCAACTAACCCCGTCATTAATTCAAAATAAAGACCAGAAAGACGTGATTAGAAAATAATAAAACAATTGCTATAATGTCGATACTTTACTGTGGAAATACCTTGGGTATTTAACTGTCGTGTGGAAATTAATATTTTTCTCCACTTTTCACCGGAAAAATAAGACATGATTTTCAACTTGTCTAAAATTTAAAAGAACAAGCATTATCTTCATTAATCACAAAATTTCTACCCTTCAGTTTGAAATCGTTTTAATTTCCAGTTCATAATTAGTTATTTTTTTATGTCTATTTTGTAATATTTCAAGATTTGCCCTGGTATTTACTTGTTCAAAGACGAATGTCCTTAAAAATTCACTTGTTTTGAAGTGTACAAGTCGAGCATGGGAATTCCATACGCCTGCGATAACTATTTTGAGAAGGTGCGTGGGTAATTTGAGCAGGTTTGTTTACCATTACTTTGACAAGATATCCTATGAACAGAATTTCTTGAATACATTTGAAATTTCATATTAAACATACATCGAATTGCCAAGTCTATGTCAGTCAGACAAAAATATGGGTTTTTAAGATGTTGTTAAATACAATATACGGACAATCAGAATCAGATTTAAAACACGTTTTTCTACGCATAAATCCCTTTTTAAGGGGTGTAGGCAATCTTTCTATTAAAGCAGTAGTATGTTAAACTTTTTAAGGCGTTCAAGCACTCGAGCGAGCGGCGCTGTTTGTCAGCTATATAAAGTAACCAACCCATTTAAATTTCAATGACGTATTTTAAGTTTCATGAAAAACATTAGTTATATTGTAAATCAAAATATGTACTCCTAGGTCAGAGAAACCCATTCTTTGGATTATTTGTTCATTTAAATTCATTTTTAGTTCATATAGAAGTAAATACGATACCCGTAAAAACCAAGAAAAAATATAAGTATCGAAAAAAAATATTGATCCCTATCCTTCGGGGAAATTTTTGAACTTTTTTCATGGCCTGTGTTATAAGAAAGCTTTGTAAAATACGTTACTTAAAAGTAACTAGCCCTCCAAACACCACCAATGACTAATGCGTTTTGTAATAAAAAACATTTAAAATTTATCAATATGTTTTATGTCAAAATTCAACTTTTATTTCAGTAGTTCAGCCCTATTGAAAGCATTGCTTAGTCATTTCAAGCATCCTTGTGGTTTAAATTGAACTTTTATTTAGCCAATACAATAAGTTCTCTGCGTCCACCGAAGTTATGCATGTATAGCTGAAATGTGTGAGTTCTATATTTATTTTTCAAGATAATATGTCTATGCTTGTGACCAATCAGAAGAATAAGGACCACTTCCCTTCCGCGACAAGTATCGACCCTGATCAGCCTTCGCTGTAGACACAGACTGTCTAGAGCAGATACTTTTTCACTTTCGGCACATTTTCCAAATACAATATGAGTATTCCATCTGAAATATTCATGTATGAATTATCTGATTAGTGCCGATTAGCGGAAGTTCAGGGCGTTATGAGTCATATGAATGAACCTGTGCATCACATTTCGAATTGACCAATTACGGTTGCTATTCAAATAACCAGTCGACCAATAAAATCATACATTGAGACCAGGAATGAGTTTGGATCTCCAACAATTGTCGCCATATTTGTTGGTTTGGTGACTTAAATGTCGTCACTACAGCTTATTCTAGCTGTAGTGACGACCTTTGAATCGCCAACCAACTGTACTACTTTTTTGTTACATGCTACTGGCTATATTTAAAAACAACAACAACAACAACACGCGTTTAAAAATCAAAGTGGAACTTCCTGTAGGATTCAATGGTCGGGGCTAACGAAGCAAGTGGGCGGTGCCAGCGATTGTTCAATTATTTCTAATGTGAATCCGCACAATCTAATCAGAGTCGTAACTTCGTTTTCTAAAGATAGATACTGACTCAAAGCTTTTTTTATGCGATCAGCATTACGATCAAGTGATGGCTCTTGATCTAAGATCAGATTGAGGTTAAGAATCGATTGATACTTTTTTTCTTGTTGACCTAGCCATCTCTACCGAACGTCTCCGTAAAAGATCGTCAGAATTTTGTTTTATACCTTAAACAGCTGATTTCCCGTCCGACCTGGGTAGTTGATCGTCATTAAATGATTTCTCTTAAAGTTATCGTTGCAAGACTTCTGCGGGTTTCTTTTCGTAAGAAATTCTTCATTGTCTGCTTTAAAATGTCTTTTAACCGAACCACTATTTTTGGTGCTATTCGTAATAACCAAATCAATTTCTGCGGATTTTTGTGAAACAAGGTACCCGCCTTTCTGACTATTCGTCCTAGATGTTCTTCGATAATGACCTTTTTGACATGCCGATCGTCGGTATAATGAGACGATGACGATATTTAGTCCAAGTATCGTCGTTATAACCGGTAACATGAAAAAGAAACGAAGTTTTTTGTTGGTTCCCATCAAACGCTGAAAACAGAAAAGGGTGTAATAATAGGATTGATAATTCATGAATATCAAAGGTTAACCTATTCCCACACAAAGATGCTTATGGAAGCCCCTGGGGACAGCATTGTGTAGATTGAAAAAAATGCTTGTAACAAGCAATTTCTTCATTTTGCACCATGTTTTCTACCCAAGGAGTTGAAAATATCGAAAATTCCATCTGGTAATGCGTTAGATAGCTTTTACATCTATTTGGAAATATAATGAAATGTGAGGGAACTTGTTTATAGTGGAAAAGAATACGCACTGATTTATCCCATCACCAGACGGCAAAATTTTAGACAGGTCCAAATTCAAAAGAGTTGCAGATGACAATTTTAAGTTGATGAAATTCTAGATTTTTTAAACTTTCCCGGTAGAAAACATTGTGTAAAATGAAGAAATTGCTTGTTACAAGCAATTTCTTCATTTTCCACGATGTTTTCAACGCTTTATTTCTGTAAGGGCGTCATGATGTAGGGTAATTGGTTAAGGAATACATATTTTAACACCAAAAAAAGTTACAAAATGCTCTGCTAGATCTATAAGATTTTGGCCTGGGTATATGCATGTTAAATCAAGATGTTTTAGCGATTTACGGATCGCTGAACACGTCAAATGACCTCCGACAAGGCAGTTCAACTTAGATATCAAAAGGCGTTTGTTTGTTTGATTGATTGAATGGGGGTTAACGCCACTTTTAACTGTATTTCAGTTATATCGCGGCGGCTGGAGCACCCTACAATTGATTCATTGTTTTTTTCTCACACTAGTACTACAGCTACATCCTTTCCTAGCCTCCAGCTGCTATCCCACTTAGGTTTACGATCATCCACCCATTGGTGAGAGATAAATGTCGGAAAGAATATGTGCCGCCGCCTGGGATCGAACCCATGACATTACATGATTAAAGATTAGGAGGCTGACGCGCTACCGTTTGCGCTATGACGGCTGTTGCCGTTTGTTTGGACAATTCATGATCAGAAACATAAAATAAAAAGAAAATGGTTGGCTGGGACCTAAAAGTTGTAACTATAGCTTAAATTATCTATTGTTGCAACGCTTAAGTCGCCTTACGAATAAAAGTGCTTGACAAAATTGTAGGAGGTTACCATGCCCTTCCCTTCTAAATGGATTATTTGATTGGTCAATCGATTATTTATTGATTGTAGCGATCCGTCAGTTGCAGTTTTAACCCATTACCAGACGGCAAATTTTAGACTGGTCCAACAACATGTTAAAGGCTATACTTTATACTTTATTGTAGCGATTCATCAGTGGCAGTTTAAACCCATTATCAGGCGGCAAATTTTAGACTGGTCCAAATTGAAAGGAGATGCAGACAACAATTTAAAGGCTATACTTTTATTGATTTTTCCAACTTTCAGAGTATAAAACATTGTGTAAAATGAAGAAATTGCGTGTTACAAGCAATTTCTTCATTTTCCACAATGTTTTCCCTATTGTTTTGCTTGAAGGGCGTCAAAAAGGTCACTGTGTGGTAATGGGTTTAAGCCGAAAGATTGAAACACCGATAGAGGTCAGTTTTTAAGTACAGAATATTCCATATTGTTTTATTCGTTTTTGTTTGTAAATAGGGGGCATATTATCGTCTGTGATGTATACTTACTGAGACAAAACATCCGCTATCTCTGATACTAGGTATTGTCCGTCCAAAAGTAAATGATCTCGTATTTTACATCTACAAGGTTTTCCTCCGTAAACTAGACAGACAAGTAAATACATGTAAAACTATCTTTTTCAAAAATCTATTCCTATATAGACATAGATGATTCAAATTTCATCTACGATAGCCCATTTCTATACGGGCAGAGGAAACTTAAATTAGTCTTTCAAAACAAAGAAAAAAATACAAATTGCCCAAACATACAGCAAATCGACCTTTTTTTTAAATTAAGTAACGCAGTAGGTTTCCTTTCAGTCAGCGTCTAACGAAAACGCGCTGGCAATTACACGTCAAAATGCGTAGTTATATTTACGAATGCACACAATATTGTTTATCAAAAGTACGCTGAAAGCTCGTTTCCAAATTCCCTATGTCACACATTTATTTAAAATATTATTTGTGTAATTTTTTCAATGAGTTTGTATCATCTTCTTTAACTCTATATTTACACGTGGTAGTATGATTTGTTACTCTTAAAATTTAGAATGTGTAAAACTATTTTATTTAATAATGAATTAGAGGAATGCTATGGTAAGATAGCAAATTCAGAGAAAACAGTATGACTTGAATAACTCTTCGTTTTCCAAGAAAAGTCGAGCACAAAAATAGTCTAATCCATTCCTACATAATGAGGTTATTGGAGGTCCCTCAAGAAAAACGACTGGGAAAATATTGTGTAAAATGAAGAAATTGTTTGAACCAAGCAATTTCTTCATTTTCCCCAATGTTTTTACCAAACAATGTGAAAAAATCTAAAACTTCTTAAACTTTAAATTGTCGTTGGCTATTCCTTTGAATTTGGACCTCTCTGAAATTTTGCCGTCTGGTAATGGGTTAATGTCAACTCGAATCATTTTTATTAAAGGGCCAGTATCAAGCAGAACAAGATTACAGGGAATTATAGGGAAACGGGTTCGTTCAAATCTTTCAACGAACCAATCTGAAATCCCCCGAGTTGTTTAATGCAGTGTTTTTAGACCCTTGGGATTGACAGACATACATACATGCAGGCGAATGAAAGATGGACATAATGCCAAGAAAAAAATCCACTAGCCTTTGGTAAGTGGATCTATAAAGGAAAACAATCTTAACCATATTTATATCTCTTCCAAAAATGTTTTCACAATAAAATAGAATTAAAATCCCTGCTCCATATCACCACTTATCTGTTATTTTACCCTACTGAGATGCATATATAAATTCAACTTTTTATACATTTTGATATAGAATGAAAATAAATCTCAAATTAACGACATTGATAGTCGAAACAGCTGTCACAAAGATCAATTAACCCATTCCCGAACATTGACAACTTTTGACGCCACAAACAAAAACAAAGGGGAAAACTTTGTGTAAAAGAAGAAATTGCTTGTAACAAGCAATTTCCTCATTTTACACAATGCTATTTAACCAAAAAGTTGATAAAACCTAAAATTTCAAAATCTTAAAACTATTGTCTACAACTCCTTTCTTTCTGTGTACAAACACAGACCGGAACTACCGAGAGTTCAAGGGAAGTAACTGGGGAAGCGAAGTAACTCAATATATATGTAGGGACCCATTTTCAAATTTTCATCTAGCTAAGATCTTCGAAATATGCTCCGTCTACCTCCACTTACATTTTACGCCGATCTACCCATATCCGGAATGTCGCCCGCTACGCCTGTTTAGGTATAATTTGCCGACACTGGTATAGATCGCTGTGCCTATACCACATTGGTATTCAACAGTTGACAGGTCAGGATATATGGGTATGATCTAAATTGATTGAATGGTGTTTTACGGCGTATTTACACCTGTGGTCATTTAGCAAAAGAAATTCAAGGATTGTATAGGTGTAAAGGAAGGCTATTCTTATACCCCGTTTCACCACAAGGGGCCTCACACACAGGCTAGTTATTTTCATTTCAAAGTTTATTTACATCGAGATAAAAAGGGATGATCTAATACATCGTGCCAAGATTCTTTTAGATATTCTTGTAGCGAATTTATGGTCCCAGTCTACAGAAGAGGGTGAAATATTCGAAGTGGCCATGAGTAGTAATGTACGTGACCCTGCGTACTCGCATTTAGTACGCAGGGTCACGTACACGGGACTTTTGCGTTTTCGGGACTCTACGTACTAAATGCGTGTCCGTAGAAGTAGTCTGAGTCCCCACAAACAAAAATCCATATGTCTAGACCGGGGCATTCATGTGGACTTGGTCTTTTCATGAGTAGTATGGACTTAATCTTTTTCCATGAGAAGTGTGGACTTAGTCTTTTTGTGTGGACGTTTTGATGTAAATTTGTGTTTTCTCCAAGTATGAAATCGGGGTATTATAGCCTGTCTTTATCATGGAAACAATTCTTTTTACCTTTACCATGAACACTCAAGGAAGGTTGGGAAAAAAAATAAAAACAAAAACACCAATGTTTCATTTTCTATATTTTATTGAACTATGAACTGGAAACTGAGATCAAAAACATGAACATATTTACAATAAGACGATATTTACATAACACAATGTTTATAGAATTCTGTAAAATGTCTGTATGAACCACGATGCAACAATACAATCATTCTTGCTGAGATTCTGTGTACCAAATGTCTTTCTGAGAAGTTTCTGTAACTTAAATCCTCTTGATGTTCCATCCAGGGCAAAGATGCAGTATTGTCCACAAACTCTTCCATGTCTACTCTGAATCATCTGTTTGTTGTAAGTCCAAGAACATGAATTATTTCGGATAAAATGTAATATTTCCTTTTCAAGTGGCGGGAGTCCATAAGAGTCAAAGTAGATTGCTTTCCATCTGGATAAAATATGACTGCTACCCAATGTTCTCCTGGTTTATTTGATTCTGCTGTATTGATGATGTATGCCTTTACATGTGAAGGCTTTTGTTTTGGTAGCAAGTCTTTAACAAATACTCTTGCTTGAAGTCTTTTTATCCATATTCCGTGATCCATCACATGTTTTATTTCGCCAGTGTACATTGTTAGTTCCAAGACTCTTTCACTTTCTCACACCAACGGTTTAACCAACTATCAGTGAATCTAAACAGAATGTTCTTTTTACTTTTTTATACTTTGCCATAACCGATAGGCTTCTACGGATTCCTGCTCGTTGAGTTTTAATTCTTCAAGTTGTGGATACCATGATCTTGTATGAGTTTACGTTTATCATTGCTCGTTCAATAAACAAGTCTGTATGTTCTTCTCTATTCATGAATAAGCAGACAGGATGCTCTATCTGACTAGGATGATATATCTAACATCCATTGCAGCTATTATGGACTTCTTCAATGATAAGTTCCTGCAGCTGATTCACCATACACTTCTGTAAACTGTTGTGAATGTCATTTTTGCGTACTGTTTCATGCTTTGATGAATATTTCACTTTTTCTGCTTCTTCCCTCAGTTTAATCGCATACTGGTAACCAACCATGATTTTAACAATCCGTGATAACTTCTCTGAGACTGTTGATTTCGATTTGATTATCGAATTCGGCAAACACAATAACGTTGATGACTCTTGTAAGGTTGGTTGCAAACTGGCTATTTGCAACGACTGGTGGCAATTCAACATTCCTCACGTGGAAACTTACTGATTCAAACTGGATCTTTACTCTTGGTGCACCTGTATGCCCCGTTATTCAGAATTCTGGTCGTGCTTTGTTTAATCTAAGTCGGATTTCTACTCCATTAGGAAGATATTTTTCCTGGAGAAAGACATCTAGATGAAGACGTCGAAATAATTGCAGAGTCTTGCTTTCTGAAATAACAGCTTTTCGTGTTTTTAACCCATCATTTTCTCCAGTGATTTGAAGATCATTCATATGTTCTGCCGTGTCTTTAATCCAGAGTTCTCCTGCTTTCAAATGGGTATCTTTGCTCTCTGGACTATATGACAGAAGATTTTCAATGTAGGCTCTGTAGGGATAATTGTCACTTCCACTTGTTACCAATTTGTTATTCAGATACAGATCAATGTTACTGAACATGCTATGTAGGAAAATTATTGACTGGTGCAATACCGTCTGCTTGAACAATCTTGAATTTCACATACAAGTAGGACTGTGATTAGTCTGTCTAAAACTCTGTTTGTGGTGGAATCATAAACTCTATTGGTGAATCATTTGCAATTGATGAAACAGGATAAAGTTCAACCCATTGTGTTTCCTGCATGCTTGTCATGGTTGGTGGTACGGATGTTACATCCAATTCGGTTTTACTGCATTCACGTGATCCACTTTGCATCATTTTTCTGATTGAACTCAAGAATTTAATCAAAGAATTTAATCAAAAATGTCTAATGGTCTAGCTGACTTAACTCTGTGTTTTTTCGATGTGATCTTACCACGATGAGATCGTGAATGAGACTGGTGTTGTTTGAAGGATTCTTTTTTATTTATACTAGAAAGCAATCTTTTTGTCAAATGTTTCAAGAATTGTTTTCCCCGTGACTTGAGAACTTTTTTAGGGTTTTTACGATGCAACTAAATATCTTGTGCTATTCCTATTCCTTCTTTGATACCTTCATCTTTTAATGCATTCATTCCTGATTTTACCATAGGTTTTATCAATGGTGTTACTGTTCGTAAGGCCGATTTAAACAAAGATCGTAATCCAAAGCCATACTGATGTCTTACACCTTTATAAACAGGAATCATATTTTTATTTTCAAAAATTATTTTATATCACGTTTACGAAAATGCAGCTTTACTATTGTCTTGCCTATGACAAAATGAATAGGACGGCTAGAATCACCAGTTATGTTAATGTGAATAAAATCAAAATCTGATTTTGATACTGGAAAGTAGTGTGGAAATATAATTTCATGATTGATATGTTGACTTCCATTATTATTTTCAATGGAATTGGATGCTTTGAATGGAACAACTCGAAAGATATGTGCTAATGTATCACCAACAATGGAATGTTCAACAATGTCAGAATATACAAACAAATGATTATATCCTGCATCAATGTTTGGTGAATATTCAAACATTTCAAAAACACTATTGCCTTTGAAAATGGTTCTCCCCTTTAATATAGGATCTCCACCAAGTTTTTGAAATAATGAAGGATTGAATTTCATTCCTGTTTTTGTTACGTTGAAAAACTCAAACTTTGGGCGTTTTGATGAAACAGAGTATGAAATATGAATACTTGCACCTTTAGCATGAAGAGCTTTTCAAATCTCATTATCAATACATTCATTGATTACATCAAAAACATGAGTTTGTGAACTATAGGATCCTGGTGGAAATCTGAATTTAAGTGACCACTAAACTGGTTTCCCATGTGAATTAGAATCTAAGACACTGAATTCTAATGGGACACCTTTTCTCTTCTCTTTTTTTCAGATATTGTTTTTTGTAGATTTCAACATCTGCAGTGATGATATCGAATCCAGTTTCTTCTTCACTTATGTTTAAGAATTGACTTGGTGTTTTCAATTGTGTTAATCCAACTTCCCATAATTCCTTATCAATATGTACAGTTTCGGGTAACTTTACCTTGAAACAACATTGAGTGTTTGTTGAGAAATAGTTTAAAGAACTATCGCGTGGTAGAGTTATGTAAAAGGAATTCATTTTTACCATCAATAAAATCAAATGCTGATTCTTTGTTCTTTTTTGTAAATTTTAGTCCTGGGGATGGGGATTGAAGACTTTTAGGAGTGTCTTCTTTTTTTATATCAAAAAGTTTTTAAGTATAGAAATCTTTTCTTTTTTCTTCTTCTTTAGTGCTTGTGTATGGTGACATTTTTCTTAAATGAATCAATGTTTTTTTCTTAATAGTTTTCATTTTTGGACTTTTAAAAGATCTACTTAAAGGCCTTTTGATGGGAGTACTGAAACTTATTTCTGAATCACTAGATTCAATGTCAGGATAGTGTTTTTGCATCCATTGCCATCTTGATAAGTTCCCAATCACTTCTTGTGGAACATTACTTTCATGTAAAGATTTAGAGAACACTTGCCATCCTTTAGGTTCAATTCCTTTCATCTTACGCAAGGAATCCTTAATGAGATCAATGATATTTGAACCAGAGATAGGTTTTCCTTTGTATGTTACAATGCCTTGATTATCCCATGATATGTTATCATTATCTCTAAGAATATTAAACAAAAATTTTGCTTTCCTTTGCATGGTTTGTGGTACATTTTCTAGGATACGTTCATGCAACGAAACTGATTTTGAATTTGAAACTGGTTCTGGATTTTTCGATTGGTTTAATGTTGGATTCTTCACTTTTTCAAATGAATTTTGTAATTTAAATTATGTTTCACCATATTTTTTGTGCTTTTTCTGATTCAGAGAGGTCCGCTCTTTCTAATGTATTTTTCATATCTTTATGAAGATGTGCACCATTTTCAATTTGTTGATTTGTAACATAATCCATTATTCGAGCCTATTGTGGAAGCTCATGTATTTCTTTCATGAAGAAATAAGTAGAGTAGCCACGGTCCGAATCAAGGAAATCAATACTAAATATTATGTTGATGGGTCGAAGATAAACACGCCCATCTGCTGCCAATACTTTCTTGAATGAACATTTTTAGGAGGAAGATGCGAAACAAGATATTTGATTTGTTGACATAGTATTTTGGTCCCATTTAAATAGGGAAGCAAATGCGCAAAACGGGGGGAGAGCCGGGAGTTTGAAATGGGATAGATCACGTATATGACTGTTGGGGCTTAGGCTCCCAGAGTAGTTTAGAAGAAATAAATATTGTATGATGTAAACAGAAGTTTGGAGTTATTGTTAATTTATCCACTATACGATCACTGAGAAGAAACATGGTAGAACCAGGAGAAAAGGCCGAGATTATAGTACAGATTCTGTGGTAAAATAGGGATTTGACTTTTTTCTTCTCTCCATTGTTTTATATCATTTAGTACTTGAAAGGTACAATAACCATTATTCTTACTGACATCTTCTTTTTCATAGACACTGATTTTGAAGCTAGATTTCGAAGATGTTGACGGTTTGGATACAACTTCTTCTTCTGACCATCTGTTAGGTTTGCATTCCCTTTTAAAACATTGCGACAACATTCTGATTTTAATCTTATCACTGGAGATGATAATTCTTTGATAAACTTTTTTCTTAATTTTGGTGAAGATTTCATTAATGTCATCACCATATGTCCATGTTTCCTTATTAAAGGAGCCTTATTAAGCTTTGGGTGAAAGTCTGGGTGTAACACTAGGTGTATCACTAGTTGTAACACTGGGTGAAAGACTTGTCCTAGTACTTGGTGAAAGACTTTTCCTAACACTGGATGAAATCTTTTGTGGTCTTCGCATTGTAACAAATTTTTCATTTATTTTTATTGGACGTTTCTTTTTGGTGATTATTTTTTCTTTGGAGATTTCACAGATCTTTTCTTTGGAGAACTTTTTCTTTTTGGAGATTTTTCTTTAACGATTTCGCAGATTTTTTCTCTGGCGATTTTCTTTTTGAAGATTTTCTATCATCGCCAAATTTTCTTGCAGTTTTTTCACCATCCCATCTTAAAATATTCTCATTATAACACCACCAAGAAATCCACCACCGCCAGGTTTCAATATGATTTTACGTTTAATTTGTTCATCAATGTTTGGATCTGCAAGTCTTGCTACATCCTCTTTATGTTTATTCATATATGTAATAGTTTGCTTTGGTAGCTTTATCATATTTTCGATGATATTTTGTGCTGCCAAAGAAAACCATTTTAATATCCCCTTTAACCCTGCATTCAATTATGCTTTTCTTTCATACTTATTTCTTTGTCTACTTAAATTTTGTAAGGCTTGGATCACTGCTGGGGATGATCTTGGTAAAGCCATATTCACTCAATGACATAAAACATGAAACTGGACTTGGATGGTGACAAGTTCACCAAATTATACAGGTGAATAAATAATCGGTCCTTGATCTTCATTCTTTGTATACCATCGATGGAAAATATCAGTTCTCAATCTCAGCCCTTTGTCTGTGTGAGAATTATAATCAATGATCAAATAACCATGATGCATTGATGTTGCATCATTGTAGGCAGGAATCAAATGTTGGGCCTGCATTTGATTTGCTAAAGTTTTTATCTGGTTATTATCGTGTTCATTGCGGAAAAGTATCATGTATCTGGAATTCAAACTTATGGTTCTACTTGACTTACACGGTGAAAACATGTTTTGTGTCATATAAATTACACTTGCATTTCGTTGATGACCTTTTCTTGTGAACCATAGTTGATCTTTTCTTCATCTTTGTCACCTAACATATCATCAAATACGAATAGGTGTGGCATCGATGGATCACTAACAATTTCATTTTGATCTTCTGGTATCCCATCGATGAATTAAACTTTTCTTTCATGATACTGTAGGCATTTTGCCATTCTTTATAACACCAAATGACTTTGTTTGGGGGAATGTCAAACACGTCTTCACGATAATCAATCAGTTTATGCACGAATTCTGTTTTACCACATCCACTTTGGCTAGAGATGTAAATATTACATGGATGGCGAAATAAGAGGGATAATATATCCACATCCATATCTTTATTGTTCAAAGGGTAAGAATAAAATGACAAAGATGCATTCATGTTTATAACTTTTATTCAAACATATTTCAAATAAAATATTTACATTATTCAAAAATCAAAAAAAGTTTTTTTTTTTTTTTTTATTTTTTCAAAAAAACTCTTTTGAAAAACTTTTTTCAAAAAATTTCAAAAAAAAAAGTTTTCAAAAAAGTTTTTTTAAAAAAATATTTTTTTTTAAAAAAAAACGTCTTTATTTTTTACATTTAACATTTTTTACATTCAAATTTTTACATTAACCTTTTACAATGTCATTTAAAATTCATAGAAAAGATTAAACTTTTATTCCTGATGGTCATATCCACCTCTACGTTGATTAAGCCATGACCAATATGATTCAAATTGAGATTTTGAAAGTAAGATGATTGTCTTTCCGACTTCACGATTACCGAGTTCATATGGAAAGAAAAATGTACATTCTTCTCCAACCACTTTTTGATAAGTTAATTCAAGAGGAAATACTAATATTGATAAAGTAGTAGCACTAACTATTTTTCTTGATACATCTCTGTCGAAGACAATGAAACCGTTTACAGCATCTACTTCTTCGGTAGAAAACGTGATAGTTGAATAATGTGTTGTTCGAATTTTTTTGTATACTACATAAAAATAAACTGTTTGCACTTTCTTTTAAGTCTCTCAGTGAAACTCTCACATGTTCTCCCATTTATCATCTTCGTGTGAAATGTTCACTGATATGTATACCTATCCCAAAAGTAGAATTGATGATGTAAAGCACTTATCATTGCTTGAATTTCTCGTTCATAAAACTGTGTATCATCAATCATTTCCTGAATAAAACTTCTCATTCTATTCTATGTCATTCTAGACATTCCCCTTAGGCAAATATCTACTCCTCCACACTTTGTTAATGCATCCGCAATCGTAATTGCACCAAGTAGTGGTTCTATACCACCATACTCAATGAAAACTTGTCCGAAATGACCACATCCTCATCTGAGAATATCAACATCTGATCGACAGTATGAATCTATCTCTTTTTGAAAATTGAATGTTTCCTTGTTCTTTCATTATACCACTCCATGAACTCTTGTATAAGTTCTGAAGACATTGAGTCACTCATGTGGGACCATTGTATTCCCAGAATTGATCAGTGTTTGCAAGATGGGGAAAGAAACCCTTTTTCATTTCTTCAAGACCAAATGTTTCAGGGAACTTTCCAAGTCTAGAATTCATGAAGTTATAAGATTCAATCAAACGGACTCCGTTCAACTCAAGTTTCATGATGTTATTACCATTCAAGATGAGAGAAGCGGGGTGATTTCCAATTCTTATAATTTCATTCAAAATGAAATGGGCATCGTAACCTTTTGCATTGTGAGCAATAGCAGTTATCCCCTTATGCCTTTTTGACAAAAGCCAGTTACAAAAATCATTGAGTGTACTATCACCTTGAAATATAACCTCCCTTCCTTCAGCAAACTCACTGCATGTTGAACAATAATAGTCAAGTGACTTATTTATACATGTGTTACATGCTCTTTGTGCAATACAATAATTTGGAATATGAACTCCCGTATCTTGTTTGCATTCAAAATCATAGAAAATGAACAAAGGTTTAATTTTTTCTTCATCTTCACTTTGTTAATCTTTTCTTCATTTTGCTTCTTTTGCATTTTTTGTTTTTTATCTTCATTGTTACATTTCTGAATCTTACTTTTGTAAGGCTGAATATAACAACGATGGTCAAAATGTTTAATTTACTTGCAGAAACGACACCTTTTTATTCCTTTGCAAACATGGTTATTTGTTCTCACGTTATATTGTTGTCTACATCTACTACAAATTTGGACTAGGTTACAAATTGATTTCTTTTTTCTACCTTCTACTTTTCTATAATTATCAAAGCAATCGCGACTAAAGAAATTTCTTTTGCATTTAGAACATTGAATTTCTATTTCATTTTCACAATGCGGGGATGTGAAACAAGCTGAACAAATGTACTCACAATAATGACGTTCTCTGCGGTCATATCCAGTATCACAAAATTCAAAAAAATAAACACAAGATAAAAATCCTGTTATGCTTGTAATATAGTCATAGTGTCCTTGATGGTAATACAAATGTATTACTTTACTGTCATGATTCATTACTTTATTCATTACTTGATGTAGAAATGACATCTCCACTTTCGAGTGTTGTTGGTGAACTTTGATCACATAGTTCTGCTCATACAGATAAGTCTGTATAATCTTATATTCATCTACCCCATGAAACTCGAATCATCCTTACCAAGAAATTGTCGTTGAACAGACACAACCTACTGATTTGCCTGATGTTATTTACTTGGGTATTCAACACAAAAGAATAATTATCAGGGATGGTGATATATTAACCATAAAGATGAGAACACGAAGACATTGTCCAATTTGTGACGCCAGATTTGGTTACATTCATTTCTAATAGACAGTCACCAAACAACAAACGGCCCTTTTCAGGGCCACCACTTCCCTAGAAAGAATTCATTTTCTTTCGCACAAAAGACATCCGCCACCATGCCATCTTCTGGAGCTACAGCGATTCCGGTACAGCGCTAGGAGGGATGCTGCCAGATGGACAGCTAAGACGGTTGATGACTGGGTGTGGAATGAATTCATGGCACCGATCGGCCAGCCGAGGAAGGAGAGGGTTCACCCTAACCTCCCAGGAATCTATAGGGAAGAAGAATACTGGGCATAAGAAAAAGACTTGTTATGTCCAACAAAACGGCCCTTTTCAAGGCCACCACTTCAGTAGAAAGAATTCATTTTCTATCGCACAAAATTGTCAAAGTCCCTTGTTCCCTCATTTTCATAACACAATGCATTCGCACATTCACAAAGAGACCAAGTCCACACTTCTCATGGAAAAAGATTAAGTCCATACTACTCATGAAAACACTAGGTCCACATGAATGCCCCGGTCTAGACATATGGATTTTTGTTTGTGGGGACTCGGACTACTTCTGCGGACTCGCATTTAGTACGTAGAGTCCCGAAAACGCAAAAATCTCGTGTACGTGACCCTGCGTACTAAATGCGAGTACGCAGGGTCACGTACATTACTACTGCCATGGTCAAAATCAGAAATATTAGGAAAAGGCAAGTTTTGAGCAGATATTTGATGGTAAAGAAAGAAAATGTTGCATTAAATGAATGCAAAACATGATTTGGGGATCATTTCCGGATGCGAAACTAAAGGGTCATGAGCTTTACACTGTTTTCCTGCATCCGGTGACGCCAGAAACAGAAAGTGGTGGGTTGCGGATTTTTGCCGGCTGCAAGCTGTTAAAATGACTGGTATGAGTTTAATGAAAAATTGTGAAAAAAGTAGATGGTAACCATATACTTTTTGTCGTATCTGCTGACTTTCTACCTTACAGAAAGCACGCCTTTAATTGGCTATCATTTCCCTTGTGGCTACTACTAGGATTTTAATTTTGCGTAAAAGGTCTCATTTTTCAGTGAATTTGACGGCCATGTCAAATATCTGTGATTGGTAAATTTAACACTGCTTTCATAGTTGCATTTAAATTATAGCATTTTCTTTCAAGCTTTACTCTTCATTTATGCTAGAAAATTGTTTCTTTCATTGCAGATTATTGTTTGAGGGACTTAATTTTGGTAGAAAAGTGACTGGCGTGTTGCCAACAGGAATTTTGACTATTTTACTACAGTCTGGGTCCTATAAGCCGGTTCGTTATCATGGAGTTATTGATGCCGCGGACACCAGTGCGCGGTCAGCGTAATCAACAAGTTGGGTAAGAACAATTTCTCTGTAGAACTACTTTTCAAGACTCGAATGTGATAATCTGGACCTTTCGTATAAAAGAATGTCGCATACAACATACGATTTGATGTTTTACAGCAGCATTCTCTTTAACCTTTTGCAAATCATCGGGACTTTCTGTTGGCGGAAACCCGAGCTGTGTTCGAATCTTACAATACATAAATTAACATTTGAAAAAACAAAAATGAATAAAAACAAATACCGACACTGTGCAGCTGATCAATCGCTGGCCCCGCCCATTTACTCAGTTGGCTACACCCATCAACTCCAACAGGAAGTCCCGATTCGATTTTCAAATGCGTAAATAGACAAAACTTTTGGCCAGTAGCATGCAAAAAAATGAGAATAATTGGTTGGCGACCTAAACGTCATAAGTATAGCTTGAATAAGCTGTAGTTACGACGTTTAAATCGTAAATCCATTCCAAAACGGCGGCCACTGTCGGAGTTCAAAGCCCAATTCCGGGCTAAATCACTTATTTGATTGGTCGGTTGATTCCTGAATTGACAGCCGCGATTGGTCAATAATATCGGGAATAGACAATATCTTTCAGTTGAAATGAACCTTGGCCTTTTTTTCTCCAAAACCAAGAGGGTCGTGTTGATCCGTTTCCATTCATAAAAGTGAACGAATTGCACTTCTCTGATTAAATATCAAAATTAATTTATCAAAGATCTCAAAGCAGTCTTCGAAGCAAAATCTTTCACAAAAACTCACTTGCCTTCTTTGCCTAATTCTGAAACATATGAATAACTGATGGATATGACACTTAAACATCGAATGAAGATTTTCATATCCGATGACCCTTATACATAATTGACCAATCGCTGACCCACAATTTCCTTGGCCACGCCCACAGAATCCGACGGGAAGTCCCGGCTCTATTTTTACAGGCTTTGTATCGCAAAATTTATGGCCGGTAGCTTATATAAATCAAAGGACTGAAATTCCCGAGAGCGGTTTTGCTGGTTTATCAGTAACCGCGCTAAATAATGCGAGCATGTTTCATCAATATGAGTGAGTAAATCGTACACTTAAGTAGGAGGAGCAGCTGGAGGCTCGATAAGGATAAAAGGTAAAGAAATCAAAGCTAACATTCAATTCTTTTTTGTTGAGCGTATTATTATCACAATTGAAGTACTACATGTCCGTTTCAAAGATTTAGTCGAATTCTAGAGATAAAAGGTGTTTTATTCGATGGGGTTAATAGGCGCTTGAATCGCGTCCATAGCAGGGTTGTAACTTGTTACATATACCGTGTATACGGGGTGTAAATATGACCAGCCCTACCAGGTCAAACCACCAGCAGAGAGTTTACATGTATTCGCTAACTCCACTAACCACTGGCCTAGATTCTATCTTGAAACGCGAGGAAATTTTTTCTCTCATTTTGACAATTCATTAGAAAATTTACCATGGATATATTAAGTCAACGTTTTAAACCATTTTCCTGGATATTCATGAATAAAAGGAGGCTGTTGGCATTCGGCAAGTAAGTTATTTTCTTCATGATGAAACAAGATGGAGGCGATCAAATAGATTTTCACTTAAAGTTTATGAGCATGCGTGGAAATGAGCGGAAATGGGTTAGAACTTGTTTCCGGTTGATCGATATGAAATACCGGTTTTTTCCTAAAAACCGCTAAAAAAGTAGAATAGTTGGTTGGCGACCTAAACGTCGTAACTACAGCTTGAATAAGACTAACGAAAACGACAAACGAACATATCAGCCAATGTTGGAGTTGAAAGCTCAGGTTCGGGATGAATATATGGTTTGATTGTTACGTTGATTCTTTGACTGACAGCCGCAATATAAATCCTCACACAAGAAAGGACCTGCTCGGAAGTGCGAGCCCTGATCAAACTTCACGGAGAGTGCAGGCCTATACAATTCGACTCTTTTCGATAGATTTTATGAGAGTGGAACTGTCATTCTTACTTACTAATTATTCATTCTTTAAACACGATCTCTGGCTGACCTGTGCTGGATTCTATCTCGATTTCCTTTCTCGTTGCCGTATATTAGAACTCATAATTTTAGTAACCCGGGTTATTTCGATTATTCTTGTGTTGAATACGGTTTCAGAACATTATTCATTTAAGTTATTACCAGGCAACAAAATTCTAGACCGATCCAAATTGAAAGGAATTGCAGACGACAATTCAAAAGTTATGAAACTTTGGAATTTTTTCCAATTTTGGGGTAATTTCTTCATTTTACACAATGTTTTTAAAAGCCTATTTTCTTTGAGCGTCAAAAAGGGTCAATAAGTGGGAAATGGGTTAAGCAAATATGTAAATCAGGCAACAGTCCGTGAGATAAACGAGCAATTCACGGGTCGCTTGCCCCGATCACTAACTTCGCTGACCCAATGGGTAGATAATCGTAGACCTATGTGGGATAGCAGCTGGAGGCTAGGAAAGTATGTAATGGTAGTACTGGTGTGAGAAATACCAGGATTCCATTGTTAGGTGCTCAAGCCGCCGCGATATAACTGAAAGATTGTTGAAAGCCGCATAAACCCCCATTCAAACAAACAAACAAACTTCTCTGACCCCGCCCACTGACTTCCCTGTCCACGTCTTCTGACTGAGCTGTACTAACGACGTTTAAGTCGCCAAATCAGCTAAAATGCTTTAGAAATGTCGGTCAGTATCTGATCTCAAAGTTTACGTCCGGTCTAAATGATCTATTTGATTGGTCTATTGGTTCTTTGATTGACATCCGTGATTGGTCAATGGTAACTTTTATATACAGAGTCGACCCATTTAGGGTTAGAGATCCGTTTTTCCCTTTTAGCTTTGTTTATCAGTCCTGCACGTTACACCTTCCCATTATCACATAAACATTTTGTTTCGAGGCTTTTCGAAGAAAAAAAAATATGAAAATATTCAATATGAATTTTCACGCACATGCTTTTCCCCCATTCTTATATGGTTCTCATTATTATCTCATTTTTGATTTCGAAATGTCTTCCGTGAACTATTATAGTCTGACCAGCCTAAAATTTTGTCGTCCCCTAGTGTGTGCCGTGACAAGGTTTTCATTTCCATTTCTCAATTAAAACAACAAAAAAATCCCCACATCTTTAATGACTCATTTCCAATAAAAAGAGAAAGATTCTAAGACATATTATATCTCTAAAGTATCTCTAAAGTATGGTGTACCGTTAGGGTAAAAAGTCCTTTTTAAGTCGCCTTAGCACATAGAACGCGTGCACGCTCAAATAATACTGGTAAAGCCCTTTAATTTAAGCGTGCGCGCTTACATTTTGAAAGTGCACGCGTTATTTAATCATATCTCTAAAGTATGGTGTACCGTTAGGGTAAAAAGTCCTTTTTAAGTCGCCTTAGCACATAGAATGCGTGCGTGCTTACATTTTGAAAGTGCACGCGTTATTTAACGCGTGCACTTTCAAAATATGAGCGTGCACGCGTAAAAAGTAAACACCTTCTTATTGTACGCGCACTTGTAATTAAGGCGTACGCGCTTATTCTATATCATAGAAAGCTCAGTAATTATGCGCGCACGCCTAAATGTTATGAGTGCACCTGTATTATTTACGCGTGCACTCGTTTATTTTTGCATGTACTACCTAAATTGGACTTTTGACCCATTTCATGCGCTATACTAAAGGCCAATCCAATGACTCGGATAATAATCAGTGTCTCGGTACCCACTTGCTAGTCTTGATTCTGGGCGTGGAAAACTTTTATCGTACACTACAACCCCAGTCTCATTTAGCCACGCCCCCATCCAACTAAAAGATCCACTACTAACTATATTATGATTACACTGTGTCAAGAAGTAAAGGTCTCGCCCGCTGTCTTCGAAAGGCGAAAAACGGACATTGTTTCCTTTGATATTTTCTTTGCACCAGGGTATGTCATCGGTGACCACAAACAACAAAAACGGTTCATTTAACAAAATCTTGTTGAAATATCTCACGGCTTTATTGATAAATTCCAGGCCTGCCATGACATACCCCTTCGCCTGTCTGTGTGGCGCTGCAAAATCTCCACGGCGGATGTGTAGACATACTTTTGTGGTGGTTCCAAATTTATTTAAATATTCGAGTACGTCTTTCTGTATGTGGTCTTTAAATACAAAAGATGACCTCACGAGTTGCGTGTGATTTTCAAAGTATCTGTAACTTTGAGTGAACCCTCTAAGTTTCCAGTTATAGTTTGGATCTATTTTCGATATGAAACTGTTGTTGAAAATGGCCCATCCTTTAGCTAGTTTTATCCCCCTAAATGCATCGGTATCTTGTTCCAGTTTTACAACGTTTTTTACTTCTAGTATATCGTCGATAAATTGTAAATGTTTTGTTGTCCGAACAGCGGTGTAACATGTGATCTCTGACGTAGCAATTAAGACTGCAAACTAAGAAAATAAAATCTTACTTGTCCAAGGGCCAAATGACATTTATCAATATGGCTACCTAAGTGGGATAGCAGCTGGATGCTAGGGAAGGATGTAGTGGTGTTACTGGTGTGAGGAATACTAGGAATCAATTGTTAGATGCTCAAGCCACCGCCATATTACTGAAATACTGTAAAACGTGGCGTTAAACCCCAATCAATCAATAAACAAGGCTATTTCTGGAAGCAGAAGGTGAAGGTTTATAAGGAAAAGGTCAGATAATAATATAAAGTGTACGCAGAGAACTTAATCATTGTGTGACTAACGTCCTAAACAGGTCAAGTTTAATTATTTTGGAACGATGTCAATACTTGACGATGTATTTTCTACGAAATGAAACATCCGTGTACAATTGAATTTTTAATTTCGTCTATCAAAAACGGACTTTCGGAAAAAATTATTCATAACACCACGAACAAAATTTTGAGCACGCAGCTATCTTGTATGCTTCCGCACAAAATAGTTCCATACAAAAAGGTATCAAAATGTTTAAATCTTAAATGTCTTAAATGAAAGGGGTTTTGATAACTATCCGAAAAGAAGGCAATGCTGGGAGGTTTCTCATGATCTGCGAGTAATAAGTACGTATATGGTCATTTCGTACCATCACTGTATCGTACGATGATTTGTACAGTTATTTCACCCTGTAGATTTGATCATTTCGTACCTTGCATTGTCCATTTCGCATCATAAGTTGGTTATTTCGTATAATGTTATTTTTGTGTTATAAGAATTTTCTTTTAGAAATCTTAGAAAATTATTACGTAATAATTAATTTTAGATTTCAATATTTGAAAATTAATTCCCATTCCCGGTAAATAAATCAATAGGAAACATTGTTTTAATAGAATTTAATGTTTTGAGATATAAAAACAAAGGAGTTTGTTTTGATAAACTATTTACATAACATCATCCATTCAAATTACGGTTTTGTTGTTGTTTGCTAAGACTAATTTTTATTTTATTTTATTTTTTTTTGATAGACTTAATGAATCTAATGATAAAGAGTAATTATAAATTTCGTCTATAATTAATGCTTAAACGGATTGTTTGTTTGATTTCAACATGATATGAAATAACCACACTTTTGTACGAAATAACCAACACACAGTACGAAATTATCATTTCATTTCATTTATTGGCATATCGACATTACAATATGTCTTTGGCCATTTACAAATACTACAAAGAAAATATGGCAAAGACAAAGACAAACATAGATATAGATATGAAATATAAAAATACATTTATAACAAATCACTCTCAGGAGTGCTTAAATTTATGAACATTAAAAAAGGAAGAGAAAAAATCAATAATGGTACGAAATAATTAATAATCCTATGGTACTACATGTTTGGAGAGAAACGGTTATGGTACGAAATGCACGTAATTCTAGGTATAGTCATATAGATAGACCAGGTTCTATATAACCTAAAAGTGCGTGCAATTTAATTTTGTTTGTTTGTTTGTTTTTTTTTTTTGTTTTGTTTTTTTTTTCGTGATCACAGTAAAAGTCGGTTTAAATAAGGAGTAAACGTCATATTTTGGAACAGGTCAAAGGATCCTGAATCGTACCGAACATTTTTGAATTGCTTTGTGTGTATGGGCGTGTTTGTACAAACAACTTGTTTAATTTTAACATATAATCTAAAATCTATAAAATAAAATCAAGGCGTTTTGAAATCCATTGATTTGATGGACACCGACGTCCAATTATCTTATGAAGCAACTGACCCCATCATAAATTCAAAATAAAGGCCAGAAAGACATGATTTGAAAGTAATAATATCGATCCTTCACTGTGGAATTACCTTTGGTACACGACATTCTGATTTTACTCCATTTTTCACCGGACAAATAAGACATGATTTTCAACTTGTCCAGATTTAAAAAGAACCAAACATTATCTTCATTAACCACAATATTTTCTACCCTTCAGTATTAAATCGTTGTAATTTCCAGTTCATAATTAGATATTTTTAGGTCTATTTTGTAACATTTCAAGATTTGCCCTGGTATTTACGTGTTCAAAGACGAATGACCTTAAAAATGTACTTGTTTTGAAGCTGAAAAGCACAAAGCGTACAAGTCGAACATGGGAATTCCATACGCCTGCTGTAACTATTTCGAGATGGTGCGTGGGTAATTTGAGCAGGTTTGTTTACCATTACTTTGACAAGATATCATGTGAATAGAATTTCTTAAATACATTTGAAATTTCATATTAAACATAAATCAAATTGCCAAGGCTATGCAAGTCAGACAAAATTATAGGTTTTTAAGATGTTGTTCTATACAATATACGGGCAATCAGAATCAGATTTAAAACACGGTTTCTACGCATAAATCCTTTTTTAAATTAGTTTTGTATCTCAATCCAAAATTTATAATTACAAAACAAGAATGTAATCGAGAAAGACTTTAACAGCTGATTTTAATAGAATATTATTGTATACCTTTTGTTAGAAAATGTACCCCTTAATTTCGATGAGCCAGAGTAAGGTTTGGACCAACCGGGGGTATTTTTTGTAGACCATCTTTCTATGAAAGCTTGTAGTATATCAACCCTTTCCTGTACAATAACTGGTTTTTACGTCCTTGTGATTTTATACTTGAGAAAACATTGTGGGAAAAGAAGAAATTGCTTGTAACAAGCACAATATTTTCTACCCTATTGAATGGTTATTTTATCATTCAATCCTTTTTAAAGTGTTGTCTGCAAAACCTTTGAATTAGGACAGGTCTAAAATTTTGCAAAACACTAAAGGGTTAAACATTTTAAGGCATGTAAGCGCTCGAGCAAGCTGCGCTATTTGTAAGCTATATTAAGTAACTAACCCATTTAAATTTCAATGACGTATTTAAGTTTTATGAAAGACATTAGTTATGTTGCATATTAAAATATGTACTCCAAGGTCAGAGAAGCCCATTCCTGGAATTATTTGTTCTATTCAATTCATTTATAGTTGATATAGAATAAAATACGTTACCCATAAAACCAAGAAAAAGAATATGTATCGAAAAAAATATATTGATCCCTATCCTTAGGGGAAATGTTTGAACTTTTTTTCATGGCCTGTGTAATAAGAAAGATTTCAAGCTTTGTAAAAAACGTTACTTTAACCCATTCCCACACAATGTCTCCTTTTTCAAGCAAAAAGCTTTGGAAAACATTGTGGAAAATGGAGAAATTACTTGTATCAAGCAATTTCTTCATTATCCATTTTGTTTTCTATCCAAAAAGACGAGGAAATTAGAAATTCCATCAACCTTAAATTGTCGTCTGCAGCTTCTTTCAATTTCGACCAGTCTAAAGTTTTGCTGTGTTGGAATGGGTTAAAGAAAGTAGCCCTCCAAACACCACCAATGACTAATGCATTTTGTAATAAAAACATTTAGAAATTCATCAACATGTCAAAATTTAACTTTTATTTCAGTAGTTAAGCCCCATTGAAAGCATTGCTCAGTCGTTCTAAGCATCCATGTGGTTTAAATTAAACTTTTATTTAACCAATACAATAAGTTCTCTGCGTCCACCGAAGTTATGCGTGTATTGCTAAAATTTGTGAGTTCTATATTTATTTTACAAGACAATATGACTATGCTTGTAACCCATCAGAAAAATAAGGACCACTTCCCTTCCGCGACAAGTATCGACCCTGATCAGCCTTCGCTGTAGACACAGACTGTCTAGAGCAGTTACTTTTTCACTTTCGGCAAATTTTCCAAATACAAAATGATTATTCTTTCTGAAAATATTCATGTATGAATTATCTGATTAGTGCCATTAGACCAGGGTTTCCGATTAGCGGAAGTTCAGGGCTTTATGAGTCATATGAATGAACCTGTGCATAACATTTCGAATTGACAAATCGTGGTTGCCATTCAAATAACCAGTCGACCAATAAAATCATTTATTGAGACCAGGAATGAGTTTGGATCTCCAACAATTGTCGTCATATTTGTTGGTTTGGTGACTTGAACGTGGTAACTACAGCTTATTCACGACGTTTGAGTGGCCAACCAACTGTACTACTTTTATGCTACATTTTTTATTACATGCTACTGGCCATATTTTTTAAAAAAAAAAAACACGCCTTCAAAAATCAATGTGGAACTTCCTGTAGGATTCAATGGTCGGGGCTAACGAAGCAAGTGGGCGGTGCCAGTGATTGTTCAATTATTACTCATGTGAATCCGCACAATCTGATCAGAGTCGTCACTTTTTTGTAAAGATAGATACTGACTCAAAGCTTTTTTCATGCGATCAGCATTACGATCAAGCGATGGCTTTTGGACTCAGATCAGATTGCGGTTAAGAATCGATTGATACTTTTTTTCTAATTGACCTAGCCATCTCTACCGAACGTCTCCGTAAAAGATCGCCAGATTTTTGTTTTATACCTTAAACAGCTGATTTCCCGTCCGACCTGGGTAGTTGATCGTCATTAAATGATTTCTTCTAAAGTCATCTTTGCAAGACTTCTGCGGGTTTCTTTTCGTAAGAATTTCTTCATTGTCTGTTTTAAAATGTCCTTTAACCGTACCACTATTTCTGGTAACCAAATCAATTTCTGCGGATTTTTGTGAAACAAGGTACACGCCTTTCTGAGTATTCGTCCTAGATGTTCTTCGATAATGATCTTTTTGATATGCTGATCGTCGGTATAATGAGGCAATGAAGATATTTAGTCCAAGTATCGTCGTTATAACCGGTAACATGAAAAAGAAACGAAGTTTTTTGTTGGTTCCCATCAAACGCTGAAAACATAAAAGGGTGTAATAATAGGATTAATTTACTCAACTGGCAATTCATGAATATAAAAGGTTAACCTATTCCCACACAAAGACGCCTTTGGACGCCCCTCAAGAAAATCAATGGGGACAGCATTGTGTAAAATGAAGAAAATGCTTGTAACAAGCAATTTCTTCATTTTACACCATGATTTCTACCCAAGGAGTTGAAAATATCAAAATTCCATCTGGTAATGGGTTAGATATTTTTTACATCTATTTGGAAATATAATGAAATGTGAGGGAATTTCTTTATAGTGGAAAAGAATACGCACTGATTTATCCCAATACCAGACGGCAAAATTTTAGACAGGTCCAAATTCAAAAGAGTTGCAGATGACAATTTTAAGTTGATGAAATTCTAGATTTTTTTAACTTTCTCGGTAGAAAACATTGCTTGTTACAAGCATTTTCTTCATTTTCCACGATGTTTTTCATCACTTTACTTCTTTAAGGGCGTCATAATGTGGGGTAATTGGTTAAGGAATACAAATTTTAACACCAAAAAAAGTTACAAAATGCTCTATAGATCTATAAGATTTTGGCCTGGGTAAATGCATGTTCAAAACAAGATGTTTAAGCAAATTACGGATCGCTGAATACGCCAAATGACCTCCGTCAAGGCAGTTTCACTTAGATATCAAAAGGCGTTTGTTTGTTTGATTGATTGATTGTTTGAATGGGGTTTAACGCCACTTTTAACAGTATTTCGGTTATATCGCGGTGGCTTGAGCACTCTACAATGGATTCATTGTTTTTCTCACACCAGTACTACCACTACATCCTTTCTTAGCCTCCAGCTGCTATCCCACTTAGGTTTACGATTATCCACCCATTGGTTAGAGATAAATGTCGGAAAGAATATGTGCCGCCGCCTGGGATCGAACCCATGACATCCCATGATTGAAGATTAGGAGTCTGAAGCGCTACCGTTTGCGCTATAACGGCTGTTGGCGTTTTGTTATGATCGGGAAAATAAAATGAAAAGAAAATCGTTGATTGGGACATAAAAGTTGTAACTATAGCTTAAATTATCTATTGTTGCAGCGCTTAAGTCGCCTTACGAATAAATGTGCTTGACAAAATTGTAGGAGGTTACCATGCCCTTCCCTTCTAAGTGGATTATTTGATTGGTCAATCGATTATTTATTGATTGTAGCGATCCGTCAGTTGCAGTTTTAACCCATTACCAGACGGCAAATTTTAGACTGGCCCAAATTGAAAGGAGATGCAGATAACACTTTAAAGGCTATACTTTTATTGACTTTTTTCAACTTTCAGAGTATAAAACATTGTGGAAAATGAAGAAATTTCTTGTTACAAGCAATTTCTTCATTTTCCACAATTTTTTCCCTATTGTTTTGCTTGAGGGGCGTCAAAAAGTGTCACTGTGTGGTAAAGCCGAAAGATTGAAACACCGATAGAGGTTAGTTCTTAAGTACAGAATATTCCATATTGTTTTATTCGTTTTTGTTTGTAAATAGGGGGCATATTATCGTCTGTGATGTATACTTAATGAGACAAAACATGCGCTATATCTGATACTAAGTATTGTCCGCCCAAAAGTAAATGATTTCGTACTTTACATCTAAAAGGTTTTCTTCCGTAAAATAGTCAGACAAACAAATACATTTAAAACTTTTTTTTTCAAAAATCTATTCCTATATAGAAATAGATAATTCAAATTTCATCTACGATTTCTTTACGGGCAGAGGAATCTTACAGGAAATCGACCTTTTTTTTTAAATTTAGTAACGCAGTAGGTTTCCTTTGAGTCAGCGTCTATCGAAAGCGCGCTGGCATTTACACGTCAAAATGCGTAGTTATATTTACGAATGCACACAATATTGTTTATCAAAAGTACGCTGAAAGCTCGATTCCAAATTCCCGATGTCACACATTTATTTAAAATCTTATTTGTGTATTTGTTTCAGTGAGTTTGTATCATCTTCTTTAACTCTATATTTACACGTGGTAGTATGATATGATACCCTTAAAATCTAGAATTTGTAAAACTATTTTATTTAATAATGAATTAGAGGAATGCTATTGTAGGATAGCGAATTCAGAGAAAACAGTATGACTTGAATGACTCTTCGTTTTCCAAGTAAAGTCGAGCACAAAAATAGTCTAATCCATTCCTACATAATGAGGTTTTTGGAGGCCCCTCAAGAAAAACGATTGGGGAAACATTGTGTAAAATGAAGAAATGGCTTTAACCAAGCAATTTCTTAATTTTCCCCAATGTTTTTTACCCAAAAAGTTGAAAAAATCTAAAACTTCTTAAACTTTAAATTGTCTTTCGCTACTCCTTTGAATTTGGTCCTCTCTAAAATTTCGCCGTCTGGTAATGGGTTAATGTCAACTCGAATCATTTTTATTAAAGGGCAAGTATCAAGAACAGAACGAGATTACAGCAGGCTTTGGCCAAATTGGATGCCCGCTTTTCGTACGTCAACCCTGTGCCATTTGACACCTAGTCATGGTATGATCTGCGAGATTTTAGCCTTTTACCACACACTTATGCTTTTAGATGCCACAAAGGAATAGAATAATAAGGTCTTTGTGAGAAAATGGAAAATCGCTTGTCCTGTCATATGTTTTCCTTTTCTCACAATGTTTTCTATCTTATTTCGGCACTTTTAGCCCATTTTGAAATGTTGCCTTCATGTTCTTTCTATTTGGACCAGTCTACGTTTGCCGTCTGGTAATAGTTCAATATATTCTTCTTTGAGCGTCTATATCGCTGGCCTATATCACAGTGGTATAGAGGGGAAACGGGTTCGTTCAAATCTTTCAAAATGGTGATATGTGCTAAACGAACCAATCTGAAATACTCCGAGTGGTTTAATGCAATGTTTTTAGACCCTTGGGATTGACAGACATACATACATGCAGGCGAGTCAAAGATGGACATAATGCCAAGAAAAAAATCCACTAGCCTTTGGTAAGTGGATCTATAAAGGAAAACAATCTTAACCATATTTATATCTCTTCCAAAAATGTTTTCACAATAAAATAGAATTAAAATCCCTGCTCCATATCACCACTTATCTGTTATTTTACCCTACTGAGATGCATATATAAATTGAACTTTTTATACATTTTGATATAGAATGAAAACAAATCTCAAATTAACGACATTGATAGTCGAAACATCTGTCACAAAGATCAATTAACCCATTCCCGAACATTGACAATTTTTGACGCCACCAACAAAAACAATTGGGAAAACTTTTTGTAAAAGAAGAAATTGCTTGTAACAAGCAATTTCTTCATTTTACACAATGCTTTTAAACCAAAAAGTTGATAAAACCTAAAATTTCAAATCTTAAAACTATTGTCTACAACTCCTTTCTTTCTGTGTACAAACACAGACCTGAACTACCGAGAGTTCAAGGGAAGTAACTGGGGAAGCGAAGTAACTCCATATATCGGTAGGGACCCATTTTCAAATTTTCATCTAGCTAAGATCTTCGAAATATGTTCCGTCTACCTCCACTAACATTTTACGCCGATCTACCTGTATCCAGAATGTCGTCCGCTACGCCTGTTTAGGTATAATTTGCCGACACTGGTATAGATCGCTGTGCCTATACCACATTGGTATTCAAAACTGTTCACACCTAACAGTTGACAGGTCAGGAAATATGGGTATGATCTAAATTGATTGAATGGTGTTTTACGGCGCATTTAAACCTTTGGTCATTTAGAAATTCAGAATAAGAAATTCAAGGATCGTATACAAGAGCTGTCAGAGGACAGCAACGATCGACTATTGTGAGTGCTTGATAGTTAGAACAATTAAATGCCGACATTAGGCGTAATACCTAAGTGTACAAATAGAGATAAAAATCTTTCAATTAGAATTTTAAGTGAAACAAGAATTTCTAAGTCCAAAAAAGGGTTAATTTGTTTGTTTGTTTGAATGGGGTTTTACGCCGCTTTCAACAATCTTTCAGTTATATCGCGGCGGCTGGAGCACCTAACAATGGATTCCTGGTATTTCTCACACCAGTACCGCCATCACATCCTTTCCTAGCCTCCAACTGCTATCCCACATAAGTCTACGATTATCGACTCATTGGTGGTAGACAAATAGTCAGAAAGGATGAGTGCCGCCGCCGGGAATCGAACCCGGGACCTCTAGATTGACAGTCCGACGCGCTACCAACTGCGCTATGACGGCGGCCAAAAAAAGGGTTTAAATTATACTAAAATGAATATCTAAGTAATGAATCTTTCCTACAGAAGGATATTCTGGTCATGAAGAATTGTGCAAAGTTTCAAAGCAATAGCGTTGGTAGATAAAGAGTCATTAAAGATACATGACAGTTGCACGCAAGGTTTAAGGTTTAAGTCCGAAAAGGGTTAAAACTCCACTGTAATACATGTACTTGTAATGAATCATTGCCTGTAAAATGATATGCCGGTCGCAAAAACATGTGTAAAGTTTCAAAGCAAAATCATTCTTTGGTAATCGCCTTTAACGACGCCTGTTGTCATGTTTGTTCCTCCAGGTGAAAAGGGAGGCTATTGTTTTACCTCGTTTCACCACACGGGGCCTCACAAACAGGCTAGTGATTTTTATTTCAAAGTTTATTTACATCGAGATAAAAAGGGATGATCTAATACATTGTGCTAAGATTCTTTCAGATATTCTTGTAGCGGATTTATGGTCCCAGTCTACAGAAGAGGGTAAAATATTCGAATTGGCCATTGTCAAAATCAGAAATATTAGGAAAAAGCAAGTTTTGAGCAGATTTTTGATGGTAAAGAAATAAAATGTTGCATTAAATGAATACAAAACATGATTTCGGGATCATTTCCGGATGCGAAACTAAAAGGTAATGATCTTTACACTGTTTGCCTGCATCCGGTGACGCCAGAAACAGAAAGTGGTGGGGTTGCGGATTTTTGCTGGCTGCAAGCTTTTAAATTGACTGGTATGAGTTTCATGAAAATTGTGAAAAAGTAGATGGTAACCATATACTTTTTGGTGTATCTGCAGACTTTAGAGTGTTTCTACTTTACAGAAAGCAAATATCTGTGATTTGCAAATTTCACACTGCTTTCATAGTTGCATTTAAATCATAGCATTTTCTTTCAAGCTTTACTCCTCATTTATGCTGGGAAATTGTTTCTTCCATTGCAGGTTATTGTTTGAGGGACTTAATTTTGGTAGAAAAGTGACTGATGTGTTGCCAACAGGAGTTTTGACTATTTTACTTCAGTCTGGATCCTATAAGCCGGTTCGTTTTCATGGAGTTAATGATGCTAGGGACACCAGTGCGCGGTCAGCGTAATCAACAAGTTGGGTAAGAACATTTTCTCTGTAGAACTACCTTTCAAGACTGGAATGTGATGATCTGGACCTTCCGTATAAAAGAATGTCGCAAACAACATACGATTTGATGTTTTACAGCAGCATTCTCTTTAACCTTTTGCAAATCATCGGGACTTTCTGTTGGCGGAAACCCGAGCTGTGTTCGAATCTAACTATACATAAATTTACATTTGAAAGAACAAAAATAAATAAAAACAAATACCGACACTGTGCAGCTGATCAATCGCTGGCCCCGCCCACTAACTCAGTTGGCCAAGCCCATCAACCCCAACAGGAAGTCCCGCTTCGACTTTCAAATGCGTTAATAGGGAAAACTTTGGACCTGTAACATGCAAAAAAATAAGAATAGTTGGTTGCGACCTAAACGTCATATCTACAGCTTCAAAGCCCAATTCCGGGCTAAATTAATTATTTGATTGGTCGGTTGATTCCTGAATTGACAGCCGCGATTGGTCAATAATAGCAGGAATAGACAATATCTTTCAGTTTAGATGAACCTATCCCTTTTTTTCTCTAAAACCAAGAGGGCCGTGTTAACCCGTTACCATTCATAAAAGTGAACGAATTGCACTTCTCTGATTAAATATCAAAATTAATTTATCAAAGATCTCAAAGCAGTCTTCGAAACAAAATCTTTCACAAAAGCTTGCCTTCTTTGCCTGATTCTAAAACAAATGAAAAACTGAAGGATATGACACTTAAACACCGAATTAAGATTTTCATATCCGCTGACCCACTTTTTCCTTGGCCCACAGAATCCGACAGGAAGTCCCGGTTCTATTTTTACAGGCTTTGTATCGCAAAATTTATGACCAGTAGCTTTTTATAAAAATATTAGAATGGTTGGTTGGCGACCTAAACGTCGTATCTACAGCTTGAATAAGACTAACGAAAACGACAAACGAACACATCAGCCAATGTTGGAGTTGAAAGCTCAGGTTCGGGATGAATATATGGTTTGATTGTTACGTTAATTCTTTGACTGACAGCCGCAATATAAATCCTCACACAAGAAAGGACCTCCTCGGAAGTGCGAGCCCTGAATTCAAACTTTACGGAAAGTGCAGACCTATAAGAGTCGACTCTTTTCGGTAGATTTTATGAGAGTGGAACTGTCATTCTTACTTACTAATTATTCATTCTTTAAACACGATCTCTGGTTGACCTGTGTTGAATTCTATCTCGATTTCCTTTCTCGTGGCTCATAATTTTAGTAACCCGGGTGATTTCGATTATTCTTGTGTTGAATACGGTTTCAGAACATTATACATTTTAGTTATTACCAGACGAAAAAATTTTAGACCGATCCAAATTGAAAGGAATTGCAGACGACAATTCAAAAGTTATGAAACCTTGGATTTTTTTAAAATTTTGGGGTAATTTCTTCATTTTACACAATGTTTTTCAAAGCCTATTTTCTTTGAGCGTCAAAAAGGGTCAATAAGTGGGAAATGGGTTAAGCAAATATGTAAATCGGGCAATAGTCCGTGAGATATACGAGTAATACACGGGTCGCTTGTCCGCTCACTAACTTGGCTGACCCAAAGGGTTGATAATCGTAGACCTATGTGGGATAGCAGCTGGAGGCTTGGAAAGTATGTAATGGTAGTACTGGTGTGAGAAATACTAGGATTCCATTGTTAGGTGTTACAGCCGCCGCGATATAACTTAAAGATTGTTGAAAGCGGCGTAAAACCCATTCAAACAAACAAACTTCTCTGACCCCACCCACTGACTTCCCTGTCCACGTCCACTGACTGAGCTGTACTTACGACGTTTAATTCGCCAAATCAGCTAAAATGCTTTAGAAATGTCGGTCAGTATCTGATTTCAAAGTTTACGTCCGGTCTAAATGATCTATTTGATTGGTCTATTGGTTCTTTGATTGACATCCGTGATTGGTCAATTGTAGCCTTTATATACAGAGTCGACCCATTTAGGGTTAGAGATCCGTTTTTCCCTTTTAGCTTTGTTTATCAGTTCTGCACGTCACATCTTCCCATTATCACATAAACATTTTGTTTCGAGGCTTTCCGAAGAAAAAAATCATGAAAATATTTAATATTAATTTTCACGCACATGCCTTTCTCTCATTCTTATATGGTTCTCATTATCATCTCATTTTTAACTTCGAAATGTCTTCTGTAAACTATTATAGTCTGACCAGCCTAAAATTTTGTCGTCCCCTAGTGTCTGCCGTGACAAGGTTTTCATTTCCATTACTCAACTAAAACAACAACAAAAATCCCCACATCTTTAATGACTCATTTCCAATAAAAAGAGAAAGATTCTAAGACATATCATATCTCTAAAGTATGGTGTACCGTTAGGGTCAAAATTCTTTTTTAAGTCGCCTTAGCACAAAGAACGCGTGCACGCTCAAATAATACAGATAAAGACGTTTTATTTAAGCGTGCGCGCTTATATTTTGAAAGTGCACGCGTTATTTAACGCGTGCACTTTCAAAATATGAGCGTGCACGCGTAAAAGTAAACACCTTCTTATTGTACGTGCACTTTCAATTAAGGCGTGCGCGCTTATTCTATATCATAGAACGCTCAGTAATTATGCGCGCATGCCTCAATGTTATGAGTGCACCTGTATTATTTACGCGTTCACGCATTCATTTTTGCGTGTACTACCTAAATTGGACTTTTTACCCATTCCGTACGCTATACTAAAGGCCAATCCAATGACTCGGATGATAATCAGTGTCTCGGTACCCACTTGCTAGTCTCGTTTCTGGGCGTGGAAAACTTTTATCGTACACTACAACTCCAGTCTCGTTTAGCCACGCCCCCATCCAACTAAAAGATCCACTACGAACTATATTATGATTACACTGTGTCAAGAAGTAAAGGTCTCGCCCGCTGTCTTCGAAAGGCGAAAAACGGACATTGTTTCCTTTGATATTTTCCTTGCACCAGGTCATGTCATCGGTGATCACAAACAACTAAAACGGTTCATTTAACAAAATCTTGTTGAAATATCTCACGGCTTTAATGATAAATTCCAGACCTGCCATGACATACCCCTTGGCCTGTCTGTGTGGCGCTGCAAAATCTCCACGCCGGATGTGTAGACATACTTTTGTGGTGGTTCCAAATTTATATAGATATTCGAGTACGTCTTGCTGTATGTGGTCTTTAAATACAAAAGATGACCTCACGAGTTGCGTGTGATTTTCAAAGTATCTGTAACTTTGAGAGTACCCTGTAAGTATCCAGTTATAGTTTGGATCTATTTTCGATATGAATCTGTTGTTAAAAATGGCCCATCTTTTAGTTGGTTTTATCCCTCTAAATGCACTGGTATCTTGTTTCAGTTTTACAACGTTTTTTACTTCTAGTATATCGTCGATAAATTGTAAATGTTTTGTTGTCCGAACAGCGGTGTAACATGTGATCTCTGACGTAGCGATTAAGACTGCAAACTAAGAAAATAACATCTTACTTGTCCAAAAGCCAAATGACATTTATCAATATGGCTGCCTAAGTGGGATAGCAGCTGGAGGCTAGGAAAGGATGTAGTGGTGTTACTGGTGTGAGGAATACCAGGAATCCACTGAATGACTGAAATACTGTTAAAAGTGGCGTTAAACCCCATTCGATCAATCAACAAGGCTATTTCTAGAAGCAGAAGGTGTAGGTTTATTAGGAAAAGGTCAGATAATAATATAAAGTGTACGCAGAGAACTTAATCAATGTCTAACTAACCACCTAAACAGGTCAACTTTGATTATTTTGGAACGATGTCAATACCTGATGTATATTCTACGAAATGAAACATCCGTGCATACTTGAATTTTTAGTTTCGTATATCAAAAACGGACGTTCGGAAAAAATATTCATAACTCCATGAACAAAATTTGAGCACGCAGCGATTTTGAGCACGCAGCTATTTTATATGCTTCCGCACAAAATAGTCCCATACAAAAAGATATCAAAATGTTTAAAGTTTTTGCCTTTTTCGCTCGATGCTATTACATTATAAGAAATGAAGAGAATATTTTTTGTTTTAATGGAGGCATGAACCGAAAAAACATTATCACACTTATGTATGAATCCGCTTCGCGTATTCATACAGTGTGATTAGGTTTTAGGTTCATTCCACCATGAAAACAAAAATGTTCTCTTCAACTCTCAAATGAAAGGGGTTTTGAGAACTATCCGAAAAGAAGGCTATGCTGGGAGGTTTCTCATGAACTGCGAGTTATAAGTACGTATATAGTCATTTCGTACCATAACTGTATCGTACGATGATTTGTACAATTATTTCGCACTGTAGAATTGATCATTTCGTACCTTGCATTGTCCATTTCGTATCATAAGTTGGTTATTTCATATTATGTTATTTTTGTGTTATAGGATTTATTTTCAGAAATCTTAGAAAATTATTACGTAATAATTATTTTTAGATTTCAATATTTGAAAATTAATTCCCATTACCGGTAAAAAAATCAATTGGAAATATTGCTTTGATAGTATTTAATGTTTTGAGATATAAAAACAAAGGAGTTTGATTTGATAAACTATTTAAATAACATCATCCATTCAAGTTACGGTTTTGTTGTTGTTTGCTAAAAGTAATAATTTTATTTTTCGATAGACTTGATGAATCTAATGACAAAGAATTATAATAGATTTCGTCTATAACTAATGTTTAAACGGATTGTTTGTTTGATTTCAACAAGATATGAAATAACCACACTTTTGTACGAAATAACCAACACACAGTACGAAATTATCAATAATGGTACGAAATAATTAATAATCCTATGGTACTACATGATTTGAGTGAAACGATTATGGTACGAAATGTCCGTAATTCTAGATATAGTAATATAGATAGACCAGGTTCTATAAAACCTAAAATTGCGTGCAATTTAAGGTTGTCTGTTTGTTGTTTTTTTGTTGTTGCTGTTGGGTTTTTTTTTTTTGTTTGTTTTTTTTTTTTTGTCGTGATCACAGTAAAAGTCGGTTTAGATAGGGAGGAAAAGTCATATTTTGGAACAGGTCAAAGGATCCTGAATCGCACCGAACATTTTTTAATTGATTTATGTGTATGTGTGCATGGGCGTGTTTGTTCAAACAACTTATTTTATTTAACATATAATCTAAAATCTATTAAATAAAATCAAGGCGTTTTGAAATCCATTGATTTGATGGACACCGACGTCCCAATATCTTATGAAGCAACTGACCCCATCATAAATTCAAAGTAAAAACCAGAAAGACATGATTTGAAAGTAATGAAACCATTGCTATGATATCGACCTTTCACTGTGGAATTACCTTGCGTATTTAACTGTCGTGTGGAAATTCAGATTTTTCTCCACTTTTCACCGGACAAATAAGACATGATTTTCAACTTGTCCAGATTTAAAAAGAACCAAGCATTATCTTCATTAGCCACACTATTTTCTACCCTTCAGCATGAAATCGTTGTAACTTCCAGTTCATAATTAGTTATTTCATAGGTATATTGTTCAACATTTCAAGATTTGCCCTGGTATTTACATGTTCAAAGACGAATGTCCTTAAAAATGTACTTGTTTTGAAGTTGAAAAGCACAAAGCGTACAAGTCGCGCATGGGAATTCAATACGCCTGCTTTATCTATTTTGAAAAGATGCGTAGGTAATTTGAGCTAGTTTGTTTACCATTCCTTTGACAAGATATCCTATGAACAGAATTTCTTAAATACATATGAAATTTCATATTAAACATACATCAAATTGCCAAGTCTATGTCAGTCAGAAAAAAATATGGGCTTTTAAGATGTTGTTAAATACAATATACGGGCAATCAGAATCTGATTTAAAACACGTTTTTCTACGCATAAATCCTTTTTAAAGTTAGTTTTGTATCTCAATCCAAAATATATAATTACAAAACAACATTGTAATCCAGTAAGACTTTTACAGGTGATTTTAATAGAATATTATTGTATACCTTTTGTTAGAAAATATACCCCTTAATTTCGATGAGCCGGAGTAGGATTTGACCCAACCAGGGGAGGGGGGTTATTTTTGTAGACCATCTTTCCATTAAAGCATGTAGTATGTTAAACGTTTTAAGGCGTTTAAGCACTCGAGCGAGCGGCGCTTTTTTAAAGACGTGTTTAAGTAACCAACCCATTGTAATTTCAATGACGTATTTATGTTTTATGAAAAACATTAGTTATATTGTAAATCAAAAATATGTACTCCTAGGTCAGAGAAACCCATTCTTGGGATTATTTGTTCATTTCAATTCAATTTTACTTGATATAGAAGTAAAATACGTTACCCATAAAATCAAGACGAAAAGAATATTGACCCCTATCCTTCGGGGAAATTTTTAAACTTTTTTTTCATGGCCTGTGTTATAAGAAAGATTTCAAGCTTTTTAAAATACGTTACTTAAAGTAATTAGCCCTCCAAACACCACCAATGACTAATGCGTTTTATAATAAAAAACATTTAAAAATTCATCAATATGTTTTATGTCAAAATTTAAGTTTTATTTCAGTAGTTCAGCCCCATTGATAGCATTGCTAAGTCATTTCAAGCATCCATGTGGTTTAAATTGAATTTTTATTTAACCAATACAATAAGTTCTCTGCGTCCACCGAAGTTTTGCATGTATAGCTGAAATTTGTGAGTTCTATATTTATTTTACAAGACAATATGTCTATGCTTATGAACCTTCAGAAGAATAAGGACCACTTCCATTCCGCGACAAGTATCGACCCTGATCAACCTTCGCTATAGACACAGACTGTCTAGAGCAGTTACTTTTTCACTTTCGGCACATTTTCCAAATACAAAATGAGTATTCTATCTGAAATATTCATGTATGAATTATCTGATTAGTGCCGTTAAACCAGGGTTTCCGATTAGCGAAAGTTCAGGGCGTTATGAGTCATATGGATGAACCTGTGCATGACATTTCGAATTGACCAATCGCGGTTGCTATTCAAATAACCAGTCGACCAATAAAATAATTCATTGAGACCAGGAATGAGTTTGGATCTCCAACAATCGTCGTCATATTTGTTGGTTTTGTAACTTAAACGTCGTAACTACAGCTTATTCAAGCTGTAGTGACGACGTTTGAGTCACCAACCAACGGTAATACTTTTTTGTTACATGCTACTGGCCATATCTTTTTTAAAAAAAAACAACAACATCACGCCATTAAAAATCGAAGTGGAACTTCCTGTAGGATTCAATGGTCGGGGCTAACGAAGCAAGTGGGCGGTGTCAGCGATTGTTCAAGTATTACTCATTTGAATCCGCACAATCTGATCAGAGTCGTCACTTTGTTTTCTAAAGATAGATACTGACACAAAGCTTTTGTTCATGCGATCAGCATTACGATCAAGTAATGGCTCTTGGACTCAGATCAGATTGAGGTTAAGAATCGATTGATACTTTTTTCTAGTTGACCTAGCCATCTCTGCCGAACGTCTCCGTAAAAGATCGCCAGATTTTTGTTTTATACCTTAAACAGCTGATTTCCCGTCCGACCTGGGTAGTTGATCTTCATTAAATGATTTCTTTTAAAGTCATCGTTACAAGACTTCTGCGGGTTTCTTTTCGTAAGAAATTCTTCATTGTCTGTTTTAAAATGTCTTTTAACCGAACCACTATTTTTGGTGCTATTCGTAGTAACCAAATCAATATCTGCGGAATTTTGTGAAACAAGGTACACGCCTTTCTGATTATTCGTCCTAGATGTTCTTCGATAATGACCTTTTTGACATGCCGATCGTCGGTATAATGAGGCGATGAAGATATTCATTCCAAGTATCGTTATAACCGGTAATATGTAAAAGAAACGAAGTTTTTTGTTGGTTCCCATCAAACGCTGAAAACAGAAAAGGGTGTAATAATAGGATTAATTTACTCAACTGGCAATTCATGAATATGAAAGGTTAACCTATTCCCACACAGTGACGCTTTTGGACGCCCCTCAAGAAAAGCAATGGGATTAACATTGTGTAAAATGAAGAAAATGCTTGTAACAAGCAATTTCTTCATTTTACACCATGTTTTCTACCCAGGGAGTTGAAAATATCTAAAATTCCATTAACTTTAAATTGTCCTCTGCAAACCTTTGATTTTGGACGAGTCCAAATTTATGCCATCTGGTAAATGGTTAAAATAGCCTTTACATCTACAGGTATTTGGAAATATAACGACATGTCAGGGAATTCGTTTACAGTGGAAAAGAATACAAACGGGTTAACCCATTACCAGACGGCAACATTTTAGACTGGTCCAAATTCAAAGGAGTTGCAGATGACAATTTTAAGTTAATGAAATTCTAGATTTTACTTTCTCGGTGAAAATGAAGAAATTGCTTGATGCAAGCAATTTCTTCATTTTCCACGATGTTTTTCAACACTTTTTTTTTTCTTTAAGAGCGTCATTGTGTGGTAATTGGATTAGGAATTTATATTTTAACAGAAGACACCAAAAAAAGTTACAAAATTCTCTGCTAGATCTATAAGATTTTGGCCTGGGTAAATGCATGTTCAAAACAAGAGTTTCAGCTAATTACGGATCGCTGAACACGCCAAATGACCTCCGTCAAGGCAGTTCAACTTAGATATCAAAAGGCGTTTGTTTGTTTGATTGATTGATTGAATGGGGTTTAACGCCACTTTGAACAGTATTTCAGTTTTTAAGTACAGAATATTCCATATTGTTTTATTCATTTTGTTTGTAAATAGGGGGCATATTATCGTCTGTGATGTATACTTAATGAGACAAAACATTCGCTATGTCTGATACTAAGTATTGTCCGTCCAAAAAAAATGATTTCGTATTTTACATCTAAAAGGGTTTCTTCCGTAAAATAGTCAGACAAACAAATACATGTAAAAATATCTTCTTCAAAAATCTAGACATAGATAATTCAAATTTCATCTATGATAGCCCATTTCTATACGGGCAGAGGAATCTTAAATTACTCTTTCACAAACAAAGAAAAAAATTACAAATTGCCCAAACATACAGCAAATCGATCCCTTTTTTTTTTATTTGGTAACGCAGTAGGTTTCCTTTCAGGCAGCGTCTAACGAAACCGCGCTGGCATTTACACGTCAAAATGCGTAGTTATATTTACGAATGCACACAATATTGTTTATCAAAAGTACGCTGAAAGTACGTTTCCAAATTCCCGATGTCACACATTCATTTAAAATCTTATTTGTGTAATTTTTTTTAATGAGTTTGTATCATCTTCTTTAACTCTTTATTTACACGTGGTAGTATGATTTGATACTCTTAAAATTAAGAATGTGTAAAACTATTTTATGTAATAATGAATTACAGGAATGCTATGGTAGAATAGCAAATTCAGAGAAAACAGTATGACTTCAATAACTCTTCGTTTTCCAAGAAAAGTTGAGCACAAAAATAGTCTAATCCATTCCTACATAATGAGGTTATTGGAGGTCCATCAAGAAAAACGACTGGGGAAATATTGTGTAAAATGAAGAAATTGCTTGAACCAAGCAATTTCTTCAATTTCCCCAATGTTTTTACCAAACAAGTTGAAAAAATCTAAAACTTCTTAAACTTTAAATTGTCGTTTGCTACTCATTTGAATTTGGACCTCTCTAAAATTTCGCCGTCTGGTAATGGGTTAATGTCAACTCGAATCATTTTTATTAACGGACCAGTATCAAGAACAGAACGAGATTACAGCAGGCTTTAGCCAAATTGGATGCCCGCTTTTCGTACGTCAACCCTGTGCCATTTGACACCTAGTCACTGTATCATCTGTGAGATTTTAGCCTTTTACCACACACTTATGCTTTTAGACGTCACAAATAAATAGAAATATGAAAGTCTTTGTGAGAAAATGGAAAATCGCTTGTCCTGTCATATGTTTTCCTTTTCTCACAATGTTTTCTATCTTATTTCGGCACCTTTAGCACATCGTCGCCGTTCTTCGCAAACCGCGTATAAAAATATACCCACTTTTCAGGAGAGCGAAAAAACCGAACAGTTCCTTTGATGTACATGCGATTAAAGATAACAGTACGTCAGTTTAAAAAACATCGTAAATATTTTTGACTGTTTGTATATATTTTAGTGTTTTTTAAATGCATTCTTGTCTTTTTGATTATACGCAATTTTCGAATTGTTTTGTCAGCCCTATTTTTGACATACAAGTTATACACTATTTTCGAATGAAAAAAATGTTCACATCTGTTACCTAACATATCTGATACGACAAATTTGAAATTAACCGATCATCTGTAAAACACATTTTCATTGGTACAGTATTTTTTAAGATATAGTAAATAAAACGGAAGACACCCACATTTCACTTTAATTTTATTGCAAGGTAAAAACTTCGGCTAATTTGGCAAAAAAAAAATGAAACACGAAACTAGAATAATTACAACTTAATATTGAAGAGACTGTTCTCCATTCTGTAAAAGGGTATTTGAAAACATACTGCTTCAAAAGAAGTTTACCTTTTTATACCAAAGCTTTCATTAATGCGAAGCACGATTTTTGTACCGTTTCTGAATATTCGTCTGCAAGTTTTATCCATTTGGACTGGTCTAAAATTTCGCTTCTGATAATAGATAAAACCGTTAATACGCATGACAACTTAAAGAGGTAATAAAAACTTACAATACTGCTATCAGACTGATGATTTACACGAAGCGTGTATACACAACCGCTTTCATTTCACTACGGAATATCGCAAGTGACTAGATATATGAAGAGATTTCGAGATTGCAAAAGTTTGATGAAAACTTTAGAAAACGATGCTGAGAATTACAATTTGGAGTTTATTTTTACTCTGGTATTCCCACCATCGTATTCTAATGTTTTTATCACCTCACACTAACTGCTACATGTCAAGTATTCGGAACCACCATGATTGAAAGCAACAAAATCCTGTACGTTTTAGATGAACATTGAACGTGATAATTCAGAACACAAGGATCAACGATCAAAATCCGAGTGCGCTGAATATACAGTCTGATTTTTATACTGTCTACTTTTAAAATAACGAATAATAAACACGCTATTACAATATTCATGTAGAGTCAATGATATTGATTAAATCTTAAATATTTTGCATATTCGATCAATAATATTGGCAATTTATTGTTTGACAATATTTTTGACCTGGTATGGTCAATTTTTAAAAATTATTTGAATATCATTGTCAATATCATTGGTCCTGTATGGGACCCTCTGGATCAAAACTTAAAAACCACTAACAAACAAGAACTACATTTTTGTATTTCAAAGGATTCGTATAAATCCCCTTAACAATTAAACAGTCAAACTTTTCTTCGGAAAAATAGTATGCACTCAACTGTTGTGATATCTTATTACTTGTTTATCACATCCGTGACTTTGATCAGTCATGAAAGAGAGCATCATAAAAGGCATGATAGTCTTTGGGGATGACCTATTTCAGCTGTTGTAGATGCTGATATTTACTCTTCTTAATCTTCAGCGGTTCACCATACAGTTTTTGAACCATTTCATCACCAGTGGGTATAGTAGCATTTCGCCTTCTTGGCAACTCTGTGTATTCGTCAGAGTAAGACAACTTGTATTGAATGATGCCATCCATTAGATACTTGAGACATCTGATGTCAGTCACAACAGGATCACCTACCTTGAAGCCTGGGCGGATTGAATCATAGTATTTTAAAGTACCAAAATCTTGGAAAAAAGTATGATCAATATATTTGACTTGGTAAGGTTTCTTACACGCATCCTCCATTAATTGAACATAATTACTTGGCGAATAGATAGGCTTTCTACGAATTTTGCGCTCTATGACGCTATGTACAGAGTCTACTTCACTTTGTGTATGACCCTTCTCTAGATAACACTGCGTTATAGTAACTTTATTTCGAACTGCAAAACGCAGCAGAGAGTTGGACAATGTAACATTACGGTTTTGATATCCACAACCATCACTGGATATTATGACCTCTTTTGTGTTATCTTTTAATGTGTCAGAAAGGTGGGCATTTATGCATGATGCAAATGTGTTTGATGTTAGACCTCCTTCCCCTTCATGCCAAAAATAGCATGTTACATCTTTACTAGATAGATCATATAGTAAAATTGTGACATGCTAGTTTTGTTTTGTAATAAATTGCAGTAGCTTCTACCTTTGGGCAAAATAAAACTGACTGAATATCTACAGACAAAACTTTAACTTCATCAGTTTCCAAAGCTCTGGCTTTGTCATTTTGCTTACTCTGTCTTGCTTCATCTTTCCTTCTAATATGATTCTGATAAATTTCCTCGCTAATATTCTTTGTCTCAAAACCTACACAGGTATCACACTGGTCCTTTTTAGGGCGAAACAGAGCTAAATTCATATCATCAAAAACCTTTTTGAAATATTTGATACCTGCTACCTTACTGTCACTGTTTTTAGCAAAGTCCTCATAAACTTTGAATAGATGTGTAAATGACGAATACGTCGGTTCTACGCAAATTTTGTCAGATGAAGCACGACAATAGTGAGATGGCATTTTAGGGATTGCTTCAAAGAACTTTGCCACACTTTCATTCCTAGGAAAGATAGACTGTCTTGTCTTACTGCGTGCTGACTTATCAGCTTCACTTTCAAGTGGAAGGCCATTTGAATCTCTGTTCATCAACCACTCATACACAGTATGCTCTGATATACCTAGAGTAGAAAGAAACCTTTCTTTGCAGACGGGTAATTGAACATCACCATCTCTCAAATCATATTTGTATGTAAACTTTCTTCTGCTTTCAGAGGACCTTTTCTGTGATTCTATTCTTCTCACATTGTTGGCCACAAAAGACTTCTTCTCATTCCAATCCATTTTAGTCCAAAAGGCTGTGAAAATCTCTTTTCTTGCTTCATCGCCTATAGCTTTACATTTTCTAGACTTCTCACAGCGTATACTACAATTTCTATCACTTAGTATTCTTTCAGGTCTATTTGTACAGTAAGACTTTTTCCCTTCTACCATTTTACACCTCTGTAAGCTTAACCCTCCATTCTCAGTTTTTTATTCAAATTTCTGGTCCACGTTTCTGGATTTCCCATCCCTTTCTTGGCTTTTTTTGGTTTTGGCTCTTGACAATTAACCGTATCTGTAGCTACTTCTGGTCCATTGCTCGTTTCTACTTCTATTTCTGCAACTTGCAGCGGTGGATTTGACACTGAGTACTGTTATTTTCTTCGATACTTATATCAACCAGCTCTTCATGAATATTGTTATTTTTGTCCGTGTTAGTTGTAGTCACAATGGGTGTTTGGTTTACAGTACTAGCTTCTAATGATTGTACTTGATTTTTTATTTTACCCTGAGAAACTCTGTCATTCTTAGATTTACTATGTTGTTGTTTCTTCTTAACACAACTTCGATCTCTATCTGAATCGTCAGATGATTCAAGCATGCACTTTTCATCTTTCTTTGAAAGTTTCCATTCAGGATCTCTTGCCGAGTCGTCACTGTCATAGCTAATATCTGAATCAGAACTACATGTATCACTATCAATATTTTCACTGTGAACTGTCTTTACTGATGTACCAGTTATTTGAACAAAATCTGCGAATTTAGTTGGTTTGTTTAACTTTTCGCTTTTGCCGGTTTCATTTGATTTTTTGCCTCTATGGAGGCCCTGAGAAACCATTAATTTTCCTCGAGAAGTCATTGTTATATTGTCTGGGTCTAGATAAAGCTAGGATACACTGTAACAAGATATTGTCCAATAATGATAGGTAGAAATATAACATGCGGTGCTGTTGATCTTACAGGATATCTTCACAGTAGCAACAGTAATAGAGAAGAAGAGGATCTGTAATCTCATAATCATCCCCTACACATTTAAGATGAAAATGGTCACCACACCCATGACAGAACAGCCAAATATCACCATTAGAATCCTTCAATAAAATCTCTTCACCTCCAATTAACTGATATTCTAGAACTAAGCTATCAAAAGGGCGTTGTTGACACACAGCACAGATCCAATCATCTTCAGGAGGTGAACCTGATGAATTGGACATTCTCTGAAAATTAAATCACAAAAGCTGTTAACTTATGTAACATGTCGGGCGAAAAGGGACCATCTGGATATTGCGTAAAGTGTCGACCCCAGTCAAAGTGCACGGATTGCGCAGACTAACTATGGTCGAAATTTTCGCACCTTGCTCATTTCTGAATCCAGAATAATCAATCTTCCTATCTGTTTTTTGAAATGCGACCTCTGGTTGATTTGTACTGGAACCAATCATTATTATCTCTTATTCAAGTATTTATTTTACGGAGATTCCAGTTGATCCCTTTTTGCATGTAGTTTAAGGCTAAATACATACAAGCTTCACCTCTCTATACCTCATGACATTGCATTAATAATAATTATACAAGGAAAAGTTTTCTAGTTTGATACTTTCTTCAGAAAGTTTTATAAAGAATGACATTAATAACCGGTCAACAAATTGTCCTTTCAAATAGAACTTTCTGGAGTTTGACACTTTTGTAGCTTTTGATAAAAAATTTCCTTTATAGTGCTAGGTACTTCCAGGGACTCTCAATATACATGTAAATGTACATTATGTATATTTAGGATCCAAGGCACTTCCAAATCTTTTGCTTAAAAACAAGTTAGGTAATTATTAGCCGCTTTCATTTCCTATCAATTCTACCGATCGTTATTGATATGAAGTATCCATTTAGTCTAAAAACGTTCATTCCGTAAAAGGGTATCGTGTTATCCTGTAAAACATTTTATTGGTGTATTTTATAATTGAAAATCGCTTCCTTATACCTAAGAAATACCTTAAACATTTTAGTTCGAAAAGCGCGTATAAATTAAATTTGCGTGATAAAGCGCCATGGAAATGCATTCAAAATTCTCGTAAAACTTGTTTTAACTCAATTAAACCAGGAAACCACCGAATAAAATGCTTGTCATGTTGATAACGTTCTTTATCTATTAAATCTTGATTATAGCTCGAGCACCATCAGAAACACAGTGTAAAATATTTGAACAAAACTGACCGACAATACGAATTTCTGACTAGTCATCTTTCACTGGGATTACAACTCCTAAAAACGTTGCAATAAAGTGTTATAGTAAAGTTTTAATCTGTGTTAGGTTTAAACTACAATTTCACTTACCAATTTGACGTATTCAGGCGGATTTCCATAAAAAAAACATCTGACTTCTTCTGACAGTGTTTTGTTTGTCTGATAAGCTGTTTTCGAAGGAAAAAAAATCATCCAACTCATGTCCAGAATTTTGTCACATGTCAATTTCTCTGTGATCCGATTGGCTACGCTGTCCAGTATTTTCGCAGAATATGGATAAAGTTACCGCCTTTCACAAGAGTGTATAAAAATTTTTAGCCAAAAATGACATACGCGGTTTGCGCAGAACAGCGACGACATATTGAAATGTTGCCTTCATGTTCTTTCTATTTGGACCAATCTAAACGTTTGTCGTCTGGTAATAGGCCAATATACTCTTCTTTGAGCGTCTATATCGCTGGCCTAGATCACACTGGTATAGAGGGGAAACGGGTTCGTTCAAATCTTTCAAAATGGTGATATGTGCTAAACGAACCAATCTGAAATCCTCCGAGTGGTTTAATGCAATGTTTTTAGACCCTTGGGATTGACAGACATACATACATGCAGGCGAGTCAAAGATGGATATAATGCCAAGAAAAAAATCCACTAGCCTTCGGTAAGTGGATCCATAAAGGAAAACAATCTTAACCATATTTATATCTCTTCCAAAAATGTTTTCACAATAAAATAGAATTAAAATCCCTGCTCCATATCACCACTTATCTGTTATTTTACCCTGTTGAGATGCATACATAAATTGAACTTTTTATACATTTTGATAAAGAATGAAAATAAATCTCAAATTAACGACATTGATAGTCGAAACATCTGTCACAAAGATCAATTAACCCATTCCCGAACATTGACAATTTTTGACGCCACCAACAAAAACAATTGGAAAAACAATGTGTGAAAGAGGAAATTGCCTGTAACAAGCAATTTCTTCATTTTACACAATGCTTTTTAACCAAAAAGTTGATAAAACCTAAAATTTCAAAATCTTAAAACTATTGTCTACAACTCCTTTCTCTCTGTGTCCAAACATAGACAAGAACTACCGAGAGTTCAAGGGAAGTAACTGGGGAAGCGAAGTAACTCCATATATCGGTAGGGACCCATTTTCAAATTTTCATCTAGCTAAGATCTTCGAAATATGCTCTGTCTACCTCCACTTACTTTTACGCCGATCTACCCATATCCAATATGTGGCCCGCTACGCCTGTTTAGGTATAATTTGCCGACACTGGTATAGATCGCTGTGCCTATACCACATTGGTATTCAAAACTGTTCACTCACAACAGTTGACAGGTCAGGATATATGGGTATGATCTAAATTGATTGAATGGTGTTTTACGGCGCATTTACACCTGTGGTCATTTAGCGAAGAAATTCAATGATAGTATTGTATACAAGAGCTGTCAGAGGACAGCAACGATCGACTATTGTGAGTGCTGGATAGTTACAGCAATTCAACGTCGACGTAAGGCGTAATACCTAAGAGTACAAATAGAGATAAAAAAATATTTCAATTAGAATTTTAAGTGAAACAAGAATTTCTAAGTCCAAAAAAAGGTAAAAATCCTCTGAAATGAATATCTGAGTAATGAATCTTTCCTAGAATAGGATATGCTGGTAATGAAGAATTGTGCAAAGTTTCAAAGCAATGGCATTGGTAGATAAAGAGTCATTAAAGATATATGACAGTTGCACGCAAAGTCCGGAAAGGGTAAAAACTCCACTGTGTACTTGTAATGAATCTTTGCCTATAAAATGATATGCTGGTCGCAAAAACATGTGTAAAGTTTCAAACCAAAAACATTCTTTGGTAATCGCCTTTAACGACACGCCTGTTGTCATGTTTGTTCCTCAAGGTGAAAAAGAAGGCTATTCTTACACCCCGTTTCACCACACGGGGCCTCACACATAGGTTAGTGATTTTTATTTCAAAGTTTATTTACATCGAGATAAAAAGGGATGATATAATACATTGTGCCAAGATTCTTTCAGATATTCTTGTAGCGGATTTATAAGCCGGTTCGTTATCTTATTGATGCCGCGGACACCAGTGCGCGGTCTGCTTAATCAACAAGTTGGGTAAGAACACTTTCTCTGTAGAACTACCTTTCAAGACTGGAATGTGATGATCTGGACCTTTCGTATAAAAGAAAATCACATACAACATACGATTTGATGTTTTACAGCAGCATTCCCATACACGTTTTGCAAATCATCGGGACTTTCTGTTGGTGGAAACCCGAGGTGTGTTCGAATCTCACAATACATAAATTTACATTTGAAAAAACAAATATAAATAAAAACAAATACCGACACTGTGCAGCTGATCAATCGCTGATCCCGCCCACTTACTCAGTTGGCCACGCCCATCAACTCCAACAGGAAGTCCCGCTTCGATTTTTTAAACGCGTTACTAGGCAAAACTTTTGGCCAGTAGCATGCAAAAAAAAGAGACGTTTGGCGACCTATACGTAGTAACTACAGCTTGAAAAAGTTTAAATCACAAATCTAATCCAAAACGGCGGCTAATGTCGGAGTTCATAGCTCAATTCCGGGCTGAATTAATTATTCGATCGGTCGGTTGATCCCTTAATTGACAGCCTCGATTGGTCAATAATATCGGAAATAGACAATATTTTTCAGTTGAGATGAACCTTGGCCTTTTTTACTCCAAAACTGGCCGTGTTGACCTGTTTCCATTCATAAAATTGCACCTCTCCGATTAAAAATATCAAAATTAATTCATCAAAAATCTCAAAGCAGTCTTCGAAGCAAATTCTTTCATAAAAACTCACTTGCCTTCTTTGCTTGATTCTAAAACATATTAATAACTGATGGATACTACACTTAAACATCGAATGAAGATTCTCATATCCGATGACCCTCATACATAAATGACCAATCGCTGGCCCCGCCCCATTTTTCCTTTGGCCATGCCCACAGAATCCAACAGGCTTTGTATCGCAAAACTTATGGTCAGTAGCATATATCAAAAAAGTATAATGGTTGGTTGGTGACCTAAACGTCGTAACTAAAGCTAGAATAAGCTGTAGTTACGACGTTTAAGTCGGCAGACTAACGAAAATGACAAACGTACATGGCGGCCAATGTTGGAGTTGAAAGTTCAGGTTCGGGATGAATAAAAGGTTTGATTGGTCCGTTGATTCCTTGATTGACAGTCGCGATTGGTCAATATGAACCCTTACACAAGAAGGGACCACCTCGGAAGTGCGAGTTCTGATCAAACTTCACGGAAAGTGTAGGCCTATACGAGTCGACTCTTTAGGGTAGATTTTATGAGAGTGGAACTGACATGCTTACTTACTAATTATTCATTCTTTAAACACGATCTCTGGTTGACCTGTGATGGATCTCGATTTCCTTTCTCGTGGCCGTATATTAGAATTCATAATTTTAGTAACCCGGGTGATTTCGATTATTCTTGTGTTGAATACGGTTTCAGAACATAATTCATTTAATTTATTACCAGACGACAAAATATTAGACCGATCCAAATTGAAAGAAATTGCAGACGACAATTCAAAAGTTATGAAACTTTGGAGTTTTTTTTTTTTTTTTTTTTTTTTTTTCAATTTTGGGGTAGAAAACATTGTGGACAAGCAATTTCTTCATTTTACACAAGTTTTTTAAAAGCCTTTTTCCTGGAGCGTCCAAAAGGGTCAATAAGTGGGAAATGGGTTAAGCAAATATGTAAATCAGGAAACAGTCCATGAGATATCCTAGCAATTGACGGGTCGCTGGCCCCAATCACTTACTTCGCTGGCCCCGATCACTGACTTCGCTGACCCCGATCGCTGACATCGCTGGCCCGATCACTAACTTCGCTGTCCCAATGGGTCGATAATCGTAGACCTACTTGGGATAGCAGCTGGAGGATAGGAAAGGATGTAATGATAGTACTGGTGTGAGAAATACCAGGATTCAATTGTAAGGTGCTCCAGCCGCCGCGATATAACTGAAAGATTGTTGAAAGCGGCGTAAATCCCCATTCAAACAAACAAACTTCGCTCGCCCCGCCCACTGACTTCCCTGTCCACGTCTTCTGACTGAGCTGTACTTACGACGTTTAAGTCGCCAAATCAGCAAATTGATTGGTCAATTGTAGCCTTTATATATGTAAATCGGTAAACAGTCCATGTGATATCCGAGCAATTGACGGGTCGCTGGCCACGTCCACTGACTGAGCTGTACTTACGACGTATAAGTCTCCAAATCAGCTAAATTGCTTTAGAAATGTCGGTCAGTATCTGATTTCAAAGTTTACGTCCGGTCTAAATGATTTATTTGATTGGTCTATTGGTTCTTTGATTGACATCCGTGATTGGTCAATTGTAGCCTTTATATACAGAGTCGACCCATTTACGGTTAGAGATCCGTTTTCCCTTTTAGCTTTGTTTATCAGTTCTGCACGTTACATCTTCACATTATCACATAAACATTTTGTTTCAAGGCTTTTCGAAGGAAAAAAATCATGAAAATATTGAATATGAATTTTCACACACATGCTTTTCCCCCATTCTTATATGGTTCTCATTATAACCTCATTTTTAACTTCGAAATGTCTTCTGTAAACTATTTCAGTCTGACCAAAAATATTGTCGCCCCCTAGTGTGTGCCGTGACAAGGTTTTTTTTCCATTACTCATTTAAAACAACAACAAAAATCTCCACATCTTCGATAACTCATTTCCTATAAAAAGATAAAGATTCTCAGACATATCATATCGCTAACGTATGGTGTACCGTTAGGGTCAAAAGTCCCTTTTAAGTTACCTTAGCACAAAGAACGCGTGCACGCTCAAATAATACAGGTAAAGCCGTTTAATTTAAGCGGGCGCGCTTATATTTTGAAACGCGTGCACTTTCAAAATATGAGCGCGCAACGTAAAAAGTAAACACCTGCATATTGTACGTGCACTTTTAATTAAGGCGTACGCGCACATTCTATATCATAGAACGGTCAGTAATTATGCGCGCACGCCTAAACTGTATTATTTACGCGTGCAAGCGTTTATTTTTTGCGTGTACTACCTAAATTGGACTTTTTACCCATTCCGTGCGCTATACTAAAGTCCAATCCAATGACTCGGATAATAATCAGTGTCTCGGTACCCACTTGCTAGTCTTGATTCTGGGCGTGGAAAACTTTTATCGTACACTACAACTCCAGTCTCGTTTAGCCACGCCCCCATCCAACTAAAAGATCCACTACTTACTATATTATGATTACACTGTGTCAAGAAGTAAAGGTCTCGCCCGCTGTCTTCGAAAGGCGAAAAACGGACATTGTTTCCTTTGATATTTTCTTTGCACCAGGGTATGTCATCGGTGACCACAAACAACAAAAACGGTGCATTCAACAAAATCTTGTTGAAATATCTCACGGCTTTATTGATAAATTCCAGGCCTGCCATGACATACCCCTTCGCCTGTCTGTGTGGCGCTGCAAAATCTCCACGACGGATGTGTAGACATACTTTTGTGGTGGTTCCAAATTTATTCAAATATTCGAGTACGTCTTTCTGTATGTGGTCTTTAAATACAAAAGATGACCTCACGAGTTGCGTGTGATTTTCAAAGTATCTGTAACTTTGAGTGAACCCTCTAAGTTTCCAGTTATAGTTTGGATCTATTTTCGATATGAAACTGTTGTTGAAAATGGCCCATCCTTTAGCTAGTTTTATCCCCCTAAATGCATCGGTATCTTGTTCCAGTTTTACAACGTTTTTTACTTCTAGTATATCGTCGATAAATTGTAAATGTTTTGTTGTCCGAACAGCGGTGTAACATGTGATCTCTGACGTAGCAATTAAGACTGCAAACTAAGAAAATAAAATCTTACTTGTCCAAGGGCCAAATGACATTTATCAATATGGCTACCTAAGTGGGATAGCAGCTGGATGCTAGGGAATGATGTAGTGGTGTTACTGGTGTGAGGAATACTAGGAATCAATTGTTAGATGCTCAAGCCACCGCGATATTACTGAAATACTTAAAACGTGGCGTTAAACCCCAATCAATCAATAAACAAGGCTTTTCCTGGAAGCAGAAGGTGAAGGTTTATAAGGAAAAGGTCAGATAATAATATAAAGTGAACGCAGAGAACTTAATCATTGTGTGACTAACCACCTAAACAGGTCAAGTTTGATTATTTTGGAACGATGTCAATACTTGACGATGTATTTTCTACGAAATGAAACATCCGTGTATAATTGAATTTTTAGTTTCGTCTATCAAAAACGGACGTTCGGAAAAAAATTATTCATAACACCACGAACAAAATTTTGAGCACGCAGCTATCTTGTATGCTTCCGCACAAAATAGTCCCATACAAAAAGGTATCAAAATGTTTAAATCTGAAATGTCTTAAATGAAAGGGGTTTTGACAACTATCCGAAAAGAAGGCAATGCTGGGAGGTTTCTCATGATCTGCGAGTAATAAGTACGTATATTGTCATTTCGTACCATCACTGTATCGTACGATGATTTGTACAGTTATTTCGCCCTGTAACATTGATCATTTCGTACCTTGCATTGTCAATTTCGTATCATAAGTTGGTTAATTCGTATTATGTTATTTTTGTGTTATAAGATTTTCTTTTTCTTAGAAAATTATTACGTAATAATTAATTTTAGATTTCAATATTTGAAAATTAATTCCCATTCCCGGTAAATAAATCAACAGGAAACATTGTTTTAATAGAGTTTAATGTTTTGAGATATAAAAACAAAGGAGTTTGTTTTGATAAACTATTTACATAACATCATCCATTCAAATTACGGTTTTGTTGTTGTTTGCTAAGACCAATTTTTTTTGATAGACTTAATGAACCAATGATAAAGAGTAATAATAAATTTCGTCTATAATTAATGCTTAAACGGATCGTTTGTTTGATTTCAACATGATATGAAATAACCACACTTTTGTACGAAATAACCAACACACAGTACGAAATTATCAATAATGGTACGAAATAATTAATAATCCTATGGTACTACATGTTTGGAGAGAAACGGTTATGGTACGAAATGTCCGTAATTCTAGGTATAGTCGTATAGATAGACCAGGTTATATATAACTTAAAAGTGTGTGCAATTTAATTTTGTTTGTTTGTTTGTTTGTTTGTTTGGGGTTTTTTTGTTGTTTTTTTTTTGGTTTGTTTTTTTTTTGTTTTTTTTGTGTGTTTTTTTTTTTTTTTTTTTTGTCGTGATCACAGTAAAAGTCGGTTTAGATAAGGAGGAAACGTCATATTTTGGAACAGGTGAAAGGGTCCTGAATCGTACCGAACATTTTTGAATTGCTTTGTGTGTATGGGCGTGTTTGTACAAACAACTTGTTTAATTTTAACATATAATCTAAAATCTATAAAATAAAATCAAGGCGTTTTGAAATCCATTGATTTGATGGACACCGACGTCCCATTATCTTATGAAGCAACTGACCCCATCATAAATTCAAAATAAAGGCCAGAAAGACATGATTTGAAAGTAATGAACCCATTGCTTTGATATCGACCTTTCACTGTGGAATTACCTTGCGTATTTAACTGTCGTGTGGAAATTCAGATTTTTCTCCACTTTTCACCGGACAAATAAGACATGATTTTCAACTTGTCCAGATTTAAAAAGAACCAAGCATTATCTTCATTAGCCACACTATTTTCTACCCTTCAGCATGAAATCGTTGTAACTTCCAGTTCATAATTAGTTATTTCATAGGTATATTGTTCAACATTTCAAGATTTGCCCTGGTATTTACATGTTCAAAGACGAATGTCCTTAAAAATGTACTTGTTTTGAAGTTGAAAAGCACAAAGCGTACAAGTCGCGCATGGGAATTCAATACGCCTGCTTTATCTATTTTGAAAAGATGCGTAGGTAATTTGAGCTAGTTTGTTTACCATTCCTTTGACAAGATATCCTATGAACAGAATTTCTTAAATACATATGAAATTTCATATTAAACATACATCAAATTGCCAAGTCTATGTCAGTCAGAAAAAAATATCGGCTTTTAAGATGTTGTTAAATACAATATACGGGCAATCAGAATCTGATTTAAAACACGTTTTTCTACGCATAAATCCTTTTTAAAGTTAGTTTTGTATCTCAATCCAAAATATATAATTACAAAACAACATTGTAATCCAGTAAGACTTTAACAGGTGATTTTAATAGAATATTATTGTATACCTTTTGTTAGAAAATATACCCCTTAATTTCGATGAGCCGGAGTAGGATTTGACCCAACCAGGGGAGGGGGGTTATTTTTGTAGACCATCTTTCCATTAAAGAATGTAGTATGTTAAACGTTTTAAGGCGTTTAAGCACTCGAGCGAGCGGCGCTTTTTTAAAGACGTGTTTAAGTAACCAACCCATTGTAATTTCAATGACGTATTTAAGTTTTATGAAAAACATTAGTTATATTGTAAATCAAAAATATGTACTCCTAGGTCAGAGAAACCCATTCTTGGGATTATTTGTTCATTTCAATTCAATTTTACTTGATATGGAAGTAAAATACGTTACCCATAAAATCAAGACGAAAAGAATATTGACCCCTATCCTTGGGGGAAATTTTTAAACTTTTTTTTCATGGCCTGTGTTATAAGAAAGATTTCAAGCTTTTTAAAATACGTTACTTAAAAGTAATTAGCCCTCCAAACACCACCAATGACTAATGCGTTTTATAATAAAAAACATTTAAAAATTCATCAATATGTTTTATGTCAAAATTTAAGTTTTATTTCAGTAGTTCAGCCCCATTGATAGCATTGCTAAGTCATTTCAAGCATCCATGTGGTTTAAATTGAATTTTTATTTCACCAATACAATAAGTTCTCTGCGTCCACCGAAGTTTTGCATGTATAGCTGAAATTTGTGAATTCTATATTTATTTTACTAGACAATATGTCTATGCTTATGAACCTTCAGAAGAATAAGGACCACTTCCATTCCGCGACAAGTATCGACCCTGATCAACCTTCGCTGTAGACACAGACTGTCTAGAGCAGTTACTTTTTCACTTTCGGCACATTTTCCAAATACAAAATGAGTATTCTATCTGAAATATTCATGTATGAATTATCTGATTAGTGCCGTTAAACCAGGGTTTCCGATTAGCGAAAGTTCAGGGCGTTATGAGTCATATGGATGAACCTGTGCATGACATTTCGAATTGACCAATCGCGGTTGCTATTCAAATAACCAGTCGACCAATAAAATAATTCATTGAGACCAGGAATGAGTTTGGATCTCCAACAATCGTCGTCATATTTGTTGGTTTGGTAACTTAAACGTCGTAACTACAGCTTATTCAAGCTGTAGTGACGACGTTTGAGTCACCAACCAACGGTAATACTTTTTTGTTACATGCTACTGGCCATATTTTTAAAAACAAAAAACAACAACATCACGCCATTAAAAATCAAAGTGGAACTTCCTGTAGGATTCAATGGTCGGGGCAAACGAAGCAAGTGGGCGGTGTCAGCGATTGTTCAAGTATTACTCATTTGAATCCGCACAATCTGATCAGAGTCGTCACTTTGTTTTCTAAAGATAGATACTGACACAAAGCTTTTGTTCATGCGATCAGCATTACGATCAAGTAATGGCTCTTGGACTCAGATCAGATTGAGGTTAAGGATCGATTGATACTTTTTTCTAGTTGACCTAGCCATCTCTACCGAACGTCTCCGTAAAAGATCGCCAGATTTTTGTTTTATACCTTAAACAGCTGATTTCCCGTCCGACCTGGGTAGTTGATCGTCATTGAATGATTTCTTTTAAAGTCATCGTTACAAGACTTCTGCGGGTTTCTTTTCGTAAGAAATTCTTCATTGTCTGTTTTAAAATGTCTTTTAACCGAACCACTATTTTGGTGCTATTCGTAGTAACCAAATCAATATCTGCGGATTTTTGTGAAACAAGGTACACGCCTTTCTGATTATTCGTCCTAGATGTTTTTCGATAATGACCTTTTTGACATGCCGATCGTCGGTATAATGAGGCGATGAAGATATTTAGTCCAAGTATCGTTATAACCGGTAATATGTAAAAGAAACGAAGTTTTTTGTTGGTTCCCATCAAACGCTGAAAACAGAAAAGGGTGTAATAATAGGATTAATTTTCTCAACTGGCAATTCATGAATATGAAAGGTTAACCTATTCCCACACAGTGACGCTTTTGGACGCCCCTCAAGAAAATCAATGGGATTAACATTGTGTAAAATGAAGAAAATGCTTGTAACAAGCAATTTCTTCATTTTACACCATGTTTTCTACCCAGGGAGTTGAAAATATCTAAAATTCCATTAACTTTAAATTGTCCTCTGCAAACCTTTGATTTTGGACCAGTCCAAATTTTTGCCATCTGGTAAATGGTTAAAATAGCCTTTACATCTACAGGTATTTGTAAATATAACGACATGTCAGGGAATTCGTTTACAGTGGAAAAGAATACAAACGGGTTAACCCATTTCCAGACGGCAACATTTTAGACTGGTCCAAATTCAAAGGAGTTGCAGATGACAATTTTAAGTTAATGAAATTCTAGATTTTACTTTCTCGGTGAAAATGATGCAAGCAATTTCTTCATTTTCCACGATGTTTTTCAACACTTTTTTTTTCTTTAAGAGCGTCATTGTGTGGTAATTGGATTAGGAATTTATATTTTAACAGAAGACACCAAAAAAAGTTACAAAATTCTCTGCTAGATCTGTAAGATTTTGGCCTGGGTAAATGCATGTTCAAAACAAGAGTTTCAGCTAATTACGGATCGCTGAACACGCCAAATGACCTCCGTCAAGGCAGTTCAACTTAGATATCAAAAGGCGTTTGTTTGTTTGATTGATTTATTGAATGGGGTTTAACGCCACTTTGAACAGTATTTCAGTTTTTAAGTACAGAATATTCCATATTGTTTTATTCGTTTTTGTTTGTAAATAGGGGGCATATTATCGTCTGTGATGTATACTTAATGAGACAAAACATTCGCTATGTCTGATACTAAGTATTGTCCGTCCAAAAGTAAATGATTTCGTATTTTACATCTAAAAGGGTTTCTTCCGTAAAATAGTCAGACAAACAAATACATGTAAAAATATCTTCTTCAAAAATCTAGACATAGATAATTCAAATTTCATCTATGATAGCCCATTTCTATACGGGCAGAAGAATCTTAAATTACTCTTTCACAAACAAAGAAAAAAATACAAATTGCCCAAACATACAGCAAATCGATCCCTTTTTTTTATTTGGTAACGCAGTAGGTTTCCTTTCAGGCAGCGTCTAACGAAACCGCGCTGGCATTTACACGTCAAAATGCGTAGTTATATTTACGAATGCACACAATATTGTTTATCAAAAGTACGCTGAAAGTACGTTTCCAAATTCCCGATGTCACACATTCATTTAAAATCTTATTTGTGTAATTTTTTCAATGAGTTTGTATCATCTTCTTTAACTCTATATTTACACGTGGTAGTATGATTTGATACTCTTAAAATTTAGAATGTGTAAAACTATTTTATGTAATAATGAATTACAGGAATGCTATGGTAGAATAGCAAATTCAGAGAAAACAGTATGACTTCAATAACTCTTCGTTTTCCAAGAAAAGTTGAGGACAAAAATAGTCTAATCCATTCCTACATAATGAGGTTATTGGAGGTCCATCAAGAAAAACGACTGGGGGAAATATTGTGTAAAATGAAGAAATTGCTTGAACCAAGCAATTTCTTCAATTTCCCCAATGTTTTTACCAAAACAAGTTGAAAAAATCTAAAACTTCTTAAACTTTAAATTGTCGTTTGCTACTCATTTGAATTTGGACCTCTCTAAAATTTCGCCGTCTGGTAATGGGTTAATGTCAACTCGAATCATTTTTATTAACGGACCAGTATCAAGAACAGAACGAGATTACATCAGGCTTTAGCCAAATTGGGTGCCCGCTTTTCGTACGTCAACCCTGTGCCATTTGACACCTAGTCACTGTATCATCTGCGAGATTTTAGCCTTTTACCACACACTTATGCTTTTAGACGTCACAAATGAATAGAAATATGAAAGTCTTTGTGAGAAAATGGAAAATCGCTTGTCCTGTCATATGGTTTCCTTTTCTCACAATGTTTTCTATCTTATTTCGGCACCTTTAGCACATATTGAAATGTTGCCTTCATGTTCTTTCTATTTGGACCAATCTAAACGTTTGTCGTCTGGTAATAGGCCAATATACTCTTCTTTGAGCGTCTATATCGCTGGCCTATATCACACTGGTATAGAGGGGAAACGGGTTCGTTCAAATCTTTCAAAATGGTGATATGTGTCTACAACTCCTTTCTCTCTGTGTCCAAACATAGACAAGAACTACCGAGAGTTCAAGGGAAGTAACTGGGGAAGCGAAGTAACTCCATATATCGGTAGGGACCCATTTTCAAATTTTCATCTAGCTAAGATCTTCGAAATATGCTCTGTCTACCTCCACTTACTTTTACGCCGATCTACCCATATCCAATATGTGGCCCGCTACGCCTGTTTAGGTATAATTTGCCGACACTGGTATAGATTGCTGTGCCTATACCACATTGGTATTCAAAACTGTTCACTCTCAACAGTTGACAGGTCAGGATATATGGGTATGATCTAAATTGATTGAATGGTGTTTTACGGCGCATTTACACCTGTGGTCATTTAGCGAAGAAATTCAAGGATAGTATTGTATACAAGAGCTGTCAGAGGACAGCAACGATCGACTATTGTGAGTGCTGGATAGTTACAGCAATTCAACGTCGACGTAAGGCGTAATACCTACGTGTACAAATAGAGATAAAAAATATTTCAATTAGAATTTTAAGTGAAACAAGAATTTCTAAGTCCAAAAAAAGGTAAAAATCCTCTGAAATGAATATCTGAGTAATGAATCTTTCCTAGAATAGGATATGCTGGTAATGAAGAATTGTGCAAAGTTTCAAGGCAATGGCATTGGTAGATAAAGAGTCATTAAAGATATATGACAGTTGCACGCAAAGTCCGGAAAGGGTAAAAACTCCACTGTGTACTTGTAATGAATCTTTGCCTATAGAATGATATGCTGGTCGCAAAAACATGTGTAAAGTTTCAAACCAAAAACATTCTTTGGTAATCGCCTTTAACGACACGCTTGTTGTCACGTGTGTTCCTCCACGTGAAAAAGAAGGCTATTCTTATACTCCGTTTCACCACACGGGGCCTCACACACAGGCTAGTGATTTTCATTTCAAAGTTTATTTACATCGAGATAAAAAGGGATGATATAATACATTGTGCCAAGATTCTTTCAGATATTCTTGTAGCGGATTTATAAGCCGGTTCGTTATCTTATTGATGCCGCGGACACCAGTGCGCGGTCTGCATAATCAACAAGTTGGGTTAGAACACTTTCTCTGTAGAACTACCTTTCAAGACTGGAATGTGATGATCTGGACCTTTTGTATAAAAGAAAATCACATACAACATACGATTTGATGCTTTACAGCAGCATTACCATACTCTTTTTGCAAATCATCGGGACTTTCTGTTGGTGGAAACCCGAGGTGTGTTCGAATCTCACAATACATAAATTTACATCTGAAAAAACAAATATAAATAAAAACAAATACCGACACTGTGCAGCTGATCAATCGCTGATCCCGCCCACTTACTCAGTTGGCCACGCCCATCAACTCCAACAGGAAGTCCCGCTTCGATTTTTTAAATGCGTTACTAGGCAAAACTTTTGGCCAGTAGCATGCAAAAAAAAGAGACGTTTGGCGACCTATACGTAGTAACTACAGCTTGAATAAGCTGTAGTTACGACGTTTAAATCACAAATCTAATCCAAAACGGCGGCTAATGTCGGAGTTCATAGCTCAATTCCGGGCTGAATTAATTATTCGATCGGTCGGTTGATCCCTTAATTGACAGCCTCGATTGGTCAATAATATCGGAAATAGACAATATTTTTCAGTTGAGATGAACCTTGGCCTTTTTTACTCCAAAACTGGCCGTGTTGACCCGTTTCCATTCATAAAATTGCACCTCTCCGATTAAATATCAAAATTAATTCATCAAAAATCTCAAAGCAGTCTTCGAAGCAAATTCTTTCATAAAAACTCACTTGCCTTCTTTGCTTGATTCTAAAACATATTAATAACTGATGGATACTACACTTAAACATCGAATGAAGATTCTCATATCCGATGACCCTCATACATAAATGACCAATCGCTGGCCCCGCCCCATTTTTCCTTTGGCCATGCCCACAGAATCCAACAGGAAGTCCCGGTTCTATTTTTACAGGCTTTGTATCTCAAAACTTATGGTCAGTAGCATATATCAAAAAAGTATAATGGTTGGTTGGTGACCTAAACGTCGTAACTAGAGCTAGAATAAGCTGTAGTTACGACGTTTAAGTCGGCAGACTAACGAAAATGACAAACGTACATGGCGGCCAATGTTGGAGTTGAAAGTTCAGGTTCGGGATGAATAAAAGGTTTGATTGGTCCGTTGATTCCTTGATTGACAGTCGCGATTGGTCAATATGAACCCTTACACAAGAAGGGACCACCTCGGAAGTGCAAGCCCTGATCAAACTTCACGGAAAGTGTAGGCATAGACGAGTCGACTCTTTAGGGTAGATTTTATGAGAGTGGAACTGACATTCTTACTTACTAATTATTCATTCTTTAAACACGATCTCTGGTTGACCTGTGATGGATCTCGATTTCCTTTCTCGTGGCCGTATATTAGAATTCATAATTTTAGTAACCCGGGTGATTTCGATTATTCTTGTGTTAAATACGGTTTCAGAACATAATTCATTTAATTTATTACCAGATGACAAAATATTAGACCGATCCAAATTGAAAGAAATTGCAGACGACAATTGAAAAGTTATGAAACTTTGGAGTTTTTTTTTTTTTTGTTTTTTTTTTTTTTCAATTTTGGGGTAAAAAACATTGTGGACAAGCAATTTCTTCATTTTACACAAGTTTTTTAAAAGCCTTTTTCCTGGAGCGTCCAAAAGGGTCAATAAGTGGGAAATGGGTAAAGCAAATATGTAAATCAGGAAACAGTCCATGAGATATCCGAGCAATTGACGGGTCGCTGGCCCCAATCACTTACTTCGCTGGCCCCGATCACTGACTTCGCTGGCCCCGATCACTGACTTCGCTGGCCCCGATCACTGACTTCGCTGGCCCCGATCACTGACTTCGCTGACCCCGATCACTGACTTCGCTGGCCCCGATCACTGACTTCGCTGGCCCCGATCACTGACTTCGCTGGCCCCGATCACTAACTTCGCTGACCCCGATCACTGACTTCGCTGGCCCCGATCACTAACTTCGCTGGCCCCGATCACTGACTTCGCTGGCCCCGATCACTGACTTCGCTGGCCCCGATCACTGACTTCGCTGGCCCCGATCACTGACTTCGCTGGCCCCGATCACTGACTTCGCTGGCCCCGATCACTGACTTCGCTGGCCCCGATCACTAACTTCGCTGGCCCCGATCACTGACTTCGCTGGCCCGATCACTGACTTCGCTGGCCCCGATCACTGACTTCGCTGACCCCGATCGCTGACATCGCTGGCCCGATCACTAACTTCGCTGTCCCAATGGGTCGATAATCGTAGACCTACTTGGGATAGCAGCTGGAGGATAGGAAAGGATGTAATGATAGTACTGGTGTGAGAAATACCAGGATTCAATTGTTAGGTGCTCCAGCCGCCGCGATATAACTGAAAGATTGTTGAAAGCGGCGTAAATCCCCATTCAAACAAACAAACTTCGCTGGCCCCGCCCACTGACTTCCCTGTCCACGTCTTCTGACTGAGCTGTACTCACGACGTTTAAGTCGCCAAATCAGCAAATTGATTGGTCAATTGTAGCCTTTATATATGTAAATCGGTAAACAGTCCATGAGATATCCGAGCAATTGACGGGTCGCTGGCCACGTCCACTGACTGAGCTGTACTTACGACGTATAAGTCTCCAAATCAGCTAAATTGCTTTAGAAATGTCGGTCAGTATCTGATTTCAAAGTTTACGTCCGGTCTAAATAATTTATTTGATTGGTCTATTGGTTATTTGATTGACATCCGTGATTGGTCAATTGTAGCCTTTATATACAGAGTCGACCCATTTACGGTTAGAGATCCGTTTTCCCTTTTAGCTTTGTTTATCAGTTCTGCACGTTACATCTTCACATTATCACATAAACATTTTGTTTCAAGGCTTTTCGAAGGAATAAAATCATGAAAATATTGAATATGAATTTTCACACACATGCTTTTCCCCCATTCTTATATGGTTCTCATTATAACCTCATTTTTAACTTCGAAATGTCTTCTGTAAACTATTTCAGTCTGACCAAAAATATTGTCGCCCCCTAGTGTGTGCCGTGACAAGGTTTTTTTTCCATTACTCATTTAAAACAACAACAAAAATATCCACATCTTCGATAACTCATTTCCTATAAAAAGATAAAGATTCTCAGACATATCATATCTCTAACGTATGGTGTACCGTTAGGGTCAAAAGTCCCTTTTAAGTTACCTTAGCACAAAGAACGCGTGCACGCTCAAATAATACAGGCAAAGCCGTTTAATTTAAGCGTGCGCGCTTATATTTTGAAACGCGTGCACTTTCAAAATATGAGCGTGCAACGTAAAAAGTAAACACCTGCATATTGTACGTGCACTTTTAATTAAGGCGTACGCGCACATTCTATATCATAGAACGGTCAGTAATTATGCGCGCACGCCTAAACTGTATTATTTACGCTTGCAAGCGTTTATTTTTTGCGTGTACTACCTAAATTGGACTTTTTACCCATTCCTTGCGCTATACTAAAGTCCACTCCAATGACTCGGATAATAATCAGTGTCTCGGTACCCACTTGCTAGTCTTGATTCTGGCCGTGGAAAACTTTTATCGTACACTACAACCCCAGTCTCATTTAGCCACGCCCCCATCCAACTAAAAGATCCACTACGAACTATATTATGATTACACTGTGTCAAGAAGTAAAGGTCTCGCCCGCTGTCTTCGAAAGGCGAAAAACGGACATTAATTCCTTTGATATTTTCTTTGCACCAGGGTATGTCATCGGTGACCACAAACAACAAAAACGGTTCATTTAACAAAATCTTGTTGAAATATCTCACGGCTTTATTGATAAATTCCAGGCCTGCCATGACATACCCCTTCGCCTGTCTGTGTGGCGCTGCAAAATCTCCACGACGGATGTGTAGACATACTTTTGTGGTGGTTCCAAATTTATTTAAATATTCGAGTACGTCTTTCTGTATGTGGTCTTTAAATACAAAAGATGACCTCACGAGTTGCGTGTGATTTTCAAAGTATCTGTAACTTTGAGTGAACCCTCTAAGTTTCCAGTTATAGTTTGGATCTATTTTCGATATGAAACTGTTGTTGAAAATGGCCCATCCTTTAGCTAGTTTTATCCCCCTAAATGCATCGGTATCTTTTTCCAGTTTTACAACGTTTTTTACTTCTAGTATATCGTCGATAAATTTTAAATGTTTTGTTGTCCGAACAGCGGTGTAACATGTGATCTCTGACGTAGCAATTAAGACTGCAAACTAAGAAAATAGAATCTTACTTGTCCAATGGCCAAATGACATTTATCAATATGGCTACCTAAGTGGGATAGCAGCTGGATGCTAGGGAAGGATGTAGTGGTGTTACTGGTGTGCGGAATACTAGGAATCAATTGTTAGATGCTCAAGCCACCGCCATATTACTGAAATACTGTAAAACGTGGCGTTAAACCCCAATCAATCAATAAACAAGGCTATTTCTGGAAGCAGAAGGTGAAGGTTTATAAGGAAAAGGTCAGATAATAATATAAAGTGTACGCAGAGAACTTAATCATTGTGTGACTAACCACCTAAACAGGTCAAGTTTGATTATTTTGGAACGATGTCAATACTTGACGATGTATTTTCTACGAAATGAAACATCCGTGTTCAATTGAATTTTTAGTTTCGTCTATCAAAAACGGACGTTCGGAAAAAATTATTCATAACACCACGAACAAAATTTTGAGCACGCAGCTATCTTGTATGCTTCCGCACAAAATAGTTCCATACAAAAAGGTATCAAAATGTTTAAATCTTAAATGTCTTAAATGAAAGGGGTTTTGATAACTATCCGAAAAGAAGGCAATGCTGGGAGGTTTCTCATGATCTGCGAGTAATAAGTACGTATATGGTCATTTCGTACCATCACTGTATCGTACGATGATTTGTACAGTTATTTCACCCTGTAGCATTGATCATTTCGTACCTTGCATTGTCCATTTCGCATCATAAGTTGGTTATTTCGTATAATGTTATTTTTGTGTTATAAGAATTTTCTTTTAGAAATCTTAGAAAATTATTACGTAATAATTAATTTTAGATTTCAATTGAAAATTAATTCCCATTCCCGGTGAATAAATCAATAGGAAACATTGTTTTAATAGAATTTAATGTTTTGAGATATAAAAACAAAGGAGTTTGTTTTGATAAACTATTTACATAACATCATCCATTCAAATTACGGTTTGGTGTTGTTTGCTAAGACTAATTTTTATTTTTTTTATTTTTTTATTTTTTTATTTTTTTCTTTTTTTTTTTTTTTTTTTTGATAGACTTAATGAATCTAATGATAAAAAGTAATAATAAATTTCGTCTATAATTAATGCTTAAACGGATTGTTTGATTTCAACATGATATGAAATAACCACACTTTTGTACGAAATAACCAACACACAGTACGAAATTATCAATAATGGTACGAAATAATTAATAATCCTATGGTACTACATGTTTGGAGAGAAACGGTTATGGTACGAAATGCACGTAATTCTAGGTATAGTCATATAGATAGACCAGGTTCTATATAACCTAAAAGTGCGTGCAATTTAATTTTGTTTGTTTGTTTGTTTGGTGGTTTTTTTTTTTTTTTTTTTTTTTTTTTTTTTTTTTTTTTTTGTCGTGATCATAGTAAAAGTCGGTTTAGATAAGGAGTAAACGTCATATTTTGGAACAGGTCAAAGGATCCTGAATCGTACCGAACATTTTTGAATTGCTTTGTGTGTATGGGCGTGTTTGTACAAACAACTTGTTTAATTTTAACATATAATCTAAAATCTTTAAAATAAAATTAAGGCGTTTTGAAATCCATTGATTTGATGGACACCGACGTCCAATTTTCTTATGAAGCAACTGACCCCATCATAAATTCAAAATAAAGGCCAGAAAGACATGATTTGAAAGTAATAATATCGATCCTTCACTGTGGAATTACCTTGGGTATTTAACTGTCGTGTGGAAATTCTGATTTTTCTCCACTTTTCACCGGACAAATTAGACATGATTTTCAACTTGTCCAGATTTAAAAAGAACCAAACATTATCTTCATTAACCACAATATTTTCTACCCTTCAGTATTAAATCGTTGTAATTTCCAGTTCATAATTAGATATTTTTAGGTCTATTTTGTAACATTTCAAGATTTGCCCTGGTATTTACGTGTTCAAAGACGAATGACCTTAAAAATGTACTTGTTTTGAAGCTGAAAAGCACAAAGCGTACAGGTCGAACATGGGAATTCCATACGCCTGCTGTAACTATTTCGAGATGGTGCGTGGGTAATTTGAGCAGGTTTGTTTACCATTACTTTGACAAGATATCATATGAACAGAATTTCTTAAATACATTTGAAATTTCATATTAAACATAAATCAAATTGCCAAGGCTATGCCAGTCAGACAAAATTATAGGTTTTTAAGATGTTGTTAAATACAATATACGGGCAATCAGAATCAGATTTAAACACGGTTTCTACGCATAAATCCTTTTTTAAATTAGTTTTGTATCTCAATCCAAAATATATAATTACAAAACAAGAATGTAATCGAGAAAGACTTTAACAGCTGATTTTAATAGAATATTATTGTATACCTTTTGTTAGAAAATGTACCCCTTAATTTCGATGAGCCAGAGTAAGGTTTGGACCAACCGGGGGTATTTTTTGTAGACCATCTTTCTATGAAAGCTTGTAGTATATCAACCCTTTCCTGTACAATAACTGGTTTTTACGTCCTTGTGATTTTATACTTGAGAAAACATTGTGGGAAAAGAAGAAATTGCTTGTAACAAGCACAATATTTTCTACCCTATTGAATGGTTATTTTATCATTAAATCCTTTTTAAAGTGTTGTCTGCAAAACCTTTGAATTAGGACAGGTCTAAAATTTTGCAAAACACTAAAGGGTTAAACATTTTAAGGCATGTAAGCGCTCCAGCAAGCTGCGCTATTTGTGAGCTATATTAAGTAACTAACCCATTTAAATTCCAATGACGTATTTAAGTTTTATGAAAGACATTAGTTATGTTGCATATCAAAATGTGTACCCAAAGGTCAGAGAAGCCCATTCCTGGAATTATTTGTTCTTTTCAATTCATTTATAGTTGATATAGAATAGAATACGTTACCCATAAAACCAAGAAAAAAGAATATGTATCGAAAAAAATATTGATCCCTATCCTTAGGGGAAATGTTTGAACTTTTTTTCATGGCCTGTGTAATAAAAAAAGATTTCAAGCTTTGTAAAATACGTTACTTTAACCCATTCCCACACAATGTCTCCTTTTTCAAGCAAAAAGCTTTGGAAAACATTGTGGAAAATGGAGAAATTACTTGTATCAAGCAATTTCTTCATTATCCATTTTGTTTTCTATCCAAAAAGACGAGGAAATTAGAAATTCCATCAACCTTAAATTGTCGTCTGCAGCTTCTTTCAATTTCGACCAGTCTAAAGTTTTGCTGTGTCGGAATGGGTTAAAGTATGTAGCCCTCCAAACACCACCAATGACTAATGCGTTTTGTAATAAAAACATTTAGAAATTCATCAACATGTCAAAATTTAACTTTTATTTCAGTAGTTCAGCCCCATTGAAAGCATTGCTCAGTCGTTTCAAGCATCCATGTGTTTTAAATTAAACTTTTATTTAACCAATACAATAAGTTCTCTGCGTCCACCGAAGTTATGCGTGTATTGCTGAAATTTGTGAGTTCTATATTTATTTTACAAGACAATATGACTATGCTTGTAACCCATCAGAAAAATTAGGACCACTTCCCTTCCGCGACAAGTATCGACCCTGATCAGCCTTCGCTGTAGACACAGACTGTCTAGAGCAGTTACTTTTTCACTTTCGGCAAATTTTCCAAATACAAAATGATTATTCTTTCTGAAAATATTCATGTATGAATTATCTGATTAGTGCCATTAGACCAGGGTTTCCGATTAGCGGAAGTTCAGGGCTTTATGAGTCATATGAATGAACCTGTGCATAACATTTCGAATTGACAAATCGTGGTTGCTATTCAAATAACCAGTCGACCAATAAAATCATTTATTGAGACCAGGAATGAGTTTGGATCTCCAACAATTGTCGTCATATTTGTTGGTTTGGTGACTTGAACGTCGTAACTACAGCTTATTCACGACGTTTGAGTGGCCAACCAACTGTACTACTTTTATGCTACATTTTTTATTACATGCTACTGGCCATATTTTTTTTAAAAAAAAAAACACGCCTTCAAAAATCAATGTGGAACTTCCTGTAGGATTCAATGGTCGGGGCTAACGAAGCAAGTGGGCGGTGTCAGCGATTGTTCAATTATTACTCATGTGAATCCGCACAATCTGATCAGAGTCGTCACTTTTTTGTAAAGATAGATACTGACTCAAAGCTTTTCTCATGCGATCAGCATTACGATCAAGCGATGGCTTTTGGACTCAGATCAGATTGAGGTTAAGAATCGATTGATACTTTTTTTCTAATTGACCTAGCCATCTCTACCGAACGTCTCCGTAAAAGATCGCCAGATTTTTGTTTTATACCTTAAACAGCTGATTTCCCGTCCGACCTGGGTAGTTGATCGTCATTAAATGATTTCTTCTAAAGTCATCGTTGCAAGACTTCTGCGGGTTTCTTTTCGTAAGAATTTCTTCATTGTCTGTTTTAAAATGTCCTTTAACCGAACCACTATTTCTGGTAACCAAATCATTTTCTGTGGATTTTTGTGAAACAAGGTACACGCCTTTCTGAGTATTCGTCCTAGATGTTCTTCGATAATGATCTTTTTGATATGCTGATCGTCGGTATAATGAGGCAATGAAGATATTTAGTCCAAGTATCGTCGTTATAACCGGTAACATGAAAAAGAAACGAAGTTTTTTGTTGGTTCCCGTCAAACGCTGAAAACATAAAAGGGTGTAATAATAGGATTAATTTACTCAACTGGCAATTCATGAATATCAAAGGTTAACCTATTCCCACACAAAGACGCCTTTGGACGCCCCTCAAGAAAATCAATGGGGACAGCATTGTGTAAAATGAAGAAAATGCTTGTAACAAGCAATTTCTTCATTTTACACCATGGTTTCTACCCAAGGAGTTGAAAATATCAAAATTCCATCTGGTTATGGGTTAGATAGCTTTTACATCTATTTGGAAATATAATGAAATGTGAGGGAATTTGTTTATAGTGGAAAAGAATACGCACTGATTTATCCCAATACCAGACGGCAAAATTTTAGACAGGTCCAAATTCAAAAGAGTTGCAGATGACAATTTTAAGTTGATGAAATTCTAGATTTTTTTAACTTTCTCGGTAGAAAACATTGCTTGTTACAAGCATTTTCTTCATTTTCCACGATGTTTTTCATCACTTTACTTCTTTAAGGGCGTCATAATGTGGGGTCATTGGTTAAGGAATACAAATTTTAACACCAAAAAAAGTTACAAAATGCTCTGCTAGATCTATAAGATTTTGGCCTGGGTAAATGCATGTTCAAAACAAGATGTTTTAGCGAATTACGGATCGCTGAACACGCCAAATGACCTCCTACAAGGCAGTTTCACTTAGATATCAAAAGGCGTTTGTTTGTTTGATTGATTGATTGATTGTTTGAATGGGGTTTAACGCCACTTTTAACAGTATTTCGGTGGCTGGAGCACTCTACAATGGATTCATTGTTTTTCTCACAACAGTACTACCACTACATCCTTTCCTAGCCTCCAGCTGCTATCCCACTTAGGTTTACGATCATCCACCCATTGGTGAGAGATAAATGTCGGAAAGAATATGTGCCGCCGCCTGGGATCGAACCCATGACATCCCATGATTGAAGATTAGGAGTCTGAGGCGCTACCGTTTGCGCTATAACGGCTGTTGGCGTTTTGTTATGATCGGGAACATAAAATGAAAAGAAAATCGTTGATTGGGACATAAAAGTTGTAACTATAGCTTAAATTATCTATTGTTGCAGCGCTTAAGTCGCCTTACGAATAAATGTGCTTGACAAAATTGTAGGAGGTTACCATGCCCTTCCCTTCTAAATGGATTATTTGATTGGTCAATCGATTATTTATTGATTGTAGCGATCCGTCAGTTGCAGTTTTAACCCATTACCAGACGGCAAATTTTAGACTGGTCCAACAACATGTTAAAGGCTATACTTTTTTATTGTAGCGATTCATCAGTGGCAGTTTAAACCCATTATCAGGCGGCAAATTTTAGACTGGTCCAAATTGAAAGGAGATGCAGACAACTACTTTTACTTTTTTTTATACTTTTATTGATTTTTCCAACTTTCAGAGTATAAAACATTGTGTAAAATGAAGAAATTTCTTCATTTTCCACAATGTTTTCCCTATTGTTTTGCTTGAAGGGCGTCTAAAAGGTCACTGTGTGGTAATGGGTTTAAGCCGAAAGATTGAAACACCGATAGAGATTAGTTTTTAAGTACAGAATATTCCATATTGTTTTATTCGTTTTTGTTTGTAAATAGGGGGCATATTATCGTCTGTGATGTATAATTAATGAGACAAAACATTCGCTATGTCTGATACTAAGTATTGTCCGTCCAAAAGTAAATGATCTCGTATTTTACATCTACAAGGTTTTCCTCCGTAAAATAGACAGACAAGTAAATACATGTAAAACTATCTTTTTCAAAAATCTATTCCTATATAGACATAGATGATTCAAATTTCATCTACGATAGCCCATTTCTATACGGGCAGAGGAAACTTAAATTAGTCTTTCAAAACAAAGAAAAAAATACAAATTGCCCAAACATACAGCAAATCGACCTTTTTTTAAATTTAGTAACGCAGTAGGTTTCCTTTCAGTCAGCGTCTAACGAAAACGCGCTGGCATTTACACGTCAAAATGCGTAGTTATATTTACGAATGCACACAATATTGTTTATCAAAAGTACGCTGAAAGCTCGTTTCCAAATTCCCTATGTCACACATTTATTTAAAATATTATTTGTGTATTTTTTTCAATGAGTTTGTATCTTCTTCTTTAACTCTATATTTACACGTGGTAGTATGATTTGTTACTCTTAAAATTTAGAATGTGTAAAACTATTTTATTTAATAATGAATTAGAGGAATGCTATGGTAAGATAGCAAATTCAGAGAAAACAGTATGACTTGAATAACTCTTCGTTTTCCAAGAAAAGTCGAGCACAAAAATAGTCTAATCCATTCCTACATAATGAGGTTATTGGAGGTCCCTCAAGAAAAACGACTGGGAAAATATTGTGTAAAATGAAGAAATTGTTTGAACCAAGCAATTTCTTCATTTTCCCCAATGTTTTTTACCAAACAATGTGAAAAAATCTAAAACTTCTTAAACTTTAAATTGTCGTTTGCTATTCCTTTGAATTTGGACCTCTCTGAAATTTCGCCGTCTGGTAATGGGTTAATGTCAACTCGAATCATTTTTATTAAAGGGCCAGTATCAAGCAGAACGAGATTACAGCAGGCTTTGGCCAAATTGAATGCTCGCTTTTCGTACGTCAAGCCTGTGCCATTTGACACCTAGTCACGGTATGATTTGCGAGATTTTGGCCTTTTAGCACACACTTACGCTTCTAGATGCCACAAAGGAAAAGAATTATGAAAGTCTTTGTGAGAAAATGGAAAATCTCTTGTCCTGTCATATGTTTTCCTTTTCTCACAATGTTTTCTATCTTATTTCGGCACTTTTAATACATATTGAAATGTTGCCTTCATGTTCTTGCTATTTGGACCAGTCTAAACGTTTGTCGTCTGGTAATAGGTCAATATACTCTTCTTTTAGCGTCTTTATCGCTGGCCTATATCACACTGGTATAGAGGGGAAACGGGTTCGTTCAAATCTTTCAACGAACCAATCTGAAATCCCCCGAGTGGTTTAATGCTTTTAGACCCTTGGGATTGACAGACATACATACATGCAGGCGAATGAAAGATGGACATAATGCCAAGAAAAAAATCCACTAGCCTTTGGTAAGTGGATCTATAAAGGAAAACAATCTTAACCATATTTATATCTCTTCCAAAAATGTTTTCACAATAAAATAGAATTAAAATCCCTGCTCCATATCACCACTTATCTGTTATTTTACCCTACTGAGATGCATATAAATTCAACTTTTTATACATTTTGATATAGAATGAAAATAAATCTCAAATTAACGACATTGATAGTCGAAACAGCTGTCACAAAGATCAATTAACCCATTCCCGAACATTGACAACTTTTGACGCCACAAACAAAAACAAAGGGGAAAACTTTTTGTAAAAGAAGAAATTGCTTGTAACAAGCAATTTCTTCATTTTACACAATGCTTTTTAACCAAAAAGTTGATAAAACCTAAAATTTCAAAATCTTAAAACTATTGTCTACAACTCCTTTCTTTCTGTGTACAAACACAGTCCGGAACTACCGAGAGTTCAAGGGAAGTAACTGGGGAAGCGAAGTAACTCAATATATATGTAGGGACCCATTTTCAAATTTTCATCTAGCTAAGATCTTCGAAATATGCTCCGTCTACCTCCACTTACATTTTACGCCGATCTACCCATATCCGGAATGTCGCCCGCTACGCCTGTTTAGGTATAATTTGCCGACACTTGTATAGATCGCTGTGTCTATACCACATTGGTATTCAACAGTTGACAGGTCAGGATATATGGGTATGATCTAAATTGATTGACTGGTGTTTTACGGCGTATTTACACCTGTGGTCATGTAGCAAAAGAAATTCAAGGACTGTATAGGTGTAAAGGAAGGCTATTCTTATACCCCGTTTCACCACACGGGGCCTCACACACAGGCTAGTTATTCTTGTAGCGAATTTATGGTGCCAGTCTACAGAAGAGGGTGAAATATTCGAAGTGGCCATGAGTAGTAATGCACGTGACCCTGCGTACTCGCATTTAGTACGCAGGGTCACGTACACGGGACTTTTGCGTTTTCGGGACTCTACGTACTAAATGCGTGTCCGTAGAAGTAGTCTGAGTCCCCACAAACAAAAATCCATATGTCTAGACCGGGGCATTCATGTGGACTTAGTCTTTTCATGAGTAGTATGGACTTAATCTTTTTCCATGAGAAGTGTGGACTTAGTCTTTTTGTGTGGACGTTTTGATGTAAATTTGTGTTTTCTCCAAGTATGAAATCGGGGTATTATAGCCTGTCTTTATCATGGAAACAATTCTTTTTACCTTTACCATGAACACTCAAGGAAGGTTGGGAAAAAAAATAAAAACACCAATGTTTCATTTTCTATATTTTATTGAACTATGAACTGGAAACTGAGATCAAAAACATGAACATATTTACAATAAAACGATATTTACATAACACAATGTCTATAGAATTCTGTAAAATGTCTGTATGAACCACGATGCAACAATACAATCATTCTTGCTGAGATTCCGTGTACCAAATGTCTTTCTGAGAAGTTTCTGTAACTTAAATCCTCTCGATGTTCCATCCAGGGCAAAGGTGCAGTATTGTCCACAAACTCTTCCATGTCTACTCTGAATCATCTGTTTGTTGTAAGTCCAAGAACATGAATTATTTCGGATAAAATGTAATATTTCCTTTTCAAGTGGCGGGAGTCCATAAGAGTCAAAGTAGATTGCTTTCCATCTGGATAAAATATGACTGCTACCCAATGTTCTCCTGGTTTATTTGATTCTGCTGTATTGATGATGTATGCCTTTACATGTGAAGGCTTTTGTTTTGGTAGCAAGTCTTTAGCACATACTCTTGCTTGAAGTCTTTTTATCCATATTCCGTGATCCATCACATGTTTTATTTCGCCAGTGTACATTGTTAGTTCCAAGACTCTTTCACTTTCTCACACCAACGGTTTAACCAACCATCAGTGAATCTAAACAGAATGTTCTTTTTACTTTTTTATACTTTGCCATAACCGATAGGCTTCTACGGATTCCTGCTCGTTGAGTTTTAATTCTTCAAGTTGTGGATACCATGATCTTGTATGAGTTTACGTTTATCATTGCTCGTTCAATAAACAAGTCTGTATGTTCTTCTCTATTCATGAATAAGCAGACAGGATGCTCTATCTGACTAGGATGATATATCTAACATCCATTGCAGCTATTATGGACTTCTTCAATGATAAGTTCCTGCAGCTGATTCACCATACACTTCTGTAAACTGTTGTGAATGTCATTTTTGCGTACTGTTTCATGCTTTGATGAATATTTCACTTTTTCTGCTTCTTCCCTCAGTTTAATCGCATACTGGTAACCAACCATGATTTTAACAATCCGTGATAACTTCTCTGAGACTGTTGATTTCGATTTGATTATCGAATTCGGCAAACACAATAACGTTGATGACTCTTGTAAGGTTGGTTGCAAACTGGCTATTTGCAACGACTGGTGACAATTCAACATTCCTCACGTGGAAACTAACTGATTCAAACTGGATCTTTACTCTTGGTGCACCTGTATGCCCCGTTATTCAGAATTCTGGTCGTGCTTTGTTTAATCTAAGTCGGATTTCTACTCCATAAGAAAGATATTTCTCCTGGAGAAAGACATCTAGATGAAGACGTCGAAATAATTGCAGAGTCTTGCTTTCTGAAATAACAGCTTTTCGTGTTTTTAACCCATTATTTTCTCCAGTGATTTGAAGATCATTCATATGTTCTGTCGTGTCTTTAATCCAGAGTTCTCCTGCTTTCAAATGGGTATCTTTGCTCTCTGGACTATATGACAGAAGATTTTCAATGTAGGCTCTGTAGGGATAATTGTCACTTCCACTTGTTACCAATTTGTTATTCAGATACAGATCAATGTTACTGAACATGCTATGTAGGAAAATTATTGACTGGTGCAATACCGTCTGCTTGAACAATCTTGAATTTCACATACAAGTAGGACTGTGATAAGTCTGTCAAAAACTCTGTTTGTGGTGGAATCATAAACTCTATTGGTGAATCATTTGCAATTGATGAAACAGGATAATGTTCAACCCATTGTGTTTCCTGCATGCTTGTCATGGTTGGTGGTACAGATGTTACATCCAATTCGGTTTTACTGCATTCACATGATCCACGCTGCATCATTTTTCTGATTGAACTCAAGAATTTAATCAAAGAATTTAATCAAAAATGTCTAATGGTCTAGCTGACTTAACTCTGTGCTTTTTCGATGTGATCTTACCACGATGAGATCGTGAATGAGACTGGTGTTGTTTGAAGGATTCTTTTTTATTTATACTAGAAAGCAATCTTTTTGTCAAATGTTTCAAGAATTGTTTTCCCCGTGACTTGAGAACTTTTTTTAGGGTTTTTACGATGCAACTAAATATCTTGTGCTATTCCTATTTCCTTGTTTGATACCTTCATCTTTTAATGCATTCATTCCTGATTTTACCATAGGTTTTATCAATGGTGTTACTGTTCGTACGGCCGATTTAAACAAAGATCGTAATCCAAAGCCATACTGATGTCTTACACCTTTATAAACAGGAATCATTTTTTTATTTTCAAAAATTATTTTGTATCACGTTTACGAAAATGCAGCTTTACTATTGTCTTGCCTATGACAAAATGAAAAGGACGGCTAGAATCACCAGTTATGTTAATGTGAATAAAATCAAAATCTGATTTTGATACTGGAAAGTAGTGTGGAAATATAATTTCATGATTGATATGTTGACTTCCATTATTATTTTCAATGGAATTGGATGCTTTGAATGGAACAACTCGAAAGATATGTGCTAATGTATCACCAACAATGGAATGTTCAACAATGTCAGAATATACAAACAAATGATTATATCCTGCATCAATGTTTGGTGAATATTCAAACATTTCAAAAACACTATTGCCTTTGAAAATGGTTCTCCCCTTTAATATAGGATCTCCACCAAGTTTTTGAAATAATGAAGGATTGAATTTCATTCCTGTTTTTGTTACGTTGAAAAACTCAAACTTTGGGCGTTTTGATGAAACAGAGTATGAAATATGAATACTTGCATCTTTAGCATGAAGAGCTTTTCAAATCTCATTATCAATACATTCATTGATTACATCAAAAACATGAGTTTGTGAACTATAGGATCCTGGTGGAAATCGGAATTTAAGTGCCCACTAAACTGGTTTCCCATGTGAATTAGAATCTATGACACTGAATTCTAATGGGACACCTTTTCTCTTCTCTTTTTTTCAGATATTTTTTGTAGATTTCAACATCTGCAGTGATGATATCGAATCCAGTTTCTTCTTCACTTATGTTTAAGAATTGACTTGGTGTTTTCAATTGTGTTAATCCAACTTCCCATAATTCCTTATCAATATTTACAGTTTCGGGTAACTTTACCTTGAAACAACATTGAGTGTTTGTTGAGAAATAGTTTAAAGAACTATCGCTTGGTAGAGTTATGTAAAAGGAATTCATTTTTACCATCAATGAAATCAAATGCTGATTGTTTGTTCTTTTTTGTAAATTTTAGTCCTGGGGATGGGGACTGAAGACTTTTAGGAGTGTCTTCTTTTTTTATATCAAAAAGTTTTTAAGTATAGAAATCTTTTCTTTTTTCTTCTTCTTTAGTGCTTGTGTATGGTGACATTTTTCTTAAATGACTCAATGTTTTTTTCTTAATAGTTTTCATTTTTGGACTTTTAAAAGATCTACTTAAAGGCCTTTTGATGGGAGTACTGAAACTTATTTCTGAATCACTAGATTCACTGTCAGGATAGTGTTTTTGCATCCATTGCCATCTTGATAAGTTCCCAATCACTTCTTGTGGAACATTACTTTCATGTAAAGATTTAGAGAACACTTGCCATCCTTTAGGTTCAATTCCTTTCATCTTACGCAAGGAATCTTTAATGAGATCAATGATATTTGAACCAGAGATAGGTTTTCCTTTGTATGTTACAATGCCTTGATTATCCCATGATATGTTATCACTATCTCTAAGAATATTAAACAAAAATTTTGCTTTCCTTTGCATGGTTTGTGGTACATTTTCTAGGATACGTTCATGCAACGAAACTGATTTTGAATTTGAAACTGGTTCTGGATTTTTCGATTGGTTTAATGTTGGATTCTTCACTTTTTCAAATGAATTTTGTAATTTAAATAATGTTTCACCATATTTTTTGTGCTTTTTCTGATTCAGAGAGGTCCGCTCTTTCTAATGTATTTTTCATATCTTTATGAAGATGTGCACCATTTTCAATTTGTTGATTTGTAACATAATCCATTATTCGAGCCTATTGTGGAAGCTCATGTATTTCTTTCATGAAGAAATAAGTAGAGTAGCCACGGTCCGAATCAAGGAAATCAATACTAAATATTATGTTGATGGGTCGAAGATAAACACGCCCATCTGCTGCCAATACTTTCTTGAATGAACATTTTTAGGAGGAAGATGCGAAACAAGATATTTGATTTGTTGACATAGTATTTTGGTCCCATTTAAATAGGGAAGCAAATGCGCAAAACGGGGGGAGAGCCGGGAGTTTGAAATGGGATAGATCACGTATATGACTGTTGGCGCTTAGGCTCCCAGAGTAGTTTAGAAGAAATAAATAATGTATGATGTAAACAGAATTTTGGAGTTATTGTTAATTTATCCACTATACGATCACTGAGAAGAAACATGGTAGAACCAGGAGAAAAGGCCGAGATTATATTACAGATTCTGTGGTAAAACAGGGATTTGACTTTTTTCTTCTCTCCATTGTTTTATATCATTTAGTACTTGAAAGGTACAATAACCATTATTCTTACTGACATCTTCTTTTTCATAGACACTGATTTTGAAGCTAGATTTCGAAGATGTTGACGGTTTGGATAAAACTTCTTCTTCTGACCATCTGTTAGGTTTGCATTCCCTTTTAAAACATTGCGACAACATTCTGATTTTAATCTTATCACTGGAGATGATAATTCTTTGATAAACTTTTTTCTTAATTTTGGTGAAGATTTCATTAATGTCATCACCATATGTCCATGTTTCCTTATTAAAGGAGCCTTATTAAGCTTTTTCGCCATGTTATCCTTTCTTATGATGAAACGTAAATGATACAAATCATGGAATGACCAAAGTATTTACTGACTTAAAAACTTTTCTCGTAATGCCGAAAGTGCAATTCTAGCAGGAGAAGACACTTTATTCATATCCAGACTTGTCAAGGGTGAAAATGGCGCAGTTCCATAATTTGCTTTCTCCATTAACGGACTGGATGGATGAATTTCATTGTATTTTTGTATCAACTTTTTTCTTTCTTTGTCTGCTTTACGATATTCTTTCATTGATGATGGTGTTAAAGACAGTGACGAAATAGGTTGAAATGTTAATTGTTTCCTAGATGTTGTTGGAGTATTGAAAGACTTATATTTCTTTTGGAAATTCATAAGTCGTTTTCTTAATATTTGCTGACGTGATTTTGGTATTCGTTGTGGTTCAATAAAATCATCATCAGAACTTGAAATAGGAGTTGAAAAACGTACAGATGAATTCGGAGTCACCTTGAACTTGATAGAAATGAATGTGGTGATAATTGTATTTGTGTTTGTGGTGATCGAGGTGAGCTCATTACAATTGGTGAAAGTCTGGGTGTAACACTAGGTGTATCACTAGTTGTAACACTGGGAGAAAGACTTGTCCTAGTAATTGGTGAAAGACTTTTCCTAACACTGGGTGAAATCTTTTGTGGTCTTCGCATTGTAACAAATTTTTCATTTATTTTTATTGGACGTTTCTTTTTGGTGATTTTTTTTTCTTTGGAGATTTCACAGATCATTTCTTTGGAGAACTTTTTCTCTTTGGAGATTTTTCTTTAACGATTTCGCAGATTTTTTCTCTGGTGATTTTCTTTTTGAAGATTTTCTATCATCGCCAAATTTTCTTGCAGTTTTTTCACCATCCCATCTTAAAATATTCTGATTATAACACCACCAAGAAATCCACCACCGCCAGGTTTCAATATGATTTTACGTTTAATTTGTTCATCAATGTTTGGATCTGCAAGTCTTGCTACATCCTCTTTATGTTTATTCATATATGTAATGGTTTGCTTTGGTAGCTTTATCATATTTTCAATGATATTTTGTGCTGCCAAAGAAAACCATTTTAATATCTCCTTTAACCCTGCATTCAATATTGCTTCTCTTTCATACTTATTTGTTTGTCTACTTAAATTTTGTAAGGCTTGGATCACTGCTGGGGATGATCTTGGTAAAGCCATATTCACTCAATGACATAAAACATGAAACTGGACTTGGATGGTGACAAGTTCACCAAATTATACAGGTGAATAAATAATCGGTCCTTGATCTTCATTCTTTGTATACCATCGATGGAAAATATCAGTTCTTAATCTCAACCCTTTGTCTGTGTGAGAATTATAATCAATGATCAAATAACCATGATGCATCGATGTTGCATCATTGTAGGCAGGAATCAAATGTTGGGCCTGCATTTGATTTGCTAAAGTTTTTATCTGGTTATTATCACGTTCATTGCGGAAAAGTATCATGTATCTGGAATTCAAACTTATGGTTCTACTTGACTTACACGGTGAAAACATGTTTTGTGTCATATAAATTACACTTGCATTTCGGTGATGACCTTTTCTTGTGAACCATAGTTGATCTTTTCTTCATCTTTGTCACCTAACATATCATCAAATACGAATAGGTGTGGCATCGATGGATCACTAACAATTTCATTTTGATCTTCTGGTATCCCATCGATGAATTTAATGAAATTAAACTTTCTTTCATGATACTGTAGGCATTTTGCCATTCTTTATAACACCAAATGACTTTGTTTGAGGGAATGTCAAACACGTCTTCACGATAATCAATCAGTTTATGCACGAATTCTGTTTTACCACATCCACTTTGGCTAGAGATGTAAATATTACATGGATGGCGAAATAAGAGGGATAATATATCCACATCCATATCTTTATTGTTCAAAGGGTAAGAATAAAATGACAAAGATGCATTCATGGTTATAACTTTCATTCAAACCTATTTCAAATAGAATATTTACATTATTCAAAAATCAAAAAAAAGTTTTTTTATTTTTTTTTTTTTTTTCAAAAAAACTTTTTTGAAAAACTTTTTTCAAAAAATTTCAAAAAAAGTTTTTCAAAAAAGTTTTTTTAAAAAAATATTTTTTTTTTAAAAAAAACGTTTTTATTTTTTACATTTAACATTTTTTACATTCAAATTTTTACATAAACCTTTTACAATGTCATTTAAAAATCATAGAAAAGATTAAACTTTTATTCCTGATGGTCATATCCACCTCTACGTTGATTAAGCCATGACCAATATGATTCCAATTGAGATTTGGAAAGTAAGATGATTGTCTTTCCGACTTCACGATTACCGAGTTCATATGGAAAGAAAAATGTACATTCTTCTCCAACCACTTTTTGATAAGTTAATTCAACAAGAGGAAATACTAATATTGATAAAGTAGTAGCACTAACTAATTTTCTTGATACATCTCTGTCGAAGACAATGAAACCGTTTACAGCATCTACTTCTTCGGTAGAAAACGTGATAGTTGAATAATGTGTTGTTCGAATTTTTTTGTATACTACATAAAAATAAACTGTTTGCACTTTCTTTTAAGTCTCTCAGTGAAACTCTCACATGTTCTCCCATTTATCATCTTCGTGTGAAATGTTCACTGATATGTATACCTATCCCAAAAGTAGAATTGATGATGTAAAGCACTTATCATTGCTTGAATTTCTCTTTCATAAAACTGTGTATCATCAATCATTTCCTGAATAAAACTTCTCATTCTATACATCTCGATTGCAGGCTTTCCTCTCCTTATTCCATTTCGTATCTTTTTTATACACATGAAAACGGAAGCCATTTCTCTCCTCTTTAACATCTTTATCTAAAGTATGATTACCGATGAATATTCTTTAGATCTTTTCACGCAACTCAATTGGAAGTGGTAGTTGATCAGGTATCATATTTAAATTCACTGTTGATATATAGTATAGAATAGATACAATAGATGTTATCATTTTATTTATTCCCCCCTTTTTTCAATTATATATCCATCTATCAGATGAATTAAACGTTCAACTTCTGTATTTAGTCCTAATCTTATTTGTCTTTGTTTAATAGAATCAATATCAAACATAGTATTAAATGCACTACAACAAACATAGTTTCATCTCTTCTTTTCAATATTCAATCATACGTGATCTTTATTTCTGTGGTGCGATCTTGCGTACATTTTGTAAATGCATCAAAATTGACTAACTTGCAAGTTTTATAGTCGAGAGTTATCCCTTTCACTTTGCATTTGCTCTCAGTATCACCATTCTTTGTGACCTTTTCATATGCATGTCTTATGACCTAAACACCTGAATTTAACAATTTTGGAGTTTGGCTCTTCATCAGTCAATTTCCCTAATACACTATTAATGACAGGTGGATTCCATAGCTTTGGGTCATGAATGTACATGCAACTATCAGTGTCAAAGTATTACACTCTATCATTTAGTTTCTCAAGAATACTGTTCAGTTCAAGTCTTGCATAGGCCGTGACGTATGAACCGACAATAACATTGGCTGTGCCATGGGTCTCAACATGATCCAACTTTGATTCATAATTGACTATGATGAATGGACATTCTTCATAAAAAAAATCTACATGTTTTACAATGAAATTCGGATTGTTGACCAACTCAAAGTACTTGAAGGGCTCTGCTATGTACTCTGACTGGCTCAACACCTCTCTTTGAGCAAGTTTTCCCCAACGACAGTTCAACATAATCTTTGAAAATGCTCTTATACCTTTGTTTTTCTTTATCATTGTTGGATCTAAGCTAATTCCTTCATCTCGTTCATATTCCTGATTAAATGTATCTTGAAGCCAACGAATAGCTTTCATAGTGAAACGACGCCGGGAGGAATCCTTACTAGAGATGATTGCAATTTGCCCCTTAGGCAAATATCTACTCCTCCACACTTTGTTAATGCAGCCGCAATCGTAATTGCACCAAGTAGTGGATCTATACCACCATACTCAATGAAAACTTGTCCGAAATGACCACATCCTCATCTGAGAATATCAACATCTGATCGACAGTATGAATCCATCTCTTTTTGAAAATTGAATGTTTCCTTGTTCTTTCATTATACCACTCCATGAACTCTTGTATAAGTTCTGAAGACATTGAGTCACTCATGTGGGACCATTTTATTCCCAGAATTGATCAGTGTTTACAAGATGGGGAAAGAAACCCTTTTTCATTTCTTCAAGACCAAATGTTTCAGGGAACTTTCCAAGTCTAGAATTCATGAAGTTATAAGATTCAATCAAACGGACTCCGTTCAACTCAAGTTTCATGATGTTATTACCATTCAAGATGAGAGAAGCGGGGTGATTTCCAATTCTTATAATTTCATTCAAAATGAAATGGGCATCGTAACTTTTTGCATTGTGAGCAATAGCAGTTATCCCCTTATGCCTTTTTGACAAAAGCCAGTTACAAAAATCATTGAGTGTACTATCACCTTGAAATATAACCTCTCTTCCTTCAGCATAATAGTCTGTGACTTATTTATACATGTGTTACATGCTCTTTGTGCAATACAATAATTTGGAATATGAACTCCCGTATCTTGTTTGCATTCAAAATCATAGAAAATGAACGAAGGTTTAATTTTTTCTTCATCTTCACTTTGTTAATCTTTTCTTCATTTTGCTTCTTTTGCATTTTTTGTTTTTTATCTTCATTGTTACAATTCTGAATCTTACTTTTGTAAGGCTGAATATAACAACGATGGTCAAAATTTTTAATTTACTTGCAGAAACGACACCTTTTCATTCCTTTGCAAACATGGTTATTTGTTCTCACGTTATATTGTTGTCTACATCTACTACAAATTTGGACTAGGTTACAAATTGATTTCTTTTTTCTACCTTCTACTTTTCTATGATTATCAAAGCAATCGCGACTAAAGAAATTTCTTTTGCATTTAGAACATTGAATTTCTATTTCATTTTCACAAGGCGGGGATGTGAAACAAGCTGAACAAATGTACTCACAATAATGACGTTCTCTGCGATCATATCCAGTATCACAAAATTCAAAAAAATAAACACAAGATAAAAATCCTGTTATGCTTGTAATATAGTCATAGTGTCCTTGATGGTAATACAAATGTATTACTTTACTGTCATTATTCATTACTTGATTCATTACTTGATGTAGAAATGACATCTCCACTTTCGAGTGTTGTTGGTGAACTTTGATCACATAGTTCTGCTCATACAGATAAGTCTGTATAATCTTATATTCATCTACCCAATGAAACTCGAATCATCCTTACCAAGAAATTGTCGTTGAACAGACACAACCTACTGATTTGCCTGATGTTATTTACTTGGGTATTCAACACAAAAGAATAATTATAAGGGATGGTGATATATTAACCATAAAGATGAGAACACGAAGACATTGTCCAATTTGTGACGCCAGATTTGGTTACATTCATTTCTAATAGACAGTCACCAAACAACAAACGGCCCTTTTCAGGGCCACCACTTCCCTAGAAAGAATTCATTTTCTTTCGCACAAAAGACATCCGCCACCATGCCATCTTCTGGAGCTACAGCGAATCCGGTACAGCGCTAGGAGGGATGCTGCCAGATGGACAGCTAAGACGGTTGATGACTGGGTGTGGAATGAATTCATGGCACCGATCGGCCAGCCGAGGAAGGAGAGGGTTCACCCTAACCTCCAAGGAATCTATAGGGAAGAAGAATACTGGGCATAAGAAAAAGACTTGTTATGTCCAACAAAACGGCCCTTTTCAGGGCCACCACTTCAGTAGAAAGAATTCATTTTCTATCGCACAAAATTGTCAAAGTCCCTTGTTCCCTCATTTTCATAACACAATGCATTCGCACATTCACAAAAAGACCAAGTCCACACTTCTCATGGAAAAAGATTAAGTCCATACTACTCATGAAAAGACTAGGTCCACATGAATGCCCCGGTCTAGACATATGGATTTTTGTTTGTGGGGACTCGGACTACTTCTACGGACTCGCATTTAGTACGTAGAGTCCCGAAAACGCAAAAATCCCGTGTACGTGACCCTGCGTACTAAATGCGAGTACGCAGGGTCACGTACATTACTACTGCCATGGTCAAAATCAGAAATATTAGGAAAAGGCAAGTTTTGAGCAGATATTTGATGGTAAAGAAAGAAAATGTTGCATTAAATGAATGCAAAACATGATTTGGGGATCATTTCCGGATGCGAAACTAAAGGGTCATGAGCTTTACACTGTTTTCCTGCATCCGGTGACGCCAGAAACAGAAAGTGGTGGGTTGCGGATTTTTGCTGGCTGCAAGCTGTTAAAATGACTGGTATGAGTTTCATGAAAAATTGTGAAAAAAGTAGATGGTAACCATATACTTTTTGTCGTATCTGCTGACTTTCTACTTTACAGAAAGCAAGCCTTTAATTGGCTATCATTTCCCTTGTGGCTACTACTAGGATTTTAATTTTGCGTAAAAGGTCTCATTTTTCAGTGAATTTGACGGCCATGTCAAATATCTGTGGTTGGTAAATTTAACACTGCTTTCATAGTTGCATTTAAATTAAAGCATTTTCTTTCAAGCTTTACTCTTCATTTATGCTAGAAAATTGTTTCTTTCATTGCAGATTATTGTTTTAGGGACTTAATTTTGGTAGAAAAGTGACTGGCGTGTTGCCAACAGGAATTTTGACTATTTTACTACAGTCTGGGTCCTATAAGCCGGTTCGTTATCATGGAGTTATTGATGCCGCGGACACCAGTGCGCGGTCAGCGTAATCAACAAGTTGGGTAAGAACAATTTCTCTGTAGAACTACTTTTCAAGACTGGAATGTGATAATCTGGACCTTTCGTATAAAAGAATGTCGCATACAACATACGATTTGATGTTTTACAGCAGCATTCTCTTTAACCTTTTGCAAATCATCGGGACTTTCTGTTGGCGGAATCCCGAGCTGTGTTCGAATCTAACAATACATAAATTTACATTTGAAAAAAAAAACAAAAATAAATAAAAACAAATACCTACACTATGAAGCTGATCAATCGCTGGCCCCGCCCACTTACTCAGTTGGCCACGCCCAGCAACTCCAACAGGAAGTCCCGCTTCGCTTTTCAAATGCGTTAATAGGCAAAACTTTGTGCCAGTAGCATGCAAAAAAATGAGAATAGTAGGTTGGCGACCTAAACGTCATAACTACAGCTTGAATAAGCTGTAGTTACGACGTTTAAATCGCCAATCCAATCCAAAACGGCGGCCAATGACGGAGTTCAAACCAAATTCCGGGCTAAATTAATTATTTGATTGGTCGGTTGATTCCTGAATTGACAGCCGCGATTGGTCAATAATAGCGGGAATAGACAAAATCTTTCAGTTGAGATGAACCTTGGCCTTTTTTTCTTCAAAACCAAGAGGGCTGTGTTGACCCGTTTCCATTCATAAAACTGAACGAATTGCACTTCTCTGATTAAATATCAAAATTAATTTATCAAAGATCTCAAAGCAGTCTTCGAAGCAAAATCTTTCACAAAAACTCACTCGCCTTTTGCCTGATTCTAAAACATATGAATAACTGATGGATACTACACTTAAACATCGAATGAACATTTTCATATCCGATGACCCTCATACATAATTGACCAATCGCTGGCCCACTTTTTCCTTGGCCACGCCCAAAGAATCCGACAGGAAGTCACGGTTCTATTTTTACAGGCTTTGTATCGCAAAATTTATGGCCAGCAGCACATATCAAAAAAGTAGAATGGTTGGTTGGAGACTTAAACGTCGTAACTACAGCTTGAATAAGACTAACGAAAACGACAAACGAACATGGCGGCCAATGTTGGAGTTTAAAGCTCAGGTTCGGGATGAATATATGTTTTGATTGTTACGTTAATTCTTTGATTGACAGCCGCGATTAGTCAATATAAATCCTCACACAAGAATGGCCTCCCCGGAAGTGCGAGCCCTGATCAAACTTCACGGAAAGTGTAGATTTTATTAGTTTGGAACTGTCATTCTTACTTTCTAATTATTCATTCTTTAAACACGATCTCTGGTTGACCTGTGCTGATTTCTATCTCTATTTCCTTTCTCGTGGCCGTATATTAGAATTCATAACTTTAGTAAACCGTGTGATTTCGATTATTCTTGCGTTGAATACGGTTTCAGAACATTATTCATTTAACTTATTATCAGACGACAAAATTTTAGACCGATCCAAATTGAAGGGAATTGCAGACGACAATTCAAAAGTTATGAAACTTTTGATTTTTTTTTTTTTTAATTTTGGGGTAGAAAACATTGTGGACAAGCAATTTCTTCATTTTACACAAGTTTTTTCAAAGCCTTTTTTCCTTGAGCGTCCAAAAGGGTCAATATAAGTGGGAAAGGGGTTAAGCAAATATGTAAATCAGGAAACAGTCCGTGAGATATACGAGCAATTCACGGGTCGCTTGGCCCGATCACTAACTTCGCTGACCCAATGGGTCGATAATCGAAGGCCTATGTGGGATAGCAGCTGGAGGCTAGGAAAGGATGTAAAGGTAGTACTGGTGTGAGAAATACCAGGATTCCATTGTTAGGTGCTCCAGCCGCCGCGATATAACTGAAAGATTGTTGAAAGCGGCGTAAATCCCCATTCAAACAAACAAACTTCTCCGACCCCGCCCACTGACTTCCCTGTCCACGTCCACTGACTGAGCTGTACTTACGACGTTTAAGTCGCCAAATCAGCTAAAATGCTTTAAAAATGTCAGTATCTGTTTTCAAAGTTTATGTCCTGTCTAAATTAATAATTTGATTGGTCTATTGATTCTTTGATTGACATTCGTGATTGGCCAATTGTAGCCTTTATATACAGAGTCGACCCATTTAGGGTTAGAGATCCGTTTTCCCTTATAGCTTTGTTTATCAGTTCTGCACGTTACATCTTCACATTATCACATAAACATTTTGTTTCGAGGCTTTTCGAAAAAAAATATATGAAAATATTCAATATGAATTTTCAAGCACATGCTTTTCCCCGATTCTTATATGGTTCTCATTAGTATCTCATTTTTAACTTCGAAATGTCTTCTGAGAACTATTCCAGTCTGACCAGCCTAAAATTTTGTCGTCCCTTAGTGTGTGCCGTGACAAGGTTTTCAATTTCATTACTCATTTAAAACAACAACAAAAATCCCCACATCTTTAATGACTCATTTACAATAAAAAGATAAAGATTCTCAGACATATCATGTCTCTAAGGTATGGTGTACCGTTAGGGTCAAAAGTCCCTTTTCATTCGTCTTAGCACAAAGAACGCATGTGCGCCCAAATAATACAGGTAAACCCGTTTAATAAAGCTTGCGCACTTAAATTTTGAAAGTGCGCGCGTTATTTAACGCGTGCACTTTCAAAATATGAGCGTGCACGCGTAAAAAGTAAACACCATATTGTACGTGTACTTGTAAGTAAGTCGTACGCGCATATTCTTTACCATAGAACGCTCAGTAATTATGAGCGCACGCCTAAATGTTATGAGTGCACCTGTATTATTTACGCGTGCACTCTTTTATTTTTGCGTGTACTACCTAAATTGGACTTTTGACCCATTTCGTGCGCTATACTAAAGGCCAATCCAATGACTCGGATGATAATCAGTGTCTCGGTACCCACTTGCTAGTCTCGTTTCTGGGCGTGGAAAACTTTTATCGTACACTACAACCCCAGTCTCATTTAGCCACGCCCCCATCCAACTAAAAGATCCACTACTAACTATATTATGATTACACTGTGTCAAGAAGTAAAGGTCTCGCCCGCTGTCTTCGAAAGGCGAAAAACGGACATTGTTTCCTTTGATATTTTCTTTGCACCAGGTTATGTCATCGGTGACCACAAACAACAAAAACGGTTCATTTAACAAAATCTTGTTGAAATATCTCACGGCTTTATTGATAAATTCCAGGCCTGCCATGACATACCCCTTGGCCTGTCTGTGTGGCGCTGCAAAATCTCCACGCCGGATGTGTAGACATACTTTGGTGGTGGTTCCAAATTTATTTAAATATTCGAGTACGTCTTTCTGTATGTGGTCTTTAAATACAAAAGATGACCTCACGAGTTGCGTGTGATTTTCAAAGTATCTGTAACTTTGAGTGTACCCTCTAAGTATCCAGTTATAGTTTGGATCTATTTGCGATATGAAACTGTTGTTGAAAATGGCCCATCCTTTAGCTGGTTTTATCTCTCTAAATGCACCGGTATCTTGTTTCAGTTTTACAACGTTTTTTACTTCTAGTATATCGTCGATAAATTGTAAATGTTTTGTTGTCCGAACAGCGGTGTAACATGCTATCTCTGACGTAGCAATTAAGACTGCAAACTAAGAAAATAACATCTTAACTTGTCCAAAAGCCAAATGACATTTATCAATATGGCTACCTAAGTGGGATAGCAGCTGGAGGCTAGGAAAGGATGTAGTGGTGATACTGGTGTGAGAAATACCAGGAATTCATTGTTAGTTGCTCCAGCCACCGCGATATGACTGAAATACTGTTAAAAGTGGCGTTAAACCCCATTCAATCAATCAACGATCAACAAGGCTTTTCCTGGAAGCAGTAGGTATATGTTTATAAGGAAAAGGTCAGATAATAAATTAAAGTGTACGCAGAGAACTTAATCAATGTCTGACTAACCACCTAAACAGGTCAACTTTGATTATTTTGGAACGATGTCAATACTTGATGTATTTACTACGAAATGAAACATCTAATCTATAATCTTATTTTTAGTTTCGTCTATCAAAAACGGGAGTTCTGATTGGTCGAAAAAGATTATTCATAACTCTATGAGCAGAACAGTCCCATACAAAAAGGTATCATAATTTGTAAAATATTTGCTTTTTTCGCTCGATGCTATTAAATTATAAGAAATAAGAGAATATTTTTTGTTTTCATGGAGGGATGAATCAAAAAAACCTAATCACACTGATGTATGAATCCGCTTCGCGTATTCATACAGAGTGATTAGGTTTTTCGGTTCATACCTCCATGAAAACAAAAAATATTCTCTATATCTCTTAAATCAAAGGGGTTCAGACATCCCACAAGAAGGTAATGCTGGGAGGTTTCTCATGATCTGCGAGTAATAAGTACGTATATGGTCATTTCGTACCATTACTGTATCGTACGATAATTTGTACATTTATTTCGCACTGTAGCATTGATCATTTCGTACCTTGCATTGTCCATTTCGTATCATAAGTTGGTTATTTCGTATTATGTTATTTTTGTGTTATGTAAATTTTCATTTAGAAATCTTAGAAAATTATTACGTAATAATTAATTTTAGATTTCAATATTTGAAAGGTAATTCCCATTCCCGGTAAATAAATCAATCGGAAACATTGTTTTAACAGTATTTAATGTTTTGAGATATAAAAACAAAGGAGTTTGTTTTGATAAACTATTTACATAACATCATCCATTCAAATTACGGTTTTGTTGTTTTTGCTAAGAGTAATATTTCTATTTTGTTTTATTTATTTATTTATTTATTTTGATAGACTTGATGAATCTAAAGAAAAAGAGCTCTAAGAAAGTTCGTCTATAATTAATGCTTAACCGGATTATTTATTTGATTTCTACATGATATGAAATAACCACACTATTGTACGAAACAACCAACACTCAGTACGAAATTATCAATAATGGTACGAAATAATTAATAATCCTACATGATTGGAGTGAAACGATTATGGTACGAAATGTCTAGGTATAGTCATATGGTCTAAGGGAAGTAAATCATTTTCCATAGACGACCATTATAACATATTCGCTTATAGCTCTGTCCAAGAGTTTGCGAGAATGACTAGACCTACTTTAAATTAAAGAACATCCATTCATACATCCAAAAAATAAATTTTAGTATGGCATGATCCCTTTTCTCTATGACTTTTGACCCCATTTGTGAGATGACCCTCCCTTTACAGATGTTTCCATGGGCAACTAAAAAAAAAACGTACCCGCTTTTAAAACCCGCTAGTCAATTGCCATAATGATTCAGAACCGTTACTTTTGACTTCATATTTTTTCAACGGAACAGAAAAGGTCCTGAAAAAATCATTGATTTTGAATTTCAATAATATTGTCCAATCAGAGGCCACCTTGATCTTGTGTCGACATGAACCGGAGTTTCCCTATACTTACCTGACAGATGACGGGAAAATGATTTACTTCCTTTAGACCATATAGATAGACCAGGTTCTATTTAACCTAAAATAACGTGCAACTTAAGTTTGTTTGTTTGTTTATTGTTGTTTTCTGTTTATTTGTTTGTTTGTTGTTTTGTTTTTTGTTGTTGTTTTCGTGATTACAGTAAAAGGCGGCTTAGATAAGGAGGAAACGCCATATTTTGGAACAGGTCAAAGGATCCTGAATCGTACTGAACATTTTTAATTGCTTTGTGTGTATGTGTGTATGGGGGTCTTCGTTCAAACAACTTGTTAATTTTTTAACATTTAATCTAAATTTATAGAAAAAATCAAGGCGTTTTGAAATCTATTGGTTTCGTCGAAATCGACGTCACATCATCTTATGTAGCAAATGACCCCATCAAAAATTCAAAATAAAGACCAGAAAGACATGATTTGAAAATAATGAAACAATTGCTATATTATAGATCCTTCACTGTGGAATTACCTTGGGTATTTAACTGTCGTGTGGAAATTAAGATTTTTCTTCACTTTTCATCCGACAAATAAGACATGATTTCAACTTGTCCAGAATTTAAAAGAACAAGCATTATCTTCATTAACCACAATATTTTCTACCCTTCAGTATGAAATCGTTGTAATAATTTCCAGTTCATAATTAGTTATTTTTTATGTCTATTTTGTAACATTTCAAGATTTGCCTTGGTATTTACATGTTCAAAGACGAATGTCCTTAAAAGTTTCTATGGGCAACTCAAAAAAAACGTACCCGCTTTTAAAACCCGCTAGTCAATTGCCATTATGATTCAAAACCGTTACTTTTGACTTCATATTTTTTCAACGGAACATAAAAGGTCCTGAAAAAATCATTGATTTTGAATTTCAATAATATTGTCCAATCAGAGGCCACCTTGATCTTGTGTCGACATGAACCGGAGTTTCCTATACTTACCTGACAGATGACGGGAAAATGATTTACTTCCTTTAGACCATATAGATAGACCAGGTTCTATTTAACCTAAAATAACGTGCAACTTAAGTTTGTTTGTTTGTTGATTGTTGTTTTCTGTTTATTTGTTTGTTTGTTGTTTTGTTGTTGTTTTCGTGATTACAGTAAAAGGCGGCTTAGATAAGGAGGAAACGCCATATTTTGGAACAGGTCAAAGGATCCTGAATCGTACTGAACATTTTTAATTGCTTTGTGTGTATGTGTGTATGGGGGTCTTCGTTCAAACAACTTGTTAATTTTTTAACATTTAATCTAAATTTATAGAAAAAATCAAGGCGTTTTGAAATCTATTGGTTTCGTCGAAATCGACGTCACATCATCTTATGTAGCAAATGACCCCATCAAAAATTCAAAATAAAGACCAGAAAGACATGATTTGAAAATAATGAAACAATTGCTATATTATAGATCCTTCACTGTGGAATTACCTTTGGTATTTAACTGTCGTGTGGAAATTAAGATTTTTCTTCACTAACCACAATATTTTCTACCCTTCAGTATGAAATCGTTGTAATAATTTCCAGTTCATAATTAGTTATTTTTTATTTCTATTTTGTAACATTTCAAGATTTGCCTTGGTATTTACATGTTCAAAGACGAATGTCCTGAAAAGTGCACTTGTTTTTAAGTTTAAAAGCACAAAGCGTACAAGTCGCGCATGGGAATTCCATACGCCTGCTGTATCTATTTTGAGAAGGTGCGTGGGTAATTTGAGAAGGTTTGTTTACCATTACTTTGACAAGATATCCTATGAACAGAATTTCTTAAATACATATGAAATTTCATATTAAACATACATCAAATTGCGAAGTCTATGTCAGTCAGACAAAAATATGGGCTTTTAAGATGTTGTTAAATACAATATACGGGCAATCAGAATCTGATTTAAAACACGTTTTTCTACGCATAAATCCTTTTTTTAAAATTAGTTCTTTATCTCAATCCAAAATATATAATTACAAAACAACAATGTAAGCCAGTAAGACTTTTACAGGTGATTTTAATAGAATATTATTGTATATCTTTTGTTAGAAAATGTACCCCTTAATTTCCATGAGACTGCGTAAGGGTTGGACCAACCGGGGGGGGGGGATTTTTGTAGGTCATCTTTCTAATAAAGCATGTTGTATGCTAAACTTTTTAAGGCGTTTAAGCACTCGAGCGAGCGGCGCTTTGTTATAGATATGTTTAAGTAACCAACCCATTGTAATTTCAATGACGTATTTAAGTTTCATGAAAAACATTAGTTATATTTTAAATCAAAATATGTACTCCTAGGTCAGAGAAACCCATTCTTGGGATTATTTGTTCATTTCAATTCATTTCAGTTGATATACAAGTAAAATACGTTACCCATAAAACCAATAAAAATCATAAGTATCGAAAAAAAAAACATTGATCCCTATCCTTAGGGGAATTTTTTGAACTTTTTTTCATGGCGTGTGTTATAAGAAAGATTTGAAGCTTTTTAAAATACGTTACTTAAAAGTAATAAGCCCTCCAACACCACCAATGACTAATGCGTTTTGTAATAAAAACATTTAAAAATTCATCAATATGTTTTATGTCAAAATTTAACTTTTATTTCAGTAGTTCAGCCCCATTGGAAGCATTACTCAGCCATTTCAAGCATCCTTGTAGTTTAAATTGAACTTTTATTTAACCAATACAATAAGTTCTCTGCGTCCACCGGAGTTATGCATGTATTGCTGAAATTTGTGAGTTATATATTTATTTTACAAGACAATATGTCTATGCTTGTAACCCATCAGAAAAATAAGAACCACTTCCCTTCCGCTACAAGTATCGACCCTGATCAGCCTTCGCTATAGACACAGACTGTCTAGAGCAGTTACTTTTTCACTTTCGGCACATTTTCCAAATACAAAGTGAGTATTCTATCTGAAATATTCATGTATGAATTATCTGATTAGTGCCGATTAGCGGAAGTTCAGGGCGTTATGAGTCATATGAATGAACCTGTGCATAACATTTCGAATTGACCAATCGTGGTTGCTATTTAAATAACCAGTAGACCAATAAAATAATTCATTGAAACCAGGAATGAGTTTGGATCTCCAACAATTGTCGTAATATTTGTTGGTTTGTTGACTTAAACGTCGTAACTACAGCTTATTCAAGTCGCCAACCAACTATACTACTTTTTTTACATGCTACTGGCCATATTTTTTTTTAAAAAAAAGACAAGCCTTTTAAAATCGATGTGGAACTTCCTATAGGATTCAATGGTCGGGGCAAACGAAGCAAGTGGGCGGTGCCAGTGATTTTTCAATTATTACTCATGTGAATCCACACAATCTGATCAGAGTCGTCACTTTGTTTTGTAAAGAATGATACTGGCTAAAAGCTTTTTTATGCGATCAGCATTACGATCAAGTGATGGCTCTTGGACTCAGATAAGATTGAGGTTAAGAATCGATTGATACTTTTTTTCTAGTTGACCTAGCCATCTCTACCGAACGTCTCCGTAAAAGATCGCCAGATTTTTGTTTTATACCTTAAACAGCTGATTTCCTGTCCGACCTGGGTAGTTGGTCGTCATTAAATGATTTCTTCTAAAGTCATTGTTGCAAGACTTCTGTGGGTTTCTTTTCGTAAGAAATTCTTCATTGTCTGTTTTAAAATGTCTTTTAACCGAACCGCTATTTTTGGTAACCAAATCAATTTCTGCGGATTTTTTTGAAACAAGGTACACGCCTTTCAGATTATTCGTCCTAGATGTTCTTCGATAATGATCTTTTTGATATGCTGATCGACGGTATAATGAGGCGATGAAGATATTTAGTCCAAGTATCGTCGTTATAACCGGTAACATGAAAAAGAAACGAAGTTTTTTGTTGGTTCCCGTCAAACGCTGAAAACAGAAAAGGGTGTAATAATAGGATTAATTTACTCAACTGGCAATTCATAAATATCAAAGGTTAACCTTTTCCCATACAAAGACGCCTTTGGACGCCCCTCAAGGAAATCAATGGGGACAGCATTGTGTAAAATGAAGAAAATGCTTTTTACACCATGATTTCTACCCAGGGAGTTGAAGATATAAAAAATTCCAATTGATAATGGGTTAAATAGCTTTTACATCTATTTGGAAATATAATGAAATGTCAGGGGATTTGTTTATAGTGGAAAAGAATACGCACTGATTTACCCCATTAGCAGACGGCAAAATTTTAGACAGGTCCAAATTCAAAAGAGTTGCAGATGACAATTTTAAATTGATGAAATTCTAGATTTTCTCGGTAGAAAACAATGTGTAAAATGAAGAAATTGCTTGCACCAAGCAATTTCTTTATTTCCCCCAATGCTTTTTTTACAAAACAAGTTGAAAAAGTCTAAAACTTCTTAAACCATAAATTGTCGTTTGCTACTCCTTTGAATTTGGACCTCTCTAAAATTTCGCCGTCTGGTAATGGATTAATGTCAACTCGAATCATTTTTATGAAAGGACAAGTATCAAGAACAGAACGAGATTACAACAGGCTTTGGCCATATTGGATGCCCGCTTTTTGGACGTCAACCCTGTGCCATTTTGACACCTAGTCACTGTATGATCTGCGAGATTTCAGCCTTTTACCACACACTTAGGCTTTTAGATGCCACAAAGGAATAGAATTATGGCAGTCTTTGTGAGAAAATGGAAAATCGCTTATCCTGTCATATGTTTTCCTTTTCTCACAATATTTTCTATCTTATTTCGGCACTTTTAGCACATATTGAAATGTTGCCTTCATGTTCTTTCTATTTGGACAAGTCTAAACGTTTGTCGTCTGGTAATGGGTCAATATACTCTTCTTTGAGCGTCTTAATCGCTGGCCTATATCACACTGGTATAGAGGGGAAACGGGTTCGTTCAAATCTTTCAAAATGGTGATATGTGCTGAACGAACCAATCTGAAATACTCAGAGTGGTTTAATGCAATGTTTTTAGACCCTTGGGATTGACAGACATACATACATGCAGGGAGATATAAAAGATGGACATAATGCCAAGAAAAAAATCCACCAGCCTTTGGTAAGTGGATCTATAAAGGAAAACAATCTTAACCATATTTATATCTCTTCCAAAAATGTTTTCACAATAAAATAGAATTAAAATCCCTGCTCCATATCACCATTTATCTGTTATTTTACCCTACTGAGATGTATATATAAATTGAACTTTTTAAACATTTTGATATAGAATGAAAATACATCTCAAATTAACGACATTGATAGTCGAAACATCTGTCACAAAGATCAATTAACCCATTCCCGAACATTGACAATTTTTGACGCCACCAACAAAAACAATTGGGAAATCATTGTGTAAAAGAAGATATTGCTCGTGACAAGCAATTTCTTCATTTTAAACAATGCATTTTAACCAAAAAGTTGATAAACCTAAAATTCAAAATATTAAAACTATTGTCAACAACTCCTTTCTTTCTGTGTACAAACACAGACCGGAACTTCCGAGATTTCAAGGCAAGTAACTGTGGAAGCGAAATTACTCCATATCGGTAGGGACCCATTTTGAAATTTTCATCTAGCTAAGATCTTCGAAATATGCTCCGTCTACCTCCACTTACATTTTACGCCGATCTACCCATATCCGGAATGTCGCCCGCTACGCCTGTTTAGGTATAATTTGCCGACACTGGTATAGATCGCTGTGCCTATACCACATTGGTATTCAAAACTGTTCACTCTCAACAGTTGACAGGTCAGGATATATGGGTATGATCTAAATTGATTGAATGGTGTTTTACGGCGCATTTACACCTGTGGTCATTTAGCGAAAGAAATTCAAGGATTGTATGGTATACAGGAGCTGTCAGAGGACAGCAACGATCGACTATTGTGAGTTCTGGATAGTTACAGCAATTCAATGTCGACATTAGGCGTAATACCTAAGTGTACAAATAGAGATAAAAAAATCTTTCCATTAGAATTTTAAGTGAAACAAGAATTTCTAAGTCCAAAAAAGGGTTAAAATTCAACTAAAATGAATATCTGAGTAATGAATCTTTGCTAAAATAGGATATGCTGGTCATGAAGAATTGTGCACAGTTTCAAAGCAATGGCATTGGTAGATAAAGAGTCATTAAAGATATAAGACAGCTGCACGCAAGGTTTAAGGTTTAAGCCCGAAAAGGGTTAAAACTCCACTGTAATACATGTACTTGTAATGAATCTTTGCCTATAAATGATATGATGGTCGCAAAAACATGTGTAAAGTTTCAAAGCAAAAACATTCTTTGGTAATCGCCTTTAACGACGCCTGTTGTCATGTTTGTTCCTCCAGGTGAAAAGGGAGGCTATTGTTATACCTCGTTTCACCACACGGGGCCTCACACATAGGTTAGTGATTTTCATTTCAAAGTTTATTTACATCGAGATAAAAAGGGATGATCTAATACATCGTGCCAAGAGCCTTTCAGATATTCTTGTAGCGGATTTATGGTCCCAGTCTACAGAAGAGGGTGAAATATTCGAAGTGGCCATGAGTAGTAAAGTACGTGACCCTGCGTACTCGCATTTAGTACGTAGTGTCACGTACACGGGATTTTTGCGTTTTCGGGACTCTAAGTACTAAATGCGAGTCTGTAGAAGTAGTCTGAGTCCCCACAAACAAAATTCCCTTTGTCTAGACCGGGGCATTCATGTGGACTTAGTCTTTTCATGAGTGGTATGGACTTAATCTTTTTCCATGAGAAGTGTGGACTTGGTCTTTTTGTGTGGACGTTTTGGTGTAAATTTGTGTTTTCTCCAAGCATGAAATCGAGGTATTATAGCCTGTCTTTATCATTGAAACAATTCTTTTTACCTTTACCATGAACATTCAAGGAAAGGTTGGGAAAATAAATAAAAACAAAAACACCAATGTTTCATTTTCTTTATTTTATTGAACTATGAACTGGAAACTGAGAACAAAAACATGAATATATTTACAATAAGACGATATTTACATGACACAATGTCTATAGAATTCTGTAAAATGTCTGTATGAACCACGATGCAACAATACAATCATTCTTGCTGAGATTCTGTGTACCAAATGTCTTTCTGAGAAGTTTCTTTAACTTAAATCCTCTTGATGTTCCATCCAGGGCAAAGGTGCAATGTTCTCCTGGTTTATTTGATTCTGCTGTATTGCTGTATTGATGATGTATGCCTTTACATGTGAAGGCTTTTCTTTTGGTAGCAAGTCTTTAGCACATACTCTTGCTTGAAGTCTTTTTATCCATATTCCGTGATCAATCACATGTTTTATTTCGCCAGTGTACATTGTTAATTCGAAGACTTTTTCACTCTCTGACACCAACGGTTTAACCAACTATCAGTGAATCTAAACAGAATGTTCTTTTTTTACTTTGCCATAACCGATAGGCTTCTACGGATTCCTGCTCGTTGAGTTTTAGTTCTTAAAGTTGTGGATACAATGCTTCCATGATCTTGTATGGGTTTACGTTCATCATTGCTCGTTCAATAAACAAGTATGTATGTTCTTCTCTATTTATCAATAAGCAGACAGGATGCTCTATCTGACTAGGATGGTCTATCTGACACCCATTGCAGCTATTATGGACTTCTTCAATAATAAGTTCCTGCAGCTGATTCACCATACACTTCTGTAAACTGTTGTGAATGTCATTTTTACGTACTGTTTCATGCTTTGATGAACATTTCACTTTTTCTGCTTCTTCCCTCAGTTTAATCGCATACTGGTAACCAAGCATGATTTTAATAATCCGTGATAACTTCTCTGAGACTGTTGATTTCGATTTGAATTCGGCAAACAAAATAACGTTGATGACTTTTGTAAGGGTGGTTGCAAACTGAAGTTCTATTCTCAAGCCTCCGGTTTTTATAGGATGTAGTTGGCCTTCTTCACTGCCATGATCTGGTGTAAGATCAAACCCACACAGTGCAAATCCAGCATCATATTCCTCTTTTGTTATACCAAACGATTTGTCAGCTCCAATAGATTTGGTGGCATTGAACAAAGATAAATATGATCTCAGTGCAAGTCCTTTTGAGAAGTCGGGCTGAAACGGTTTACCATGAATACTGTGACCGTTGCATGATAAACCTATCTTTGTTACGTTGAAATGGGTGAAGTTGAATGGATTTGATGTATAACTTCCAGTAAAGGCTCCATTTGTTACCATTCCAATGAAAATACGTTTTGGTAACTGTCCTTGGAATAGATGATCTTCCACTTTTGATCGAGTACCGTCTGTGCTAGAAAATGTTTTAACTTCTATTCGACGAATGTTGTTCTGTGCAATAAGTTGATCCAGGTTATTTGCAACGACTGGTGACAATTCGACATTCCTCATGTGGTAACTAACTGATTCAAACTGGATCTTTACTCTTGGTGCACCTGTATGCCCCGTTATGCAGAATTCTGGTCGTGCTTTGTTAAATCTAAGTCGGATTTCTACTCCATTAGGAAGATATTTTTCCTGGAGAAAGACATCTAGATGAAGACGTCCAAATAATTCCACAGTCTGGCTTTCTGAAATAACAGCTTTTCGTGCTTTTAACCCATCATTTTCTCCAGTAATTTGAAGATCATTCATGTGTTCTGCCGTGTCTTTAATCCAGAGTTCTCCTGCTTTTTTGCTCTCTGGACTATATGACAGAAGATTTTCAATGTAGGCTCTGTAGGGATAATTGTCACTTCCACTGGTTACCAATTTGTTATTCAGGTACAGATCAATGTTACTGAACATGCTATGTAAGAAATTATTGACTGGTGCAATATTGTCACCATCTCCTAAAGGTGTACCGTCTGCTTGAACAATCTTGAATTTTTCCATACAAGTAGGACTGTGATAAGTCTTTCCAAAACTCTGTTTGTGGTGGAATCATAAACTCTATTGGTGAATCATTTGCAATTGATGAAACAGGATAATGTTCAACCCATTGTATTTCCTGCATGCTTGTCATGGTTGGTGGTACGGATGTTACATCCAATTCGGTTTTACTGCATTCACATGATCCACTTTGCATCATTTTTCTGATTAATGTTTGAACTCAAGAATTTAATCAAAGAATTTAATCAAAAAATGTCTAATGGTCTAGCTGACTTAACTCTGTGCTTTTTCGATGTGATCTTACCACGATGAGATCGTGAATGAGACTGGTGTTGTTTGATGGATTCTTTTTTACTAATACTAGAAAGCAATCTATTTGTCAAATGTTTCAAGAATTGTTTTCCCCGTGACTTGAGAACTTTTTTATGGTTCTTACGATGCAACATAATATATTGTGCTATTCCTATTCCTTGTTTGATACCTTCATCTTTTAATGCATTCATTCCTGATTTTACCATAGGTTTTATCAATGGTGTTACTGTTCGTAAGGCCGATTTAAACAAAGATCCTAATCCACAGCCATACTGATGTCTTACACCTTTATAAATAGGAATCATTCTTTTATTTTTAAAAATTATTTTGTATCACGTTTACGAAAATGCAGCTTTACTATTGTCTTGCCAATGACAAAATGAATAGGATGGCCAGAATAACCTTTTATATTAATGTGAATAAAATCAAAATCTGATTTTGATACTGGAAAGAAGTGTGGAGATATAATTTCATGATTGATATGTTGACTTCCATTATTATTTTCAATGGAATTGGATGCTTTGAACGGAACAACTCGAAGGATTGGTGCTAATGTATCACCAACAATGGAATGTTCAACAATGCAAGAATATACAAACAAATGATTATATCCTGCATCAATGTTTGGTAAATATTTAAACATCTCAAAAACACTATTGCCTTTGAAAATGGTTCTCCCCTTCAATATAGGATCTCCACCAAGTTTTTGAAATAATGACGGATTAAATTTTATTCCTGTTTTTGTTACGTTGAAAACTCAAACTTTGGACGTTTTGATGAATCAGAGTATTAAATATGAATACTTGCTCCTTAAGCATGAAGAGCTTTTCCAATCTCATTTTCAATACATACATTGATTACATCAAAAACATGAGTTGGTGAACTATAGGATCCTGGTGGAAATCGGAGTTTAAGTGCCAAATTCACTCGTTTCCCATGTAAATTAGAATCTATGACACTGAATTCTAATGGGGCACATTTTCTCTTTTTTTCATCAGATATTCTTTTGTAGATTTCATCTGCTAAATCTTTTATTTTGTTTGTGATTGGAGATGTTTTTGAATTGGCATGAGTAATTTCAAATAATTCTTGTGTCCAGTTCGGAAGATATCCCTTTTCAAATGAGTGTTTTGTTTTATTGATACGTACACGATCACCTTTCGTAAGTTTTGCTCTTTTTGAACTTTTTTGTTCAAAATTTTTGCGTTCGAACTTTTGCAGAACTGTTTTTCACTTTTGAATACAAGTTTTCTGAAATTTCTGCTTCATTAGAATGACTTACATCTGAAGGATTTCCTTTAATACTTCGATGAAAAGTTTTGTTATAATTAATCACATACTTTTGAAGAACATCAATGTATCTATGTGTTTTTTCATGAGTAAAATATTTCCACATTTTTGTTTTTAATGTACGTTGAAATCTTTCAACAACATTTGCTTTGGTTTCTGGATTATCTGTACTGAAAAAAATGAATCTTTTTCTTTTTTAAAAACTTTTGAAAGTCTTGGTTTTTGAACTCACTTCCTTTATTTGTTTGTAATGATAATGGTTTTCTTGTTTTAAGAATAGGTTGGAATGCACTGATCAATGTTTTCCCCATTTTATTCTTGATATGTATCACCCATGCATATTTCAAAACAACATTCAATGATACAAAGTAAATATCTAAAACCTTTATTTTCCTTTATATAATGTTGCATGTCTGCTAAATCAGCTTGCCATTGATGATCAATTCCTGCCACAATTATTTTTCAATTTGTGGATTCTGTGGTAAAATAGGGATTTGACTTTTTTCTTCTCTCCATTGTTTTATATCATTTAGTACTTGAAAAGGTACAATAACCATTTTTTCCTGACTGACATCTTTGAATATTTGCTTACAAAGATTTTCTTAAAAAGATTTTCTTACAAAGATTTTCTTTCAAAGATTTTAATACAAAGAACTATATTGCCTTCAATGCACAACCAATACCTCAAATGACAGCTTTACCTAATAATGGTATTAATGCAGACCCTAATAATGAAAGAAATCCATCTTTTTGATTCAAAATACTTTTCTTCTTTTTCACAGACACTGATTTTGAAGCTAGATTTCGAAGATATTGACGGTTTGGATAAAACTTCTTCTTCTGACCATCTGTTAGGTTCACATTCCCTTTTAAAACATGTGACAACATTCTGATATACATCTTATCACTGGAGATGATAATTCTTTGATCAACTGTTTTCTTAATTTTGGTGACGATTTCATTAGTGTCACCACCATATGTCCATGTTTCCTTATTTAAGGAGCCTTTTTAAGCTTTTTCGCCATGTTATCCTTTCTTATGATGAAACGTAAATGATACAAATCATGGCATGACCAAAGTATTTATTGACTTAAAAACTTTTCTCGTAATGCCGAAAGTGCAATTCTAGCAAAAGAAGACACTTTATTCATATCCAGACTTGTCGAGGGTGAAAATGGCGCAGTTCCATAATTTGCTTTCTCCATTAACGGACTGGATTGATGCATTTCATTGTAATCTTGTATCAACTTTTTTTCTTTCTTTGTCTGCTTTACGATATTCTTTCATTGATGATGGTGTTAAAGACAGTGACGAAATAGGTTGAAATGTTGATTGTTTCCTAGATGTTATTGGGGTAATGATAGACTTATATTTCTTTTGGAAATTCATAAGTCGTTTTCTTAATATTTGCTGACGTGATTTTGGCATTCGTTGTGGTTCAGTAAAATCATCATCAGAACTTGAAATAGGAGTTGAAAAGCGTACAGATGAATTCGGAGTCATAGAACTTGATAGAAATGAATGTGGTGATAATTGTATTGGTGTTTGTGGTGATCGACGTGAGCTCATTACAATGGGTGAAAGTCTGGGTGTAACACTAGGTGTAACACTAGGTGTAACACTGGACGAAAAACTTGTCCTTATACTTAGTGAAAGACTTTTCCTAACACTGGATGAAATCTTGTGTGGTCTCCGCATTGTAACATTTTTTTCATTTATTTTTATTGGACGTTTCTTTTTGGTGATTTTTTTCTTTGGAGATTGCACAGATCTTTTCTTTGGAGAACTTTTTCCCTTAGGAGATTTTTACTTTGATGATTTCGCAGATTTTTTCTTTGGCGATTTTCTTTTTTAAGATTTTCTATCATCGCCAAATTTTCTGGCAGTTTTTTCACCATCCCATCTTAAAAGACTTCTGATGATAACACCACCAAGGAATCCACCACCGCCAGGTTTCAATATGATTTTACGTTTAATTTGTTCATCAATGTTTTGATCTGCAAGTCTTGCTACATCTTCTTTATGTTTATTCATATATGTAATAGTTTGCTTTGGTAGCTTTATCCTATTTTCAATGATATTTTGTGCTGCCAAAGAAAACCATTTTAATATCTCCTTTAACCCTGTATTCAATAATGCCTCTCTTTCATACTTATTTGTTTGCCTACTTAAATTTTGTAAGGCATGGATCACTGCTGGGGATGGTCTCTGTAAAGCCATGTTCACTCAATGACATAAAACATGAAACTGGACTTAGATGGTCACAAGTTCACCCATTTATAAAGGTGAATGAATAATCGGTCCCTGATATTCATTCTTTGTATACCATCGATGGAAAACATCAGTTCTTAATCTCAACCCTTTGTCTGTGTGAGAATGAAAATCAATGGTCAAATAACCATGTTGCATTGATGTTGCATCATTGTAGGCACTAGGCAGGAATCAAATGTTGGGCCTGCATTTGACTTGCTTAAGTTTTTATCTGGTTATTATCACGTTCATTGCGGAAAAGTATCATGTAACTGGAATTTAAACTTATGGTTCTACTTGATTTAGACTGTGAAAACATGTTTTGTGTAATATAAATTACACTTGCATTTCTTGTGAACCATAGTTTGATCTTTTCTTCATCTTTGTCACCAAACATATCATCAAATACGACTAGGTGAGGTATCGATGTATCACTAACAATTTCATTTTCATCTTCTGGTATCCCATCGATGAATTTAACGAAATTAAACAAGGAATGACTAGTTGTAATTCTGGACTCTATTTATACCCTCACCCTAGCATACCCAAATGGAACAGTATCTGTTTCATTGATCATGACTCTCTTTGTATACACTGATCTAAATGTTTTTGTTTGGGGTTCACTGGTAACTTTTCTATCCATATGTCTTCTGATTCTACAATCATACGTGATCTTTATTTCTGTGGTGCGATCTTGCGTACATTTTGTAAATGCATCAAAATTGACTAACTTGTAAGTTTTATAGTCGAGAGTTATCCCTTTCACTTTGCATTTGCTCTCAATATCACCATTCTTTGTGACCATTTCATATGCATAGTTCTTAGGACCCAAATACCTGAATTTAACATTTTTGGAGTTTGGCTCTTCATCAGTCCATTTCCCTAATATACTATTAATGATAGGTGTATTCCATAGCTTTTGGTCATGAATATACATGCAACTATCAGTGTCAAAGTATTGCATTCTATCATTTAGTTTCTCAAGAATACTGTACAGTTCAAGTCTTGCATAGGCCGTGACGTATGAACCGACAATAACATTGGCTGTGCCATGGGTCTCAACATGCTCCAACTTTGATTCATTATTGACTAGAATGAATGCACATTCTTCATCAAAAATTTCTACATGTTTTACAATGAAATTCGGATTGTTGACCAACTCAAAGTACTTTGAGGGCTCTGCTATGTACTCTGACTGGCTCAACACCTCTCTTTGAGCAAGTTCTCTCAAATACAGTTCAACATAATCTTTGCAAATGCTCTTCTACCTTTGGTTTTCTTTATCATTGTTGGATCTAAGCTATTTCCTTCATCTCGTTCATATTCCTGAATAAATGTATCTTTGTCAGATTGGGTTTTACACCATTCAGGATATCCACTTGCTTCTTGTTTAATTTTCAAGAAGTTGTCTACATACCCCTTAAAGAAATTATTGGATAGAGATTTAAAATGCCAAATTTCAAAGATATGAAGTAGACGATAACCACTATCAAATGCCTTAAACAGTTCAACAGTAACCCATGTTCCTATCAGAGCTCGTTCATCTTCATTGTGAGAGCAAGTCTGTGAACTATTTTCTCCACATGTTCTGCAAAGTGGGGACATCATTTTGTTGTTACAATGTACTGGTAGAACAGGGTGAAGCAAATTATCAGGTTGTAGGACCTTACATTTGACAGGACCTTCATATTGACGTATGTTTTGGATGTCAATACTTTCACTCGTTAAAACTTTTGGATGTCCAACAGCATAGTTCTTGTATTTGCATACATAGGGATACATAGAGCAAATGTCAATGTACTTAATTTCATTCTCACTTGATTCATCAATCTCATGAGAGATCTTCACTGCATTACATCTCCCACCACACAATCCATCCCTAGGATCTATGGGGTCTGAGTAGGGGAAAATATCATTGATAACTAATCATAACTTTGCGATAATTCTTATATTTCTTAACCCTGGCATAGAATTCATGTTCCCAAATGTATTCTACTTTTCTTCTTTAGGTGTTCTATACGAAACATAGATTCCCCATACAGACTTTGCATGCTTTTGCCACAGAATGGACTGGTTTGAGAACGATCTGGGTAACATACTGGACAACCATGGAAGAGATCGCCAAAAATTCATAGCATTTCAATAGCTTTCATAGAAACGACGCCGGGAGGAATCCTTACTAGAGAAGATTGCAATTTGCCCCTTAGGCAAATATCTACTCCTCCACACTTTGTTACATGCATCCGCAATCGTAATTGCCCCAAGTAGTGGATCTATACCACCAAACTCAATGAAAACTTGTCTGAAACTTGTCTGAAATGACCACATCCTCTTCTGAGAATACCAACATCTGATCGACAGTATGACTCCATCTCTTTTTGAAAATTGAATGTTTCCTTGTTCTTTACCTTTTCATTATACCACTCCATGAACTCTTCTTGTCTAAGTTCTGAAGATAATTATGGCTGTTCTAGAGAGTCTGAGAGACACATTTACTGTGTAAAAGGGAAAGAAAAAATTGTCCTGTAATATTAATAAAGTTACAGTCCTAGAAAATCATTTACTGTATTTTTTTATGCATCGCCTCGCCCTCTGAATCTTGTCTCCCGGATCTAAGAAATCTGTAAAAGCGGTAGAAAATGCCGTTCTTTGTGGTAACATTTTTTATATCAACACGTAATCATTCATTTCACAGTCATCGCCACTTAAATCTTTCAGAATTGATGATAACATGGATTTGAACGATTTCAACACGCATTTTCGTGTTTGATCGGGGCCGATGTCCAAACTTTGATTCAAGTTTCTTTTCACAAACGGGATTATTTTTGAAATCTATTACCGCCAACGGATGATATAATCATTTCTATGTGGTATGAAACTCTGGACGTTTTTTAGGAAAATGCATAATAGGTTAATAGGAGATCAAATTGTACGGGAGGTGCACTGTTTTTCTTACCTTTTCAGTTCAGTTCCGGTCCTTGGCTCCATATCGGAAGTATAATTTTCTCCTTTTTGTGCTGTTCTCAAAAAAGAGACGGAGCCCGTGATTACCGGGCGTGATGTAGGACATTGAATTTCTATTTCATTTACACAAGGCGGGGATGTGAAACAAGCTGAACAAATGTACTCACAATAATGACGTTCTCTATGATCATATCCAGTATCACAAAATTCACAAAAATAAACACAAGATAAAAATCCTGTTATGCTTGTAATATAGCCATAATGCCCTTGATGGTAATACAAATGTATTACTTTACTGTAATATCCAGTATCACAAAATTCACAAAAATAAACACAGGATAAAAATCCTGTTATGCTTGTAATATAGTCATAATGTCCTTGATGGTGATACAAATGTATTACTTTACTGTCATGATTCATTACTGGATGTAGAAATGTCATCTCCACTTTCGAGTGTTGTTGGTGAACTTTCATCACATAGTTCTGCTCATACAGATAAGTCTGTATAATCTTATATTCATCTACCCCAAGAAACTCGAATCATTCCTTACCAAGAAATTGCCGTTGAACAGACACAACCTACTGATTTGCCTGATGTTATTTACTTGGGTATTCAACACAAAAGAATAATTAAAAGGGATGGTGATAGATTGATTATAAAGAGGAGAACAATAAGACATTGTCCAATTTGTGACGCCAGATTTGGTTGCATTCGTCTCTAATAGACAGTCACCAAACAACAAACGGCCATTTCAGGGCCACCACTTCCCTAGAAAGAATTCATTTTCTTTCGCACAAAAGACATCCACCACCATGCCATCTTCTAGAGCTAGAGCGAATCCGGTACAGCGCTAAGAGGGATGCTGCCAGATGGACAGCTAAGACGGTTGATGACTGGTCGTGAAATGAATTCATGGCACCGATCGGTCAGGCGAGGAAGGAGAGGGTTCACCCTTACCTCCCAGGAATCTATAGGGAAGAAGAATACTGGGCATAAGAAAAAATCTTTTTATTTCCAACAAAACGGCCATTTTCAGGGCCACCACTTTACTAGAAAGAATTCATTTTCTTTCGCTCAAAATTGTCAAAGTCCCTTGTTCTCTCATTTTCATAACACAATGCATTCGTACATTCACAAAAAGACTAAGTCCACTCTTCTCTTGGAAATAGATTAAGTCCACACTACTCTTGAAAAGACTAAGTCTACATGAATGCCCCGGTCTAGACATATGGATTTTTGTTTGTGGGGACTCAGACTACTTCTACGGACTCGCATTTAGTACGTAGAGTCCCGAAAACGCAAAAATCACGTGTACGTGACCCTGCGTACTAAATGCGAGTATGCAGGGTCACGTACATTACTACTGCCATTGTCAAAATCAGAAATATTAGGAAAAGACAAGTTTTGAGCAGATATTTGATGGTAAAGAAAGAAAATGTTGCATTAAATGAATACAAAACATGATTTGGGGATCATTTCCGGATGCGAAACTAAAAGGTCATAAGCTTTACACTGTTTGCCTGCATCCGGTGACGCCAGAAACAGAAAGTGGTGGGGTTGCGGATTTTTGCTGGCTGCAAGCTGTTAAATTGACTGGTATGAGTTTCATAAAAAAAATTGAAAAAAGTAGATGGTAACCATATACATTTTGGTGTATCTGCTGACTTTAGAGTGTTTCTACTTTACAGAAAGCAAGCCTTTAATTGGCTATCATTTCCCTTGTGGCCACTACTAGCATTTTAATTTTACGTAAAAGGACTCATTTTCAGTGAATTTGACGGCCATGTCAAATATCTGTGATTGGTAAATTTCACACTGCTTTCATAGTTGCATTTAAATTATAGAATTTCTTTCAAGCTTTACTCTTCATTTATGCTATGAAATTGTTTCTTTCATTGCAGGTTATTGTTTGAGGGACTTAATTTTGGTAGAAAAGTGACTTGTGTGTTGCCAGCAGGAATTTTGACTATTTTACTACAGTCTGTTTCCTAAAAGCCGGTTCGTTATCATGGAGTTATTGATGCCGCGGACACCAGTGCGCGGTCAGCGTAATCAACAAGTTGGGTAAGAACAATTTCTCTGTAGAACTACCTTTCAAGACTGGAATGTGATGATCTGGACCTGTCGTATAAAAGAATGTCGCATACAACATACGATTTGATGTTTTACAGCAGCATTCCCTTTAACCTTTTGCAAATCATCGGGACTTTCTGTTGGCGGAAACCCGAGCTGTCTTCGAATCTAACTATACATAAATTTACATTTGAAAAAACAAAAATAAATAAAAACAAATACCGACACTGTGCAGCTGATCAATCGCTGGCCCCGCCCACTTACTCAGTTGGCCACGCCCAGCAACTCCAACAGGAAGTCCCGCTTCGATTTTCAAATGCGTTAATAGGGAAAACTTTGGACCAGTAACATGCAAAAAAATAAGAATAGTTGGTTGGCGACCTAAACGTCATAACTACAGCTTGAATAAGCTGTAGTTACGACGCTTAAATCGCAAATCCAATCAAAAACGGCGGCCAATGTCGGAGTTCAAAGCCCAATTCTCGGCTAAATTAATTATTTGATTGGTCGGTTGATTCCTGAATTGACAGCCGCGATTGGTCAATAATAGCAGGAAAAGACAATATCTTTCAGTTTAGATGAACCTATCCCTTTTTTCTCTAAAACCAAGAGGGCCGTGTTAACCCGTTTCCATTCATAAAAGTGAACGAAATGCACTTCTCTGATTAAATATCAAAATTAATTTATCAAAGATCTCAAAGCAGTCTTCGAAACAAAATCTTTCACAAAAGCTTGCCTTCTTTGCCTGATTCTAAAACATATGTAAAACTGAAGGATATGACACTTAAACACCGAATTAAGATTTTCATATCCGCTGACCCACTTTTTCCTTGGCCACGGCCACAGAATCCGACAGGAAGTCCCGGTTCTATTTTTACAGGCTTTGTATCGCAAAATTTATGGCCAGTAACTTTTATAAAAAAAAGTAGAATGGTTGGTTGGCGACCTAAACGTCGTAACCACAGCTTGAATAAGACTAACGAAAACGACAAACGAAAATGTCAGCCAATGTTGGAGTTGAAAGCTCAGGTTCGGGATGAATATATGGTTTGATTGTTACGTTGATTCTTTGACTGACAGCTGCAATATAAATCCTCACACAAGAAAGGACCTCCTCGGAAGTGCGAGCCCTGATCAAACTTCACAGAAAGTGCAGACCTATAAGAGTCGACTCTTTTCGGTAGATTTTATGAGAGTGTCATTCTTACTTACTAATTATTCATTCTTTAAACACGATCTCTGGTTGACCTGTGCTGGATTCTATCTCGATTTCCTTTCTCGTGGCCGTATATTAGAACTCATAATTTTAGCAACCCGGGTGATTTCGATTATTCTTGTGTTGAATACGGTTTCAGAACATTATTCACTTAAGTTATTAACAGACAACAAAATTTTAGACCGATCCAAATTGAAAGGAATTGCAGACGACAATTCAAAAGTTATGAAACTTTGGATTTTTTTCCAATTTTGGGGTAATTTCTTCATTAACACAATGTTTTTAAAAGCCTATTTTCTTTGAGCGTCAAAAAGGGTCAATAAGTGGGAAATGGGTTAAGCAAATATGTAAATCAGGCCACAGTCCGTGAGATAAACGAGCAATTCACGGGTCGCTTGCCCCGATCACTATCTTCGCTGACCCAATGGTACGATAATCGTAGACCTATGTGGGATAGCAGCTGGAGGCTAGGAAAGGATGTAATGGTAGTACTGGTGTGAGAAATACCAGGATTTCATTGTTAGGTGCTCCAGCCGCCGCGATATAACTGAAAGATTGTTGAAAGCGGCGTAAACCCCCATTCAAACAAACAAACAAACTTCTCTGACCCCGCCCACTGACTTCCCTGTCCACGTCTTCTGACTGAGCTGTACTTACGACGTTAAAGTCGCCAAATCAGCTAAAATGCTTTAGAAATGTCGGTCAGTATCTGATTTCAAAGTTTACGTCCGGTCTAAATGATCTATTTGATTGGTCTATTGGTTCTTTGATTGACATCCGTGATTGGTCAATTGTAGCCTTTATATACAGAGTCGACCCATTTAGGGTTAGAGATCCTTTTTCCCTTTTAGCTTTGTTTATCAGTTCTGCACGTTACATCTTCCCATTATCACATAAACATTTTGTTTCGAGGCTTTACGAAGAAAAAAAAATGAAAATATTCAATATGAATTTTCACGCACATGCTTTTCCCCCATTCTTATATTGTTCTCATTATTATCTCATTTTTAATTTCGAAATGTCTTCTGTAAACTATTATAGTCTGACCAGCCTAAAATTTTGTCGTCCCCTAGTGTGTGCCGTGACAAGGTTTTCATTTCCATTTCTCAATTAAAACAACAAAAAAATCCCCACATCTTTAATGACTCATTTCCAATAAAAAGATAAAGATTCTAAGACATATCATATCTAAAGTATGGTGTACCGTTAGGGTAAAAAGTCCTTTTTAAGTCGCCTTAGCACATAGAACGCGTGCACGCTCAAATAATACAGGTAAAGCCCTTTAATTTAAGCGTGCGCGCTTACATTTTGAAAGTGCACGCGTTATTTAATCATATCTCTAAAGTTTGGTGTACCGTTAGGGTAAAAAGTCCTTTTTAAGTCGCCTTAGCACATAGAACGCGTGCACGCTCAAATAATACAGGTAAAGCCCTTTAATTTAAGCGTGAGCGCTTACATTTTGAAAGTGCACGCGTTATTTAACGCGTGCACTTTCAAAATATATGAGCGTGCACGCGTAAAAAGTAAAACCCTTCATATTGTACGCCCACTTGTAATTAAGGCACACGCGCTTATTCTATATCATAGAACGCTCAGTAATTATGCGCGCACGCCTAAATGTTATGAGTGCACCTGTATTATTTACGCGTGCACGCGTTTATTTTTGCATGTACTACCTAAATTGGACTTTTGACCCATTTCGTGCGCTATACTAAAGGCCAATCCAATGACTCGGATGATAATCAGTGTCTCGGTACCCCCTTGCTAGTTTCGTTTCTGGGCGGGGAAAACTTTTATCGTACACTACAACCCCAGTCTCATTTAACCACGCCCCCATCCAACTAAAAGATCCACTACTAACTATATTATGATTACACTGTGTCAAGAAGTAAAGGTCTCGCCCGCTGTCTTCGAAAGGCGAAAAACGGACATTGTTTCCTTTGATATTTTCCTTGCACCAGGTCATGTCATCGGTGATCACAAACAACAAAAACGGTTCATTTAACAAAATCTTGTTGAAATATCTCACGGCTTTATTTATAAATTCCAGTCCTGACATGACATACCCCTTAGCCTGTCTGTGTGGCGCTGCAAAATCTCCACGCCGGATGTGTAGACATACTTTTGTGGTGGTTCCAAATCTATTTAGATATTCCAGTACGTCTTTCTGTATGTGGTCTTTAAATACAAAAGATGACCTCACGAGTTGCGTGTGATTTTCAAAGTATCTGTAACTTTGAGAGTACCCTGTAAGTATCCAGTTATAGTTTGGATCTATTTTCGATATGAATCTGTTGTTAAAAATGGCCCATCTTTTAGTTGGTTTTATCCCTCTAAATGCACTGGTATCTTGTTTCAGTTTTACAACGTTTTTAACTTCTAGTATATCGTCGATAAATTGTAAATGTTTTGTTGTCCGAACAGCGGTGTAACATGTGATCTCTGACGTAGCAATTAAGACTGCAAACTAAGAAAATAACATCTTACTTGTCCAAAAGCCAAATGACATTTATCAATATGGCTGCCTAAGTTGGATAGCAGCTGGAGGCTAGGAAAGGATGTAGTGGTGTTACTGGTGTGAGGAATACCAGGAATCCACTGTTAGATGCTCAAGCCACCGCGATATGACTGAAATACTGTTAAAAGTGGCGTTAACCCCATTCAATAAATCAACAAGGCTATTTCTAGAAGCAGAAGGTGTAGGTTTATTAGGAAAAGGTCAGATAATAATATAAAGTGTACGCAGAGAACTTAATCAATGTCTGACTAACCACCTAAACAGGTCAACTTTGATTATTTTGGAACGATGTCAATACTTGATGTATATTCTACGAAATGAAACATCCGTGCATAATTGAATTTTTAGTTTCGTCTATCAAAAACGGACGTTCTGAAAAAAATATTCATAACTCCATGAACAAAATTTGAGCACGCAGCGATTTTGAGCACGCAGCTATTTTATATGCTTCCGCACAAAATAGTCCCATACAAAAAGGTATCAAAATGTTTAAAGTTTTTGCCTTTTTCGCTCGATGCTATTACATTATAAGAAATGAAGAGAATATTTTTTGTTTTAATGGAGGCATGAACCGAAAAAACATTATCACACTTATGTATGAATCCGCTTCGCGTATTCATACAGAGTGGTTAGGTTTTTCGGTTCATACTTTCATGAAAACAAAAAAATATTCTCTTCATCTCTTAAATGAAAGGGGTTTTGAGAACTATCCGAAAAGAAGACAATGCTGGGAGGTTTCTCATGATCTGCGAGTAATAAGTACGTATATGGTCATTTCGTACCATCACTGTATCGTACGATGATTTGTACAATTATTTCGCACTGTAGCATTGATCATTTCGTACCTTGCATTGTCCATTTCGTATCATAAGTTGGTTATTTCATATTATGTTATTTTTGTGTTATAGGATTTATTTTCAGAAATCTTAGAAAATTATTACGTAATAATTATTTTTAGATTTCAATATTTGAAAATTAATTCCCATTACCGGTAAATAAATCAATTGGAAATATTGCTTTAATAGTATTTAATGTTTTGAGATATAAAAACAAAGGAGTTTGATTTGATAAACTATTTAAATAACATCATCCATTCAAGTTACGGTTTTGTTGTTGTTTGCTAAAAGTAATAATTTATTTTTCGATAGACTTGATGAATCTAATGATAAAGAATTATAATAGATTTCGTCTATAACTAATGCTTAAACGGATTGTTTGTTTGATTTCAACATGATATGAAATAACCACACTTTTGTACGAAATAACCAACACACAGTACGAAATTATCAATAATGGTACGAAATAATTAATAATCCTATGGTACTACATGATTTGAGTGAAACGATTATGGTACGAAATGTCCGTAATTCTAGATATAGTAATATAGATAGACCAGGTTCTATAAAACCTAAAATTGCGTGCAATTTAAGGTTGTCTGTTTGTTGTTTTTTTGTTGTTGCTGTTGTTTTTTTGTTGTTTTTTTTTGTCGTGATCACAGTAAAAGTCGGTTTAGATAGGGAGGAAAAGTCATATTTTGGAACAGGTCAAAGGATCCTGAATCGTACCGAACATTTTTTAATTGATTTATGTGTATGTGTGCATGGGCGTGTTTGTTCAAACAACTTATTTTATTTAACATATAATCTAAAATTTATTAAATAAAATCAAAGCGTTTTGAAATCCATTGATTTGATGGACACCGACGTCCCAATATCTTATGAAGCAACTGACCCCATCATAAATTCAAAATAAAGGCCAGAAAGACATGATTTGAAAGTAATGAAACAATTGCTATAATGTCGATCCTTTACTGTGGAAATACCTTGGGTATTTAACTGTCGTGTGGAAATTCAGATTTTTCTCCACTTTTCACCGGACAAATAAGACATGATTTTCAACTTGTCCAGATTTAAAAAGAACCAAGCATTATCTTCATTAGCCACACTATTTTCTACCCTTAAGCATGAAATCGTTGTAACTTCCAGTTCATAATTAGTTATTTCATAGGTATATTGTTCAACATTTCAAGATTTGCCCTGGTATTTACATGTTCAAAGACGAATGTCCTTAAAAATGTACTTGTTTTGAAGTTGAAAAGCACAAAGCGTACAAGTCGCGCATGGGAATTCAATACGCCTGCTGTATCTATTTTGAAAAGATGCGTAGGTAATTTGAGCTAGTTTGTTTACCATTCCTTTGACAAGATATCCTATGAACATAATTTCTTAAATACATATGAAATTTCATATTAAACATACATCAAATTGCCAAGTCTATGTCAGTCAGAAAAAAATATGGGCTTTTAAGATGTTGTTAAATACAATATACGGGCAATCAGAATCTGATTTAAAACACGTTTTTCTACGCATAAATCCTTTTTAAAGTTAGTTTTGTATCTCAATCCAAAATATATAATTACAAAACAACATTGTAATCCAGTAAGACTTTTACAGGTGATTTTAATAGAATATTATTGTATACCTATTGTTAGAAAATATACCCCTTAATTTCGATGAGCCGGAGTAGGATTTGACCCAACCAGGGGAGGGGGGGTATTTTTGTAGACCATCTTTCCATTAAAGCATGCAGTATGTTAAACGTTTTAAGGCGTTTAAGCACTCGAGCGAGCGGCGCTTTTTTAAAGACGTGTTTAAGTAACCAACCCATTGTAATTTCAAGGACGTATTTAAGTTTTATGAAAAACATTAGTTATATTGTAAATCAAAAATATGTACTCCTAGGTCAGAGAAACCCATTCTTGGGATTATTTGTTCATTTCAATTCAATTTTACTTGATATAGAAGTAAAATACGTTACCCATAAAATCAAGACGAAAAGAATATTGACCCCTATCCTTCGGGGAAATTTTTAAACTTTTTTTTCATGGCCTGTGTTATAAGAAAGATTTCAAGCTTTTTAAAATACGTTACTTAAAGTAATTAGCCCTCCAAACACATTTAAAAACATTTAAAAATTCATCAATATGTTTTATGTCAAAATTTAAGTTTTATTTCAGTAGTTCAGCCCCATTGATAGCATTGCTAAGTCATTTCAAGCATCCATGTGGTTTAAATTGATTTTTTATTTAACCAATACAATAAGTTCTCTGCGTCCACCGAAGTTATGCATGTATAGCTGAAATTTGTGAGTTCTATATTTATTTTACAAGACAATATGTCTATGCTTATGAACCTTCAGAAGAATAAGGACCACTTCCATTCCGCGACAAGTATCGACCCTGATCAACCTTCGCTGTAGACACAGACTGTCTAGAGCAGTTACTTTTTCACTTTCGGCACATTTTCCAAATACAAAATGAGTATTCTATCTGAAATATTCATGTATGAATTATCTGATTAGTGCCGTTAAACCAGGGTTTCCGATTAGCGAAAGTTCAGGGCGTTATGAGTCATATGGATGAACCTGTGCATGACATTTCGAATTGACCAATCGCGGTTGCTATTCAAATAACCAGTCGACCAATAAAATAATTCATTGAGACCAGGAATGAGTTTGGATCTCCAACAATCGTCGTCATATTTGTTGGTTTGGTAACTTAAACGTCGTAACTACAGCTTATTCAAGCTGTAGTGACGACGTTTGAGTCACCAACCAACGGTAATACTTTTTGTTACATGCTACTGGCCATATTTTAAAAAAAAAAAAACAACAACATCACGCCATTAAAAATCAAAGTGGAACTTCCTGTAGGATTCAATGGTCGGGGCTAACGAAGCAAGTGGGCGGTGTCAGCGATTGTTCAAGTATTACTCATTTGAATCCGCACAATCTGATCAGAGTCGTCACTTTGTTTTCTAAAGATAGATACTGACACAAAGCTTTTGTTCATGCGATCAGCATTACGATCAAGTAATGGCTCTTGGACTCAGATCAGATTGAGGTTAAGAATCGATTGATACTTTTTTCTAGTTGACCTAGCCATCTCTACCGAACGTCTCCGTAAAAGATCGCCAGATTTTTGTTTTATACCTTAAACAGCTGATTTCCCGTCCGACCTGGGTAGTTGATCGTCATTAAATGATTTCTTTTAAAGTCATCGTTACAAGACTTCTGCGGGTTTCTTTTCGTAAGAAATTCTTCATTGTCTGTTTTAAAATGTCTTTTAACCGAACCACTATTTTTGGTGCTATTCGTAGTAACCAAATCAATATCTGCGGATTTTTGTGAAACAAGGTACACGCCTTTCTGATTATTCGTCCTAGATGTTCTTCGATAATGACCTTTTTGACATGCCGATCGTCGGTATAATGAGGCGATGAAGATATTCATTCCAAGTATCGTTATAACCGGTAATATGTAAAAGAAACGAAGTTTTTTGTTGGTTCCCATCAAACGCTGAAAACAGAAAAGGGTGTAATAATAGGATTAATTTACTCAACTGGCAATTCATGAATATGAAAGGTTAACCTATTCCCACACAGTGACGCTTTTGGACGCCCCTCAAGAAAATCAATGGAGTTAACATTGTGTAAAATGAAGAAAATGCTTGTAACAAGCAATTTCTTCATTTTACACGATGTTTTCTACCCAGGGAGTTGAAAATATCTAAAATTCCATTAACTTTAAATTGTCGTCTGCAATCCTTTGAATTAGGACCAGTCCAAAATTTTGCCATCTGGTAAATGGTTAAAATAGCCTTTACATCTACAGGTAATTGGAAGTATAACGACATGTCAGGGAATTCGTTTACAGTGGAAAAGAATACAAACGGGTTAACCCATTACCAGACGGCAACATTTTAGACTGGTCCACATTCAAAGGAGTTGCAGATTACAATTTTAAGTTTATGAAATTCTAGATTTTTCAACTTTCTCGGTGAAAGTGAAAAAATTGCTTGATGCAAGCAATTTCTTCATTTTCCACGATGTTTTTCAACATTTTTTATCTTTAAGAGCGTCATTGTGTGGGAATTAATTAAGGAATTTATATTTTAACAGAAGACACTAAAAACATTACAAAATGCTCTGCTATATCTATAAGATTTTGGCCCGGGTAAAAGCATGTTGAAAACAAGCTGTTTCGGTAAATTACGGATCGCTGAACACGCCAAATGACCTCCGACAAGGCAGTTCAACTTAGATATCAAAAGGCGTTTGATTGATTGATTGATTGATTAATTGATTGAATGGGGTTTAATACCACTTTTAACAGTATTTCAGTTATATCGCGGCGGCTGGAGCACCTAAAAATGGATTCATTGTTTTTTCTCACACCAGTACTATCACTTCATCCTTTCCTAGCCTCCAGCTGCTATCCCACTTAGGTTTACGATCATCCACCCATTGGTGAGAGATAAATGTCGGAAAGAATATGTGCCGCCGCCTGGGATCGAACCCATGACATCCCATGATTGAAGATTAGGAGTCTGAAGCGCTATCGTTTTCGCTATGACGGCGGTTGGCGTTTGTTATGATCGGAAACATAAAATAAAAAGAAAATCGTTGATTGGGACCAAAAAGTTGTAACTATAGCTTAAATTATCTATTGTTGCAACGCTTAAGTCGCCTTACGAATAAAAGTGCTTGACAAAATTGTAGGAGGTTACCATGCACTTTCCTTCTAAATGGATTATTTGATTGGTCAATCGATTATTTATTGATTGTAGCGATCCGTCAGTTGCAGTTTTAACCCATTATCAGACGGCCAATTTTAGACTGGTCCAAATTGAAAGCAGATGCAAGCAACAATTTAAAGACTATACTTTTAGGGATTTTTTCAATTTTCTGAATATAAAACACTGTGTAAAATGAAGAAATTGCTTGATACAAGCATTTTCTTCATTTTCCACAATGATTTCCCTATTGTTTTGCTTGAGGGGCGCCAAAAAGGTCATGTGTGGTAATGGGTTTAAGCCGAAAGATTGAAACACCGATAGAGGTTAGTTTTTAAGTACAGAATATTCCATATTGTTTTATTTGTTTTTGTTTGTAAATAGGGGGCAAATTATCGTCTGTGGTGTATATTTAATGAGACAAAACATGCGTTATCTCTGATACTAAGTATTGTCCGTCCAAAAGTAAATGATCTCGTATTTTACATCTACAAGGTTTTCCTTCGTAAAATAGACAGACAAAATAAAACATGTAAAACTATCTTTTTCAAAAATCTATTCCTATATAGACACAGATAATTCAAATTTCATCCACGATAGCCCATTTCTATACGGGCAGAGGAAACATAAATTAGTCTTTCACAAACAAAGAAAAAAATTCAAAATGCCCAAACATACAGCGAATCGATCCTTTTTTGAAATTTAGTAACGCAGTAGGTTTCCTTTGAGTCAGCGTCTAACGAAAGCGCGCTGGCATTTACACGTCAAAATGCGTAGTTATATTTACGAATGCACACAATATTGCTTATCGAAAGTACGCTGAAAGCTCGTTTCAAAATTCCCGATTTCACACATTTATTTAAACTTTAATTGTGTATTTTTTTTAAATAAATTTGATCATATTTTAACTCTATATTTACACGTGGTAGTATGATTTGATACCCTTGAAATTTAGAATGTGTAAAAATATATTATTTCAATAATACATTAGATCAATGCTATGGTAGGATAGCAGATTCAAAGATAACAGTATGACTTGAATAACTCCTCCTTTTCTAAGAAAAGGTGTGCACAAAAATAGTCTTAACCCATACCCACACAATGATGCTTTTGGAGTACCCTCAAGAAAACAATTCGGAAAACATTGTGTATAATTGGAGAAATTGCTTGAACCAAATTCTTCATTTTCCCCAATGTTTTTTGCCCAACTAGTTGAAAAAATCTAAAATTTCATAAACTTTAAATTATCGTCTTCTACTCCTTTGTTTTGGACCTCTCTAAAGTTTCGCCGTTTGGTAATGGGTTAATGTCAACTCGAATCATTTTATGAAAGGGCCAGTATCAAGAACAGAACCAGATTACAGCAGGTTTTGGCCAAAAATGGATGCCTGCTTTTCGTACGTCAACCCTGTGCCATTTGACATCTAGTCACGGTATGATAAGCGAGATTTTAGCCTTTAACCACACACTTACGCTTTTAAATGCTACAAAGGAATAGAATTATGAAAGCATTTGTGAGAAAATGGGAAATTGCTTGTCTTTTCATATTTTTTTCCTTTTCTCACAATGTTTTCTACCTTATTTTGGCACTTTCAGCACATATTGAAATGTTGCCTTCATGTTCTTTCTATTTGGACCAGTCTAAACTTTTGTCTTCTGGTAATAGGTCAATACTCTCTTCTTTGAGCGTCTTTATCGCTGGCCTATAATCAAAGCTTTCAAAATGATGATATGCGCGAAACAAACCAATCTGGAATCCTTCGAGAGGTTTAATGCAATGTTTTTAGACCATTCGGATCGACAGACGTACCTACATGCAGTCTAGTGAAAGATGGGCATAATGCCAAGATAAAAATCCACTAGCCTTTGGTAAGTGGATCTATAAAGGAAAACGATCTTAACCATATTTATATCTCTTCCAAAAATGTTTTCACAATAACAATAGAATTAAACTCCCTGCTCCATATCACGACTTTTCTGTTATTTTACCCTACTGAGATGCATATATAAATTGAACTTTTTATAAATTTTGATATAGAATGGAAATAAATCTCAAATTAACGACATTGATAGTCGAAACATCTGTCACAAAGATCAATTAACCCATTCCCGAACATTGACAACTTTTGACGCCACCAACAAAAACAATTGGGAAAACATTGTTTGAAAGAATAAATTGCTTGTCACAAGCAATTTCTTCACTTTACACAATGCTTTTTAACCAAAAAGTTGATAAAACCTAAAATTTCAAAATCTTAAAACTATTTTCTACAACTTCTTTGAATTTGGATCATTCTTATTAAAATTTTGCCTTCTGTTAAAGGGTTTAGATATGTATCAGCTTGTACCGGCTTCAAATCCATCACTTAACCAGAAATTCTCAGATGAAACCAGAAGTTTGTGAAAAACTTGTAAGTACCACATGAGAGAGAAAATAGCGAAGAACTTAGCGCTAGATATTAACAGATAGTGATGTCGAAATTGAGCGAAATACCACTAAATGAATGTCAGTGTAATCAATTAATATCACGTTAAACACATGTGCAAAGTTTCAATCTATTTCCTTGTGTTGTTATAAGAGTTATAACATCTTTAACAAAGAACTTTAAACAAGAATTATAAAGTCAAAAAAAGTAAAAAAACAACAGAAAGGTGTCAAATTAAAAAAAAAATGTTAAACACACGTGCAGAGTTTCAAGCTATAACAGTTAAAATATCTTTCACGGAAAACTTTAATCAAAACATTTTAAATGGAAAAAAGGAAACAATTGAACGTCAGCGTAATGAACCTTTGGCTAGAAAAATTTGTTTAAATAAACCTTTTCCTATTCAATCCCAAGTCTTTACTTCCTTGTGATTTTATAATTCATGAAATATTGTAGAAAAAGAAGAAATTGCTTGTAACAAGCAATTTCTTCTTTTTCCACAATATTTTCTACCTTACTAAAGGGTTATTTTCCGTAATTAAATCCAATTTAAATTTCTATCTCCATGCAGCAACACCTTTGAATTTGACAGTTCTAAAATTTGCAAAACACGAAGGGGTTAAAGACGTGTGCATTTAAATTAGTAGGTTCAGAGTTATAGCCCTTGCACGTCAACAATCATTACGCAAATACCGACTGGAATATTTCCTGATATTTCGAATAGCTGAGCGAGTTTAAAGGGTGAAAGCACAAGAAAGTGCGTTTCTCCTTGGATGGATTTATGCACGCTTTAGAAAGCATTGTGGTAAATTCTCAATTTATCACAATCCTCGTTGTCAAGTTTTGTTCTTTGTCTATCAATTTAAACTGTGAATTATTGTGTACATCCCCCTCCCTCTTTTCAGCAAGCGGGTTCAGTTTAGAATATTTTTAAAGGTTCAAAAACAAATTCAGTTTGCTTTGTGACTAACTTACCGATTATTTTTATTCAGAACAGAACAGAACATACATTTTATTTGACAGTTACAAATTGTACATAGTCGTGATTTCATGATTTAGTACATAAATTGATAAAAACTCGCTCCCACACATCGATACTCACTATTCTGCTACACACTTCGCTCATAAGCTAACTCTCTCTCTCACACACCCTCTCTCTCTATCTCAGTCTCTGTCTCTCTTTCTCTCTCTCACACACCCTCTCTCTCACCCTTTCTAGTCCAATATTTACATACTTTTGATTGTTACAAGTAGAGTCATTCTATATACAGTCAAACCCTGTTATAACGACATACTTTGTCCCCACACAATTCCTGTCGGTAACTGAGTCAGTCGTTGTAATGGAGCAGGAGATTTTGGGTACCGGGAGATTTTCGGGATGTCGGCGAGAAATGACGGACTAGACAGGAAGTGAAAGTTGTAAACAGGAACAGGCTAAAAGCTACGTTACGGATATCGACAATGATGATAAAAATAACGAAGAAATTTGTTTCTCGCATTTATTAAGGACACTTCTCAAAATTCTCAGATTTCTCAAACTTCTCAAATTGCTCAAACATCTCAAATAAAGACAACCGAATTCAATAAAACATACAACACCGGTAATTTAAGTGTGAACAACTTGCCAAACGCATTTTATTTACATTAAACACTATTAATCAGAAGGAGTAAAAAATCGATAATTGAGTCTATTGTGTAACCTATATTGTTTACGACAACTGCGGATAAAGGATTTTACGACACCCTTTACGGCATGTCAACAACCGTAAAACATGGGCTGAGAAAATTCCGATAAACTGAAGCAAAATTCATTAAATTTCGAAGATTTGTTCCGACAAATGTCCGTCGGTGTCGGTACTTGAATATGCCGCTCAAACGAGTCAAAATTGCGTTAGGTGAGGTTTGTTCCGAGTATTTTTTTGTCGTTAACTGAGTTTGCCGATATAACAATGGTCGGTGTATCGCGGCTTGACTGTATCTAAACATATACATGTAAAACGATGACGAAAAACACATAATTATTCATTGTAATGAACATGTGTAATTTTATGGAAAGTTATACACGAAATATAGCAACAATTGTATGATTTAATGTAGCACGTTGTTTTATTATTCATACAGAGCACTATAACGATAAGATAATGCAGATTTAATATACAATGCTCAATTTGTAAGGGTAGATGTTTTGTCTGTAGAAAGAGACTAACTAATTTATACATACTTAGATTCTTGAAGTAGTACTAGTCAATATATTTCTTTCTTAGTTTTACGTACTTTTTACATTTGAGAATAAAAAGGTATTCATCTTCTATTTCCCCACTTTCACACATTAAACAAATTCGTTCATTTCTTGGAACTCAATTATTGCTAAATCTGTCAGTTTGAATCCGTAGTGAATAGGCGGACATTCTTAATTTACATAGATATGTTCTAAGCGAAAAGGGTAAGTTATTCAATATACTTCCACGCAAAAAGACTTTTTAATATTTTTTTCATTAGACATAAAGCACTACTATCTCTAATGTTTGCAGACCATTCTTTAGTAAAGCCGTCAAACATTTTCTGCCTAAATTCTGACAAGAACAAATCCTTATAATATAATGTTGGATTATCGAACACGTATGAGAACCCATAATTATCTAGAATGCTTTTTTTGCCATTTTTAAAGTCATCGAGAGATTGTGAGTAAACATTTAATAAGATGATATTTTCGGTACTTAGAACCTTAAACCAATTATTAATAATTCTTAAGTATCTCGAAAAAATACATTTGAAAACGACCAAGTTCTCCATATACTGCCATTGAACTAGTACAAGAGCGAACTTTTAAAATACGTTTACAAAACTTAAGATGTATTCTTTCTATTGCCTTTGTTTTACTGAACAAGAATAGTTTAGGATTGCGCCTACAAGTGTATCAAATAGTTCACAATAAATACTGGTTTTAAGTTTAAGTGTTAAGGAATTATTTGATAAAATGTTTAACACATTGAGGGCTTTGCCAACTAAATATTCTTGATTAAGTGAAAAATTTCCGGTATAATGAAATACAGTACCTAGGTAGTTAAAATTTGTCTACTGATTCCAGAATTGATCCATTAAGCGTCCACTTTTCATTAACTAACAATTTACCTCTTTTCCTAAAGACCTTCGTTTTAGTTTTATCAGCGTTTATTTCAATACACCATTTGTCACAATATTCAGATAGCTTAGCGATATTAGTTTGAAGTTCCTTCGGCGATTTACCGAAAATGACCATATCGTCAGCGAATAGCAATACTATAATTTGTATCAGACCAATTTCATTACCAGATTGTGTGTTATCATACAAATGCATCTCTTAATCTTCTAAAAATAATGATACAAGAATAGGAGATACTGTCTCCCCCTGTCTTAAACCATGGAGTTGCAAAATCTATAAAGTCCGAGGTTTCACCGTTATTCCTTACACAAGAGCTAACTATATTATACATGTCTTTTAAAATTCTAAGTAGTTTCCCTTTAATACCACTTCTAAATAGTTTTAACCATAATGCATTTCTGTTTATGGAAAACATTTCTTCAAGTCAACAAAACACAGTACAACCGTTTGTTTTTGTTTAAAAATTTTTGAACAATGTTAAACAATGTAAAAATTGCATCTGTAGTTGAAAGTCCCTTTCTAAAGCCGAATTAGGCATCTGGAATAACAGAATTTTCGTTGCAAAATTGAGTTATATGGCAACTAAATAATGTAACGCCTCGAAAATTATTCACATCAGTAGTAGAACCCTTTTTATGTAAAGAAACTAAAATTCCTTCAGTCCATTTATCAGGGAATATCCATGAATCTAAAATAGAGTTAAAAATATCGCAAAGATGTGAAGATATCTACACTTTCAATCAAATATTCGTTCATAATATTGTCGGTTCCGATCGCTTTTCCTTTTTGTAAAGAATGTGTTGCTCTTATTACCTCCGATGTAGTTATTGGTGCATCGAGTTCCTCAAATGAACATTTTTCATTAAAATCATGGTTTTACAAAAAAATGTGTTCTTCTTCATTACTAGAATTATACTCATTTGATCCTAATATTGAAATATAGTCTGTAGAAATCAACGCTCCTTCATTACCAGCTTTAGATTGGTCCAATTTCCAAGAAGTTAAAGACGATATTTTAAATTTCTCTAAAATTGGGAAAAAAGTGCCAAATAAGGTAGGGGACACTGTGAGAAAATGAGAAATTGCTCCTTATTGTTTAGGGCTATTACTCCTTACTAAACAATACAATATCGCGAAACATGTTTACGGCGAGGGAAAAACACATAGATTTCAAGGCATTTATAGTGTTCCAGAAAGCATTATATATAAAACAAAGGGCTTTTACATCTTATTAAACAATACAATATCGCGAAACATGTTTACGGCGAGGGAAAAACGCTTAGATTTAAGGCATTTATAGTGTTCCAGAAGGCATTATATATAAAACAAAGGGCTTTTACATCTTATTAAACAATACAATATCGCGAAACATGTTTACGGCGAGGGAAAAACGCATAGATTTAAGGCATTTATAGTGTTCCAGAAGGCATTATATATAAAACAAAGGGCTTTTACATCTTATTAAACAATACAATATCGCGAAACATGTTTACGGCGAGGGAAAAACGCATAGATTTAAGGCATTTGTAGTGTTCCAGAAGGCATTATATATAAAACAAAGGGCTTTTACATCTTATTAAACAATACAATAGCGCGAAACATGTTTTCGGCGAGGGAAAAACGCATAGATTCAAGGCATTTATAGTGTTCCAGAAGGCATTATATATAAAACAAAGGGCTTTTACATCTTATTAAACAATACAATATCGCGAAACATGTTTACGGTGAGGGAAAAACGCATAGATTTAAGGCATTAATAGTGTTCCAGAAGGCATTATATATAAAACAAAGGGCTTTTACATCTTATTAAACAATACAATATCGCGAAACATGTTTACGGTGAGGGAAAAACGCATAGATTTAAGGCATTAATAGTGTTCCAGAAGGCATTATATATAAAACAAAGGGCTTTTACATCTTATTAAACAATACAATATCGCGAAATGTGTTTACGGTGAGGGAAAAACGCATAGATTTAAGGCATTTATAGTGTTCCAGAAGGCATTATATATAAAACAAAGGGCTTTTACAGCTTATTAAACAATACAATATTACGAAATATGTTTTCGGTGATGGAAAAAAAACGCATAGATTTAAGGAATTTATAGTGTTATAGGAGGTATAAAAAAATAAAACAAAGGACTAATCTGGTAGACCTGTTCGACTTTTGCATTGACTAAACATATGATTGCGGATTACGGATCTCTGACCTCGCAGACTGACCTCCAACAAGGCAATTCAACTTAGCTATCAAACGGTGTTCAATTGCATAATTTACTAAACTTACTACAATCCCTTGATCGCCTGTTTCACTCTACCGTCCTGAATTTACCTATCATACAGGTATTTCAGTTTCTTAAGCATAGGTGGCAACTTCTTTAACCAATTCCCAGATGTGAAAGTTTTAGACTGGTCCGATTGGAAGAAGATGCAGACGGCAATTTTAGGTTGGTGAAATTAAAATATTCTTTGTCTTTTAGGGTAGAAAACATTGTGGACATTGAAGAAATCGCACAAAATAGTTCACCACAAAAAGGTATCAAAATTTGTTAAGTTGTTGCATTTTTCGCTCGATGCTATTAAATTATAAGAAATGAAGATAATACTTTTTGTTTTCATGGAGGTATGAATCGAAAAACCTAATCACACAATGTATGAATCCGCTTCGCGTATTCATACAGTGTGATTAGGTTTTTCGGTTCATACCTCCATGAAAACAAAAAATATTCTCTTTATTTCTTAAATAATTTAATCTTTAGTTTCGTCTATCAAAATTCGGCGTTCTGATTGGTCGAAAAATATTATTCATAACTCCATGAACAAAATTTTGAGCACGCAGCAATTTTGTAAGCTTCCGCACAAAATAGTCCCATAGAAAGAGGTATCAAAAGTGTAAAGTTTTTGCTTTTTTTCTCTCGATACTATTAAATTATAAGAAATGATGAGAATATTTTTTGTTTTCATGGAGGTATGAACCGAAAAACCTAATCACACACTGTATGAATCCGCTTCGCGCATTCATACAGTGTGATTAGGTTTTTCGGTTCATACCTCCATGAAAACAAAAAATATTCTCTTCATCTCTTAAATATGTCAATCGATCATTAGTTGACAGCGGCGATCCCTCAATTGGTCAATCGCGGCCGTCAATCAAGGAATCGATCGAACAATCAAATCATTCAGTCCGTAAATGAGGTTGAACTCCAAGATTAGCCGCCATTTTTTGTGAACCATTTTAGTTGGTTTGGCGACTTAAACGTTGTAACTACAGTTTATTCGTTAGGTCGCCAACTAACCATTCTACTGTTTAGTTATATATACTACTGGCTTTAATTTTTGCAAAGTCGAGGCGAGACTTATTTCATTCGTTTCTGTTTGTAAATAAGAGATATTATCGCAGGCGATTTATACTAAGTGACATAAAGATGTTCGCCATCTCTGATACTAGGGATTGTAATTAGTAATTTCTCATTGTCGCACTTTGCTTTCTACCTTATTTAGCACTTTTATTCTCAAATTTAGCACACTTTGAAATGTCGTCTGCAGTTTCCCCCATATTCGGACCAGTCAAAACTATTTTCATCATCATGTAATGGGTCAATATATGCTCACTTTAAGGTCTGTATCTCTCATCTGGCCTATATCATTGTAACATAGAGGGTTTTTCAAGCTATCAAATCTAAGATATCGTCATTGGACGTGCAATATGTCGTAACTACAGCTTTAATAAAGCAACATTTTGCAAGCCAAACGACAATATATGCCGAACCAAATTAAAATCCGCTCAGCAGGTCTAATGGGTTATTTACAGATCCGCGGTTGGACAGACGCACATACAAGGCGCAAGACGAATATATCGCCACGATTTAAGCCTACTTACCCTATGTCTTTTGAACTCAAAAGTAATCTTTATCTTATTTATCTCTTTTTCAAAAATGTTTTCGAACTTAAAAGAATTAAGCTTCTTGCTCCATATCACGACTTATCTGAAATTTTACCCCACTCAAATCAACCTTTAAGTAAATTAATACATGTATATATCGAGAAAAAATGCAATCTCAAAATTAACGACGGTTATAGACTAATACATCTGTTTCAAAAGACCAATTAAAACATGTAACAGCTTGAACAGGCTGAACTCTACATTTTTTCACATGAAACTAAAAGATGTAGAAAATGTCAAAGTTTTGTTCTTTTCTTTCAGTTTGAATTCTGATATGAACTATCGCCTATTTCTCTCCCTTTTTTACCCAGTTTAACCATTTACTGTAAAACCCCGGGATTTTACGTTGCTGTGATATTATACTTGTGAAAACAGTGTGGAAAAAGAAGAAGTTTTTTGTAACAAGCAATTTCTTCTTTTCCCACAATATTTTCTACCACGCATGATGGTTTCAGTTCAAATTCTATCCAATTTTCTTGTAGTCTGTAACTTTTTTCCATTTGGACCAGTCCAAAATTAAAAGAAAAACAAACAAACAAAAAAAAAGAGAAAACAAGACACGGTTGAAATTGGCACAAGTTTACCATTAGTTTGATACCACAGTCGACTGTAAAGTTGAGGGCAGCACCAGCCAAGTTTACTAGGGTTTGAAGTTTTTCACTTTTGGAATTATTAAGTCAATTGTTAGTAGACCTTTCTATTGACTTTTTTGAAACACAATCGCTGACTGACCTCTGCATGCTCTCTGCATGCTCAATCAAACCCCTCTTTCAAAAAGAAAAGTAAAACCAAGTCTCTACACGGCCCCTTTTCGATACACGTGTCACGATTGACTAACCGTTGGCCCCGTCCACTAACTACGTTGTCCCCGTCCATCGACTCCAACAGGAAGTTCCGCTTCGATTTTAAACGGCATCAGTTTGCAAAATGCATGGTGAGTAGCTTGTGATAAAAGTAAAATGGTCGATTGGCGACATAAACGTCGTAACCACAGCTTGAATATACTTATAAAGCAAATGCTGTTTTCAGGAATTCAACATAAATCGATTTTTTTTTTTTTTTTTTTTTTTGCGATTCCTAGCAAACAATTCTTGTCACTGAAATCTTTGAAATAATCCTACAGAAGCGTTTCCTCTAATCAAATTCATTAAGAAATCCGGCAAATGGACTCCAAAAGATAATTCTTGTGAAATTTGGTTCACATCAATCTGATAGTTCTTATTATATACCACATATGGAAGTAAGCCATGTTTGTCATGTTTTTTTTTAGCTAACAAAGCGTCAGCTTTGATAGCTTAAGTCAACAGACAAAATTTTGAGGTCTTCTCAGAGTTCAACGGGTGCAAACTGCCACAGGAGGCTTAACCACTAGATCCATTGAATGTCTACGCCATAAAAAGTAGTTCTTATGTATTTCAGGAATATTGCAAACTCAAATTCAAATTATAGAAAGCATGTTTTTTAACCAATTCCGACTCAATCCCGATTTTAAGCATCTCAAGAAAAAATGTTTTGGAAAACATTGTGGACATTGAAGAAATTGCTTATATCAAGCAATTTTTTCATTGTCCACTATGTTTTCTATCCTACAAGAGCAAGATTTTCTAAATTCCATCAACTTGAAATTATCGTCTGCAACTTCTTTCAATTTTAACCAGTCTAAGATTATGTCATGTTGTAATGAGTAAACTCCTCGGTTACTTTTAACCACGTTTATTTATCATGATAACCTTGACAAAGAAGTTTACTTAACAAAGCCATGCTTTGCTAGCTTACAGTACTTTCAGTCCTTTAATTTTTGTTTTGTTTTCGGGGGGGGGGGTAATTTTCTGACAAAAAGTCGCCAAAGGATGATTCCTGTGAAATGTTTCTGAGAAAAGGTTGAACAGGTTACGTATAGAAGTAATTTGATGATATTTCATTTCAGTATTGAAATGCAGCAGAAAAAAGATTGTACAAATTTTTGGTAATAGCAGCGATCGTTTTTAATATTAGAAACAACCTTTATGCACGCCCCGCTTTCTAAAAGGTGGGACAAAGAATGCCCTACCATTCGATTTTTATCCCCTGCCGTTTCGGTGAAGTGAATATAGTAAAGGTCTCCGTACGTCATTCCGTCATTCCATCACTAAGCTTGTCCAGAGCATATCTCCTAAGGTATAAAAGCTATTAACTTGAAACTTCATAGGTGGATAGATCTCATTAAGGAGAAGTGCAGTGCACAAGAACCACAGCGCTTGCTTGTATAATTCTGAAATTATTCCCTTTGTTGTTTTAAAGACTAAGATTTTGTCCGGAGCACATCTCTGAAAGTATAATAGCTATTAACTTAAAACTTCATAGGTGGATAGATCTCATTGAGGAAAAGTGCAGTGCACAAGACCCACAACTCTTGCTCGAATGATTTTGAAGTTATTGCCCTTTGTTGTTTTTAAGACTTAAATTTTGTCAAGAGCATGTCTCTGAAAGTATAATAGCTATTATCGAACTCATTGAGAAGAAATGCAGTGCACAAGAAGCCTAAATCTAACTGACTACAGTTTACTATCAAGCTTTTACGGCGGGGGATGACCATGTCCGACCTGGCTCTTGTTATATAAGATGTGGAATCTCAAGTCAATAAAAGCACTGAAAATACTGAAGATGTACGTCCGTGTTGGCATGGTAAAGCGATATGCCTGTTTCGGTGTACAATCTGGCAATTTTCCTAGAGATAATCTTTTTAAACACTATCTCTCGCCTAGTCTGGTTTGTTTAATAGCTATATATAAGACAAGATATTTCTATTCTAGAGCCCTGGACACGATCAAAAATTCTGGAAAAAATGCCATCTTACACGCGTCATTTGCCTTTCACCAATGGAAATAGGATAAATTTGCCTGTTAAGTTAGATGAGCAGCTACACATGTAACGGCCAAAATTTATTGTTGAAGTTGTTCATGTTACTGGTTTGAAAAATGACAGTAAGCCATGGTTGGGTGCACCTACCGATAGCGTTTTTACTGAAAGTCACATTAAGCCAAACTCACTTGACCACATTCTAACTAGCTTGCAAGGTCATTTTTTTTATTTTTCCGAGATTTTCCTTTTCTGAAGACATTCTACGAATAATTAGGATATGGTTTAAGAACATTTGACAATATTAAATTAGCAACAATCAATTAGAATCATTACTTGTAAGAAACAAATGAGAGATTTCGTCTATCTTTTAAATCTTCTGTGATCCGGAAGAAGCTTAATCCATTCCAATACAATCACGCTTTTTTACGCCACTGGAGAAATGCATTAAAGAAAACATTGTGAGAAAAGTAGAAATTCCTTGTTTTACTATGTTTTCTACCCTATCTAGGCTTTTTGAATTATTGATTGAATGGGGTTTAACGCCGCATTTAACAGTAAGTAAGAAAGTAAGTAAGTAAATATTTATTTATTATAGTCATATAATATATAAGCAAAGAAAAGTTGGTTTCAAACACCCGGCCCCATGGGCCTATAAGTCACCTTTATACTTCATAATATTTTTTCTATGTTCATGACCGTTTAAAAGGGGATGTTCAGTGGCCCCTCCCCCGTCGCATCGGGCTCTGAAAGGGCACCATGAGAAAGGGGAACAACTACTTAAAGATTTTTCTTGCTACAAGTTTTACTGATGTATTTGATCGAAGAATTAATTCAATTTGTGACGACAAATAAAATTTCGAATTATAATGTGTTTAAATTGACTACATGATCGCGAAAGGAGTGTTAACTGACCTTCGAACGAAAAAAAGTTAGTCCTTTCTAATCTGTGTCATTCGAAGTGGGATAAAGGAAGCAACTGTTATGCAAAATGGCTGCTTTTCTTAAAAAGGTTATCCCTCTATGATAGGCTGCGATGTTTCAAATAAAGACGTCCTTTGCACGAGACGAAAGAGAAAAGGACACCTAAACCCTTTAGTATATGTACATATCAACAAACATTTGTCAAAACGGGGTCAGGGAAGGTAGTTTGCAGCTCCCTTACCAGACTGATTGTCTCAACATAGAAGGTATAATTCCTGTATCGAATATCTTTTAATATGCCTATTAAAGGAGGCGATTTTAGAAGGACGTAAGAAATGCCGTCTATTCCTGGTGCCGATTTATTATTGCATTTTGCAACTAGTTGGCATATTTCCTCGGCAGTAATGTTCTGGTTTAATTGTTCATTTTGAGAAAATAAAGGGTCTAACATATTAAATTCGAGCATCTGTTTGTGTAGTTTATACCTATCATAGTGAAAATCGTCGTACTCGTGTTCGTTGAAGGGATTGTACAAGTTTTCAAAGTCATTTTTCCATTTGTCGAAAACAGCGGTTTCGTTGTTCACAATTTGTTATCATCGACTATTTCAATAGGGATGTGATGTGCTTTTCTCTTTGGTCCAAGTGAATTTACCTTGTCCCAAAACATATGTGGATTGTTTGATGACATATTTTCTGTATCTATAGCCTCTGATTGTCTATACGCTCTTTCAGATCGTCGTAATGATTTGTCGAACTTCGAACGAGCATTTTTAAATAAGGACCGTTTATGGTCTCTTGCTCTCTTGGTCCAGCACAAGTAATAAAGTTTCGTTCCGCCTCGTTCATTTCTCTTCATAGTTCTGATAACGTTTCACTCCAGAAGAGTCTCTTTACCTTGTAAAGCTTATTTGTTCTACGTGATGCACTATAAATTGGCACTCTACTTTTAAGCTCATTTTCAATAATTTCATAGAAATCATCGTAAAGAAAGTCAACATTTTGTTTGGTTTCCCGAGAGATTTCAATTTTTGAGATCAGTTCAATTAAAGCTAATCACGTTAAGTCGCTTTCCATGACATTATCGTGTTGATCTTCTGCATTATGTGACGAGTAGCCTCCCTTGATTTCTAATTGCATTAAAAGTACACTATGACCTGGAGTTCGTGATCGTTCACCTAACTGGTTTTGTAAATTGTATTTATCAATAAATGAGTTAGCTGTTAGCACTTGGAAAGATTTGCATTGCTCAGTAAATCATGAGGAGCACACATATAGTCTGCAACGGAAACTCCTTTTTGCGAGATACACGTATAGTTATCGTTATTGTAACGTCCGTTCAAAACGCAGAATTTCGAGTCTATTAGGAAATCTTGAAAATCTCGTTTGTTGCTAGTGAGGTCTAGCGGAATTCGCGGTAGAAAAGTGTCAATATCACAAAAATCTTGCAATTTGCCGAGTCTCCTATTAAGATCACCAGCGATCACAATAGAATCCCACTCTTCTAGTGAGCAAGTGCGCGAAGAATAGCTGGGCATTTCTTTCCCAGGCTTCTGGTGGGAGGTAGCAAGCGAAAACGACCAGCGAGTACTCTGACTGTTTATGTGTGAATTTCAGTCCTAATATACCCTCATATGATTTATTGATGACCTCTGCTTCAAAATCATTGAAAATACTATCTTTTACCAATAACCCTACACCTCCTGAACCTTTTGAACTATGTTTTTCGAGTCTATTCGAGCTGAACCATTTACATCCTTCGATTTCAAATGACGCGTCACCAGATAAGAGCGTTTCACAGTATTTCAGTCATATCGCGGCGGCTGGAGCACCTTACAATGGAATCCTGGTATTTCTCACACCAGTACTACCACTACATCCTTTCCTAGCCTCTAGCTGTTATCCAACTTAGGTTTACGACTATCCACCCATTGGTGAGAGACATATATCGGAAAGAATTTGTGCCGCCGTCGGGGATCGAACCCATGACATCCGATGATTGAAGATTACGAGTCTGACGCGCTACCAACTGCGCTATTACGGCGGCTGCCCTATCTAGGCCTTAGTTTTCAATCTCAAAGCGATCTGCAACTAATTCAATTTTTTTAGCTCGGTAATGGATTGAAAAGGCCAATTCAAAAGAATAATAAACATCTTTAAATATATTTAAATGTGTAGCTCATCATTCTGCTATACAGCTGGTATACCGAGTTCTCAGAGTAGAAGGCAAATTACTCAATATATGATTGAAATGCTCTGCGTTTTTGAAACCGTGACCGCATCTACGCTAAGCGGGTTATTGGTAGGTGTTTTTATTGGTAGGTGTATTTAAGATGAGTCTTTACGAGTTCCTTGAATTATATAGAATCCACGTATTGTGCCATTTTCAAGATGTACAGTTGTTTTGAAAAATAATAAATCGAACCTTACTGGACACTACTTCTCGTCTGGCATAGTAACATCCTACTGGATTTTCCAAACTGGGCAACACTGATGGACACCTACGGAGTCCATCAAAAATTTATTTAAAAGATTGAAAAGGGAATCGATTCGCTTCTTTTGAATATACCAATGCTCAAGTTATTTCCAAGACAAGATATGCTGAATTGTTTGTCACAACTTTTGGGATTTGTGTTCTGCGTTTTACGCAACGCTTATGTTACCTACGTCAGAACGATTGCTGCTTAAGGCAGACAAATTATGGCCCACTTAATGTAGTAGACGCTAGAATAAATGCGTGCAAACGTAAATAATACAGGTGCACAGGTAAAAGAATAGTTCAGTTCAGTTCAGCTCATAACATTTAGGCCTATGCGCCTAATTACTGAGCGTTCATTGGTATAAAATGTGCGCGAACTCCTAAATTACAACTGTACGTACAATATGAATGTGTCTACTTTTACTCGTGTGCGCTCATATTTTGAAAGTGCACGCGTTAAAATAACGCGTGCACTTCCAAAATAGAAGCGCGCACGCTTAAAATTAAAAACGGATTTACGTGCATTATTAACGCGTGCACGCATTGTTTGTGCTAAGACGACATAAAGGGGCCTTTGACCCGAACGGTACACCATAACGAATAGATGGTTGTACAGTACGGGTTTAACGCCGCTTTTAACAATTGTTCAGTCATGTTGCGCCGGCTGGAGCACTTAATAATGAATTCCTGGTATATCTCGGACCTGTGCTACCATTACATCCTATCCTAGCCTCCAGCTGCTTTCCCCCGATTAGATAGACTATTGTGGTGGTTCTAGTATAAACCTCTATACTTTGATGACAGGGTATGACTAAGTTTGCAAATTAAAGAAGACAAAAAGCAACAACACAATTCATTGGACAACAAAATGACATCATCAAGTACAGTGTGAAATTCTTAAAAAACCTTTTTATGGTTCAAATTACATTTTGTGCAAAACATATTTCCTCTCATGAAGTTAAACTCAACCCTTTCCTGTTTGGCAAAATTTAGACCTGTCGAAATTCAAAAAAATTTGAGAAGAAAATTTTAATCTGTTTTAATTTGAAAATAATCATTCAGCAGGGTAGTAAACATTGAAGAAAAAGAGGAAATTGCTTGTAACAAGCAATTTCTTCTGTTTCTTCAATGTTTTCTCAATAATAAAATCAAAGTTACGTAAAGACAAGGGATTGAATAGGAGAGCATCAAACAAAGTGTCCTAACCCATACCCACGCTTTTTGACGCCACTGAAGAAAAGACATTTAGAAAGCAGAAAATGAAGAAATAGTTTGTTGTTGTTGAATTTGGACTGGTCTAAAATTTTATCGTCTGGTATTTGGTGAAAGACCATACAAAAGAAGTTGAAGTTGTAACTGTTACCAGACATTCCGATTATACTACTAGTGAAAACATTATGTGAAAAGGAGAAATCGCTTGTGACACGCAACTCCTCCTGTTACCAAAATGTGTTTAACCTGTCTGACTGAAACTATACTATTTTTGTCACTTCTACATGTATGTTGCAAACGGCTTCTTTCGATTTGAACAAGTCTATCTAGCATTTTGTTACAGTGAAGAAATATTTTTTGAAAAAATACATGAAAAGCAATTTCTTCTTTTTCCAAAACATTTTCTTCCGACTGAATTTTTTTCCCAATGAAATAGGGTTTAAATTGTCGTCTGCAAAACTTTTGAATTTGAAAAGTTAAACCAACTCCCACTCAGTGATGCTTTGAACACCCCCAAGGAAAAAAAACATTGAGAAAACATTGTGTAAAATTAAGAAATTGCTTGTAACAAGCAATTTCCTCATTTTACACATTGTTTTCTATCCCGAAAGTTGAAAAAAATCTAAAACTTTCATAAACTTTAAATTGTTGTCAACAACTCCTTCCAATTTGGACCAGTCTAAAAGTTTGCTGTGTGGGAATGGGTTAAAATCTTTCAGTACAGTAAAGGGTTGTGTTAGTATAACTGAAAAATACCTTGTCAATACTTCTGGAGGTAGAGGGACTATTGCACATGTATGTATTTCTGATAAATACAGATAAATTTCATACACTCATTACCTCATAACCACACAAATTTTTTTAGATCGGTCAAAATTGGAAGAAGTTGCAGACAACTATTTCAAAATGATGCAATACAAAAATTGTTGACCTGGCCGACCTGTCTTAACCCATGTCATGCTGAACCCGGAATATTCCGGGTTTGGCAGGAGGTGTAGACCAAGATCAGCCTGCATATATGTGCAGTCTGATCTTAGTCTACACCTCCTGCTTGTACTTTTCCTGCAAGAGTTGTTTATGAAATTGATTTCTAAAAGAAATATTGATTTTTGAACAACAGCATCTGTCAGCACTTCAGCCCTTTGATTTTACAGCATTTCGGTAAGGTAATTTATACAGCATGACAAGGGTTAATTATGACAAACATATACGCATTTATAACTGCAGCTTCTTTTGATTTGGACCAGTCTAAAGAAATGGGTTTAATGCAATGACATCACCATGAACTAGACTTCCATTGAATGTGATTAATACCCCCCATGCCGCCCAACGGCTCCATATCAAAGAAAAAAAACATTTGTCACTGAAACAGCCTTTTTCTACCATGGGCCATCAACCAATGAAAAGTTAATGGACCATATTCAAGATGGAGCAAACACATCTTTTGTTGATGCTGAGTATACATGAAATATGAGTCAAATCCATAAACCCATTACCAGATGACAGAATTTCAGACTGGTTCAAATTGATCCCATTTCAAATTGCACTAAATTGGATCGCTACTTTTAACAGTATTTCAGTCAAATCGCGGCGGCTGAAGCACCTAACAAAGGATTCCTGGTATTTCTCACACCAGTACTACCACTGCATCCTTTCCTAGCCCCCAGCTGCTATCCCACTTAGATTTACGATTATCCACCCATTGGTGACAGACAAATGTCAGAAAGGATATGTGCCCCCGCAGGGGATCGAACCCATGACTCTCATGATTGAAGATTAGGAATCTGACGCGCTACCAACTGCGCTATGACGACGGCCCACTTAATTCGAAAATAAGCGCCAAATAGGGTAGAAAACATTGATGAGTTAAGAAGATATCTGTTTTAACCAGAAAAGGAGAAATTGCTTGTAACAAGCAATTTCTCTTTTCCCCAAAAACTTCTCCATGATTGTATTCCTTCAGGGGGTCAATAAGTGTTATTGTTTGGTAATGGGTCAAGTAGTTGAAGAGAATATGAGCAGGAAAATCATCACAGGGCCATAACTCTGTTAAAAGTAAATGGACCGAAACCATATTGCAATATGCACATCATTGTATGCTGAGTGTATCTGTAAAGTCTGAATCAAATCCTGATTAGAAATTGAGTAGAATAGGAAAAAGCTACTAGCAGACAGACGGAAGAAAGGACCAACCCACTGACAAACCAATATTTTGACCAACAAGCTTACTCCTCTATACCCCCAAGCAAAGTGTTGAGGGCATATAATGAGATAATCCAGTAGTAAAAATATCGAAAGTTATGGAACAGGTGTTACATACTCCTCCATGGAACCTAATGGTATAAATCATTATGTCAAATTCTGTGTATACTCAAAATCTAAAATTGCTAATGCAATAGCTCAGATTGACCATACAGAGCCCTTACCATTTTCTTTTAATTTTGAAAGGGTCCAAATTGGAGGTTGTACACGTCAAAGAAAACTGGGTGCAATATGAAATTAAACCAATGTTGAAGAAAATGCTGTGGAAAAAGAGGAAATTTCTTGTTGCAAGCAATTTCTTCTTTTTCCACAATTTTTTTCACAGGTAAAACATTAGTGACATAAAATCCTGTGATTGTACAGGAAAGGGTTAATAAGAAATGTTTTGGGAGTGTTGTATACATTATGGAAATAAAAGTTACTTAATAGATTTAACTTCATATTCATTTACAAAGCAGACTAGATTAGATTATTTTGATTATTTTCTAATAAGAAAGTAGTACAAACAAAATATTGTGATGAGAAATTTCTTCATAAATTTTGTAATGTTGTTTTCTGCCAAGAAAGACAGAGATTTTTGAAAGGAATTCAATTTGAAATTGTAATCTACACCAACTATTTGAATTTAACCAGTCTAAAAATTCTTTGAATTTAACCAGTATTAATTTTTGCTGCTTTGTATTGTGTCAATCCATTCTCACACAATGAAGCTTTAAAATGCCTTAAAGAAAATAGCTTTGGAAAAAATTGTGATAAATGAAGAAATTGCTTGTTACAAGCAATTTGTTCATTATTTACAATGTTTTCTAAAAGTTAAAGTTGAAAAAATGCAAAATTCCATCAACTAAATTTTGTTGTCTGCAACAAATTCCAACTCTGACCAGTCTAATCTTTTGCCTTCTTGTTTATGGCTAACCAAAAAGAAGTCAAAGTCAATAAAAACTTTAATTTTCCCTCTTTGAAAGCAGTAATAGTCTACAATATAAATTTAGAGAAATTTCAAAATGAATACCTAATACTAAAGAGTACAGTTAAAAGGTAAGATATTGCCATTATGCGCTTTCAATTTATTTCAGCATGACAGAACTTATCTTAACCCTTGTCGTGCTGAACCCGGAATATTTCTTCTTTGGCAGGATGTCTAGACAAAGATCAGACTGCACATATGTGCAGTCTCATCTTTGTCTAGACCTTCTGCTTGTCCCTTTATAGCTAGAATAGTTTGTAACATTAGTTTTCTAAATATTTACCAACCCAAAGTGAGTGTTTTCTGCGTTTTCAGTCTTTTGATTTCAACATGATTTTGTAGAGGATTTTATTCAGCATGACAAGGGTTAATATCTATGAAATAAACACTTAAGGGTACAAGCTAGCATATCATACAAATTAACACTTAATTGCACAATCGGACACATAAAATATGTATAGTAATATTTTTCATTTAATAAGTAAAATATAATTTAAATTAGAAATTAATTAAAATAAAAAAGAAAGAAGTAAACAAGAGGCTCATGAGCCTGTAATGCTCCACTGGCTTGAAAGTCTCCATCCACGAAAAATGCATTCAATATTGAATTTGAATACACTATTAACTCATCAGAAGTCAACAAGAATTTAGACTGGTCAAATTTGAAAGAAGTTGCAGACTAAAATTGGGAAATAATTTCTTATATAAGGTAGAAAACATTGCTAGAAAAGGATCAGTTACTTGTAACATAAAGTCTTCCATGATGATACTGCGTCAAAATAAGTCACCATTTTGTTTAAACATTTTTGAGACCATTTAATAAAAAAAATCAGGACAGTTGGACACTCTGTAAAATAAATATAAATGAAAAAAGATTTTGCTATATAGATCCAATTTAGTTCTTTTCACAGGAAAATAAAGAAAGAAAATTCTAGTAAAATTTGTTTAAGATTGGCTAAATAGTTTTTGAGATGTTCTTTAGAGCACTCAAAGTGGAAAACAGTTCACCCTCAGCCAAGCCATTATCTATTATCAATTTGGAATTTGAAAAAAAAAAAGGTCATTCAAGTATTACTCTGTAAAATTAGGTCTTTGCTAGGTACTTCAGGAGGAGTGGATCTTAACCCTTCCCCACACAATTTGATGTCCCCCAAGAAAAGCAATTGGAAAAACATTGTGTAAAATGAAGAAATTGCTTGTGACAAGCAATTTCTTCATTCTACACAATGTTTTCTACCCAGAAAGTTAAAAAATCCAATATTTCATAAATTGTAATTCTCTTCTGCAATTCCGATCAATTGGGACCAGTCCAAGATTTTGTTGTGTGGGAATGGGTTAAAACAAACGTTCACAGAAGCATGCAGGCACACATGACAGACACATTACCATGACATTAGTGCTTGTGGAATTTGGCCCTTGGCCAGCCAAGCTAAAAATGATAATACCCTCAACCTATAGCAAGCTTCTTTTTACACAAAAATTCAATCAATCAAAAGTAATTCATTTTGATATGATGTCCATTTCTCGGTGAATGACATGGGCTATTATATTGTATAGAAAGTTTTGTATCTCAAAACACTCAATAAATCGCTAGCCACAGCAGCTGACCTTCTATAGGCAGTTTGACTGAAATATCAAACAATGTTAGATTGTAAACTTTGTGGTCTCAGGGACAAAAAACTGAAAAAGCAAATCGATGATTGGCCACCTGAGCATCTTAACTACAGCATGAACAATTGTCATTGTGTGGGAATGTATTAAAGTAAAGACATGCTCATGACAGGAGATGGACATGTACACTAAACCATCCCCACACACAGAGACAGAGGTATCTCTATATGACAATCCACATAACATGGCGAGGGTATATATAGTGTTGTTAACCCTTTCCTGCTCAATCCCTTGTTTTTATGTCCATGTGATTTTGTACTTAAAACAATATTGTGAAAAAAGAAGAAATTGCTTGTAACAAGCAATTGCTTTATTCTCACACTTTTTCTACCACATGGGATGGTTTCATTTAAAATCGTACTCACTTTTCATAATCATCTGCAACAATATCAATTTAGACCAGTCTAAAATTTAGACAAGAGGGCCAGTGGTCCAGGTGCTCACCTGAGATAATGTGGTTTTTCTTCTAGGCCTAATACTAACTGGGTCTCAAGACCTTTAAAATTTGACTTAAGTCAACTTATGTTGCCATGGCAACCAATCCTTTCAATAGTTATCAAATCATTTAGTAATTTTCAAAAGGTGGCACCACCTAATGGACATTTTTGCTTGGATGAAATTGGCCACATAGTTTTGGAGGAGTTGCCTTCTTTATTTCTAAATAGGCCACATCACCCTGGGGCTCTGCAATTTTAGTAATTTTGAAATACGCCAATGTACTGACAATTTATGCAAAATATCAAAATTCTACCCCATCTGGGTAGGGAGGAGACGATTTCTTAAAGCTTTTTATTTTTCAAATTTCACTCTTGTTGTCATGGCAAAAGATTTTTGAAAGGATTTCAATTTTTTGGTTGAAATTGGCAATGTATTTTAGGAGGTGATATTGCTTTAAAAACCCTTCCTTATTTCTATATAAACCTGACTCCTGTTGAGCTCTGTCCCTGGGTAATGGTTTTAGCACATTCTGGAAGAGGTCTTTCCACTGATACTCCATGCAAATTATTAAGGCTCTATTCCTTCTGGGTCAGGAAAAGACAATTTGAAAGATTTCTTTAAAATTTCGCTTCAGTTGCCATGGCAACCAGAGTTTTCAATGGACTTTTAGCTATTTTAAAGGGCACCAACTAAAGAACATTTCTGCCAAATTTGGTCATTCAAAAGTGTTTACACACGACGGATGACACACACTGCACCACAGACTCAGGACAGAGAGTGATAAAAATGTCTCTGCATGAGCACTTCATGCTCAGGTGAGCTAAAACAGGGGAAAGGTTTAAATACTGTAGCTTCAGACATACCTAATGATTTGACTAATCAATAAATGTTATGACTGAATTTTCAAAACAATACCAATACAATGACCCTTGACTATCAGCCAAGGACAGTAACACAAATTTAAGGAAAATATATTAAATGATATGTATATTTAAGGTACATTAAGCATCACAATTGGAACAACTATTCAGGTTTTTTCTATACATGTACATTTACTTGAATGAAGATCACATTTTCTAAGTCATACTATCACATTTTTTTTATTTCTGGAATTCTAACTTAATGAATCAAGTCTTTAACATGCAAGTAGAAATGTTTGTAAATTAAAAAATAAAAAAAAAGAACCCTGAAATTTCAGAGCTAAAATAACATTTCCAATTTTATTTTTTTTATGAAATATTAACATCGCTTCAATTAAAATTTCAATGTTTTAGTAATCAAACAATTACATATTTTGACCACTTAAGAAATAATAGAGAAACAATGTAGAACAAGAGGTGTTTGTGAAACACAATGCACCTGCAAAAGGACTAAACTTTTGACCTTGGTATGTGACCTTGACCTTATCACATGACCTTGACAAAAGAAGATGTGTATTATGGAGATGTATCACGTCAAATATGAGCATTGTATCTTGAATAGGCTGGAAGTAATTGGCAATGTTAAGTATTTTGGTTAAGTTTTGCAGACAGACAGATAGACAGACGGACAATGGTAAAACAGCATGCCCCCGATCTTTCAATGCATGGGCATAAAAAGAAGAACTTGCTTGAAAACAATCAGTATCTTCTTTCCCTAGATTTTCTATCTTTTTGGTAATTTTTCCCTTGGATTTGTAATTCATAATATTGAACCTCTAACAGTTGGACCAGTTTAAAATTTTGTCATCTGTTAATCATTCAAATGATCATGCAAATAAGGTCTATCTAAAAGATCAAATGATCTTTAACCCTTTCTTGTTTTTTCTAACTTTTAGACTGGTCCAAAATCAAAGGTTTTTCTGGCAACAATTTAAAGTAAAATTTGTTTGAAAAATAATCATTCAGTAGGGTAGAAAATATTCTGGAAAAAAAAGAAATTGCTTGTTTACAAGAAATTTCTTCATTTTCCACAATGTTTTCTTAAGTATAAAAACAAAGGGACATAAATACCAGGGATTAAACAGGAAAGGGTTAAGGCTAAAATCTGCATTGGATCTTAACCTGAGTTCTAATTTGTGAGAGGTCAAAGAAAATTTAACCCTTTCCCAAATAGCAAACAATTCTATACTGGTAAAAATTGAAGGATACTGCATACTACAATTTGAAGTTGATGAAATTTGATTTTCCCCTGTCTTTTTTGGATAGAAGACATTGGTACAAGCAATTTCTTCATATTCCACAATGTTTTCCATAGCTTTTTTCTTGGGGGCATAAAGGAGATTGTGTGGGAAAGGGTTAAAGCAAATAATTCTTTTGAAATAATGTTGATCTAGTGTAAAAACCAGTGTGGAAAGAAGGAATTGCATGTACAAGCAATATCTTCTTTTTCCACAATGTTATCCTCTACACATCATTAAACGTTAACAAAAATCGAGTTTCTGAACAGAAAATTAGTCAATTTTAAGTTTTACAGAAAATCTGTTGTAGATATATTGATTTACCAAAATCCCACTCACTGACACTTTTAGACACCCTCAAGGATATAAAGTTTGGAAAACATTGTGGAAAATGAAGAAATTGCTTGTGACAAGCAATTTCTTCATTTTCCACAATGTTTTCTTCCCAGAAAGTTGAAAAGAAAAAATCCAATATTTCATAAACTTTAAATTGTCGTCTGCAACTTCTTTTAATTTGGGCCAGTCTAAAATTTAGCAGTCTGGTAATGGGTTAAAAGACTATTTGTATCTACACATAATATTTGTAGTACTCAACACATAAAGGGAAATGTTGCCCATCACATGACAACAAAAATTTATACTGGTCCAAATTCAAAGAATTTGCAGACAACAAAGTCTGAAAGTTGATTAAAATCTTATCTTCAAACTTTTAAATCATTGTTAATAAGAACGAAATTGCCTGTGACAAGCAGTTTCTTCATTATCAATAATATTTTTTATATTTTTTCCTTGGGTTGTGAAAAAAGAGGGATTGTGTGGGAATGGGAAACTGGGACTTATTGTTGACGAAAAATAAGCAGTCCCAAAATCTTTCATTTTAGTTGTAAAAATATTGCCTGGACAAGATAGTGTAGCTGAACTTTAACCTTTGATTGACCTTTGAACTTGAATTGTGACCTTGAACTTACACAAAAAAGCCAACTTTCGCAGAACTAGTTTTATCACTTAAACAATAGTGTTATATAACACCAAAATTGGCTTTATACATCCTGAAATTTATCTGAACAAGCATCAGGTCTAAATTTTCTGAACTTGCCTCTGTGAACTGGACTTTTGAGCAAATGAAATTATTTAATTTTCTTTTTTTTCCACAACTGGGACTAAAATTGGATAAGTGTGTGAAGTTCAGTCTAATTTGTTTCAGTAGATTAGACATGACATAAAAGAGCCATAAGTACTATACAATTGAAATTTGATGGAATGAAGGAATAATGATAAATATAAATAAATAAATGATTGATATGCATGTTCATGGAACTGGCAGTATAAAACAAGTCAATACTTATGTTAATTCAACCTTACAGGTTTTTTCAGTATATGTACATTCAAGACTTATCAACTTGTGCTGACATGAGAAATAAAAGGAAGCAAAACTCAGGCACAATAGCTAACAGACATAACTGAAATACATTAAACCTCATAAAAAAGTCTATTCCACAAAAGTTACTTTAACTTATTACCAGACAGCAACATTTTAGACCAGTCCAAATTGAAAGAAGTTGCAGATAAAATTCAAAAGTAATGAATTTTTACATTTTTTTCACTTTTGGGGTTGAAAACATCGTGATGAAGAAATTGCTTGTTACAAACAATTTCTTCATTGTGCACAATGTTTTCCAAAGCTTGTTTTCTCGGAGCATACAAAGCGTCAATGAGTGGGAACAGGTTAATACTTTTCTTAACCCTTGTCATGCTGATCCCGGAATATTTCTGCTTTGGCAGGAGGAATAGACAAAGATCAGCCTGCACATAAGTGCAGTCTGATCTTAGTCTACACCACCTGTTTGTCCTCTTTAAGCCAGAATTGTTCATAAGATCGTTTCCAAACTAAATATTGACCATGACAACAAGACCAATGGTGCCATCTGCGCTTTGATTTTAATCTAATTATGTACAAGGATTTTATTCAGCATGACGAGGGTTAAAACCAATAATTCATGTGGTAATGTTTTTAGTTTGCATGGTAAAATCTGTGATTTCAATCACAACCAAAATTAAAAAGATACACATACAGGAGATAAAATATGGTCATATAATACTTAAACTAAGTAAATACCTTCTTAATAAAAAAAAAGTGGAAAAAAGTACAATTTTCTATATATGGATTTCAATTAAACTTATGACCTGTTTAGCTTTTCAAACATTATATAAGAAATAAGACATGAGCACTGAATACTGATGCCATGGCTCGGCTGTTCAAGAGCTTTGTAGTTGGTAAAATTTCCAAGTTGATAAAAAAAAGGGGAATGATACATTCAAAAATGCATTTAGAGCTATCCCCCTTGTTAGTTAGTGATAGTGAATATAAATTCTAAGTTTCAAGTTTATGTGTTCAGTTATGTGTTCAGATGACGACGACCCTGGGGACAACAACCTGGCTATAGAAATACCTCAAAGTTTCTCTGAAAGAGTCGAGCTAATAAAAATCAATAAGATATTGAAATAAATAAAATGACATTTTCAAATGTATAATAGCTATATTTAATATTGTCATGTGATAGATCCATAATAAATATCTATTACAAAATAAATTTTATAGGAATTTAGATAAAGGTGCTTTATGAAAGAAAAAAATCTGTTACACAATTAGTGGTAGGCAATTGAGGATTTAACTCATTGCCTCACAATACCAATTTTCTACACCCTATAGACAAAAAACTTTTGAATACACAATTCAAAAAAATGAAGAAATTGCTTTTTACAAGTTATTTCTTTACTATCCACATTGTTTTCTACCACAAAAGACAAATAATTTTTTAAGTTCCATGAACTATAAACTGTTGTCCGCAAGTTCTTTGAATTTGAAGTTTTGTCATCTAGTAATGGGTTAAAGTATTAAATAAGTCATCTGCATGCAGGCATTCTACAGCAAACTCTATTCTGAATAACTAAATTCTAAGGGGACATCCTTTGTCTGGATGGAGTTCAACAAACCTTTAACAATATTTCTGTCATATCAAGGCAGCTTGAGCACCTAACCATGGATTCCTGGTATTTCTCACATCAGTACTACCACTACATCCTTTCCAAGCCTCCAGCAGCTTATCCCACTTAGGTTTATGATTAACCACCAATTGGTGGTAGACAAATGTCAAAAGGATATCTGCAGCAACCGGGGATCGAACCAGAGACCTCATAATTGAGAGTCCGACGCACTACCACTGCGCTATGGCCCTGACTCTGTTGGCTGAGCTCATGTTTTGTTCATGTTACATTCAATATTCATGATATTCAAAGAGTAAGCTCCAAATAAACACATTAATACTGAAATCAAACGAAGAATAACTTGCTGGGTTTTTTGTCCATGTATACATCCCTTATACAATCCAAATGAAAGCATTCAACTTGAGTCTGTTTGCTTTTTAAAACCATATACCCGGTACCTATTTGACTATCCAGCTTCATGATTAACTAATTCCTACACAATGACATGTTTGACGCCCCCAAGAAAAAAAGCTTTAGAAAATATTGTGGAAAATGAAGAAATTGCTTGTTATAAGCAATTTCTTCATTTTCTACGATATTTTCTACTCCTGATGTACAAAAAAAATTTCACTAACTTAAATGTCATCTGCAACTTCTTTGAATTTAGACCAGTCTAAAATTTTGCATCTGGAAAGGGGTTAAACGGCAGCAACACTAAAAAGCTGAATAGTATGGGCCGATACAAGTCCAGAAGACTAGCCTTTTAAAACTTTCCTTTACTATCCCTTGTTTTTACATTCCTGTGATTTTATACTTGAGAAAACATTGCGGAATAAGAAGAAATTTCTTGTTACAAACACTTTCTTTTCCCACAATACTTTCTGCCCTGTAGTTTGGTTACTTTCGAAATGGCACTCACTTTTAATTGTCATCTGCAATTTCTTTGAATTTGGACAAGTCTAGGATTTTCAAAAACAGGAAAGGGTTAATGGCATAGTCTAGTACTGGTAGGACTAATTTTGGACAACGCGGAACATAACTATATACCTTGTACAAATGCCTGTGATGTTACCACAATTAAGGATAGGTACCATGATTTATTGACCCGTATCATGCTGAATAATATCTTAGATGTATTAATTTCAAAGGGCTGACAGCACTGGATGTACTAATTGTGGGTTAATCATTATTTTGAAAATTTAATTCATTAACAGCTATGGCTTAAAAGAGACAACCCAGAGGTATAGACAAAGATCAGACCGCACATATATATGCATGGCAAGAGTTAAAATTGTTTTCAAGCAGACAAATCCGCAAAATTAATATCTCTGCCTGTCCCAATACAAGATGATGAATATTTCGGTTGATCCAACTGCGAAAAAATTACAGACATTTCAAAGTGAATTTGATTAAAAAAAAGGGTACTTACAGAATAGAAACCATTCAGAGACATGGGGGATTGATAAATTAAATTGCTTTTTGACAATTTATTTTTCCTTTTCTGACTTTATAATCCTCATTTTCTTCTAGGGGATACATAAAGAAATAATAAGATAAAGGGTTGACTCAATCACACAATTCGATGCCCTGAATTTTATCAATAAAGGTTTGGTTAACATTGTGACATTCCACCCTATTTGACGCATACCTCAAAATTAAGCACACTTTGAAATGTCGTCTGCAACTTCTCTCAATTTGGACCAATCTAAAACTTTGTGGTGTAATTTTGTAGTAATTGGTTTAAACTCATAATCAAAAATGAATTTGAAGATAACAAAATTTCGAGCATAACCATATGATGAACTAATTATGCAAGAGCATTGGAATTCTCAACAATGTCTGAACTTTTGAGACCTTCAGGAAGTCTGTCAATGTTTATGTGAGATGGCGAGTTCTCTGCAAGGTGTGTTAAGGTCTGCATGATGTCACCAAAACTTGGTCGATTCTCAGGACCTTGGGCCCAGCACATCAACATGAGATTGTATCTGGAAAGATAATGAAACTATGTCTAAACATGAACTTTCAATGAGTGGTCATGGATTGGCATTTTTATTGAAGAAATTATCTTAAATAGACAAAAGGCCAATCTTGCTCATCTGTTTTTCTTTGTTACACATTGGTGCTTAGCTTTAATGGGATTAAGGGAAATTAATTTAATCACATTCCTAGGTACTACATCATGCATAAAAAGAAACTTTCCTGACCTGAAGGTAAGTTAAACAGACTAGAGGACTAAAATGAACCAATATTGCTCAGCTCAGTTTCTATATTAAACAATGGTGATTTGAAATAATGGGATCAAGGGACATTATTTTACCCAAATTTCTAGGTTTTGTATCATCCATTAAAAAAGAAATTTTTCTGGACTGAAGAAATATTAACCCATTCCCTCACAGTGATGCTTTTTGAAGCCCCTCAAGGCTTAACAAGCAATTTCTTCATTTTAAACAATGTTTTCTGTCCAGAAAATTGAAAAATTCTAAAATTTCAACACCTTTGAATTGTCGTCTGCAACGCCTATCAATTTTGACTATTCTAAATTTTGCCATCTGGTAATGAGTTAAACAGAAAAGAGGACTATAATTGGCCAATATTACTCATCTGAGGCTCTTTCTTACACATTGGCGCTTTGCTATAATGGGATCAAGGGACATTATTTTGACCATATTTTTAGATACTACATCATGCATGAACAGAAACTTTTCTGGCCTAAATAGAATGTGTGTTAAGATGGGATGTTAATTTAGAGTGCACAAGAATAATTGATTGATTGATAAGTTGATTGGCTGATTGGCTGATTGATTCTGTTTATTGACTCTTAACAGTACTTCAGTCATATCAGGGTCCAAAAGAACAGAGAGAGTAACAACCACCCACTGGTGCCAACGCTCTGTTGCAGGTGCTGGATAATACAAAAGTTCTAAGTGGGAAAAACTGGCATAACTCTTACAAAAACACCTTTAGAGTTATCCCCATTGATAGTCTAGATAGCTCTTGTGGTGGTCAATACACATGCCAAGTTTCATGAGGATATCTTCAATAACAACAGAGATAGAATATCTTTATTCAGGAAATAAAGGCAACATTGCCTATCAAACCCGAAGTTTACATATAATATATATTTTTTACAACAAATAGTCGATGGTAGATTAATTCTAGACGATAATACACTCACACTTATATTCACAAATATACGAGAGAAGGTCTGTTTGATTTAAAATTGATTTGAGCTACAAAGTTTTAGTTATTATTTTTTCTTATAAATATTTAATGTCTAGTGTATTTAATACCAGGAAATCAACTAGAAATTGATATATAATTTGACGGCTAATCAAAATGTGATCAGGAGTCTGCCATGAATTCTTTTGTAACTCAAGTCGTTCGCCTGCTCCCATTCCGAATCAGCGTAGAGGATATTGTGTAAGGGAGATAACCCTAATTCAAAGTATATTCCGTCGTTGTTATTATCTTTCTTCCATTGTATAAGTAAGTGATTTTGATATGATCAAGGTTAAAGTTTGTCACGCCAATGCCAAGTCTAACGCCAACACACACGGCACCAAGGTGATGACAATACCTCAGGTTTTCTCCTAAACAAGCTGAGCTATAAAACAGGAAAGGGTTAGCCCATTCCCACTCAGTGACCCTTTTAGATGCCCCTCAAAAAAAAAAACTTTGGAACATTGTGGAAAATGAAGAAATGCTTGTTACAAGCAATTTCTTCATTTTCTACAAGGTTTTCTACCAAGAAAGTTGAAAAAATAGAGACAGAATCTACTCACATGTCCCCACTACAATGTGGGGGTTGAGGCATTCTATATCCTGTGTGAATTTTCTCCGAGACTTCATGTGGTCCCATATCAGGATAGGGCAGATGACCTGCATGATAAATACACTTTTAAATCAAAGTACATGTACTGGAAGTACTGTAAGCTAGCAAAGGATTGTTTTGTCCAGCAATCTTCTTTGTCAAACATTATCATGGTAAAGAATAGTTGTGGAAAATGAAGAAATTGCTTGGTACATTGTTTTCTACCTAGAGAGATAAATATTTAGATTTTTTGAACAACTTGAAATTGTCTTCTGCAACTTTTTGAATACTCTGATCAGAGTCATTGTGACAACTATGTGTTCCTGTGAGCTAAGAATACCCAGTAGATGACCTTGCAGGCAGAGATTGAAATACTCAAGAACTACTTTTTATGGCCTAGGCATATAACAAATTTATTTGTTAAGCCTCCAGTGGCAGTTTGTACTTTGGGAACTTTGAGACGACCTCAAAATTTTGTCTGTTAACTTAAGCTATCAAAGCTGACACTTTGCTAGCTAAAAATCAATTTTATATTCAACTCTCAGGTGGTATAGGCTAAGATCAGAATGCATATATATGCAGGCTGTTCTTTATCTATTCTCCGAGCTAAAACAGGAGTATTATGGCTTCAGCATGACAAGGATTAAATGTTACAACTACTACAAATATTAACATGTGTTACCCCCCCCCCCAAAAAAAATAGCCCCTTCCTTGGGTCATGGATAACATTTGTTGATTCATTGAATGGGGTTTAATGGCACTTTTAACAGTATTTCAGTCATAACGCAGCGACTGGAGCACCTAACAATAAATTCCTGGTATTTCCCACATCAGCACTACAACTACATCCTAACCTACCCTCCAGCTGTTATCCCACATTTACGATTATCTGCCCATTGGTGAGAGATAAATGTCAGAAAGCATATGTACCTCTGCAGGGATCGAATCCATGACATCCTGTGATTAAAGATTGGGAGTCTAGTGCGCTACCCACTGCGCTATGAAGGCGGCCAAATAACATTTGTACGAAGTTTCAAGGTCCTAGGTAAATGGTTTATCAATCAAAGTTCAATTTTGACCTTGATCTACATGACCAAAACATAATAACATTTCCTTTGATCATTGTCATCGTAACAAATCTTATGATTGTAGGTCAACTTGCTCTAAAGTAAGGGCATGTAAACAAAAAAGTCTATAGATGGAAGGAGAAACAGACAGACATGGTGAAACCGATATACACCCTTCTTTTTGTAGGTGGGGATATAATGAAAAAAATACTTTTTGTATTCATTACAGTATGAATTGAAAGACTATTTTATAATCATTTCTGTGAAATTAGGTTGAGTAAGTTGTGAGAAGACAACTTTCAAAATTTTAACAACATACCTTTGAATTTGCCCTGCCCATAGGAGTCATATTTTCTAACCAATAACTAGATGGTTGTCCCAGGACAACTGCTGTCAAGTCCGCAAAGTTTTGATCAAAAACTTGACCTTGATCATCAATTTTAGTGTTTGACCTTGAGCTTTGACCTTGAACTTGAAGCTGTCCAAAAATTCTTTCAAGTTGCACATCTACTCATGGAGAATAATTGTGCAAATTTATTTTGAAATCCATCCATAATTGTAGGAGAAATGCTCCGGACAAGCACAACTTTAGTGTTTGACCTTGAGCAATTTCTTCATTATCCACAATGTTTTCTACCCCAAAAGACAAGGACTTTAGATTTCATGAACTTAAAATTGTCCTCTGTAATTTCTATGAATTTGGACTGGTCTAAATCTAAAATTTTATCACATGGGAATGGATTAATAGGTCATATTCGTATCAAATTAACACAGACAAATTCAGCAGCTTACCGAAATGTACAATCTCCCACAATACAATACCAAATTGCCAAATATCTGTTTTTACATTGTAAGTATTGTCCAATAATGATTCCGGACTCATCCACCGAACTGGAGCTGAATTCTGAAATAAAGGGTTCAAGAACATTTAAGTCATTACCAGGTAGCACAATTTTAGACTGGTTTTGTATAGAAAACATTCTGGAAAATGAAGAAATTGCTTCATTTTACACAATGTTTTCCCAATTGCACTTCTTTAGGAGGATCAGAAAGCATCAATGTGTGGAATGGGTTTACCTAATTATTGTACTACAATGTCAAATAAAACCGTTGTACACATATCTGGTACATACTTGAAAAATATGTTTTAGGGTTATGTTTGATACAAATCTAAAGGGTAACGAGTTAAGATTTGACTTCAACCGTGATCAAATCACCTTCATTAAAAGCAAATTTTTGACAGGAACTTAAGACTTAAAGGGTTGAAATACAGATTTTCTCGACTTGTCCCCAGACAACCAAGAGATAATTTTCTATTCGTCCAGAATCAAAATGAACTTGCTCACAAAAAAGTAAATAGATAAATTTTCAGGAAATATTATTGTTAATGAAGGAAATGCTAGAACCATTAACAATGTTTTCTACCCTTCAATACAAATATTAGGATAATAAATCTATGAAAGCTATTTTGTACCATTGCAAGAATTGGAAAATGGTAAATTCCGATTTACAGACAACAAAATTTTAGACTGGTCAAAGATTTTTCTTATTCCAAGGACTTGAAATTATTGTCTACAACTTCTTTTGATTTGGATCAGTAAAACATTCTGCTATGTAGTGTTAGGTTTAATAGGGTGTTTATGTGATAAAATAGTTAATACATACACTTTCATATAAGTTTCTTTCAGTTATATCAGGTACAAATCCAAACCCAGACAGTTTACAAATACCATTTTTACACACAAGAACACTTGATGCTCGAAGTCGGTAATATATCATCTGAAACAACAAAAACATTTTCCATTACTGATGAGAAAAAGAACTATATCTATTCTAAAACTATCAAATAAGTCAAAGTTACGACTATGATCCAGACAGACCAGGCAGCAATATTTAACCCATTTCTAGATGGCAAAATTTTAGACTGGTCCTTATTGAAAGGAGTTGCAGAAAACAATTAAAAAATTATGAAATATTAGACTTTTTTCAACTTTCTTGGTAGGATACATTGTGGAAAATGAAGAAATTGCTTGTTACAAGCAATTTCTTCATTTTACAAAATGTTCCAACATGTTTTTCTTGAGGGGCGTCTAAAATGAAAAGTTTGCTGACTGCCATTAAATTCCAGTGTAATTTTGAAAATATAAAGCTCTTAGTCTAAAGAGCATAACTCATTCTTCTTTGTAGAAGTTTTTCTATTACCAAAATTTTATCTAAATAAAGTGTCTCAAGGCCTGGAGATTAATCATCTACTTGGATTATTGGAATGAAAATAGTTGTAAACAACAATGATATCATTGTGGCAAATAGAGAAAAAAACATTTGGTACAAAACTCATCAAAATCTGTCAAGAATTGTACCAGAGGTTGCGCCTGCCCACCAAGACATTCACCAATCTATCAACCTAATTTTTCTTACTGTGGAATACCTAGTTAAAGGGTTTTCAAGAGTTTCCAAAAGTATATCTGTGCACATATAAAGAGTACAAGATCCGTGAAGAAAGAAACACGAGACAGAAACTTAAAAGCAGGTCTTATTTGTGAAAAGTTAAGCAGTACACACAGTTTGTAAAATCTTAAAATATTGATCAAACTGTCATAAAGGCCTTTTTACAGTGTTTCCCTACTGGAACCCTCCCCTCCTTATGGCCTAACAATCATTCTGACCTAGAACCATCAAGACTAGGCAAAAATATTGAACTCTTGATTGTCAATAAATGGATTGTCATTAAGGTCCTCTTTTCCATATTATCCAAGGTATTCTTCAAATCGGCTTCATTTTCGTAGCTTAACCCATTACCACTCACTGATACTTTTAAGCACCCCCGAGGAAAAAAAGCTTTGAAAGCATAATGGAAAATGAAGAAATTGTTTGTCACAAGCAGTTTCTTCATTTTCCACAATGTTTTCTATCAAAAAGACGAAAAAAATATAATTCCATCAGCTTGAAATTGTCTGCAGCTTCTTTCACTTTAGACCAGTCTAAAGTTTTGTTGTGTGGGAATGGGTTTAGGATCATTTTGAGCATGTTTCATCAAAATTGTGACCCCTCAAGTGTAAGAATGAAATTGCCATTAAGGCCCATTATCTCTTATTTTCAAACGGAACCTTCCCATTTTCTACAGAGTTCATCCTTATGACCTAATAATCAGGCTGACCATTTTTCATCAAGATTGAAATAAATCTGTGGACCCTAGACTGTAATTGATTGATTGATTGAACGAGGTTTAACACCACTTTTAACAGTATATCAGTCATATCGCAGCAGATGGAGCACCTAATAATGGATTCCTAGTATTTCTCATACCAGTATTACCACTACATCCTTTCCTAGCCTCCCACTTAGGTTTACGATTATCCACTCATTGGTGAGAGACAAATTTCGGAAAGGATATGTGCCCCCCCCCTCTAGATTGTAAAAACAAAATTGTTTACTATAGACAACAGATGACTGACAATCAAGTATAACACCAGCTAATCACATTGTTTTCAGTTCACAACCATTGTTCAGAAAACTTACTTTAAACCTATTAATATACTGGAGTCCATTCACAATTTGAGCTGCCATTGTTAATAACTTGTTGGCCGTCAGACTCTGGTTTCGTAAACTAACACTATCTGAATGTTGTGCATTGATTTCTACACGTAGGTCACCAGGTCTATGGTGTTGTAAATATTGATATAAACTTCCATCTACTGCATATTCAACCATCATTAACCATGGCTCTGGAATACAATATAGCAGTAATTCAACTTTCAGCTGCATCAGTCATTATTGATGATAAACACATTTCCCCATTTGCATAGGCCATTACCATTTTTTTTAGACTGGTCCAAATTTAAAGATTTGCAATCGACAATTTAATTTCAATAAATTTAAAATTGATAAAATTTCAAAAATCTTTGTCTTTTAAGGGTAGAAACATTGTGCAAAATGAAGAAATTGATTTTAACAAGCAATTTTGTCATTTCTCAAGATGTTTCAAAGGCTTTTTTCTTTGGGGCTCAAGTGTCACTGTGAGGGATTGATTTAAGTTGATTAATCAGGACAAATGAATAGATCACCACACAATCCCTTATATTTGAATATATTAAAAAAACAGTCAAACTTCAGTGGCTTGAACTCATCAGGGACTGGCTCAGTTGTTCGAGATTTCGGAAGTTCGACTGATCTGAGATTCAGATAAGGCAATATCATTTGTCCGAGGTATAAACGGTCACTTACTTGCTTGACCAGTTTCGAATTTCACAGAATCCAACATATGTATTAATGTTTTCAAATCTTTACGTGAGAAATTTACCGACTTTTTTTATGAAATAATAAAATTTACCACATCAATTGCACTAAACAAGCATAATATGTTTGTGTCATTTTTGATGATTGTGGTTACGTAGGTGGCCTCATTTGCAAATTTCAGTTCTTAACGTAAAGCATTGAAAGTCCAACACCTATTTTTTCAACATGTTATTTTATCTTATCTGAAAAGGGGCAGAATGCATATCAAGCGCAACAAATGCCATACAGCTTCTTTTCAAGGTATAGACGTAGAATTAAACAAAGCAGCATAGAATAACCTCATAATCGGATTACGGAGGTGTTTTTGAAATGGTACGAAAAATTCTCCAATGAAATAACCTTCTTAGATATTTTTTGTTAATGAATGTTTAAACAGTCAATTACCAGATATAATCATTCCTAAATGATAAAAAAATGTATTTTTCACGGAGCAGGTTATTATTACACACATTGCAACGTTTCACAGTAAGGTGTCATAAACGGATTAACAAGTCGAATGTGTGAAAATTCATTAAACATATCAGCTTATGATTGTCAACCAACTCTTTATTCGACTGTTCCAGCTGAAAAGTATAGTAATTTGTAGTTTGGGACTTTGAAAAGAGTTCGAAAATTCTACATTCGAGGTGTACGATTTTTCTGAGGTCGAACATGAATCATGAATACTTTTTGCAGGGACCAAGTCTCTTGTTCGAAATTTCCGTTATGTTCGAGAATTCCCATGTTCGAGTAAATGAAGTTTGACTGTTAGTTAATTCAAAGTAATTTAACCCACCACTTGCCGTATAGCATCCAATCAACGGTAGAATATTCTGTTGAGGTTGTATGGCTTTCATGACTTCTAGTTCTGCTAGGAAAAACTTCTTCTCCTTCTCTGAGGCCTCCGCTAAAAAAGACAGCATGGTAATCACAATTAATCCTTTCCCATTTTTTTTAGATTTTAGACCAGTCTAAATTGCAAGCAGTTGCAGACAACAATGAAAATTGAATGCAATTTGAAATGAAACCATCCTACACAGTCTTTTTTTGCAATGTTTTCTCAAGTATGAAATCATTCTTACTTAAAATCCCAGGTTTGTAAAGGAAACTGTTAGTAAATTTTGTCAAACATATCGACCTTACAATTTGTATGGTCTGGGAATAAAGATTTTTCATGATAACAATGTGCAAAGAATAAGATATCTAAATTCCATGTTTTTTTTATGATTGCCATTTAGTTTGTGAAACCATTCCCACACATTAACCCGTGTCATGCTGTATAAATTACCTTACTGAATTGCTGTAAAAGCAAAGGATTGAAAGTACTTATAGGATTTGTTGTTAAAAAATCAATTTTTCTTTTGGAAATCATTTTCATAAACAACTCTGGCAGGAAAATTACCTATGTGCAGGCTGATCTTGGTCTACACCTCCTGCCAAAACCGGAATATTCCGGGTTTAGCATGACAAGGGTAATACTTTTTAGGCTCTAAAGAAAAACGAAGGAAAAAAGTTAAAATTACAATTGCAAAAAAATTGTTGTCAAAAATGTCTTTGAATTTGGACCATGGCAGTCTATAATCTTTTTGTTTAGACAACAAAATTTTAACTGATTTGTGGGTTAGAAAAATATTAAGGATAATGTAAAAATTGCCTATAGGAAGCATTCTTTTCATTATTCATAATATTTTCCACAGCTTTTTTGTGAGGGTGTCCAAAAGCAGAATGGCTTGAAAATGGGTTAAGAAAATGAAAGCTTTGATCACAAGTGACGAAGATGAGAGGTTTGATAAACGATGTTTGAAGTGTCATAATTTGTTTAAACTTAGACTAGAAGTCTACAGAAATAATGATACCTTGTAAAGACAATGAAAAGAATAAAGACACAGGAAAACCATACCATTGATCCTTTTTATGGCTACTTTCATGATCTCATTTCTGCGAGGATATTTCCTCATTCTTCCTCTCCATACCTCTACAAAACTCCCATTGGCTATTAGGTCAACCAATCGTATATCTTTTCTGGCTATCTCCCACTGTTGTTTTAGACGGCCATATTCTGCTGGCTGAAATAAAGAAAATTTGCAAACCTTATTTCTAGACAAGACAAACTGCAAAGCATTTTTGAATGTTTAGTCTATTGTCAGAAGACAAAATTTAGACTGGTAAACATTGGGAAATGTTGCAGGTGATAAATTAACCTTAGACAGATGGAATCCTGCAAAGCATATCTAGAATACTTAACCCATTCTCAGCTGTCAAATTTACTGAAAGGAGTTCCTGGTGACTATTTAAATTTAGTAGAATTTTGACAATCTTGTTTTTCAGGATAGAAAACATTGTGGATAATGAAGATATTGATTGCAATGAGCAAATTCTTCATTTTTCCACAATGTTTTCTTTTTCTTGGGGATGTATAAAAAGCAGAAATTGTTTATTACAACCATTACTTTTCTTTTTCTACAATATTTTCCTGAAAGATATATCCAAGGGAAATGAACCAAGATGTTATTGCAAGGAAATTATGACTGATGCACACAGCTTCAATCTTGGTTTCACCCTCTAGGTTTTACCACACAATCCAGCTATTTTACAACCCCTGAAAAAACTTTTGAAACATTGTGGAAAATAGTAATCTGTAACTTCTTGGAATTTTGATCAGTCTAAAAAAAAGAGGGGTTCGGTATTAAGTTAAGAGTACCCAGATAGTGTTCTTATTCCATGACTGTATAGAAAAAAAAAAGTGTACTAAACAAGAGGTTCACGAGGGCCAAAAAAACTAAGAAGTTTCAAAAATTTCTATAAGGCCCTTTCTGTCAAAACTAGCAAATTATTTGAAATAAAAGCTTTAACAGCCTCATCAGAATCCAATGAAAAAGGTTTATACACTGTAAAAATATACCCCAAATCCCATTTTTCAATGACTCTTCCAACAATCTGATAATATTAAGGACTAAAGTAGCACAATTGACTGTTGACTTATGTTACCCCAAAACAAGAGAGGACCTTTCAAGGTCATGGATAACATTCATATAAAGTTTTAAGGTCCTCAGTCAAATGGCTTCTAGCACAGTTTTTAACCCATTCTCACACAGTGATGCTTTTAAACGCCCCTCAATAAACAAGCTTTGGAAAACATTGTGGAAAATGAAGAAATTGCTTGTGACAAGCAATTTCTTCATTATCTATGTTTTTTACCCTAAAAGACAAAGATTTTGAAGATTTCATAAGCTTAAAAGTGTCGTCTGCAACTTCTTTGAATTTGGACTGGTCTAAAATTTTATTGTGTGGGAATGGGTTAATCAAAGTTCAATTGTAATATTGATCTCCGACCAAAATGATCCACAAACAATAGGGCAGTTCCTAGGCAACAACTGTATTAAGTTTCATCGTTCCAGGTCACTTGGTTTTAGAGTTAGGACATGGAAACAGAAAAATTTTATGGATAGAAAAATGGATGGATGGACAGACAGACAGAGTGGAACAAATCGATGGTACAGCACAAAACAGTTGTAACTGCCTATAAACATATAGGCAGTTACAACTGTTTCGCGCTGAACCATCGAAATGTTCTCCCCTCCCTCTAAAGTAAGGGCATAATAACAACTGAGCTTTACACTCACCAATTCTGAAGTATCAGGTTGTATGTTCTCATCAAGTAATTCCACTTCTTGGTCATCTAGATTTTCATCATGCATTCTAGTTAACCTCTGATGTAATCGTCTTTCTCTGGACTGTAATTTTTGAAATGTTAATAAGAGCATGTTTCAATATCAGCTTTCACAGTAACGAAGTTGAATAAAAGTAATGTATTCTCTACATGGATATTAACCTATTACCAAAAAACATGTTGCAAACAACAATTAAGACTGGTACCACTCTCGACTTGAACAAAGCCTTTGTTAAAGTCGACGACGGTACCAGTCTAACAACAATTTTCAGTTGATGAAATTTTAATTTGTGAAGTCTTATCAGGTAGTAGACATTTTTGATAATGAAGAAATTGCTTGTAAAAAGTAATTTCTTCATTTTCCAGTGTTTTTATTTTCCAGTGTTCTCCAAAGCTTTTCTTCTTGGGGACATCAAAAAGCATCATTGTGTAGGAACAGGCTAACTAGAGTCAGGATTGATGTGAGAACCTTTCTATGATTGAAACTGACTATATTTTAACACATTCCTACATGAGAAAATTGTAGACTGGTCCAAATTGAATGAACATGCAGACGACAATTTTAAGTTGGTGAAATTCTAAAATTCTTTGTCTAACATTATGGACATTTAAGAAATTGCTTGAATCAAGGAATTTCTTCTATGTCCACAATGTTTTCCAAAATTATTTTCTTAACCCATTCCCACATAATAAAATTTTAGACTGGTCAAAATTGCAGACAATAATTTAAAGTTTATGAAATGTTGGATATTTTCAACTTTTGGGTAGAAAACATTGTGTAAAATGAAGTAATTGCTTGTCACAAGCAATTTCTTCATTTTACACAATGTTTTCCCAATTGCTTTTCTTGAAGGGCATCACAAGGCGTCACTGTGTGGGAATGGGTTAAGGGGCGTAAAAAGGAGGTATTGTGTATGAATGAGTTAAATATAGCAAAACATTACTATGGCAAGGAAAACCTGGCTAGAACTAATAAATTAATGTTTTGAAAGCCCTGAAATTATCAGGTAAACATAGTTGGACATTTAATAACCACTGCCAAATATTGCTTTTCTCACAACCAAATATTGGTTTTTCAACAATGTTTTCTCTATTGAGCACTTAGCAATTACCAGATGACAACATTTTGAATTACTCCAAACTGAAGGAAGAAGTTGCAGACAATATTTCAAAGTGTTTTTTATTGAAAAAAAAAGTGCCAGACAGGATGTTATTATCAATTTCTCCTTCTTAACCATGTTTTACATAGTATTACATAAGGGCATAAAAAAGCATAGTTATGAAGTAATTAGTTTCCACAATACACAATTTTAGACCAGTCCAAATTCAAGGACGTTGCAGACGAAATTTTTTGTTTGCTCTAATTAACAGAATTCTTTGTCAATTGGGTAGAAAACAGTAGTTAATGACGAAATTGCCTGCAGAAGCAATTCCTTACTTATCAAAAATGTTTTCCATAGCTTTGTTCTTCAGATACGTAAAAAGGTGGGATATTGTGGGAAAAGGGTTAACCCATTCTCACACTATACATCTTTTTAAAGCCCCTCAAGAAAAGAGTTGATGAAAAGAATGTGGAAAATGAAGAAATTGCTTGTTACAAGCAATTTCTGCATTTTCCACATTGTTTTCTAACAAAAATGATAGGGATATTTAAAATTCTATAAACTTAACTTGTTGTCTACAACTTATTTAGATTTGAACCTATCTAAAATTCTTTCATGTGACAATAGTCAGAGGTTGTTAGAGGCTAGATTATCATCTTACCCTCATTTTCATGGCAAGGAATATAAATACTACAATCAGAATCACAGCAAGGCTTGCACAAATTACAGCACCAATAGCATATGGAGACACTGAAATAAAACATTCAAATTATCAGACAAGCAAAATGTACAAGTATGTATTTTTTTCTTGTCAAGGAGCTTTGGCTCATCTGGTAGTGGTGGGACATCAGTTGAGAATCACAATCGTTCATCGGTTGATATTGCCGATGCACTTCTGCTGATAATAATCAGTTCCCAATAAAGTGACTCTTGTGTGTTGGAAGTACAATAGAATCTCATCAATTCTAATGTCACTGGTTTGTAGATTTATGTTCGTTTGTATACTTTCTTTTGTCCCGATATCTTTCCTTCTTTCTCTTTGTTAGAACTCTGTCTTATTTGAACATCAGCAGTACATATTTCCTAGCCCATTTAAAGTTCAAAAAGTATAATCATAGTACAATTGATTGATTGATTGAATGGGTTTTCACACCATTTTTTTAAGTGATTCAGTCATATCGCGACGGCTGGAGCACCCAACAATAGATTCCTAGTATTTCACACACCAGTACTACCACTACATCCTTTCAGAGCTTCCAGCTGCTCATTCCACTTAGGTTTACAATTATAGTGAAAACTCCCTGGTTTAATAATTTGTATGTGTGATTTCTAACAAAGTGTTACAAATTGCCACTTACCTTGATTTACGCACCTGCTGATCCGTATTAATTGGTTATATTGTATCTTTAATTAAAGGGGGCTATTTGGTTTGTAATGGGGCTATTTGGTTTGTAATATGGATAATTAGTCGAATAAAAGCTCCCAAAGTTATTGCCAAAAATTGTCACACTCCAAAAAATATTAGTAGTATTCGTCATTCAATGTTCTAACCATTTCATTTAATCTGCAGTTGCTTTCTTCACAACCTTAATTTCGTAATTTGATAATAGAATACTCTGAGTGATTTGATCCAATAACCAAGGGAAATTACTCCGATGGAAGTAGAAACGAATGATACATGCACTGGGTATAAACTAAATACCCAGGACAACACGTTGATAAAATCATAAAAATTTTCAATTTGCATTATCCTCAATTAATATCTGCAAAACTTCTTTTCAGGCCTTGATAAGAAGTATAACCAATTTAGAATCAAGGCCTAAACAGGGGACAGAAAATGGCTGTCTCTGAGTATCTCAAACTACTGATCAACTACCCTCTGTTTTGTATGTACATTGTACTATGCTTAGTTTGTATAAAATGACCTGGTCCTGTACTATGTAAACTAACATTTCCTTTGAACCTAGATAATCATACAGCTCTCTATTGGCCATTTTTGAAAGACTTGTTAAACATTCTAGGGCTGTGTTGCTATTTTGTAGTTGTTGTCACTGGAAGTATGATACTAGGTACAATTAGACATTGTCGCAAAGCGGACTAATACCCCCCAACAGCGCTTGTCCATATACAAGTGCTATCGACCAAAGGGCCATAACAAAAAACGGACCATAACCCAGTAAAAATCAATGGACCATAACCAAAATAGGATATGGACATGTCTGACTTCGAATCAAATGGTTGCTGAGAAATTGAGCGGACACAATTTTTCAACAAAGGGCCATAACTCCGTCAAAAATCAATTGACCATAACAAAAATGGAATATGCACATCTCTGCTTGATACTGATTATATCAGTGAAGTTTGAATCAAATTCTTCTAATGGTTGCCGAGAAATTGAGCGGACACAAAAAAACTACAGACAGACGGACAGACCGACTGATGGACCAACAAGCTGAATCCTATATACCAATATATATAAAAATACAGGAAATCACTTCGTATTCATGATGCCTCTTCTTGGAGCACATGTAAGACGTGAATGCTTTGGCCATTTAAAATTCACTAGTTAACTTTGGGCGACAGTTAAGTTTGATTTCACCACAATTGTAGGTTTTATTGCAATTATCCACTTGCTTTGCAATTATCCACTTGCTAATTTTTGGCGATATAATATGGAGTTTTGCATACAATGTAGTAATATTTATCCCAATCAGGATAAGTGATAGGGTCCCGAAAAAAGGTCAATCTTCGGAGAATATGACATGCGTGGACAACGCTAGCCACTAATTAACACATGCCAATAATCACTAAAACACCTATAACTGTAAGTGCCTATATATGTACTTACAATAGATTTGCTCAATTCCAGAAACAGGGACTGGTGACATAGAGAACCCCAAAACTGATGGATAGCTGCTGTAAACCAAAATATCAGCTGACCAATCAAATAATTCATTTAGACAAGAACTGAGGGGCATTTAGACAAGTTATTATCATATCAGCATAGACAAACAAAGGACAGGATTAAGTGAAGAATAAACAAGAGTGCTGTGGTTGCAATAAATGCCACCATAGCACTCTTGTTTATTCTTCCCTTAACCCTGTCCTTTGTTTGTCTTTGTTGATATGATACTCCCGCATAATTGCTTATTTGAGAAGGTAGCTATAGAGGTAGGAGGGTGAGATCTCACAGATACACAATGGAGAACAACTAGCAAAGACAAGAAATTTTGCATTAACCCATTGCCAGGTGGCAAAATTTTAGACAGGTCCAAATTGAATTAGTTGCAGACACCAATTCAAAGTTTACAAAATATTAGATTTTTTCAACTTTCTGGATAGAAAACATTGTGTAAAAATAAGAAATTGCATGTTCCAATCAATTTCTTTATTTTACATAATGTTTTCCCAATTGCTTTTCCTGAAGGGTGTCCAAAAGTGTCACTGTGTGGGAATAGGTTAAGCCCCCTTTCTATGAGACGAAGAAGACTAAGAACAATCTGTGAAAATTTCATACAAATTAGTACATAAATGAAGGAGGAGATACGTTAGCAAGACATAGACCAACAGATGGACAGACAGAGAGGATGATACCCATTTATGTCAACCATCAGAGGCCTATAAAAAGCTAAACTTACTTCCAGCTGCTTTATACTCAACCACTTCTGGATACAATGTAGTGCCACCAGAATCTGAAATTGAAAATCACTTTTAACCCTTTCCAGCTTTTGGAAATTTTAGACTAGTCCAAATTGAAAGAGGTTGCAGAAAACAATGAAAACTAGATGCAATTTGAAATGAAACCATCCTATGTGGTAGAAATATTGTGGAAAAAGGAGAAATTGCTTGTTACAAGCAATTTCTTCTTTTTCCACAATGTTTTCTTAAGATTAAAATCACAGGAACGTAAAATCAAGTGTTTGAACAGAAAAGGGATAAACAATTACCAGATGGCAAAAATTTAGAATGATCCAAATCAAAAGGAGTTTGCATACGACAATTGAAAGTTTATGAAATTTTAGATTTTTCAATTTCCTTGGTAGAAACTCGTTTAAACTTGGACAAGTCTAAAATTTTGCCTACTGTTAATAGGTGAAGTAATAGGGAGATGTAAGGCTTTTTGGATAAGTTTTTGGAAAACGAAACAAAAAAAAGGGTTGAAATGTGACATTCACCTTGGACATACAATCATCATTAATCCATTCCTACACTATGACACTTTTGGACACCCCTCAAGAAAAACAATTGAGAAGACATTGTGTAAAATGAAGAAATTGCTTGTTACAAGCAATTTCTTCATTTTGCACAATGTTTTCTACCCAGACAGTTGAAAAAATCTAATATTTCATAAACTTTGAATTTTCATCTGCAATTCTTTTCAATATGGACCAGTCTAAAATTTGCAGTGTGGTAATGGGTTAAATTCCTATTGTTGACATAAACACAAATATAGGAATTCTCACACAAAAAAGTATTGAAGAAAAGTATTGAAGAAAAAGAGAAATACAGAGTTTTTAAGGGGATAAGGTTGATCCTTCCTTGTTTTACAAAATTTTAGACCTGTCCCGATTCAAAAGTTTTGCAGATGAAAATTTAAAGTGGATTGAATTTCAAAAATGACCATCCGATAGGGTAGATAACATTTGCTCGTTACTATAAATTTCTTCTTATCCCACAATGCTTTCTCAATTATAAAATCAAGGGTTAAATCACCAAGAATACATTGCAACATCACTTAAGACCCTATTCATGTATGAAACAGGTTTAGCATTCTAATTAAAGGCAAGTAGTGGCTTAATACTGAGTTGTATCAACTTGTCTCAAAGGAAAATTATCAAATCTCAGGGTTAAAGGCAAGTAGTGGCTAAAATACTGAGTAGTATCAATGTGGCCCAAAGGAAAATTAGAGAATCTCAGGTAAATAAGGCTAATCAAACTACATACTAATACGTTATACATGATAATCTACAAAGCAACTCTACAAAACAGGCTTACACACACACACACACACGCACCCTGTCAGCACTTTGTCACTGAAGTAACACAGTAGACCTTTGACCTAAGTTACCCAAAAATAATAGAGCATTTCCTTAGATCATGGGTAACTTTTGTAGAGAGTTTTTTCAGGTCCTAAGTCAATTGGCTTCTGAGTTAGAGCACGGAAACCTTTTTTGATTATAATTCAATCTTGACCTTGAACTTTGATCTACTTGACCAATAAACAGTATAGCATTTTCTCAGATCATTGGAAAAAGTTAGTTAATGTTTAATTGTTCTAGAGTAAGACCACAGACACAAAAAGTATTAGGATGGACAAATGGACAGACAGACATATGATGAAACCAATATACCCCCTCTTTTCATAGGTGGGGGTATGATAACAAGAGGACCATGTTGGTCCTAAATCACTCATCTGAGGCATCTGCAAATTACAGTACTATTTTGTATACAAAAGACACAGCTTGAGAAAAAATGATTTAACCCATTCCCACTCAATCCCTCGTTTTGACGCCCCCTCAACAAAAAAGCTTTGGAAAACATTGTGGAAAATGAAGAAATTGGATCAAGCAATTTCTTCATTATCCACAGTGTTTTATATCCAAAAAGTCGAAAAATTCAAAATTTCATCAACTTGATATTGTCGTCTGCAGACCCTTTGAATTTGGACCGGTCTAAAATTCAACTGGGTTGGAATGGGTTAAACAAATATATGATTTTCAGCATAGTACAAAACTATCGCGTAATGCAATACAATAAATATGAAGACAGTTGAACATGGTCTAATTGAGCAATTTTACGAACTTTGTACACCCAGGAAGGGAAGTTTTTTACCTTACTAGCAAAATATAAATGAAATTGATAGATAACAGCAAGGCTATGCTACATTCCAAATATAAATGCCCTTGGCATTAAAGTGAAGTTTTTTTGTTGATTTTTTAACTAACTAAAATTATGAGCTTTTCCCTATTTTGGTCACCAATTGTATTGTTTTTGACCCTAGGAGAACAGTTTTAAGTGATATAGTTCAAAACCAATTAGTAATGCTACATACCAAATATGAATGTCCTTGACCTTATGGTTTACGAGGAGAAGTCTTTTGAGCTTGCTCTAATTAAGCATTTCCCAATCTTGGGACCTCAAGGGCATGACCATTTTTTACCCCAGGAGTATAATTTTTAGTGGTTTCGTAGGACAAAAGCGGTATTTCACATTGATCAACCGGAAACAAGTTTTCACCCATTTCCACTCATTTCCACGCATGCTCATAAACTTGAAGTGAAAATCCATGTGATCGCCCCCATCTCGTTTCATTGCTGATGAAGAAAATAACTTACTTGCTGAATGCCAACAGCCTCCTTTTAGTCATGAATATCAAGGAAAATGGTTTAAAACTTTGACTTAATATATCCATAGTAAATTGTCTAACAAACTGTCTAAATGAGAGAAATAATCTCCTCGCATTTCAAGATAGAATCTAGGTCAGTGGTTAGTGGAGAAGGCGAATACATGTAAACAAACTCCTAATCCTGTCTGTTAGTTTTGACCTGGCAGGACTGAGCAAATTTACATCCCGTATACGCAGAACATATATCTTACAAGTTACAACCCTGTTATAGTCGCAATTCAAGCACCTTTTTAACCCCATCGAATAAAACACTCTTGAATTCGACTATATCTATGAAACAGACATGTGGTACTTCAATCGTAAAAATTGAATTGTCTAATCGAGAGAAATAATTTCCTTGATTTTCAAGATAGAATCTAGGTCAGTGGTTAGTGGAGTAGTCGAATACATGTTAACAAACTCCTAATCCTGTCTCTTGGTTTTTACCTGGCAGGACTGAGCAAATTTACACCTCGTAATCGCAGTATATGTTACAAGTTACAACCCAGTTATAGTCGCAATTCAAGCTCCTATTTAATCCCACCAAAAAAAAAAACACCCTTAAACCTCTTGAATTCGATTATATCTTTGAAACGGACATGTAGTACTGTATTTCAATTGTAATAATAATATGCTCAATGCAAAAAGCTTTGCTTTGATTGCTTTACCTTTTACCATTTAAGATTTTACCACACAACCACAAATTTTCACGCACTGATGAAATAGTATTAAAGATAACATTGGGATTAAATTAAAATAATGATTTCGGTAGACAGTAAAAGGGTCATTGATTGATGATTGAATGGGTTTTTTATGCAAATTTTAATAGTTTATTAGTTATATTGGGGCCACTGGAGCTTCCTGATAGTTCTCACACCAGTATTACCACTACATCCTTATCGAGCCTCCATCTTCTCATCACACTTAGGTGTACGATTGATTTACTCATCTTGATGATACATATTGGAGTTATTGAGCGCGGTTACTGATAAGCCAGCAAATCCGCTCTCAGAACGTTCAGTCCTTTGACTGAAAACTTTGTAAAGAACCATGTGATTAAGCTACATATGAAATATAAATGCCTTTGGCCTTGTAGTTTCGGAAACCAAAATTTCAAAGATTTACTAAAATTTCCCATTTTTAAATGCTGCAGCAACCACAGTTTATCTTAAAGTGAAATTCTTTAGACAATTTTGTAGAGCTTCACCCAAGGAACATCCCTGCAAAATTTAAACTTGATTTGCTACTGTTTTGGAGGAGAATATTTTTAAAGAAATTGTGGATAGACGAACAGACAAACAATGGACAGACAATGATTGATCACACTAGCTCAACTCACAGTGTGTGCTAAGGTGAGCTAGAAAACTAAAAAAGTCTTTCCTTACCATATCTTGCTTCACAAGATTTTCCATTAAACCTATACCCTTTGGTACATTTGCAAGAGCCGTTGACGCAAGCTCCGTGTATACAAGGATCAGGCTGACAAGGGTTCACATCTACAGAATTATAATGGATTATATTAAAGCTGATGCAAGATATATTAAAGCAAAGCATTATAATAAGAAACAGACAAAACACGGGCCAAGACGGCAAAGAAACAACTTCAAAACAGGTTTAAGATGACACACATGGTCTATAAAACTTCTATAAATTTTCTTGGTGTAAGATTTAATCCATTACCAGAACACCAAAATTTTAGATTTGACCAAACTCAAAGAAATTGCAGAGGACAATTTATAGTTGGTGAAATTTGAAAAAAAATCCTTGTCTTTCGGGGAAAAAAACATCATAAAAACTGAAGAAATAACTTTTTAAACTAATACCACGCATTAAAATTTTTGACAGGTGTTTTGCATACAACATTTCAAAGTGTGTGTAACTTGAAAAAATAATGACTGAATATAGTAGAAAACATTGGTAAACAAGGTGCCAAATTGTCACAAGATACGCCCGTCACACTGCTTAATATTAACTGGGGGTTTGAATAGAACTGAGGTTATTTTGAATGATTTTTTTTTTGTCAAACAAAGTATGAAAAACAACAAAGGGCAATAACTCAAAATATACGATAGGTAGAGTTATGGTTCTTGTACACTGCACTCCCACTTGGTGAGCTCTATCCATCCATGAAGTTTCATGATTCTAGCTATTATACTTTAAGAGATATACTCCGGACAAGATTCAAGTATGAAAAACAACAAAGGACAATAACTCAAAAGATAGGCTAGGTAGAGTTATGGTTCTTGTACACTGCACTCCAACTTGGTAAGCCTTATCCATCCATGAAATTTCATGATTCTAGCTATTATACTTTTAGAGATTCACTCCTGACAAGATTCAAGTATGAAAAACAACAAAGGGCAATAACTCAAAAAATAGGCTAGGTAGAGTTATTGTTCTTTTACACTGCACTCCCACTTGGTGAGCTCTATCCATCCATGAAATTTCATGATTCTAGCTATTATACTTTTAGAGATATACTCCAGACAAGATTCAAGTATGAAAAACAACAAAGAGCAATAACTCAAAAAATAGGCCAGGTAGAGTTATGGTTCTTGTACACTGCACTACCCCTTAGTGAGATCTATACACCCATGAAGTTTCATGATCCTAGCTATAATACTTTTAGAGATACACTCCTGACAAGATTCAAGTATGAAAAACAACAAATGGCAATAACTCAAAATATAGGCTAAGTAGAGTTATGGTTCTTGTACACTGCACTCCCACTTGGTGAGATCTATACACCCATGAAGTTTCATGTTCCTAGCTATTATACTTTTAGAGATATACTCTGGACAAGATTCAAGTATGAAAAACAACAAAGGGCAATAACTCAAAAAATAGGCCAGGTAGAGTTATGGTTATTGAGCACTGCACTCTGTATTGATGAGAAGAATATAACTGCCAAGTTTATAGTCAATCGGACTTACGGTGCCAGAGTAATGCTCCAGACAAAGAAGTTGACACCGCCGGACGCCTGGACGACTGGACGCCCTGACACCCGGACACCTGGACACCACGGGTGATCCCATAATACGTCCCGTCTTCGACAGGCGTATAAAAATGAGAAATGGCTTGTAACAAAAAAAAGCTTTAGAAAACATTGTGAAAATAAGGAATTGCTTGTTTCAAGCAATTTCTTCACTATTCACACTTTTTTCTAGTCAAACCAACAAAGATTGTTTTACATTTCATCAACAAAAACTGTCATCTGCAAGGCTTCGAATTTGGACAATTCTAGAATTTTGTAGTCTAATAATGGATTAAATGCATGGTAAACTTTGGTTATAACAAAGCTCAGGTGTGTGTGTGGGGGGGGGGGGGGGGGGGTATGCAGGGTAGAGGTGTTTGTGGGGGGTTGCAAGAACATAAATCATAAGGTATTAATTTCATTCTTACTGTTTGTTACCATTACCAAATGGCTAAATTTTAGACTGGTTGAAATTCGAAGGATGACAATTCAATTTCAATTTCGATTTTTCTCAATTTTCAGGGTAGAAAACATTGTGTAAAATGAAAAATTACTTGTTGCAAGCAATTTCTTTATTTGCCACAATGTTTTCTCAATTTTTTTCATCTTTTCCCTGAGGGGCATAAAAAGGTGTTGATTTGTTGGAATCGGTTGAAAAAAAGTTCCCATCAACCATGAAGAAGATTTATCACTTTTTAACCTTTGAATAAAATCCTCTAAAGAATTGCATAAAATCACAGGGCTGAAAGCACTTGAAGAACCAAATTTGAGTATAAAGTTTGAATTCTGGTTCATAAGGGCCAAACAGGTGGTTGTGAACTAAAACCAGACTGCTAAGATGTACATTTTGTCTTTGTCAATACAGGCCTCCTGCCAAAATAGGAGTATTCTTGGTTCATACTTTAACCCATTACCAGACGGCAAAATTTTAGACTGTTCCAAATTGAAAGTTTAAGACAACAATTTAAAGAAATATTGGATCTTTCCAACTTTCTGGATAGAAAACATTGTGTAACATGAAGAAATTGCTTGTCACAAGCAATTTCTTCATGTTACACAATGTTGTCCAAATTGCTTTTCTTGAGGGGCATCACAAATGTCACTGTATTGGAATAGGTTAAAAGCTGACATATATGTATATAGACAAGATGAAAATGATTGTCCTAAATTGCTTGCCTGAGCCTCCTTGACCCAAGAGATGTCACATGGACAAAATTGGTTGAGATGCTACTTATCAAATATCAATGCACAGAACCTTCTGGATTCAGAGAAGATTTCTTTTTCCTTCTAGGTTACTACATTCAATGGGAGCAACCCTCAAAGAGCCAAACAATGAACCAAGGGGCATCATATGAGCCAATCTAGATTTTTCTCATGCCAGATATATGTTCTCTCATTCATCAGGTTTCAGAAAGGAAAATTTTTGAACATTTCCTTATTTGTTTCTATGTAAAAAAGGTGTGTCTAGGCAGAGCAAGATATTATCAAAGCGACATAGTATGAACTAACTTAGAAGATTTTACAAGGTAATATTACATACAAAATACCAAATAAGATCTTTTATAAGATTTTCTTCTTTGTTTCTGTAAAATGGAGTGAGCCCCAGCAGGGCCCAAATACGACTACATGGTCATTACATGAACAAACTTGGAAGAAGTTAACTAGGCAATGCTGCATACAAAGAGAAAAAGATTTTACACCTTTCCTGTTTTACAAAACTTTAGACTTGTCCAAAATTCAAAGGTTTCCAAGATGAAAATTTAAAGTGGAATTGATTTGAAAAACAAGAGGACCATGATGGTTCTAAATCGCTCACCTAAGGCATCTGCAAATTACAGTACTTATTTGTATAAAAAAAGACAAATAATATAAGATTTTGGGCATAGTACAAAACTATTGTGTAATGCTATACAATAAATACGATTGCCTATGGCTTTGTAATTAAATCCATACCCAACATTCCAACATTTTGACGCCCTCAAGGAAAATGGGTTTAAAAACTATTGTACTTATTCATAACATGCAATTTCTCCATTTTTCACAATGTCTTCCACCCTAGAAACTCCTTGTATTTAAATGGCCTTCAAACTTTAATTGCCGTCTGTAACTTCTTTTATGTGGACCAGTGTTAAGAGGAGATGACTTTGAAATTGCTTTAATTGAGTATTTTACTAAACTTTGGACCTCTGGGGTGGGGCCATTTTAAATTATTTTAGTAACCTTAGAAGAGAACAATCTGGATGTACTATAAACCATATATAAATGCATTCCAGCTTATACATTGGGAGAGGAAGATATTTAACATGCTCTTATTGATCGTTTTTCATAACATTGGATCTCTTGGGAAGGACCATTTTTGTCCAAAGGGGTATTACTTCAAAATACATGGTATATAACAATAACATTATAGGCCCAACATTCAACAAGATTTTCTTCAAATTGAGTGATTTACGCAATTTTTGACCCCTGGTGCAAAGATGTTTTTTATCCTAACAGCATAAATTCCTGTAACATAGTACAAAATTATTTAGCAATGCTACATACAAAATATGAAGTCCTTCACCTATATTTCAGAAGGAGAAGACTTTTGAACTTGCTCTAATTTGGCGATTTTCCAAATTTTTGACCTCTGGAGCAGGCTGTGTTTTCTCTATTTTCAATAACAAAAGACACAAATATTAAGATTATCCTTAAGCTTTGTAGTTTTGGAAAAAAAATTCAAAGATTTACTAAAAATTTCTATTTTCAAATGCCATGGCATTCAGAGTTTTTCGCGAAATTAGATTCTTTTAACAACTTTTGTAGAGCTTCACCCAAGGTTCATCCCTGCAAAGTCTCAGCTTGATTGATCCTCTGGTGCGGAGGAGAAGATTTTTAAAGATTTACTAAAAATTCCCATTTCCAAATGCCATGGCAACCAGAGTTTTCACTGAATCAAATTCAAGGAACATACCTGCAAAGTTTCAGCTTGATTGGCCTACTGGTATTGGAGGAGAGGATTTTTAAAGAAATTGTCGATGGACGGACAGACGAAAGACAACTACCGACAACAATAGCTCATCTCGCACTTTGTGCTCAGGTGAGCTAATAATCATTAAGAAAGGTAGAAAATACTGTGGAAAAAGAAGAAATTGCTTGTTAAAGCAATTACTTCTTTTTGTACAATGTTTTCTCCATCATAATATCCTGGCTCTGAAATGTTAGGGCAAAAAAGATTAATCCTTTAATGTATTGGAAAATTTTAGACCAATTCAAATCCCACGATTTTGTAAGAAATTGTTGATGGACGGACAGACGACAGACAACTACCGACCACAATAGCTCATCTCGCACTTTGTACTCAGGTGAGCTTATAATCATCAAGAAAGGTACAAAAAAGATTAATTCTTTACTGTATTGGAAAATTTTAGACCAGTTCCAAATCCAAGATTTTGTAGACAACAGTCTAAATTTTACTTTATTTGAAAAATGATTATTCAATTGGGAAGAAAATATTACGACATTTTTTATCATTGTTCATCAAAGGGTGAGATTTGTCTGAATCATTCCTATTCGTAAGCAAATCATTGATTGGTAGAATAACTTACTCATGACTTTAATATCCAGTGAAAAGTTGGCCCTTCTAAGATTTCCCTTGATTGTGTTCATCACAGTACATATATATTTGCCAGTATTATTTCTCTGTAAGTTAGTAAGCCTGCAGACTTCTTGATCACAAGCTATGTATATTTTGGTACCCTGCAAGAATTTTTTATAATCAAAATATACCCTGCAAGAATTTTTTAAAACAAGATGTTCTTGCACATTAAAGAAAGAAGTTGATGGCCATCCTGCTGAGATCCAACAGGAAGTTCTACTTTGATATTATACTGCATTGTTTGGCAAAATTCATGGCTAATAGCATGTAACAAAAACTAAAATAGTTGGTTGATGACTTTAACATTGTAACTACAGCTTCAATAAGCTGTAGATTCGACAATTAAGTTGCCAAAACAAACAAGATGTGTTTGTGAAACACCATGCCTCCGAAACAGGCATTATTTAGAAACGGGTGATTTTTATTGGGTTTTTTTTCTTTGTTTTAGGGGAAAAGGTTAAAATTTTGACCTTGACCTAGTTGAATTGACCTTCGCCAGTTGTGCCTTGTTGAGACCTATCTACATACCAAATATTAGCATTGTAACTTAATCAGGGTTGAAGTTATAGGAAAATGTTTAGTTGGCAGGTTAAGTTTTGCAGAAAGACAGACAGACAGACGGACGGAGAGACAGACACCAGTAAAACAATATGCCACCGATCTATCAGTGCGGGGGCATAGAAATGTTGGCAAGGGTCAGAGTACATTTCCTGTCTAAAAGAATAGTGTGATTGGTCAATTCATTCTTTGATTGATAGCCAAAATCCATCAGTTGACAGAACCTTGATCTCAATAGACCACTTTTTTACTTTATCAAATGTATTCAATTTATTCACATCAACAAGGTCAAGTTTTCTTGACTTTGCTACTTTTAAAATATTTGATTTTCACATCACTTTCATGATTGCCAACGCTTGTTTGTATTTTTTTGCCCAAATTATACAAGACCACAATTTTGAATAGGGTCCACTCTCTGAGATTATGTTATGAATATGGTAATTATGATTTCTTAAATGACACTTTAATCCGTCACCAAACAACAAAATTTTATACTGGTCCAAAATAGAGAAGTTGCATACGACAATTTAAAGTTGACAAAATTGTAGGTTTTTTCAAATTTCAGGGTTGGAAACCTTGTGGAAAATGAAGAAATTGCTTGCCACAAGCAATTGCTTCATTTTTCGCAGTGTTTCCCCGGTTGTTTATCTTGAGGGGCATCAAAAAACGTGATTGTGCAGGAAAGGGTTAATAAGTAAACAGATCTGATTTAGATTGAAAAAAATAACTTACATTTACAGGTAAAAACTCCCAGGTAAAGGTTACATCAGGATTTCCGTGTCCAAAACAAAACAGGGTCATATTGGAACCAAGCTGGGCCCAGACATTGTGTGGATCCCGTTTTGGAATGGAGGTGATATGGGTAATGTAAGGAGGAACTAAAAATAGATGAGTATGTGCAAACAGAAACATGCAGATGATTTCTTTTCACAGAGATGACAAATCCAGCTATATGAGAATTTTAAACCATAAAGAGATGACAAAATAATAGACTGGTCCTAATTCAATTGAGTTGTAGACATCAAGTTTAAGCCGATTAAATTCTAGAATTATTTCTCTTTTGGGGTAGAAAATGTTGTATGCAGTTGCTTCATTTTCCACAACATTTATTTTTCATTTTTAATGTGACAGTGTGTGGCAATGGGTTGACTGTCCAAAAACATTTTTAGTCTTTACATGTAAGCATTCAAACCTACATCTAAAGAATCCTTCATCTCGAATTCTTAAAGAATCCTTTATTTTTTCGCAATGTTTTCTATCCTGAACAACTAAGAGTTTAAAAAATACATCAACTAACTAGATTGTTGTCCCAGGACAACTGTTGTAGAGCCCGCAAAGTTTTGACCATCATTTTAGTGTTTGACCTAGAGCTTTGAACTTGAAGCTATCTAAAATATTCTTTCAAATGGGACATCTACTCCTGATTAAAAATAATTGTGCCAATTTATTTTGAAATCCACCAATAATTGTAGGAGAAATGCTCTTGAGAATTACAATTTTAGTATTTGACCTTGAGCTGTGAACTTGACATTAGAACTATCCAGAAAATTCTTTCAAATGGAACATCTACTCATGATGTAGAATAATTGAATAAGTTATTTTGAAATCAATTTATAAATGTAGAGTAATTGTCCAGACCAATTCGGGCGTACAGACAGATTAACAGACTAATGCACAAATGCACATACAACAACTTGTCATATTGACACCTATGTCTCCCTCATTGCAAGCAGGCTCGACAAAAATTGTTGTCTACAAGTCCTTACAAAGGAGTAAGTAGGCTGGGCCAGCGACTGATTATACACTCTATCAATTGCTTTTTGTTTAAGAGCTTTATGTTACTTACACTGAACAGAATCTGGTGGAAACATGACATGATCACATGAGTAATTTTTAGTTATATTTGGAAATGCAGCTGTACAGTAGAAACTTTTACCATCAACCATTTTTTGTAGTGGAAACTGAATATTGTAGTTGTGGAGATTGAAGCTGCCCTGTAACAAAAAGAAATAAACAACAATGTTAGGCACAAAAAATGGATAACAGCCATTGGATAGCATTTCATAATTTCACCAGTGGAATATAGCATTTTCATGATGTTATTGTATATAAACTAATAAGTGAATGAGGTCGCCATTTTTGGTTTCTCCTATAATGCACATAAATTATACAGGTATTTTGCATAGTTATGAAAAGGAAGTTCACTTGACCCATTCCGACACAGCAAAAATTTAGACTGGTCCAAATTAAAAGAAGTTACAGACGACAATTTTAAAGTTATGACATTTTGAATAATTTATGCTATCTGGTTAGAAAACAATGTGGAAATGAAAAAATTGCTTATCACAAGCAATTTCATAATTTTCCACAATGTTTTCCAAAGCTTTTTACCTTGGGGCATCTAAAAGCATTGCTGAGTGGGAATTCCAAAACAACAAAATTTTCAGACTGGTCCAAATTTTAAGAGGTTGCACTCAACAAAATAAAGTTGGTTTAAATTGAAAAATAGTTGCCAAATGAGTAAATTCTACACAATGTTTTCATTGATTATTTCTTAGACATGTAAAAATGTGGGATTGAGTTGGAATGAGTTAAATAGAATACCACATTCCTGTTCATTGATTATCATTTTCATTCTAAAATAGATAAAAATGTCAGTAAAGTCTTATTTTTATCATTTTTAGACTGACCTCCGCAAAGCCAAATTTTTATCACTTTTAGACTGACCTCCGCAAAGGCTTATTTTTATCACTTTTAGACTGACCTCCATAAAGCCTTATTTTTATCATTTTTAGAATGACCTTGGCAAAACCATAATTTTTGTCACCTTTAGATTGACCTACCTCAGCAAAGCAAAAAAATGATCACCTTTAGATTGACCTTGGTAAAGCATTACTATTATCTTTAGACTGATCTCGTCAAAGCCTCAATTTCATTACGTATAGAATGACCTCAGTGAAGCCTCATTTTATCCCATATAGAATGACCTCAGTAAAGCCTCATTTTATCCCATATAGAATGACCTCAGTGAAGCCTCATTTTATCCCATATAGAATGACCTCAGTAAAGCCTAATTTTATCACTTTAAGAATGACCTGCTAGATTAACCCATATTTGGTTCAAATTGGCCTGAAGGCTTGGGAGGAGATGGGGTTTAAAAGTTATTCTTTATTTCTAAATAGAAGCGCGCCCCAGGGTCCTCTCCTGGGGACTTGAAAGTAATGACTTTTAGTATTTTGAAATATCAAGGCTATAGGCCTATTCCCACACAATGAAGCTTTGGACACCCTCTTGTATAAAAAATAAATTGGAAAACATTTAGGAAAATGAAGAAATTACTTGATACAAGCTATTCTTTTATAATCAACAATGTTTTCCAATGTTATCTGAAAGACAAAGATTTTTAAAATTTCATCAACATCACTCAAATCGATCAGAAAAAACACAAAATACTCTTTCCAGAGACCTTTACTTATATCCTCCTTTTGAAGATCAATATTAAGAAGGCTCTTTTTTGCTCTAGTGACAAAATACATGATGGTTTGTTTGAACCGTTTTTCTCCTCAGAGGGAAGATATGACTTTAATGTTTTCACTATACAAGTCTACGTAAAACTTGTGACGCCTGCGAACAGGCTAATTCTGACCCTGGGGCCACAATTTATAAAATCTTGATAGAGGTCTACCAAATGATACCATTGTTACAAGCAATTTCTTCATTTACCACAATGTTCTTGAAATTATTTTTCTTAACCCATTCCAACATTTCTGCATTTTTATGCCCTCAGGAAAAAAAACTTTTCAAAAATCATTGTGTAAAATGAAGGAATAACTTGCATTAAGCAATTTCTTCATTATACACAAAATTTTCTATCCATGAGATGAAAGAATTCTAAATTAGACCAACTTGAAATTGTGGTCTGCTGCTTCGTTCAATTAGGACCATTCTGAAATTTTGATATGTGGGAATGAGTTAAAGGATGTCAAAAAGTGTCAATATGTGGGGATGAATTAAAGAGAAATAATAGAAATAGGCGTTTAGCCCATTTACACACAATAACACTTTTGGACGCCCCTCAGATAAAACATTGAGGAAATTGAAAAAATTGCTTTCAACAAGCAGTTTCTTCTTTTTCCACAATGTTTTCAACCTAGAAAGTCAAAAAAATAAGTTTCGTACATTTATAACTGTTGTCTGCATTTCCTTTCAATTTGGAAAATATTTTGTGTGGTAATGGGTTAATCTAAAGCTAGGCAAGTAACAACAGGCAATCTAGGTCAATTACTGCTTCAAGTTATCTGTAGTGTCAGTACTTAATTATTCATATTGATATCATATAGGGATAGATACATTAACACATTACCATACAATCATGCTTTTTGCACCCTGAAATAACATTTAGAAAACATTGTGGGAAATGAAGAAACTGCTTGTTACAAGCAAATTCTTATTTTTTTCATAAAAGTATTCAAAAAAAACCAACAACAAGATTTTCAAATTTCACAGACTTCAAATTGTTGTCTGAAAATTCTATCAGTTTGGACCAGTCTAAAACATTTTGTGTAGGGAATGGGTTAAACAATGATATCTTTTGTTAGTAAATCAAATATTTTTATGGTGAACTTGCTCTAGCTTCAAGGGTGTGAAATTCCCATGACTGACTAGGCTATTTTACTGGGGGACAAGTAAGTACATTTCTCAAGGCCACTTATCTAGGTACAAGCAAATACCAGGGTTGTACAAAATACACCTCAATGATAACGCATTATCCAATGACCAGACGGCAAAATCATGGTCCAAATTCAAAGGAGTTGCAGACTACAAATTCAAGTTTACGAAGTTCTAGATTTTTTCAACTTTCTTGGTAGAAAACATTGTGTAAAATGAAAAAATTCATTTTCCAGAAATGTTTTCTAGTGCTTTTATCTTTAGGGGAGTCAACAGGCATCACTGTGTGGGAATGTGTTTAATCTGTATATTGCAAAATCATCATAATGTTTACATTGAAAAGTGAAAAATTTTGGTTTATGAAGGTAATGATGGGTCCTAGCAAATTTTCTTCATTAACATTTTTTTTTTTTCGAATTTCATCTCTAATGCAGACATTTCATTTTAATTCTGGACAATAAAATCAGGTTCCTTAGGTGCTGGCTTACCATACATTATCATCTAAACATCCTGTAAATCTCCGCAAGTCTGGAATTTCGTTTCACCCTTTCCCACTCAGTGACAATTTCTGATGCCCCAAGATAGCTTTGGAAAACAACATGGAAAATGAAGCAATTGGTTAAAATAAAGGCTAAGATCCCTTTCTGTTGACTTACATTATATTCAGTCACGTCATTTGTGAAGGTAATGTTTTTTCGATCAATATGAAAAGTGGGTAGGTGCCAATCCATTCGGGGTTGTTGATTGCCATGGTATTTGATGCTACATCCAAGAGTCACATTGTCTCCTTCATAAAATATGTCTTCATGTGGTATTGTGCATCTTGGGACATCCTCTGAAAAAATGAAAAAAATCCTTTTTAATCCTGGCATTATGAAGGGGGTTATTGACCAGTTCTTTAGGTCCATTCCCTCACACTGAGGCTTTTGGACGCACCTCAAGAAAATCAAATGGGAAAAAATTGTATAAAGTGAAGAAATTGCTTGCAACAAACAATTTCTTCAATTTCCACGATGATTTCTACACAGAAAGGTGATAATATGTAGAATTACTTGAACTTTAAATTATTGTCTGCATGTCCATTCAATTTGAACCAATCTTAAATTTTGTCATCTGGTAATCCTTAGCCTTATGCTGAAATTAATTTTCTGGTCCTGATGATACTTTTGCATGTCTTGTTAACCCTTTCCTGTACAGACCCTCGATTTTGTCACTTTGATTATATACTTGAGAAAACATTAGGGTAAAAGAAGAAATTGCTAGTAACAAGCAATTTCTCCCTTTCCCACAATATTTTCTACCACATAGGATAGTTTGGGTTTTTTGTCAAACTGCATCCAATTTTCATTGTTGTGTGCAACCTCTTTCAAATTGGACCAGTCTAAAATTTCAAATAATCAGAAAATAGCATCTGATCAAGCTACGGAAGTTTCTTTATCATGCTCTTTCTATTAACTTGATAGGACAGGATAGTGATAAAAGTAGACTTCTGTCTTCTGAACAGTTTACCTCACAGGTTTCCAATAAAAGGAAACATTTTTTCTCAATTTTTTTAAAATAATTCCGCGCAATATGCCTAAATTTCATGGAAGACGATTTTTTAAAATGTGACCAACCACAATTTAAGGTTTGTTTACATAAAACAATGGCATCAGTGATGATGTTTCGTTAGTGTCAAACAAATATCCCAGTCACGGAGATTAACAAAATCGTCCATAAAGTTTAGTCATCAGCACCTGTGTATATAAGAGGTAATGCCGCAGATTAGCAAACATTTCACGTGAATAATCAGGTGCAGTTGTCTCAATCTCAAAATGTAAACAAACAGGAGTTGAAATTGATATGAAAAACACAAAATATTCGTTCCAGAGAACTGCAATCATACCCTCATTTTGCATATTGATATTAACTCTTGTCATGCTGTATAAATTACTTTACTAAACTACTGTAAAATCAAAGGGCTGAAAGCACTGATAGAACTTGTTGTTCAAAGATCAATGTTTCTTTAAGAAATCAATTTCATAAACAAAATTAAAAGCAGAAGGTGTAGACCAAGATCAGACTGCACTTATGTGCAGGCTGATCTTGGTCAACATCTCCTGCCTAAACCGGAATATTCCGGGTTCAGCATGACTGGGGTTAAGAAAGCTCTTGTTTGATTTAGTAACCAAATAGATGATGGATTGTTTAAAATGGTATTCCTTCCTCTGAGGGCAGATATGGCTTTAAAGATACTTGTAGCCATTGTGCATCTTTATTCATTATCTGTTGTGTAAAATTGCCAAGAACTAGCTTAACCCATTATCAGATGACAAAATTTTAGACTAGTCCAAATTGAAAGGAGTTGAAATCTTAGACTTTTTCTACTTTCTGTGTTGAAAACATTGTGAAAAATGAAGAAATTGCTTGTTGACCCACAATCATGACTTTAAGTTTTTATGGCCTTTTATTGTGAAATTTTGAAAGAAGGACTTTATTCCGCATGACAGGTCATTTTCAGAAAAAAAAAGTATTTAAACAAAAGGGTTCCATTAGATAGAAAAATAGCTACAAACAAGATTAAATTGAATTTAATTTCTTCTTTTTCACTAGTGATTCTCAATATTTTTCTTGAGTTTTTATCCCGTGTCCTGCTGAATGTATTATCTCTTTCGCTATCATATATCTTCAAATTTCTACATAATCAGATCGATGTTTTGTTCAAAGACTCTTCCCATCACAATAAGAACATTCGGGTAGTGTAAGCTAAGATCAGATTGCATGTCTGTGCAGGCTGATCTTAGTCTATACACCTGCCAAAGCCATTGTCAAAACAGGAATATTCCAGGATAAGCATGACACGGGTTAACCTTACATTTTCTACCAGTCTTCCAAAGTAAATAAAGGAATTACAACATAGATTGAAGAGCATTATTTGCAAAAGGGAAAGGGTAAACAGAAGAAATGTTTTAACAACTGCACTCTAATTCAATCTAATTTGACCTTGTTTGCCTTATGCAACAGTAATTGCAGGCTAGGGCAATTTCAATTGCTTTAATTTGAAATATGCAGCTCTAACAACTAGAAAATCATAGGGGCTGGAAATACTGGAAACCAGTCTTATTTTTTTAATGAAATAATTTTTTTCTAACAATCTTTTTTAAACTGTTCCACATTCAAAGAAGTTGCTGGTGACCATGTAAAGTTTATGAAACTTTAGATTTTTTCAACTCTCTGGTTAACCCTTTCCTGTTCAATCCCTGGTTTTTACGTCCCTGTGATTTTACACTTGAGAAAACATTGTGGGAAAAGAAGAAATTGCTTGTAACAAGCAATTTCTTCTTTTCTCACAATATTTTCTAACCTGTAGGTTGATTACTTTTCAAATTGCACTCACTTTTATTTGTCGTCTGCAACTTCTTTCAAATTGGACTAGTCTAAAATTTTGAAAAACAGGAAAGGGTTAAAAAAAACTTGTGAAAAATGAAGAAAAAGCTTGTAACAACTAGTAATTTCTTCATTTTCCACAATGTTTTCAAAAGCCTCTAAGACTATTCCAAGTTCAAAGATGTTGCAGACAACAAATTTCATTTGATGATATTTTGGCTTTGTTTCACTTTTAGGGTAGAAAAACCAAAGTGGACATGAGGGCCTGAGACGCTCTACTAGTTATCAAGTTTTCTGTAAAAGAAATCTTGTATTTAAGGAAGTTAATTGCTGAAAGAAGAATGCATAAAAAATTACAAATTGGACCTAATCCCCTTTATTATTTTGAGCAAAAATCCTCAAGTCCCCTTTTCCCGTGTTTCGTGACAGATCCACTTCATTTCCAAAACAAAGTTTCATTTTGACCCTACAATCATAATGTGAAATTTTCATTAGAATCCGATAATAAATGTGGACTTTATGACATAAACAGGATTGTCCACAAGGCCCCTTTTCCTGTGTTTTCTTAAGGATCCATTTCATTTCCAAATGGAACTTTCCTTACAACCATACAATAGTCCTCTGTGAAATTTTTCTTGTCCTTGTTTCCAATGCCACAATTATTCCTTGCATGTTTGAAGAGAACCCAATTAGAACACTGTTAACAAAGATATTTCAATCAAGTTCTCATTAAGCCCCTTTGCCTGTGATCCTTTACTGTTTGTTTAATCATTCTGTGAAAGTTTAAAGGTAATCCAATGAAATAAGGGGACTTCATTATGTTAACTAAAATATTCAAAAAAATTATCATATTGCCCCTTTTGACGTGATACTTGACGGATTTTACCCAATTCTAAAAAGAACCATCCTTGTAATTGTGCAATCATTCTGTGAAATTTTGATGTGAATCCGGAGACATCATTGTATCAACTATAATATTTAAAAAAGTTTTTCATAAGGCCCCTTTTCATGTGATACTTGCTGTATCAGATCCACTCTCAAAATCATCAATTGTAATGATGGTACAATTTATATGTGTAATCTGTGGAATTTATTGTGTTAATAAGGATTTTATAGTGAAATTTTCATAGGGTCCCTTTTCCCATGATACTTTACATAACAGACCAAATTTCAAAAGGAACATTACCAATGAAGATCGAGTCATTCTGTTAAAGTTAAAAGAGAATGAATGAAAACAGTGGACTAAATTGTGTCAAGAACTTTTTGTAATAAAACTTTTATAAGGCCCCTTTTCCGTGAGACTTAACAAATCAGAACCAATTTACAAACAATCCTTATGATAGATAGTTTAAAGAAAACAGAAAGACTGAGGACTTTATTGTGATATTGATGTTTTTGCCATAAAATTTTCATAAGGCCCCTTTTCTTGTGTCACTTCACAGATCAGACTCAATTTACAAAAGAACAATCCAAATGATGGTACAATCAGTCTATAAAAGTTTGAAAAGAAATTGATGAAAACTGTTGACTTTATTGCGGTACAAGGATTCTAAAATTAAATTTAATAAGGCTCTTTTTCCTGTGATACTTGACGGATCAGGTCTTGTGTCAACATCAACAATAATTATTATTGTACAATCATTCTGTGAAAGTTTTATGAAAATTCGATGAAAGCTCTGGACTTGGTAACAAGGATTTCTTAATGAAATTTTCATAAGGCCCCTTTTCTCTTGTTTCTTGACAGTTCAAACCCCATTTTGAAAAGAATGATCGTTATGACCTTACAATCATTCTGTGAAAGTTTCAATAAAATCTGATCAAAGCTTTGGGATTCATTTTGTTAACAGGGATTTTTTTAATAAAATTTCATACAGCCCCTTTTCCCATGTTACTTGATGCATCTGACTAATGCAGAAGGGAACTATATTTACAAAGAATAATTGTTCTATTTGAGTATGAAATCTGTGGACTTTATAGCATTAAGATTTTGCAATCAAATTTTCTTAAGGCCCCTTTTCCCGTGTTTCTTGACGGATCTGACCAAATTTTAAAAGGAATTATCTTTATGATGATACAATCATTCTATGAGAGTTGATGAAAACTGTAGACTCTAGTGCATAAACGAAGATTTTCAATTGATTTCTAAGTCAAATTTTCATAAGGACCCTTTTCCCTTGTTTCTTTACAGATCTGACTAAATTCCGAAAGGAACGATCCTTATGATGGTACAATCATCCTAACAAAGTTTAAAGAGAATCCAATGAAAACTGTGGACTCTATTGGGTAAACAAAGATATTTTAATGGATTTTTAATCAAATTTTCATGAGGCTCCTTTTCCGTGTTTCTTGACAGTTCTGACCCAATTTTGATACAAACAATCCTTATGATGATACAATCATTCTGACAAAGTTTGAAGAGAATCCAATGAAACCTGTGGACTCTATCTCGTAAACAAGGAAAAGTTAATGGACGGGCACACAGATGCCGGTCGGGAAAAAGCCATCGCTATAGCTCTATTGGCCTTTGGTCAGTAGTGCTAAAACTTGCTTGTAAAAAGCAATTTCTTCTTTGTCCACTAGGTGTCCACTAAAGCTTTTTATTCTTGGAGGTGTCAAAAAGTATCATTGTGTTAGAATGGGTTAAGGAGCATCAAAAAGTGTCGTTGTGTAGGAAAGGGTTAATGGTATTAGGAGAAAAAACCTGATTTTGCTATTTTAAACTGTAAAGTGTACACAATTGACAAATCGCTGGCCTGCCCACGGATTAGGCTGGCAATGTAAAGTAACTCCGACAGGAAGTTCTACTTTGATATTAAACAGCGTCATTTTGCAAAATTTATGGCCAGTAAAATGTAACAAAAGAGTAATGTATTGCGGGTCAGTGACCTAAACATCGTAAGTATGGCTTGAATAAGCTGTAGCTATGACTTTTAAGTCACTAACCAGCAAAAATTCTCAACAAACAAATGTTGATCAATGTTGATAAGAGTTGGATTTCAAAGTTCACACACAGTCTAAAGAAGACTATTTGATTGATAGCTGTGATCCAATTATTGCAGTCAAATCACTTTTCAAAATAGCCAATACTATGGCTGTTTACCCATCTCTTATTCCTAGATGAAGCTTGCAGATTAACCCTTGTCATGCTGAACCCAGAATATTCCGGTTTTGGCAGGAGGTGTAGACCAAGATCAGCCTGCACATAAGTGCAGTCTGATTTTGATCTACACCTCCTGCTTGTACTTTTCCTGTCAGAGTTGTTTATGAAATTGATTTCCTAAAGAAATATTGATTTTTCCACAAGTTCAACCAGTGCTTTCAGCCCTTTGATTTTACAGCAATTCAGTAAGGTAATTTATACAGCATGACAAGGGTTAAGTGTAACAAATTGTATCCTGTTAACCCATTACCAGACTACAAAGTTTTAAACTGGTCCAAACTACGAGAATGTTTCCATGACAATTTTTTGTTGATGACTGATCTTTGCTTAGACTAGCAATTAAAATGCTTACGAGAGAATGTCCTAATTTATCTCAATGAATCATCACTATAGAAGTTGGTCTTCTGCATATTTTTTTTATTTAATCAAGTCTGCACCAACAACAGAGAATTGAAACAAGAGGACCATGATGGTCCTATATTGCTTTACTGAGTATGATAGCTCTGGGCTTTAGAGTTTGATTTCCTTCTTTATTCCACCATAAGATCTGGAACACCACAACATAGAGCTAACTTTCAAAGTACACGTGTAGATTATTTGTTTGCTTGAAGTGGATTTAACACCACTTTTAATAGTATTTCAATTGTAACACTGTGGCCCCAGCCGCAGGAGCACCTAACAATGGAGTCCTGCTACTTCTCACACTAGTAGTTCAGTAACTACAGCCTTTCTGAGCCTCCAGCTACTCACCCAACTTGTCTTGCCCCATTTCAAGTTCAAAATTTCACAAGCAAGTTTTGAGAAGGGTCACCCAAGGAACATTCCTGCCAAGTTTGGTTGAAATTGGCCAATGGTTACATAGAAGTTTTTTAAAGAACTATTGACACCTTCTGACAGAAGGCTTACAGTTCACATCACATGACTAACAACGGACACAAGGTAATCACAAAAACTCACCTTGAGCATGCTTTGCTCCTGTGAGCTAATGAGTACCACTTAGTTTATTGAGAAAAGGAGAAATATCTTGGCAAAAAAAAATTCTCCTTTTCAACTATGATTTTTTAAATAATTTCATTTCTGTCTGTTTCCCAAAGCATTTTTCCTTCAGGGAATAAAATACCAAATTTTGGGGGGGGTAATAGCTTAACCCATTCCAACTCAATCCCTCCTTTTTACGCCCCTAAAGAAAAAAGCTTTTTGAAAACATTGTGGAAAATGAAGAAATTGCTTGTATCAAGCAATTTCTTCATTATCCACAATGTTTTCTACCCAAAATGATGAAAAAATTCAAAATTCTATCAACTTGAAATTGTCGTCTGCAGCTTCTTTCAATTTGGACCAGTCTAAAATTTTGCTGTGTTGGAATGGGTTAATCCTTGTCCTGCTGAATATTTTTTCCTCTATTCATTACATTTGAAAACTTTGTCATAAGTAGATCAATCTTGTGATCAAAGATTTCTCTCAAAACAGCAACAACTAGAATTGTCACCTTTAAGGGCTGACGAATACCCTCCACTGCCGCCTCTTTTTAAATGAGGCCTAATTGTATCCATTGAAGTGTTGGCCATTCATAATTTATCAAGAGGACAATTTTTTTTACAAATTTTAAGTCAATGAGGGGCAATGACTGTGTAAAAAAAATAGGGATTTGGTTCATCATTGAAGATGGAAATTATGGATTTTGTGCAACGTCTAACATGGCGTTTATGTTCTGGAATAAACATGTGAACCACTTTTATTATTTTAATCTGTCAACCTGTTCAGGAGTTATGATTTATTGTCTATATATTGTACATAAGAAAATAAATCAAAGGGGCATAACTCCTGAAACAGTTTATTAATCATAATGAAAATTGCAGATGCAAAAGTTCACATTGCAAGGGAGATTTCAGTAAAGTTTCAGTAAAATTGGTCTTGAAATGTGGGAGGAGATGAGGACACAAAATTATGTACACGGACGGATGGATGGACATACAGACAGACAGACAGCCAACCTGATTCCAATATACCCCCATAACTTTGTTGGTTAGGGTATACTAAGCAGGTAGTTTAGGCTAAGATCAGACTTCATGTCTGTGCAGGCTGATCTTCATCTATACACCTGCCAAAGCCATTCTCAAAGCAGGAATATTCCAGGATCAGCATGACAAGAGTTAAATTTCCTATGGAAGATAATTAGTTAATGATAGCTATCAGATAAAGCTTTTTTTGTACCAAACTTCTATCCTTTTAAGTAGGAAAAAGTTGCAGACAGGAAAATTTATCAAAACATCATGAACCTTGCTTACAATGATTATTACTCTTGACTTTCTAATACCTATTCTAGCCTACTTTGTCTGCTCTATTCTTTAACAAGCTCACCGAAATGACATAGAATTAACATGGAATGACAAATACAAATGGTTATTTTGAATGCTATTTACATTGCTGTGTTATCCTTTCATGTTGAACCAATTCCAACACAATCCTGCTTTTTCACACCCCCTAAAAGACACTTTGTAAAACATTGTGTGAAATGAAGAAATTGCTTGTAACATTATTGGGGGATCCCCTAACCCTTTTCAAAGACCCATCCCCCCATATTTTCATCATTGGTGGGGGAATTTTTTTTATATATTAACAAAGATCATGAAATACTAAACATTTCTCAACTGTGTAGATTTTGACCAAAATCCCCTTCATTTTTAAAATCTTGTAAAAAACATTGTTTTTACTGCAAACCTTCAGACTCAGTCTGAACTCTTTGCAGAATTCTCTTAACAATTAACCATTAGAAAATTGAATAATTCTTTAGACCCACCACATTTTGAAATAAGTTGAAGAAGATATTCCAAAGTGAGTGTTGAACAAAAAAAAAGAGCATTCATGAATAGCAAATATTGTGGCCAATAGTTTTAATTTTTTTCCTTCAGTCTGTCAAAACAAGGAATCATTTGTCAACCCTGTTTGATATAGCTGAACAAGCTCTAAATATGATAGCTTGAAATTGCACATACTTTTAACATACTGTAATAATTTTATCATGTCATTACATGTATGTTAATTGTTGAGAAAATGATACAAAAATGCCATGGAAGTTCAAAGAACAAAGCCCAGATATTGTCTGGTATACAGTATTATTACTACAGTAAGGAAAGCCAAATCTAGAAAAAGGCAAATGCTTGATCTTTTTTTTTAAATTGACTGAGGAATTTTTTATATTTTGATAATATTTAGTAATTCAGGTGATATTGTGTAAGCAAGAGGGCCATTATGGCCTGAAAGCACACACATGAGTTGCTGACAGCAGAAGTAAAACAAGAGGGCCAATGGCCCTAAACCGCTCTCCTGAGTTGATGATTGCAGAAGTAAAAATTCCCTAATTTCAAAAGTGACTTGTTATCAAATCTTCCAAGATTTGACCTGGTGAGCAATCAAGAACAAACATTCTTACAAAATTTAAAGATATTTGTGCAAGAAAAGTAGTGAGTAAAATGCACAGATTTCTTTATATTAGACCAGCCACATAGTTTTGACCCCATGTGACCCAATATCAAACCTGAACAAGATTTTAATGGAGATAAACATTTAGAATAAAAATTAATGTGGCCTCTAGAGTTCAAACAAGGTTCTTTCTAAAATTTGACCTAGTGACCTAGTTCTTGATCATTGACACAAACATTCTGACCAAATGTCAAATTAATTAAGCAAAAAATCAAACCTCTAGAGTGCACAAAGGGTTATGTCTAAGATTTAACCTAGGGACCTAGTTTTTTACCTGAATTGACCTAAATTTAATCTTGGCTAGAATATCAATTACACAAAAAATCTGTTTGTTTGTTTGAACGGTGTTTTACGCCGCTTTCAACAATCTTTCAGTTATATTGCGGCAGCTGGAGCACCTAACAATGGAATCCTGGTATTTCTCACACCAGTACTACCATTACATCCCTTCCTAGCCTCCAGCTGCTATCCCACATAGGTCTACGATTATCTACCCATTGGTGAGAGACAAATAGTCGGAAAGGATGAGTGCCGCCGTCAGGGATCAAACCTTGGACCTCTAGATTGACAGTCCGACGCACTACCAACTGCGCTTTGACGGCGGCTACAAAAAATCTAACCACTTATCAATTTTTGGGGGGCAAAGATGTGCCCTTTTGAGTTCAAATAAGGTTATTTCTAAGATCTGACTTAGTGACCTTGTTTATACCCTAAATTGACCTAAATTCAATCTTGGCTTAGATTTGATGGGAACAAACATTCTGAGCAAATATTAATCTATTTGAGGCAAAAATGAACCCACTAGAGTGCACATAAGGTTATTTCTAAGCTTTTACCTAGAGACCTAGTTTTTTACCCTATGTTTCATAAAATCTAACTTGATCAAGATATTATGCAGACAAACATTGACAAAATTTCAAGACATTTGAGGCAAAAAGTGAGCTCTACAGTGCACAAGGTTTTTACAAGATTTCATCTAATGACCTAGTTTTTTACCCCCTAAGTGCCCAAATATTGAACTTGTCCGAGGTTTCATGAAGACAAAGATTCTGACCAAGTTTCAAGACATTTGAGGCAAAATTGTGGCCCTGGAGAGCAGACAAGATGTTTACACACCAGGGTCAATGGACAACGGACAGAGCCAGATCACAAAGGCTCACCTTGAATATTTCCTGTTCAGGTAAGCCTTAAAGAGCTCTGTTACCTTTCTTTCAGAAGAATTTGGACATTGATTAGTTTTGTAAACACATTGTTCAAATTTAGCCCTTTACTGGAATACAACATTTTTGACCTGGCCAAATTCAAAGGTTTTGCCAACAACAATTTAATGTTTATCTAATTTGAAAAATAATCATTAAGTAAAGGGTAGAAAATAATGTGAAAAGAGTAAATTAGCTTTTTATAAGTAATTTCTTTTTTTGACAATGTTTTATCGGGCATAAAAACACTAAAACTAAAAATTGAACAAGAAAGGTTTAAGACATTTGACAAAAATTAGCCTAGGAGCGACAGAGAGAGTGAGAGATATATCAATGGATCTACAGATCCTTTGCTGTTTACCTGAATAAGCAAAGGACAACATTTCAGTATTTGTCATGTGCATACAATCTTTAAATTTTATTAAAGAACAAGATCAGAACTATAAACAGATGGTGTAATTTGGATTTTAGATTTAAATATTTCAACAATAATGCCATTACTCCTAAGTTGTAGGTACTCATTTGAATTGTCTCATTGAGACAATATTTCAGTATTTGTCATGTGCATACAATCTTTAAATTTTATTAAAGAACAAGATCAGAACTATAAACAGAGGGTGTAATAGGGATTTTTTATTTAAATATTCCAACAATAATGCAATAAACCCTAGGTTGTAGGTACTCATTTGAATTGTCTCATTGAGGCAATTCAAATGAGTACCTTCAACATAGGGTTTCATTGAGAAGTAATAATTTAAGAATGCTGTTAACCCTTATTATCTAAGAGATTACCTTTGCATTTTCCTAATCAAGACCAAAATATCTGAATTTGAAGGAAGAAGAAATCACTGGATAACAGTTTTTTTTCCCTCTTTTCCCATGATGCTTATTGAAATAGTTATTAAGAGGATAACTTTGAAAATGGCTCTAAAGCTAAGATTAGGTAGATCACAGTAACAAGAGTTATTGTGCTTCAGCATCTTCATAAAGAATTCATGGCCCTGAAAATATACATTCAGGTAAACTTAATTATGAAACAAAACAGATTAGATCTTTATTGCCATCCAAGTATCAGACAACAAAGTTTTAGACTGGTCCAAATTGAGAGAAGTTGCAAATGACATTTCAAATTGCACTAAATTTGGAAAATAAGTGCCAAATAGGGTAAAAAAAAAATTGTGAGAAAAGGAGAAATTGCTTTTTACAATCAATGTCTCCTTTTCTCACAAAGCTTTCCATGATAGTATTTCTTCAGGGCACTAGAAAGCGTCATTGTGAGGAAATGGGTTAACCAATTACTATACAGCAAAGTCTTAGCTTAGTCTTTGTTGAAAGATATTGCAGACAACACGTAACATGTAGCTATAAAAGTTTTAATTTGCATAAAAAAGGGTAGAAAGGGTATAGTTGGAAAAAGCAGAAAATGAAATATTAACCAACAATCAGTGCTTCAAGTGATTTCAGTCCTTTGATTTTGACTAAAATATGTAGAGAATTTATAATTCAGCATGACAAGGGTTATACTGAGATGAGTTCCTGATAAATATCAGAGGTGTGGACAAACTGATTTCTCCACTTGTCTCCAGGAAAGTATAACATTGGACTCGTCCAGAATTAAAATTGAACTTGTCCATAGAAAAAGTGATCAGATTAATTTAGAGAAACAAGAGGTCCATGAGGGCCTTAGACGCTCTACTGGTTATCTGGTTTTCCATTAAAGAAATCTGATATTTAAGGAAGGGAATACCTTAAAGAAGAATGCATAAAAAAATAACAAATTGAACTTTATCCCCTTCATTATTTTGAGTAACAATCCTCAAGGCCCCTTTTCCAGTGTTTCATGATGGATTCACTCCATTTCAAAAAGGAAGTTTCCTTATGACCTTACTGTGATCCTGTGAAATTTTCATCAGAATCTGATAATAAATGTGGACAGGATTGTTTTGAGTTTTGAGTGAAAACCCATTAGGCCCCTTTTCCTGTGTTTTCTGATTGATCCTCTTCAATTCCAAAAGGAACTTTCCTTACAACCCTACAATTGTCCTGTATTTGTTTTTAAACAATTGTTGTTTAGAAGAAGTAATTTTCAAAAGAAATATTGACCCACAAAGAAGTCCTTTAATTTTTCATGTAATTCTGAGAAAGATATCTATTCAGAGTGAAAAGGGTTAATTTTGTTAAACCCACTCCTAAACAGTGACGCTTTTGGACGATTCTCCAGAAAAACAACTGAGAAAACACTGAACCAAACATTTTCTTCATTTTACACAATGTATTCTACCAAAAAAATCTATAATAACGTCTGTCTTCTGCAACTTCTTTTGAATTGAACCAGTCTAAAATTTTATTGTGCGGTTAATCTCTATCACAAAGTTAAGATATTACAAAATAAAACTTTGGTTACCTATCCCTTGTCATTCTGAATAAAATCCATTTCAGAATTGTATAAAAATCAAAGGGTTGAAAGTACTGGTAGTACTTATTGTTCAGTTGTCAATACTCCATTTGAAAAAAAAATAACTTCATAAACAAAAGGACAGACAGGAGGTGCAGTCTGATCTTAGTCTACACCCCCTGCTAAACTGAGATATTCCGGGTTCAGCATGACAAGGGTTAATTGGACAACTGATCAATTTCATTCCAACTAGGATCATAGGCAAATAATATGTTTTTGAAGCGAAGCATAAAAAGGAATCTTTATCAGAAGCAATTGCTTTTGACGGTAGAAAAATACTTTTTTTAATGATCACTTACCATTAAAACATTTATTAGCAAATTGAAATCTTTAGTCTAAAACAACCACATGGTTCTATCCAAAAGCAAAGGCAATTTCTTCCAAACTGCATGCAAGGTTCTGAAAACAATGTGCTAATATGCCTTGGCTATATTTACATAGGAACTTTAATTTTCAAACTATTTATGTTCAGTATTTAACCATAGGGTTTCCCTACACAGGGTTTCCATTAACCCATTCCAACATGACAAAAATCTAAACTGTTCGAAATTCAAAGATGCTGCAGATGACAAATTAAGTTGATGAAATTTTGGATTTTTTTTACATTTTGGGTAGAAAACATTGTGGATAATGAAGAAATTGCTTGTCACAAGCAATTTCTCCATTTTCCACAATGCTTTCTTCAGCTTTTTTTACTTGATGATGTCAAAAAACATCATTGAGGTGGAATAGGTTAACAGAACTGCAATCCTATCTAAAAATGTTACCAGCAATTTCCCTTTTAGCCACATTTTCTTCTTGCATTTATTTTTCAATTATAACACACAAGTCATTAAATTAAGGTCTTTCAATTGGAACTGGTCTAAAATTATGTTAGCTTGTTATCTGTAAAATTTCTACAGTTCTGATGCAGTAAATAAGATTTGAAGAATTACGAGTTTCATCTGACTCTCGATCATGCATCTAATAAAATCCATCATTTGACAGAAAAGGAAAGTCAAAATCGATATTTTTCAAATGTCAGCTAATCTTGTGGGAAGATTTTACGATTGCCACTGTCTGTTACAAATTGATTTTTTACACCAAGGTAACATGTGGTGTTTACATATTTCTGTTTGAATAAAATTATATTCATCTCTCTTTTTGTCACCTCTGTGGATTTTTTCAACTGCCTCAGCCTTTTATTAATTTTACTATTTTTTGACAGAAGGCCTGTATATTAACCCTTGACATGCTGAACCCAGAATATTCCTGTTTTGGCAGTGGGTATGGACTAAGATCAGTCTGCACATAAGTGCAGTCTGATCTTGGTCTACACCTCCTGTTTGTCCCCTCTATTAAGCAAGAGTTGTCTAAATGATCAGTTTTGAAAAGATTTATTTACCCTAACTGAGATTTTCCAGTGCTGTCAGTCTTGATTTTGAAGCAATTCTGTATGGGATGAAAAGGTTAAAAGCAAACTACTGTTAGAATCTGAATAGATTTTTTTTTTTACAAAAATATTTACACCAATAGGATATTTTGTGACTAGTCTTATTATCCTTTTTTAATTATCCTTTTATCCAATGAATCCTTGTAAAAAGCAAAAAGAAGTTTTGTTTTTTTAATTCAATTTAATTTTTAGAATTACAAGTTAGATAAAAGTAATATTTATGAACACAAACCCAAATCTCCTTTATACCAAAGCATAAATGAAAAAAGTTGTAGACAACATTTCAGTAGGGGTCAAGTTGGAAAATAAACACCAAAAAGGGTCGAAAACCTTGTGAGCAAAGGGAAATTTTCCCACAAAGTTTTCTCAAAAATTGCATACACTGAAAAAATCAGAAACCAGAGGCTGACAGAATTGAATCTACATTCACAAAATAAACGGAAGTAGTACAATCAAAATTTTGTCACCAACAAATATCAATTTCTTCAAATTAAATGGCATTTTACATTTAATGACCCTTTTCCAATATTTCAAGGCTTGACTTTTACAGAGGCATAAAATGTTGGTTATCGAAGTGGTCCCTTTGAATAAAACTTTTATAGCTCTTTTGTAAAAAGATTCAATATCAATTTTCTCCAATTATTAGACACTTCATGCTTTGATAGGCCTTTTTATATCTCTTTGGCGTAAGTATGATACAGACAAATTTCACAATTAAATTATTACTCTTTTCTTCATTTTTTCACAAGTGAGAAATATTTGTTGAACAAGTTGAAAGTAAGTCTTGATACAAAATATTTTGACAAATTAAGGCTGTTTAGCATTAACCCTTGTCATGCTGAATTAAAAATTCACAACAGAATGCCATTAAAATCAAAGGACTGAAAGCACTGTTTAGCACCAAATTATGGTTCAATATCTATATTGAAAATTTATCTTATAACTAATTCTGGCTTAAAAGGATAAGCAGGTGGTATAGAACAAGATCAGACTGCACATTTGTGCAGTCTGATTTTAGTCTATACCCCCTGACAAAGCAGAAATATTCTGAGTGCAGCATGACAAGGGTTAACACTTCCTAAGTCTTGTGCTAGAATTTGGAACTGTGGAGTCATCGACTTTTTGACCATGAAATTCTAGGAGTCAAAACTGATTTTGAAGGGGTAAAAACAAAAACAAAAGGGCCGCTGGCCCTGGAGCTCTCACCTGAGATAAAGGCTCTTTTTTCAACAGTCTAATTTAATGTTAAGAAAGTATTATGATACTTGTGGACCTGACCATATTTTATACATCCATAGGCTCTTTACCTGGGGATCCAAAAGTCTTAATGACAAAGTTAAGGCTTAAAGACACAAATGAAATGTGGAGAACACTTTTTCCTTCCCTCTGGATCCATAAGTAATAAATGTAGAAATAGGAAAGAAGTCAATGAATTGATAATTCATGCAAAATATCAAGTCTGAAGACCAACTGGGTTAGGTGGAGAAGATTTTTAAAGATTAAACTTTTGTTGCTATGGCATCCATAGTTCTTTAACCCAATTTGTATAACTTAAGCTATTGTGAAAAAGGACCACTTATAGAACATTTCTGCCAAATTTTGTTCAAATTGGCCCAATGGTTTTGGAGGAGATGACATTTAAAAATCCTTGTTTATTTCTATATAAACCCCACCAAGGGTCATGATTTTCCCAATTTCTGAGAGAGGTAAGTGTACTATGTTGCAAAAGGAATTTACTGCCTGTAATTTCTCCTTTTGACACATTTTTGTCACAACATTTTCAGTTATTTTTCTTAAATATGTCAAAATGCTGGATTGTGTGATGAATTTAAGAAATCTTTACATATTTGGTTAGAAAATATTGTGGATGATGGAGAAATTGCATCGTTGTGTGACAAAGGGTTATTAATAGAATCTTGGGGGGGGGGGGGTCTATGTGTTATAAATTTTTCATTTAAAGGGAGGTATCGATGTTTCTGAAACTTAGATAAGAAAAAAGTACAAAGTGCCGAAAAATACAGCCAATAGAACATTTCATACTTTAAGACGAGTCAGGTATTGTCCTGGTGGTAATCTAATAGGCCTAAAGTGGCTTTTTGTGGCTATATCTGAAAGGTTCAGCGGAATTCCAGGTTATTTTTAGATATCACAGCATTCGGCTGTTGACATCGAATGACCTCATTTGCATATGACCCAAAATCCTCTGACGGTAACAAAGTCACTAGCAAAACAGCTAACGTCCTAATTCATGTCACATGAAAGGGTTAGAGCAAAACTACGGTAAATGTTTATATTCGCAATAACGCTTACGATAGTTTTGGACTGATCTTAACAGAATTAAAGACCGGCTAGCAAACATAGCTCCTGATGACGTAACGATAATGTTGGTGTGATGTAATTTAAACTAAATTCAAGGTTACAACGGTTATTGGCACCACGTGAATGATCATATAGTCTTCGCAAAGGTCTCGGATTAATCTAAAAATAGATTAACAGCCTGCGTAGGCTTTTAAGGAAATACCCTGCTTTTTCCTGATAAGCGACCTCAATTTTTTGCAAAACTACTTTTCAGCATATTGTATTCAAATAGTATACGAGAGGAAATAGAAATAATTAAAATCTGTGACATGAGAAAAACATCGATACCTATTTTTAAGCCATTCCCTTTAAAACCTGCTTTTCAAGACTTTCATTACTTAGACAATGAAGATATTGCTTGTAACAAGTAATTCTTCAATGGTTTTAATGTTTTCAAGAGATTTTTAAATTTGCCAGCAGCAACTTCTTTGAATTGGGACCAAAGTCTAAAAAAATTTGTCATGGGTAAATGGGAACCAATTCCCACACAATGACGTTTTGAATGCTCCTCATTATAAAAGCTTTGGATAATATTGTGGACAAATTGCTTGTTACTAGAATTTTCTTCATTATCATAAATTTTAACTACACCAAAAGGCAAAGACTTTAAAAATTTCATTAACTTAAAATTGTCGACTGCAACTTCTTAGAACTAGGACTGGTCTAAAATTTTGTTGCGTGGTATTGAGTTAAGACAATAGATACTTGCTTGTAGCCCTGTACAGTCAAGTGTTTTTTTCTTTCTAACAACATTTAACCCAATTCCTGGTTAGACTGGTCCAGATTGAAAGGAGGTGCAGAAGACAATTTAACCCATTACCAGACAGAAAATTTTTAGACTGGTCCAAATAGAAGGAGTTGCAGACGACAATCTAAAGTTTCTGAAATATTCTATATTGTCAGCTTTCCGAATGGAAAACATTGTGGAAAATGAAGAAATTGCTTGTTATGATGTTTTCTTGTTTTTCTTCAGGGCTTCAAAAAGCGTCATTGTGTGGAAATGGGTCAAAGCTCCTTTGTGGTTAAAAAAAATGTTGATAATGAAGAAATAACTAGTAACAAGCCGTTTTTTCAATGTCCACAATGTCTTCCAAAGCCTTTTTTTCCTTGGGGCATCTAAAAGTGTGACTGTGTGGAAATGGGTTAATTTCCATATTTTACTTCCAACTATCAATACCTTATTTCTATTGTACAATGAACAAACTTAAGTGTGGTCAAAATAATTTGACAAATTGTAATTCAAGTATGTACTTTTGAAATTCAATACTTTGTTTGACAGATGTAAGAATTTCAAAATTTGCACATACATTCTTGACATAATTTGAGAATATTAGAATGGTTGAATATGTGTGTGTGTGAGAGATAAAGGGGTGTTAACCCATTACAAGACAATGACAATTTTTGACACCCCTCAAAAAACAACTACTTGGAAATCATTGTGCAAAATGAAGACATTGCTTGTAGCAGGCAATTTCTTCATTTTCAACAATGTTTTCTACCAATGAAGTTGAAAAACCTAAACTTCATAAACATGAATTGTCGTCCAAAATTCCTTTCAATTTGCAATGTGTAAAATTTAATGCCTGGTAATGGGTTATCAACTCTCTGAACAATATTTTGATTATATTGCGGGGGCACTTGCAACTAACCATGGCTATTATCTCTTTCAGGTTTCTATACCAGTAAAACCACAAAATCAAATCTAAGCCTCCTTGAGGGGATGTAAAAAGGCCGGATTGAGAGGGAATGGATTAACCCATTACCACATGACAAAATTTCAGACTGGTCCGAGTTCAAAGGAGTTCAGACGACAATTCAAAGTTAATGAAATTTTAGGTCGTTTATCTTTCTGGGTAGAAAACATTGTGGAAAATGAATGAATTGCTTGTAACAAGCAATTTCTTCATTTTACACAATATTTTCTTAATTGTTTTCTTGATGGGTGTCTAAAAGTGTCACTGTGTGGAATAAGGTTAATTTGGACTGGTCATTAATTTTATTATCTGGTGAAAGGTCAATTCATGAAATTCAAGCCTGCAAATTTTGATGCATTGTTTACTTATAGATTTATTATGTAAGCAATTCACCACTTCCTCATTTGTTCTGTATTTCCTTGCAACAATCTTTTATTGACCCATTAACATAAGACAATTTTTAGACTGGTCCAAATTGGAAAAGTTGCAGATGAAAAGTTAAAGTTTATGAAATTTAAGAGTTTTCAATTTTCTTGTTAAAAAACATTGTGGAAAATACAAAATATGCTTGCTGTAAGCAATGTCTTCATTTTATACAATGATTTCTCAAAAATCATCCTTTTATGGGAATGAATTTAAATCTGACAATGAGAAACTGATAAATCTGAAACTTGGATATGATCTCTCTTTCATAGCAAACGTGTTAAAAAATATAATTTACGCTAATAAATCAAGATGATGTGACACAGGTAGCGGGCAATAAAGCTGTCACACGAATTGGCTCTTTGTCACCATTCTAAAATCAATCAAAGTACTTAAGTACTTGACGCTTCACCTCAATTTAAAACCTTTGACTTTACTGTAGGGGTACTCAAAGGTAAATGTTCCTAAAAGTATTTCAGAGTCATTCATTTCGTAAACTCATCATCATTTTCATCATCATATGATTTGGTAACATTAACAATCATCCTAGCTTTTTTCTAGATTTAATTATGTCCTTCTACCCGAAAAATTATTGAAGTTTGTCATGCTGTATATTATTCCTTGTCAGGCTGAATTTTAAGTCATCTACAGAATTGCAATAAAATCAAAGGGCTTAAATCACTGTTAGGCCCTAAATGTTGACATTAAATCTTTTGTCAATCAATTCTATCAATAACTCTAGCGTGAATCGTCAAGCAGCAGGTATAGACAATGATCAGACTGCACATATCTGCAGGCTGATTTTTGTCTATACCTTCTACCAAAATGGGAATATTCCGGGTCAGCGTGATAAGGTTTACCATCTGCAGAATTGTGATAAAATCAAAGGGCCGAAAGCATTTGTGGATTAGTCTTTATTATAGATTTATGGAACAAGCATGTGATGTAAAATAAGATAAGACCACACAGTCATATCTTGATTTCTTCAATTTACACAAAGTTTTCCTTAGTTCTGAGGCTTTTTTCTTCAGGGGCAATTATTTTAGACTGGTCCAAATTGAAGGAGTTGCAGAAAACAATTTTAAGTGTATGAAATTTTAGCTTTTTGAAAATTTCTGGGTAGAAAACATGGAGGAAAATGAAGAAATTGCTTGTTTTCCCCATTGTTTTTCTTGAGAGGCGTCAAAAGGTGTCATTGTGTGGAAATAGAAAGTTAGCAAATAAATGAATAGTCACTACCAGTCAATGTGCACCAGACCATGAATATTCCCCAAGAATCCTTTGTTGCTGTTTCGTTCATATTGATTTTTGATAACAGCTTTTGTTTGCAACAAATGATTTTTTATGGTATTCAAATGTGTGCATAATTTAAAAGACCAACACCTGATGGCAAATTTGAAATTATTTTTTTGTCATATATTTTGGACAGAGTGTAAAGCCAGAGCTTGTTTTAACCCATTACTTGACAAAAAATCCAGACTGATCTTCATTGAAAATAGTTGTAGATGACAATTTGAAGTTGATGATTTTTTTTTAAATTCCTTGTCTTTCTGGGTAGAAAATGTGTGTTTCTATATCAAACCTCACCTTAGTTTAGATATTCATTAGATGACAAAAACCAATAATCTTATGGGCTTAGCACAGCAGTCATAGATATAATAGATAAAGGATATAATGAGTTACAATAGTGTTGCACTAAATCTTTGCTATGTCTCCAATATGTCTCCAAAATGTACATGAATCAGGTGAGCTAAAAAAAAGCCATTATGGGTAGCAAATATTGTGATAAACCCATTACCAGACGACTAAATTTTGGACTAGCCCAAATTTTGGGCTTCGCGTATTCATACAGTGTGATTAGTTTTTTCGGTTCATACCTCCAAGAAAACAAAAAATATTCTCTTCATCTCTTAAATAAATTAGTTACAAACCCTTGTGAATTTGTATGATAGAAAGCCTTTCATAAGTATTTGTGAACACTTTAATTTCCCTCAACTTCAAAAGTTTTCAGGATATTTCCTTGATGATACATGTATTTTCTGACTTTGTACCATGACCTTAATTTTGTTGTCAGCACTTGCATATAACTGCAAGGTACCTTCACACCAAATATGAACCTTCTATCTAGAAAAGCTTTGAAGAAAGAGTGAAATGCTATGTTTCAGGTTATGTTTTTACTATACAAATGGATGGATAGAGAGATAGACCAACTACAATTGAATTACCCGTGTATAGCAATGATCTTATCAATATAGGAGCATAAGGAGTTGAAATAAAAAATCCCCAAAAAGGCTTTCTATTTCAAGTAATTCCTATTTTATGTGTGGTTGCTGTTTTCAGGGGGGGGGGGGGGTCTTATTTATACTCTGCTTACAATTCTTGACAGAAACCCATTGGAAATCATCAAATTTTTTGTACTCTGGTTAAGGGTTAAGAGCATGGATTCTGTTTAAGGACAGCTTACCAATAACATAGAGCTGAGATGATGCATTCTGCACATGGTTTTCCGCCAACGAGCAAGTATAAGTCCCAGCATCTTGAAACCCAGCTTCTATAACTGTCATATGAATCCACACTTTTCGACTGTATTTAATCTTTCCTGATCTAGAGCTTGAAACTTTATTATTCAGTGCTCTTGATTCATTCACACCAGCATCCAACACAATATACGAAACATTTCCTCTGACCGGTTTGAAATACCATACAATATCAACAGGACTGTAGCTCAGCTGTGGTCCACTCGAGGTATTCACACCGATTTGACACTCTAATGTTGTATTAAGTCCTGAGAAAGTGAGTTGATTGTCCATGCCAATTATAATTGTTTCGTCAACACAGAACCCTGGAAAGAAATTTTTAGGTTACTATTGTCCTCGGGTTCGATCCCCTGCCGCGACAAATATCTTTTCCAACATTTGTCTCCCACCATTGGGTGGATAATTAAAACCTAAGTAGGATGAGCAGCTGGGAGGGGGAGGATATTGTGGTAGTATTGGTGTGTGAAATAACAGGAATCCATGGTTAGAGGCTCCAGTCCCAGCAATATAACTGAAATACTGTTAAAAGTGGCATTAAATCCAATTCAATCAATCAATACCAATGTTCTTGAAGAACACTTGTGTTTACTACATGTGCTTACCCTTTACCAAACATTAAAATTTTAGACATGTTTAAACTAACAGAAATTACAGATAGTATATTAAGCCATTCCCTCACAGTGACACTTTTTGGTGCCCCTCCAGAAAAGTACATAGTAATTGGGAAAACATTAGTCTTAAATCTTTGTCTTACAATCCAATTTTTGGATGTGCTAAAGGAATTGTTTATAGCAATGAATTTTTGTTTCCTCTGAATATTTTCACCTCTATATTGCACTTATCTTTCAATTTAAAAAGCTTTTAATTGTCACCTGCAAATCTTTCAATTACAGCACAAGCTTAAAAAATTATCTAGTAAAGCATTAAGATTTCATAATTCCTCAATGTGGACAGCTTGTTATTCATTTTAACTATAAAATTAAGTTGTCAATTTTTCACTTAAAGATGATAATCAGACATGCCTTTTCCCTAAGGCAAAAAAAGGAGTCAACTTATGTCTAATTAAAAAAAACTCAATACATGTAATTTACAGAAACACCTTTGTTGTGTTAAACTGAACAAAAATGTCTTGTATTAAGGAGACAAACAATGGAATATTACGATGAGTCTTGTGATGCAAAAAAACTAACCGGCACATAGTGTAGACAAGACAAAAATCAGGTTGCATATATTAAATGCAGTAAAAATAATTCTGACCCTTGTCATGGATGTGTTTAACAGATGGATTTGTGGGAGAATGTAACATAGGCTCTGATGTCATCAAGGACAGCTACTTGCCAAATATAATTGTGTTTTATTTGAAGTGTATAATATGTGATCAGTATTATTATCCCAATAACCCATTCCCACACAAGCCTACCTTTTTACACCCCTCAAGCAAAAAACTCTGGAAAATATTAAGGTGATTTTTTCATTACCCACAATGTTTTCTACCCAGAAAGATTTTTGAAATTTATTCAACTAAAAATTATCATCTGCAAACTCTTTCAATTTAGACAAGTCTCAAATTTTATCATTTGGAAATGATGAAGGACAGACACTAAGCAGCCTGGACAGTCACTCAGCTTCGAGTCAGTATCTAACTGTAGATCACATTAAAGACTCTGATCAGTCTGAGCTATGCAAAGGCTGATCTCAGTCTTTACCAGATACATCTGAGTTATATAATGGATGGGATTTTCATGCAAAAGCTCAAGTGCAATCAAACAAAAAAAAAAAAAGATAAACACAGTAAAGCCCCTTCCCCCAAATTATGATTACTTATTTGAATGTAGTCACTTATTGAGGTGGCCTTAATTCAGATGTTTGGTTAGATCCATCCCCAACAATACATTTTTGTCTTTTCAGATTTTGACCTACAAAATTTCTCAACTAATTTTTCAGGAAGATGTGATTCAGAAGGTACTCCTCCTAGTATGCTTAGTTGTTTGCTTTTGTTTTTCTCAAAATCATACTTCTGTGATATCTTTTATAATGTACTTACAAAAATATATTAACTTGAAAGCGCTTTTAACTGCTAATTTTTTAAGGTTAAGAATCTTCAGAATGCAATAAACAAACCACTAATAATTGACCACACATAATTGCCCAACTTAACTTTAATTTTTGTTTTTTAGTCAAATCCAATCACAAAAACAAAATTTTAATAACAACTAAAGATGGTAACTTCCAAAAGCACTGAAACATTTTGAATTATCAAATAAAAATAAACTCAAAATTCAAGTAGGATTTTATCTCATAATCAAAGATATGAAAATCCTATTATTGATGCATTCATACTAAATTGGTTACACATATATCATATTGCAAAATTTGGATGGTCTGTTCCGAGGTAAGAAGTTAATGGTCTTTACAAATAGTGTATTGCATGGAATTCATGTTAAATTTAGTGGTCATAATTCTGAATAGATGGTGCTGCTCAACAACAGTTTGTAACAATTGGTTGTAATAGTGAGGTACCTGTACCTTCAGAGTGGTTGTAGGGACATGTTTTACAGCATGAAATTCAGCATCATCGGGTGCAATTTGTCTGCTATTATCAAAGTTATGTTTTTATGGGTATCTAGAGATCACATAATCCTCAAATTGGTTCAGAAACCATCAATCAATAGGTATGAGGCATATTTTGAGCTGTTAGTGTAAGAAATGTAACTACCACATCCATATGTATCATCTTACAAAGCAATAACCAATTCGAGGGAAAGATAAAATGTTATATTTCTATTCAAAATTCTATTTTGTGTGTTTTCAATGTACTTAGTGACAACCACAACATGGAGAAAGGGGTAAATTTTACATTAAGAAATTGAAATCATTCCATTTGGACTCCAACATATAGTTAGTCCAACAGTTTGGTAAATTGTTAAATAGACTAAACAAAGCTTTTTACTATTGAATAAATCATGAATCAGAAGACAGATGTTATTCATACAATGAGTCTACTTTCAGAGGAAGAAAAATCGATGAACTGAACATTTCCAAGCCAATCTCAAAATTAGGAGCATTGTACTGGGAGTAATTTCGATTAGAAAAATCTGTGGAAAACTATTAAGCCTTATGTAATATATACCTAGATAGTGAATAAATATTCCATTGTCCTTACCTTCATGTGACAAGCACAGAAAACACATTAGAGTTGTAATTTTCATCATAGATTAAGTTCCAAAATTTCCGTCTGTTTTGTCTGACAGCTTACCTGTCGTGCGTCTATATGACTCAGGCGAGTGAGACTAAAGTTTTCGCGACTCGCTGGACGGATCGATATTGTTGTCGTAAACAAAAGAGGGGGGAGGGGGGTAATATCATAGATGTGGGTGATCGAGGGTCAGTTTTGTCTTTACCTGTATACACGAAAGTGACATTTGATCACCCACTTTAACTTTTAAATCAAAATATTTACGAGTGTTTTGTTCTGACCAATTGACGATTTTATGTCACATATGAGGTCGTCTCGCTTTCTAATCTAAAAAACTTAATGATTTCCACTGCGGCATTATGTGGCTATCAAATATCATATATACAATATTAAAAGGCTGTATTTATGATGTTGATGCTCAAAGGACAGTAAACGTAATTCTTTACTAAATAAATTATAATATTCTTCATTTCCGACGCAATTTTATTCACCATTCAGTAATATGCTTTATAAATGGAACATAGCTGTCACCATTGTATTTCATGGCATATTTACAATTAACTATTTTCTGTTCAATCCCTGGTTATTACGTCCCTGTTATTTTACAATTGAGTTAACATCTTAGAAAAAGAAGAAATTGCTTGTAAGAATCAATTTCTTCTTTTTTCACAATACATTCTACCCAACTAGATGATTATTTTTTAAATTCATTTCACTTTCAATTTTTGTCTGCACAACCTATGTCTTTTTTTTTCAAAACAGGAAAGGGTTAAAACTGTATGGTTCCGAAGACTGAATAGCATGTATGTATTGCGAGAATGGAATAGTTGAATCAAAGTTGTAAGAAATTGTGGACAGAGACTTTTGTACGCCATGACTGTCTAATACTGTTATCGAAAAAAAAATTGTTTCAACGATGACAATTAGGATTCAGTCCTGTCGTAAGTCCATTAACCAATTACCAGACGGCAAATATCAAACTGGTCCAAATTGAAAGTAGTTGTAGACGACAATTTAGTGTTTATGAAATTTTAGATTTTTCCAACTCTTTGTATAGAAGACATTGTGAAAAATGAAGAAAGTACTTGTAACAAAAAATTTCTTCGTTTTCCACAATGCTTTCTAAAGCTTTATTCTTAAGGGGCGTCAGAAAGCGTCATTGTGTGGGAATGGGTTAAGGTGCCTATTCAATTAGACTGGTTCTTTCAGTGTTGTGCTATGTACTGCGGCTTTATAATGATATTCTGTTCTTTTTGTTACGTTCATGATGTTGTTACGTTGAACTGACAGTTCTTTAATTGTGTTAAACGTTTTATAAGGATTTTTTTGTCTCTATATCACGTCATCCTATCACGTTATGCTGCATTGTTGAAACGTTACGCAGTTCCCCGGTTTATTGTGTTATGTAGCTTGGTCTGTATATTACTGTTATCCTGTCACGTTACTGCTCACGGTACTGTATACGCTTATAATGTTAACCGATTTGGTATCTATATTATATTAAACTGTTATTTTATTTCGGTAATATGTCACCCAGTTTGTTTTTGTCGTGTTCTGTAGCTATATCGCGATCTTTTTTCATCTCCATTACTTTATACTATTGTAATGCTATTGTATTTTTAATATATTATGTCACTGAAGCAGTTCTTGTATTGTGTTCTGCAGCTCATAACGATATTATCTTATCTCTTTATTACCAGTATAGTATCTGATGGCGGATAGCCGTCACCATTCGTTGTGATGGATACTTATCACAAGTTTAGTTTTTCATTGTGATGCTAGGCACCGCTGTCTAATACAGAAGAAAAAAACTAAATACTGTATAGCCTTAGAAAGTATTGGAATTATGAAAGTTTTATACACTTTGTAAAACCTTGATGAGATTAAAACGGTTACGGTTATCCTCCAGATATAAGACAGATAGCATTGTGTTGTTAGCCTAGTATCTGATGTCTAACCATCACCTCCAATTGTGACAGTAAATCGTCACTATGTAATTTTTCAAATAAATGGATTCTATACCCTGTCAAAGCCCCTGATCACGTTTCGTTTGACGCCAATGTCCATGCTTATGAGAATCGCTTCAACAGGAATCACGAGTTATTTCATTGCCAGACATGATTTATCGGCTGAAACGACGACCCATACTCCTTCACAAGGTATATTGACAACGTTTTGAATTTCAACAAATGCATTGTCTGATATTTAAAAGATGTATTCAATTTATAGCCACAATATATAGCTGCACCGTCATGCCATAATTCACTCAGCTATCACGGTATTTCTGAAGCCTATCACGTATTTACAAAATGTCTAAAACTTTCAGAATTCTAAACCTTGTGATAATTAACCGTCACATTTTCCTATCAGTGACGGCTAGCCTTCCTTCTCCCTAGGGCTAACTTAGATGTTTACTTCAATATTAGATTGTGATGGTCAAGCATCGCAATGGAAATTAAGCTTCTGACAATTATTTATCACAATGAATGATGACGGTTAGCTATCAGATACTAGACTGGTTATGCTGTATTGGTAATACGTTATGTATTTCTTTTGTTGTGTTTTTAGCTTTATGACGTTATTTGTTTATCAAATTAAGTGGCAGATTTGATATGTAGCGTTGAATTAAGCATTTCATCCCAAGTTATTCCTACAATTGAAATTTTTAGTGGCCTCTTTAAACATCTATTTTGCCCATTCCCATTTTGAACATGTTTGAACTCTTAATAATTATTAAGTGAAGTATATTTCTTCTTGTGTTTATATTTTGATTGTAGTAGCTGTCACCGATGCGTAGTGATTTCAGTTCGTATTAAGTGTAGAAATGTAATTGTAATGTTTTAGCGACTTACTGTAATAATATTAAAACGACTTCTCCCGATGATTATCATTTCTTAAATGAATAATTAAATAACATGTCATCTTACCCTTTGAAATCCCCCGAAAAAGAACTCTAATTAGCTTTGCTTTCGTTCTAACCCATTTGAATTGCTATTTTATATTATGACATATTATGAACATTTTTACATCAATAAAATTTGTTTAAACTAACGTTATTTGGTCTCTTCATTAAGTTGTGTTGTTAGCATACATTGTGTTTTATTTATGATTATACGTTATGCAATTCTTTAGCTTTAGATAAAAGTACAGTGCATCACTCCACTTACTATATGCATGCCAAAAAGTGAGAAGACTAGTCCCAGGTCAGACTCCGAAATTAGTGGAGTCAGTACATTTCTCACTTCCGAGCCTGGTTCTTTTCTGCAAGACGGGTCGCATATTAAGATCTCTAGATATGGCTTTAACTAAAATGCGTTGAACATTTGGAAAATATATTTATTCAACAATTACAGACACCTTTTAATTACAGACAACCTGGATATAAGGCTTGTGTCACTTGGTGTTTCTTCAGCATATGATATGCCGGTATAAATATACCACGAAATTTTGAAGTTATGTCCACAAAATACAGCAAAATGGGGGGGGGGCTTGTCGTCACCAGATTTGACATTTTGTCGTATCTCTGGTGCAGTCAGAAGATCGTCAAAGTGACACTCACCAAATCAAATTCAACAATCATTCACTTAGCGCTCCAACCAAAGCATTCCAAACACTCATTCAAATCGCTCAAATGTTCCACGATTCTATTAGCTGGAGTGGATTTGTAAGCGTTTCATTGGTCCGTGAAGACATACAAATTTATTTCTAGAAAATTACGTCTTTTTATCAAGGAAGGTAATAGAATAACACCCATTTCGTTCAAATTCAAGACTCATTCATTCATCATTTGACTAGATGGTTGTCCCAGGGCAACTGCTGTCGAGCCAACAAACCATCAACTTGACCTTGACCGTCAATTTTAGTATTTGACCTTGAGCTTTGACCTTGAACTTGAAGCTACCCCCAAAATTATTTCGAATGGCACATTTACTCATGATGGAGAATAAATTTGCAAATCTATTTTGAATTCCATCCATAATTGAAAGAGGAATGCTTCTGACAATCACAATTTTAGTGTTTGACCTTGAGCTGTGACCTTGACATTAGAACTATGTCAAAAATTCTTTCAACTGGCACATCTGCTCATGATGGAGAATAATTGTGCCAAGTTATTTTGAAATCCATCCATAAATGTAGGAGTAACTGTCCGGACAAATTCAGACGGTCGGACGGACTAACAGATTAACGCACATACACCGACTGTCATAGTGACAACTATGTCTCGCTCACCGCAAGCGGGCTCGACAAAAATAATCCAAAATCACTTCTTGTCAATTTCGCGATATTCATAAACCTTTCCTTTTTTTTTCAAAATTTTGGTCTCGCCCAATTTCAAAGAGGCTACACGAAGCAATTAAATGTGTAAATTGAAATATAATCAACATATAGGATAGTAAATATTGTTGGAAAAGGATAACTGTAAATGCATTTTTGTGAAGAAAAAAAAAACGCTTGTTATTTTTGTACTTAAGTTTTTTATCCACTATCCAGCACCTTACAGCCGAGCGTCGGGCACCCATAGCAGGTCCATCGTCGGCCCCAATGGCGCAGTTTACATTCCTAACGTAATCAAAGTACCGTGGGTAACCGACGATGCTCTTGTTCTACAAGAGTAACGTTTTAGCGTTAGAATTAAGCCACCCTTTTAGACAAAGACTTTTCTCCTCTCTAGCACCGAACGATTGAGCATGTGAAGTTTACTTTTGAGTGTAAAGGTTTCGAGTAGCTCGGGGTACCTCGAGGATAGTTGAGACTTACTCGTTGCTGCAAAGTGCCGCAGATCCCGGTCGCGACAATCGGGCCAGCTGTACATGACTTTTGGCAAGATATTTTAGTGCTCGAGACAGCCAAGCAATACTTTACCCTTATCATGCTGATCCCGGAATATTCCTATTTTAACAAAAATTCTAGCAAATTTATAGACTAGGCTAAGCCTGCAGAGACGTGCAGTATGATCTTAGTCTATACTACCTCTTTGTTATACTGGTGTTGAGAAAATATTTGTACACAAGGTAGATCTAAATCGGACAAAAATTTAAGACATTGTGAAGAAAGGATAAATAATCAGCATGACAAGGATTAATACATGTCATGAACTGTACGTTAGAAAAACAGTTTTTGAAAAATCATGACGCAAATTCGCTGATGCAACAGCTGCTAAAATGATTTAAAAAACATCGGCAGTTTCGGCATTTTGTGTGCTTAAAAATAAGGGGTGGAATTATCGAATAGGCATATTATATAAATTCATTTTTGTTGTTATTTCTTGTTGCTGTTTTGAAAGTGAACATATACCCCAAGTTTCATTGGAATGTAGTTAGTAACAAAATACCAATAACTTAAATACCAATAAATGAAAAGTTGTGCTAAATAGAAAAAAAAGTTATCTTCGCTATCTCCATTTTCAAACCATGCTCCCTTATCCTTTTCTTTGCGCACCGGCTTCTACTATGAAAATGATTGTGACCCTTTACCTGAAAAGGTAATTAAATGGAACCCTATCAATAAAACATTATTTCTGCATCAATTAAGCGATGGCATTGAAATATTGGAACATGAAATGCAATGTAAGATAAATGCACAATGTGACCCCGATCATCTGGTTAACTTATGCACAGAGTATTTCACCACACCAGGAAATAAATATTTTTCGAAGATTGTACGTACGAAAGAACATTTTTTCCATGTCACTGACAGGCAAGATAAACAATGGTTTGACGAAGAGTGTAGAGTCAAACACGAAGCATTTAAAACAGCATCGAAAAATTTCAGCCGTGAACCATCCGAATCAAGCCGAAAGCAATATTTCTCAATGCGAAAAGATTTTAAATACTGCTGTAGGAAAAAGAAATCCCAGTATAATAAACATATAGCTAAAACTATGAACGATATGCGACGTTGTAACGCTCGCGAGTTTTGGAAAATTTTCGAATGACGAAATTATCTATGAGTACTTTAAAGAAAGCAGTCACATATCTGGTAATGCTTTAAGTATGCTCTTTAATTATATTTTAGAAAGGGGAGAATTTCCGTCTTTATGGTGTAATGGGCTGATTATCCCAATACACAAAAAGGAGATACGTCCGATCCAAATAATTATAGAGGTATAACGTTGACAAGTTGTTTCGCTAAGCTGTTTACTGTTATTTTGAATACCCTAAAGACCTGGTCAGAACAATGTGACGTTATAACAGACGCACAATTCGGTTTTAAATCGGGTTGTAGCACTGTTGATGCTATGTTTATTTTAAACACTTTGATTGAAAAACAGTTAAACTCCAAAGGTAAACTTTTTTCATGTTTTATTGACTTTAAAAAAAGCCTATGACTGCATAGATAGAAATGCCCTCTGGTATAAAATTTTCAAATTAGGTATGGATGGAAAACTGTTCATAGTTTTAAGGTCCATGTATTCACACGTTAAAATGAGAGTTAAACACCTCAACAACTTGTCGAACCTATTCGAAAGCGATATCGGATTATTTCAAGGGGAGATTACATCGCCTATAATGTTTTCTTTATTTTTAAACGATTTAGAGTTACATTTTCATGAAAATCTAGTGGAGGGAATAAAATATACCTACTGTTATTTGCAGACGACGCGGTGCTTTTATCGGAAACTAAGGAGGGATTACAGGACTTATTAGACAAACTGGAAATATACTGTTTAAAATAAAATCTTACAATCAATACTGAAAAAACAAACGTTATGATTTTTAGAAAAGGGGGGCGACTGAATTCAGAATACAACTGGAGGTACCCAGGAGAAACTGTTGAAATAGTTAACAATTTTAATTATAGTTAGGGATTGTCTTTACAAACGGAGGCTCATTTCAACAAGCTACACACTGTTTAGCTGGGAAAGGACCAAGAGCAATGGGATCGCTGTTTCATTTGATTAAAGGTTATGATATTCCTGTGAAATTCCTATTAAAATTGTTTGGTAGTTACGTTACATCCATTCGGAAAATATCGAAAGAGTTCATAGGAAATTTTTTAAGGCGCATGTTCACTGTTAAACAGTCAGCGAATTCACTTGCCCTCTTATCGGAAATAGGAAGTTCCCGCTTATAGTTAATAGACATATTCGTATAATCAAATATTGGCTAAAACTGTACAGTAAAAAGAAGAAAAATTGTATTTTAACATCAATATTACAAAGCCAGCGTTTAGAAATTGAAAAAGACCCCGAAGTTAAAAACTGGAGTAATAGAGTTAAAAAACTATTAGAGACTTCAGACTTCAGTGAAGTTTGGTGTTACCCTGATTCGGTACATATTGAAAAGTTTAATCCGATCTTTGAAAAAAGAGTCAAATATGTATACATAAGTAAATAGCACTCATCCATTGATGCTTCTTCCTCCCTAGTTTTGTTTCGTAACCTTAAATTGAGTTATGAAATGTCAGATTTTATTATACACATTGAAATTAGAAAACAACGCAATATACTAGCAAAGATTATATTATCCTCACACGATTTAAGAGTCGAAACAGGTCGCCACCAAAATATCAACAGAAATGATCGAATATGCGAATTATGTACCTTTAGAGATATTGAAGACGAATTTCATGTCACTTCGATTTGTCCCTATTATAAGGATTTAAGATCTAAGTACATCCCTACTTTTTACCATAAACATCCTAATATGTATAAATTTACCACATTACTTAATACTGATAATAAAAAGCAACTTATAAAACTGTCATCATTCTATTTAAATGCCTCACAGATGAGAAGAAACTTTTACTCGATCGAGTCTGTATAAATATATTCACATTTATCCAAGGCACCGTTTTTTTGTTTTTGTGTTCGGACGACAAAAGGGTTGTAAAAACAGCTAGGGATAAGCTGTGTTTGCAATGTTTTTGTGGGCCCGGAAACGGTGTTGTATGACTTATTTAGTTTTCGCTACATTATGATACTCTCATTATTAACATGGTATAATTAATATAGTTTATTTATGCGACTGTTTTCATTGTATGTTTTTTGGACTTTGAGCTTATATGCTCAACGTCTGAAATAAACTTATGTTATGTTATGTTATGCTATCGGTTGTCCTTTTTCGGTATCGGCATAAATTGCTGTCAGGATTATCAGCATGATTCGATGCCCTTTATCCTATTCACACACAATGACGCTTTTAGACGCCCCTCAAGAAAAATGATTGGGAAAAAAATGTGTAAAAAGAAGCATCTACTTGTAACAATTTCTTCACTTTTCACTGTGTTTTCAACTCAGAAAGTTTAAAAAATCAAAAATTTCATAAACTTTAAATTGTCATCTGCAACTTCTTTCTACTTGGACCAGTCTGAAATATTTCCGTCTGGCAAAGGGTTAAAATAGCTAGAAAGAATCAATAGTTTTAGTGTTAATCATTCAATCATTTTAGATGTAGGTACTTCAAAATAAATCAGACTGCATTATATCTGTAATAATTTATAGGTAAAAAACCAAAGGCTATTGATAGCTCCTTCTTTTCAAACTCTACTTTGAAAGACTGGGGCGTATTGTTTAGCCGTTGTCCGTCTGTCTGTCAATGCTGGTATAACTACGTCATTAGCTTCCGCTAACAATCTAATGAGTTACGAAATGTTAGGAGTCTAGACGTCCGGCCGATTTTAAAATTGCGCATCAACTCAACCTCACATTCAATATTACTCATAGCTTATAGATGATATACTAATTATATGTGTGTGTGTGTTTGTGTGTGTGTGCCAGTGTGTATTTCCGATTATTTATCGTCGCTACCACAGCACATACCAACATGAGCGACGCCCCCAGAAGATGGTTAGTTGTTACACGCGGAAAGTGCAAATATACAGGACGAAACTGCGGAGAGCCACGCCTGGTCCTTTAACGTGCTCGATGGATAATATCGCCACGCGGGGCCTCGGTTTAACGTCTCATCCGTTAACAATTAGTTTGTTAGTTTAGTCTGCCCAGGAATCAAAGGTTTTAGAGGTAGAGTGCTCTATACCAACTGAGCTAATGAGACTGGCTCGAAGATATAATTAGTTTATAGGTACCTTAATCCATTATCAGACGACAAAATTTTAGATAGAGTTGCAGACGATAATTTAAAGTTCATAAAATTGAGAATTTTTTTTCTCTCTCTCTTTTTTTTTTTAGAAAACATTGTGTAAATTGAAAAATTGCTTGTTTTTCTTTTTTTTTCTTTTTTTTTTTTTTTTTTTTCTTTAGAAAACATTTTGTAAAATGAAGATTTTGCTTGTTTCAAGCAATTTCTTCATTTTACACAATGTTTCCAAATTGTTTTGTCCTTAATGGGAGTCAGTCGCCGTCATAGCGCAGTTGGTAGGGCGTCGGACTATCATTCAAAGGGTCCCGGGTTCGATCCGGCGGCACTCATCCTTTCCGACTATTTGTCTCTCACCAATGGGTCGATAATCGTAGACCTATGTGGGATAGCAGCTGGAGGCTAGGAAAGGATGTAATGGTAGTACTGGTGTGAGAAATACCAGGACCATTGTTAGGTGCTCCAGCCGCCGCGATATAACTGAACGATTGTTGAAAGCGGCGTAAAGCCCCATTCAAACAAACAAACAAATCTTAATGGGAGTCAAAAGCTTCATTGTCTGGTAACGGGTGAAATAGAAAAGCACCTGATCTTGATCAAGACCAAGGGCTATTACCATGGACATTATATCATAGATTAGCCTGTTTTTGGCCATAGCATCTGACAAACATCTTTCTTCTCAACAATGTTTCTTTAGAAGCTAAAAGCTATGGATTATTGTTATACTTATAATGAAAAGGGGTAACGCGACAACTTCTGATATAACGATCCTTTTCTATAAAATGCGTATCATGAAATTGTTACCTGTTTAAAAGTATGGTTTATTGTTCAATCGCTGATCCGCTTCGATTTTAAATGGCATAATTTGCAAAATTTGTCGCCAGTAGCATGTAACAATAGGTAGAATGGTTGGTTGGCGACCTAATCATTGTAACTGCAGCTTGGGTTAGCTGTAATTACGACGTTTAAGTTTTCATCTTATCACAAATATTTCACACAGATGGTGGCATATGTTTGAGTTCAAAGCTCATTTCCCGGCTGAATGAATGAGTAGATCTGTCATATGATTTCTTGATCAATGACAGCCGCGATTGGCCAAGTGGTATTGACTTATAAGAAATAGATCTACTACTTACGAAACCATTTTTTACAAATTCTCGATGACCTAAAATAAGCAATACTGCTTCTAATAATGTTTGAATATTTGTTTTTAAAAAGAAAGCGTCAAACATCAGCAGCCATTCAACAATAATATTGCTCGATGATTCAGTTGCGATTTAATATTGCTCGATGATTCAGTTGCGATTTGTCCACAAATATTTAGACTAGCCTGAATTGAAAACATGAGGACCATGATGGTCCTGAATCGCTTACCTGAATCATTTGATGTTAAAAAAATGCAACTGGAGCCAAATAACCATAATCTGTTTAATGAAGATTAATCCAAAACTGTAGCCAAGTTTCATGAGGATCGAGTCAAAATTGTGGCCTCTAGAGTGTAAACAAAGAAACTGTCATTAAGGCCCCTTTCCTGTGTTTTCCGAAAGAACCTTCCCATAATCAATAGGGTTCATCCTTATGGCCCAACAAATATTCTGGCCAAGTTTCATGAAGATTGAGCCAAAACTGTGGCCTCTAGAGGGTAAACAAAGAAATTGTCATTAACCCATTCCCACACAATCCCTCCTTTTTATGCCCCTCAAGAAAAAGGCTTTGGGAAACATTGTGGAAAATGAAGAAATTGCTTGATACAATGTTTTCTATGCAAAAAGACGAAAAATTTGAAAATTGCATCAACTTGGTATTGTCGTCTGCAGCTTCTTTCAATTTTGACCAGTCTAAAATTTTGTTGTGTGTGAATGGGTTAAGGTCCCTTTTTTCTGTGTTTTCCAAAAGAACCTTCCCATAATCGATAGAGTTCATCCTTATGACCTTAAAATTATTCTGGACTAGTTTCATGAAGATTGAGCAATAATTGTGGCCTCTAGAGTGTAAACGAAGAAATCGTCATTTAGGTCCCTTTTCCTGTGTTTTCAAAAAGAACCCTCCCATAATCAATAGGGTTCATCCTTATGACTTAACAGATATTCTGGCCAAGTGTCTTGAAGATTTGGTCAAAACTGTGGCCTCTAGAGTGTAAACAAAGAAATTGTTGGTGCCGCATGATGGACGACAGACATTAAAGGATCACAAAAGCTCACTTTGTGCTCAGGGGAGCTAAAAATCGCAGAAAGCATGTAAAAGAAGCCACGGAATAAGAATGAGTGCCAAATAGGATAGTAAACATTGTGAGGAGAGGAGAAATGCTTGTAGCAATTTCTCCTTTCCCCACAATATTTTCCACATATTTTTTCCAGCCATATCAAAATTGAAATTGCAAGTTTTTCTTTCTTAGTGGCAATTCTGTAAACAGCAGGGATTTTTTATTCATAGTGTTAGAGCAAAAGTGTACAGTGTGCTAATTAGAATCGTCACTTGTGATTGTGTACATAGGCAGTTTTTTCACTTGAAGCGAATGCCTGTAGAAGAATGGCATTCTTTTCCCACAAAATGATCCTTTTGAATGCCCTTAGGAAAATGCTTTGGAAACATTGTGGAAAATGAAGAAATTGCTTGTTTCAATTAATTTCTTCCTTATCCACAATATTCTCTAACCCAATATACAAAGATTTTCAAAATTTTATCAACTTGAAATTGTCGTCTGTAACTTCTTTTGATTTGGACCAGTCTAATTTTTGTTTTATAGCAATAGGTTAAATGTGAAGTTTTTATACTGATTTACATCTTTGTTAAATATAGAACTTACTAGAAGATTTAGTAAGTGGCATTCCTCTAATAAGCCCACTTGACCGTCTTGATCAGTTCAAAGTGCAAAGTGTTGAATGAATTCTGACCACAAAAGGCCATACTTTTATAGACACAGGTAAGATTTATACTGACAGAAAGGTAATATTATCTTCACTCTTTGTCTCTTCAATAAGAATTGTAAGAAGTTGCCTTAAAAAGGATGAACTGCTTGATTCCTTTGTTGTAAACTCTGAACTGTGACTTGAAAAATATTTTTAGTACATGTATCGTACTGTCATCAGCAATGATGACGTTGTACTGTGACTTGACTTCATTTCATTTTATTTCTCATAGATGCAGCGGGTTATTTGCCTTTAACAACAAAATTGTAAAGAATGTGATTAAATTTGATAACTCAATGGAATGGAACCTAATTATGAGAAAAATATCATGTCAGCAGTTGCAAAATAGTGGCAATGTGTGAGTGTGCATTCAAAAAATTAAGAGGGCCAAGATGGCCCTAGACACTGTTAAGCCGGTCTTATGTATAAAGAAACACACAGTACAAAACGCTAATTTAATTTGTTTATGCTTATCAATTTGTCATTAAGACTTGACAACCAACAAGTTAGAGTTACACCCAGAAATTGTCAACAAGTCCCATTATACCGCGTTTTCCAATAGAACATTTTCCAAAGGGTTCATCCTTATGACCTAACAATTAATTTAACCAAGTTTCACTAAGATTTGACCTATTGATTTAGTTGACCCCCATATGACCAAATATTGAACTTAAAAGGGATTTTATGGAGACAACATTCTGATCATATATCAAGACATTTAAGCCAAAAAAATGTGGCCTCTAGAGGAAACACAAGGCTTTTCTCAGATTTGACCTCATGCCATAAGTTTACCCAATATCAAACTTGACTGAGATTTTATGGAGACAAACATTCTGACCTTATAACAAGGTATTTAAGCCAAAAATTTGACCTCTAAAGTGCATACATTTTTTTCAAAAATTTGACCAAGTGACCTGCTTTCAACCCTATGTGACCCAATATCTAACAATATCCAACTTTACTGAGAGTTCATGGATTCAAACATTTCAGCCAAAAATGTGGCCTCTAGAGCACAAGGTTTTTTTTTTCTAAGATTTAACCTAGTTTATGACCCTATGTGCCAAAAATCGTACTTGAATGAGATATTATGGAGACGAGTATTTTGATATTTCAGCCAAAAATGTGGCCTTTACAGTGCACACAAGGTCTTTCCACGAGTTGATCTTGTGACCTTGTTTTTGACACCAATTCACCTAACATCAAACTTGAACTGAGAAATCATGGAGACAAACATTCTTACAAAAATTACAAGACTTTTGAGTAAAACTAGATGGTTGTCCCAGGACAACTGCTGTCGAGCCCTAAAAGTTTTGACCATCAACTTAACCTTGACCATCAATTTTAGTGTTTGACCTTGAGCTTTGACCTTGAACCTCCAAATTCTTTCAAATGGTACATATACCCATGGTGGAGAAACATGTAATTGTGCCAATTTATTTTGAAATCCAACCATAATTGTAAGAGAAATGCTCTTGACAATCACAATTTTAGTGTTTGACCTTGAGCTGTGACATTGACATTAGAACTATCCCAAAAATTCTTTCAAATGGCACATCTACTCATGATGGAGGATAAATTTGCAAATTTATTGTGAAATTCATCCATAAATGTAGGAGTAATTGTCCAGACAAACACAATTTTAGTGTTTGACCTTGAGCTGTGACCTTGACATTAGAACTATCACAAACATTCTTTCAAATGGCACATCTTCGCATGATGGAGAATAATTGTGCCTAGTTATTTTGAAATCCATGCAAAAATGTAGGAGTAGTTGTCCGGACAAATTCAAATGGACAGACTAACATACTGACTAATGCACATACACCGACTTGTCATAGTGACAACTATGTCTCGCTCATCACAAGTGGGCTGGACAAAAATGTGGCCTCTAGAGTGCACTCAAGATGTTGACAGATACTGGACAACTGACACTGAAAAATCACTTATGCTCACCTTGCGCATTTTGCACTCAGGAAAGCTGTAAAGACACAGCAAGTACTAAATGCTAATATCTCATTAGTGGGGCCCTATAAGCTGTATAATTTATACAGAAATGAATTTAAAGTTACTTATCTTGATAGCACTGATTACTTGTAGTGAAGTGAAAATATACTTCAATGTTCTAGTAATATCTTAAGCAATAATGGAGATAATACCAAACAGGAAAGCTTTAACAAAAACAGCCAAAATCTTAAATACTGTGATATTGTTCTTGAGAATACATAATCTCTCAGAAATAGAAAACTTGAAGATTAAGCATGAAATAGAATTTTATTTCAAAAATAACCCCAATAATATCACTCAAATACATGTATACAGGGTATCATGTCATATACATGTATAATTCTTTTCCATTACCAGACAACAAAATTTCGGACTAGTAATCATTCAAAGAGGTTGAAGGCGAAAATTCAGGAACATTAAAATTACAAAATATCTGCAAAATTAGAGTAAAAACAATGACCATAAAGCAACCACCTGTGTCAAAATTTAGGAATATTAAACAAAGTAAAAACTTATAAGAGTGTCACCAGTTGATACACCATTCAGCCCGCAAGCTTCATGATTTGATTTAAAGGGAGGTGTTAATGTTTCTGAAACCATGATGAGAAAAATTTTCCAATTGCTGAAAAATACGCTCAAACGAACAATTAATACTTATATTTATTTCAGATGTTATCTTCCTAGTAATCTGATAGGCTTAAAGTGGCTTTTTGTGGTAATAAAGGAAAGATTGAGTGGATTTCGAGGCTACTTTGAGATATCAGGGAATTCTGTTGTTGACACCGCATGACCTCATTTGCATATGACCCAAGGTCAATGGATGGTAACAAATTGACAAGCCAAACAACCATCATCCTAAATCATGTCCCACCAAATGGCCAGTGCAAAGTAATGGTAGGTGTCTATATTCCTACTAACACTTAGGACAGTTTTGGAATGTCTTTACAGAATTGAAGACCAGCTAGCGAACATGACGTAACAATGACTTTGGTTGGAGCAAATTCAAACTGAATGCAGGGTTCAAACGGTAATGAGCGACACGTGAATTACCCAATATTTATTGTAACTATCTTGGCTTAATCTAAAAACAGATTAACAGCCTACGTATGCTATTAGGGAAATATCCCAGTTTATTCTGAAAAAAACGACCTCTGATTTTTGCAAAACTACTTTTCAGAATAAGAAGAATCTGAAAATTTTTTTTCTTTGTTTTTGTGTTGAGCCTTTCCTGCTTTTGTAGAACTAAGGATGGATTCAATTATTTGAAAAAAAAGATATGAAAAGCATCACTCAAAAATGTTTCATCAAGCAAGGCTTGTGCTTGCCTCACAAACCAGGGTTTGGACGCTAAATATCTGAAGATGTCCTATTTTGACCCTCAAAAATTCCTTCCAAGGCACCATTTTGATACCCCTGAGAGAAATTTTCAATGGTCAAAACAGGGTTTTATCCTTCAAATTTTTGATGATATATCTTAGAAAAAATATGTAAGATTTAATAGCTTACTTAATAACTTAATTGAAAAAGGCCAGTTGTAACTTAAACCTCGAGAATTTCTTCCTGTGTTTTTGTTGTTTTGTCCCCTTAAAAACAGTTTTGATTGCTAAAATTCCATGGTCAAGGAATCAATGACTCATCAATTTCAATCAAGGTTGGCCAACTGGTTCCGGAGAACAGGTTTATTGTTGACATATTCACAATGATGGACAAAGGACATTAGGGGATCATAAAAGCTCATGTTTTACATATAAAGCATGACAAAGTAATAATTCAATTTTAACATGATTCAATTTGTTTCCGTTTAACCACTCAGTTTGAACCAGTTCAAACTGTGTCATCTGGTAATAGTTAACTGACATTAACTGGACTGTTAAGAGGCGGTCTTCTTGGAAAATGGTCTTTTAACCCATTACCAAATACAATTTTAGATCACTCTAAACAAAAGAAGGTCTAGACATTGTATCAAATGTAACCAAATCTACAAAATTAATATCAGAAAGGACAAAAAGTTACAGAAAAAGAGGTAAATGCTATAACCCATATTATTAACCATAACTATATATTATTGACCCATTGGTAGAAGACAAATGTCGTAAAGGATATTTGCCACTGCCCCTATATATCAATGACCATATGACTAGGAGTCAAACTGGCTACCACTGCACAAAGGCCACTGCCCCTATATAAAACGACAAGCAGGTCCCAACAAAAAGATCTAACAGAATAAATAAACATACTTAAAACTGATCTTCAGCTATGAAGCCTACATATTCAGGAATTACAAATTACAATATTTCAAAAATAACAAAATTGATAGTAGAAAGAATAAATGCATTAACAGCATTCTTCATGGTCTTGATATGAGTTATCACATTGTTTGAAATTACAAAGTATATCACATCAAATACTCTTAAATGTTATGCACTGTTTTCCATTTAATAAGTTTTCTACAAGTTCATGTTATTCAGACTAAACAAAATCAAAGTTACAGTCAAGAAACAAAGTGTCTTTATAAAAACACTTTCCCCCAAAAGAGCCTTAACCCATTTCCACACAATCCAGATTTTTGGCACCCTCAAGAAAAACACTTTAGAAAGCATCATGGCAAATAAAGAAATTGCTTGTTACAATGATTTCTTCATTATCTACAGTTTTCTACCATGAAGACAAAAAGATATTAAAAAATTATCATTTAAAAACAGTTGTCTAAAACTTCTTTCAATTTGGAAAAATCTTAAAGGTTGTAGTCTGGTAATGGGTTAAAGAAAATTATCAATTTAATTTGGCTTAAAAATTTGAAAATATTAATACTTCTATGCATGTCATAATTTCAATCTCTTGTCACATAAGCACTTAGCTGTTTAGCAAAGATTTTCATAAATGGTTGCATATATGGCTCTATACCAATAATACATTGTATATATCTCCAGGTCAGACAATTTTGCCCGGAAAGTTCTTAACATTCAGAATTTTGACATAATTCATGACTTTTCATCCCATTACCACACAATTCTGCTTTTTGGTATCCATCCATTTAAAGAATCACAAAAACAGTGTGGAATTTCTGCATTTTTTACATTGTTTTCTATCCAGAAAGACAGAAATATTTGTAATTCCATCCATTTGTAATCATCGTCTGCCTGCAACTTCTTCCATTTTGGACATGTCTAAAATTTTGTTGTCTGGTAATAGGTTATAAAAGTCAATACACTAATAAATATAACCAGTATTTACAGGTATCCAAATGTCACTCTGAACCAATTTCACTGGTAACCATGGATCTGTTCCACAAATTTAGACTGTGTCCGCAGAAGATTAGATATTTCCTGCATAATTTAGACTGGATCCATTTCAAGGTCAAATGGTTCGGCTTCCTCATCAGGTTTGTAGAATGAAGCATGAAGCATGATAACAAAGAAAGATGCACCTGAAAAAAGATAAGGAAATTTAGTAAACTATCAACAAAGAGGGAGTCTAGGGACTCAACAGTAGTTGTCATAATTGTTCTAGCTGAACCCATTACCAGACAACAAAATATTGGACTAGTCCAATTTAAAAGAAATTAGAGACAACAATTTTTAGTCGATTGAATTTCAAAAATCTTCATCTTTTGGGATAGAAAACATTGTGAACATTTCAGAAACTGTTTTCGAAAAGCAATTTCTTTATTTTACTCAATGTTTCCCTAAGAATTTTCCTTAGAGGGTATTGATAAATTTCATTGTATGGGAATGAGTTAACCCAATACTAGATGGTAAAATTTAAGACTGGTCGAAATTGAACGGGGTTACAGTTGACCAGTGAATGGCCTTGACCTATGAGACCCAAAAATAATAGAGCATCATTGGTAACAATTGTATGAATGTTTCCTGTTGTTTTGGATGAGAATATATTTAACCAGACAGAATTTTAGACTTGTGGTCCAAATATAAAAATGTTGCAGACCACATATTTTAATTATTAAAATTTTAGATCTTTTTTACTTTTGGGGTAGAAAACATTGTGGATAATAAAGAAATTGCTTGTAACAAGCAATTTCTTAATTTCCACTTTTTTTCCCCAAGCTTTTCATCTTGGGGGGGGGGGTGTCAAAAAGCGTCATTGTGTAGGGATGTCTTAAAGAAATAGAGGTGAAAACAAGCACAATGCAGACATATGATACAGGTAAGAAACTCCTCAATATGCACATAACAAAGAAATAAAACACCACTGTTAACCCATTCCAACTCAATCCCTCCTTTTTACGCCCCTCAAGAAAAAAGCTTTGGAAAACATTGTGGATAATGAAGAAATTGCTTGTATCAAGCAATTTCTTCATTATCCACAATGTTTTCTATCCAAAAAGATGAAAAAATTCTAAATTCCAACAACTTGAAATTGTCATCTGCAGCTTCTTTCAATTTGGACCAGTCTAAAATGTTGCTGTGTTGGGATGAAAGAATACTACAGGAAATAATTACAGAATTAAGCTAGCCAGTTTCCGCAGCTCTCTGAAGAACAAAATTCTACGAAAGAATTTGATAAAGGGTCATCAAAGGATCATTTCTTTGAAATTTGTTTAGATTCTATTCAGTACTTTCTGAGGAGAAGATTTTTAAAGTAAAAGTTTACAGACGGCCACATAACAGACACAATAGCAATGACAATAGCTTGCTGGCTTTCAATCAGTGCAGCTATAAATTCAGTTGGGTAGAAAATATTGTGGAAAAAGAAGAAATTGCTTGTTACAATTTTGATTGCATGAAAAACGTGGGTTTAATGGGCGGGGCTAGTTTCCATACATGGTAAAACCTTAAAAAAATCTTCTCCTTAAAAGCAATTTTTTCTTTTTCTACAATGCTATCTCAAAAATAAAATCACAGGGAGTTGAAAACAAGTGATTGAACAGGAAAGGGTTAATATCTACCTACCTATAACCCAAAACACAGCAGATCCAGCCCCTGCCAACCAAAAGATGGGAAATGAACACAATCCAACTGCACCATACTGCTGTGCAAGACTCAACTCTTTCCCTGTTGAACATAAACAAGGATATCATCACAGGATTATTACATTTTGCCCCATCTTATCATCAACATTTGCAAAGACTTAGAGACATACACACCAAATAAAAGCTCTAGGAGTTATTGTTTGAGAAAAGAAATTTTCAAAGATAGCCTTCTCTATTCTTTAGCAAAATCAGGGATCCCACAGAAAAGGGCTAATTTTTAGATTATGGTAAGTCTTTGAAGTATTTTGGTAGAGGGTCAATAGGTGATGATATGTACCATTTATCAAAGCTCTTGGCTTTATTGTTTAGGAGGAGAAGATTTTCAAACATTTCCTTCTTTATTCCTTTGTAAAATCAGGGATTTCACAGAAAAGGGCTAATTTTCAGAAAACAGTATTTTCTTAAGATATTTTAGTAGAGGGTCATTAAATACCAAAATAAACCAATAATCAACGCTTTAGGCCTTATGGTTTGAGAGAAGAAGATATTCCTAGATTTCCTTCTTTATTCCTTTGTAAAATCAGGGATTGCACAGAAAAGGGCTTATTTTTAGAATATGGTAATTCTTTAAAGTTTTTTGATAGAGGGTCAAAAGGTAATGATACATACCAAGCATTAAAGCTCTAGGCCTTATGGTTTGGGAGGCGAAGATTTTCAAAGATTTCCTTCTTTATTTACTTTGTAAAATCAGAGATGGCAAAGAAAAAGGCTAATTTTCAGAATACAGTAAGTCTTTGAAGTATTTTGGTGGAGGGTAAATATGTGATGATACATACCATAAATACGTATTTAAGCTCTAAGACTTAACAATTAGGAGGATAAGATATTTTTAATAATTGGACAGACAGACAGATTGACAGACAGACTGACCGACATTTATTGATCACAACAGCTAACCTTCAGCACGTTGTGCTCAGGTGAGCGAAAAATGTACTTGTTGGCAAGTGGGAAACCCAAATTGGACAGGTCGAGTATGGAAATTCAACATCCCTGTTCAAAAATAAAATCACATGCAGACGCCTGGCTCTCAGCTGATGAGTGCTGGACAATGAATGAAGAATCTTGGTCAAAAAGGGGCTCGATTTGTATTGAAATGAATTTGCGGGGCATAAATATCAAACTAGGGACACTTTAAGCCATTCACAGACAAGCCCAACAAGGCTGCTTTGCTGTGGCTCGACAACAAAAAGCTTGGGAAAACATTGTTGAAAATGGAGAAATTCTTTTTAAAAAGTAATTTTTTGAGGGGGTAAAAAGCAGGGTTGCCTGGAAATGGGTTATTTTTAGGTGTAATATTGTTGCAGGAATAATCATAAGCACCTCAATTCTACTTCTATATTGAAGTAATGAAGAGAATATTTGTTCTCATTGTCAAAAAACAAAAAGCCGAATCACACTGTATGAAGCTGAGTCAGATTAATACAGAGATGTGATAAGGTTTTTCATTAAATACCTCAATGAAACAAAAAAAAACACTTCATTTCATACATTTTCATGTTAAAATTGAACCATGGTTCTCTAGTTTTGAAAGAGCAGAGCTATTTGTTTTAACCGGCTTTCACACAATGATATTTTTTGATGCCCCTCACAAAAAGGACTTTGGAAAACATTGTGGAAAATGAAAAGTTGCTAATTACAAGCAATTAATTCATTATCCACAAGGTTAACTACCCAAAAAGACAAATATTTTGACAAAATCATTGACAAAAAGTTGTTGTCTGCAACTTCTTTGAATGTCGATCAATCCAAAATTTTCATATCTGGTAAGATGGTAATATCAAAACTAAATGTGTAAGTTATTAATTGATAAGACAAAACCATAACACTCTCCTCTAGTTTTGAAATAGCAGAGCTAGTTGTTTAACCACTCTCATGCTGAATTGCAAAATATTCCTGTTTGAGCAGGTGGTACATGTATAGACAGAGATCAGCCTGCATATACATGCAGTCTGATTTTAGTCTACACTACCTACTTACCCCTTTCAGAATTGGTTTTAAAATCAGTTTTCAAAAGAAATTTTGATCTGCAACAACTGCCTTCGAAGATTTCATGCCTTGATATTAGTGCAAATCAAAAAGGATTTTATTCAGAGTGACAAGGTTTAAAACAATCAAATGTATATGATGAAATCCTACTTACCCATTATAGTGATTTTCTTATCCCTATTTTTAATTGAGATTATATAACAGGCACCAAAACAGGCAGCAATGGCAACTAGTAACAATGGTGAGGTCAAACTGAAATGAATTAACCATTTCCTGCACAATCCCTTATTTTTGCAACCCAGTGATTTTATACTTGAGAAAATATCAAGGCGTAAGAAGAAATTGCTTGTAAAAAGCAATTTCTTCTTCTCCCACTATATTTTCTATACTGTAGGTTGGTTACTTTTCAAATTAAACTCACTTATAACTGTCATCTGCAACTTCTATCAAATTCAACAAGGTCAGAATTTTGAAAAAACTGTAAAGGGTAAATTCTAGTTAATGTTGTTTTTTATTTTTTACTTTTTGGGGTAGGAAACATTGTGAATAATGAATTGCTTGTAACGAACAGTTTCTTCATTGTTTACAATGTTTGCAAAAGCTTTTTTTCATGGGGGCATCAAAAAGCCTCATTGTGTGGGAATTGGTTAAAGAATTTTCGAGAAGCATCAGAAAAAGGTCACCAGGAAATGCAAGTAATGTTGTTTATGTTTCATGCTGAGATCACATACAGTTATAAGCGATTGCATTTAAGGAGTCTGATTTGCTCAGTTGAAAGGACACTAGTGCTAAAAGTGAGAGGTCTCCGGTTCGATCCTTAGCCTAGCTGCATGTTTTCTCCCATGACATTTTATGATTAGGTGGTTAACACGAGGTGAAAACAGCAAGAGTTGCTTGTATGATGAAACTAGAAATGTGTCACAGGCACAGAGGACACTGCTTAAAAATACCTTTCTTTTTGACCTTGAACTTGGGTGTATCAAACAGAACTTTACACAAGACAACACCAGTACTCATCAAGGGTAACAAGTGTGGTAACAGGATTCGCGCCAAATACGACAAAAATAAAATTCTGGCGCAAGTTTTTTCACTTGGCAAAAGTTCAGGGTGCCAAAAAATTGAAAAGTTTTAATAATACATACATTTACTTTGACTAATCTCCGGATAATAAGTCCGAGGGCCAAGTGCGTGAAATTGCTCAAAGGCTTGCATATCAGGTCAAATTTGTCACTGAGTCTGACACAAGACCAACACAATACCAAATTTTAATAACAGATCTGATTGACAGCTAATCAGATGAATGAAATGCGCTCATTGGTTGGCGGGTTGTATTGATTTTGTGTTGTGGGGTGACTTAGCAATATGGATGACTGAATGAAACTTCTTAGATGATGGCTATCCGTTATTAGACCAGGAGACCTCAATTATCATGCATTAATTGGCTCTCTTTAAGAAAAGTAATTAAACAGGCCACCATTTGCCATTTTCTGATGAATACAATTGTGGGATTTTGTCATATTTTTGTATATTTCTGTTGACAGTTTCAGTCAGTTTCTAATCTCGGCACCACCTATTTATTTCTTTTTCCTTCTCCCCATATTTTTCTTATCAAAGTACTGAAAGCACTGATTAAAGATGAGTAAAATCAATGTAGGTGTATGACTTAGCTACATTCATTACAGGCAAATATTACAAATGAATGACCATTTATACAATCTGTTTAATATGCATATTGTTTCTTTTACAACAGTGTAGAAAAGAAATCTTCAAATTTGGCACCAACTTCTCAATTTGACCCCAACTTTTTTAATTTGGCAAAAGTGATGGCGACAACTTTTTTCAAGCCAGAGCTAACCCTGGATCATAGGGGTCCGTAATTCGAGTTCCTTCCTCCCCATAGACAAATATTATAATACTGATCTATGGGTTGGAAGGAACTCGATTACAAGCCCCTATGCCCTTGATAAGTTATTCTAGAATACACCAACTAAAACAGCCCCATGAAATAAAATTTTAGACTGGTCTAAATTGAAAGTAGCTGCATACCACAATTTCAAGTTGATGGAATCTTAAATTATTTCATCTTTTTGGTTGCAAACAGTGCAGATAATGAAGAAATAGCTTGTAAAAAGCAATTTCTTCATTTTCCAAAATGTTTTCTAAAGCTTTTTTTAGGGGCGAAAAAAAGCGAGATTGTGTGGGCCTGGGTTAATGTAGAAAATATGCACCAGACGAGAACTGGACACACCCAGCTACCCACTCTATATAACTCTATATGCTGATTGCCATTAGAGGGCAAGTGCATAATCATTATGCGTTTACCTTACCAGTGAAACCACAACATTTTATACACACCAAATGCAGTTCGACCTGCTTAGGTGCACTACTATTCATTTGCCCATTGGTGAGAGATAAATGATGCATGTCAAAATGACAATACAATTGTTCTAATGAATGTTAGCAGAGGTTAGCTTTAAACTCATGACCCTCCAGTTGAGAGCACAGCATATTACTGACTGAGCCAACTGGATGTTGAATGTACTGAAGATAGGCAAAACAAATATTTATGTAATTTCCCTGCTTTATTTATAACTTACCTATATTCAAGTCCTTATCTATCACTAGGGGAAAAGGTTTCACATGATAATCTTTTGCGTGGGTAATAAAGAAACAGCTTGCTACAAGCTTGTGGCTTTTTTTATAGAGTTGTAAAAAGAGGAATTGATGTTACATTTAATCCTTTCCTGTTCAATCCCTGGTTTCTACGTCCCTGTGTGTTGAGAAAAAATGGTAGAAAAAGAAGAAATTGCTTGGAACACGAATTTCTTCTTCTTCCACAATAATTGTAATTTTAACCATAATAAATGGTTATTTATCAAAATACATCATTTTTTTTATTTCCTTTGGCAAAACCTTTGAATTTAGACAGGTTTAAAATTTTGCTTTGTTTGTTTTGTTTGAATGGGGTTTTACGCCGCTTTCAACAATCTTTCAGTTATATCGCGGAGGCTGGAGCACCTAACAATGGGATCCTGGTATTTCTCACACCAGTACTACCATTACATCCTTTCCTAGCCCCCAGCTGCTATCCCACATAGGTCTACGATTATCGACCCATTGGTGAGAGACAAATAGTCGTAAAGGATGAGTGCCGCCGTCGGGGATCGAACCCGGGACCTCTAGATTGACAGTCCGACGCGCTACCAACTGCGCTATGACGGCGGCTATTTAAAATTTTGCATAAAGGAAAGATTCAAACATGAGATCTGTTAAGCGTTCTTTTTCTTGAGTTTCTAAAGATTCTTTTTTACATTTTATAAGATAATGCATTCTTTTGACTGAGATTTTTAAGCCACTAAACAAGAATCTTAAGAATTCTTATCAAGAAATTTAAGCGTACTCAGCACTGGTTTAAACAATCAAACTTGACAAAAGCAAATATTTAAACTAAAAATTACAAAAATCATTCTTAAAGACGTCTCAAAAGTATTATTTAGCACAATTTTTTATCTCAACACAAAGAACGCACTTCTGACTTTTTAGTTAGTGTCCCTGTCTCATGGTTGCTTTCCCAAATGTACAGTTTGAAAGAGATTGAAAAAAAAAATAAGACCCATACAGAGGGAAAAAACAAACAAACTAGAGGCACTTGAGTGCCTGTATCGCTCCACGGGCCTGCTTGTACTGATTAAGCAAATAGTGTTATCAGGAATCATATTCACCATGTGTGGCAAATAAATCTTGTCAATGAAATCTTTTAATTTTTCAACCTTTTCATTGATTTACAAAAGTCAGTTCATTTACCAAGTCAGATGAAAAAGGTTTTCACAATTTTTGGTAAAAAAATCACTGGATACTATATATGGACACAAGCCAAAACCTTAAAAGAATATTTTCAACAAATCAAAATCAATTGATGGAATATGAAAATAAGTAATCAGAGGATCATTCAGGTGAAATTTGGTGGAAGTCCATCACCTGGTTTCTAAGAAAAAGATTTTCAAAGCTGTCACCATATGTGGAAATTCGCCCCGCCCATTAAAGCCATGTTTTCATCTGATCAAAATTCTTTGCAGGAATCGGATAAAGGGTCACCAAAGGATCATGTCTATGAAAATTGGTTGAATCCGTCCACTGGTTTCTGAGAAGAAGATTTTTAAATCTGTCACCGGATATGAAAATCAGCCCTGCCATTTAAGCCATGTTTATCATCTGATCAGAATATTTTGAAGGAATCTGATAAAGGGTCACCAAAGGATCATTCCTGTAAAATTTGGATGAAATCCATCTACAGGTTTCTGAGAAAGTTTTTTAAGGTTTCACTATATATTGCAATTAGCCCAACCCATCAAAGCCATGTTTTTCATTCGCTCAAAATTCTTTGAAGGAAATTGATAACGGGTCACCAAAGGCTTGTTCCTGTAAAATTTAGTTGAAATCCATCGATTTGTTTCTGAAAAGAAGATTTTTAAAAGTTTCAACATACATCTATATGGAAAATAGCCCAACCATTAAAGCCATGTTTTTCATCTGAACAAATATCTTTGAAGGAATCTGATAAAGGGTCACCCAAAGATCATTTCTGGGTAAATGGTTGAATTCTGCTCAGTACTTTCTGAGGAGTAGATTTTTAAAGTTTAAATTTACATTCCCACAGTCCCACATCTTTTCTAATTTTTTTGAAAGTCAAGAAAAAAGTTTTGGAAAACATTCTAGAAAACGAAGAAATTGCTTGTTATAAACAAATTTCTTCATTGCCAACAATGTTTTTCTACTCTAGGAGGAAAAGATTTTCAAAATTTATCATCTTGAAATCGTCATCTGCATACCTGTCAATTTCAAACAGTCCAAAGTTTTGTTGTAATGGGTAAACCCTTTCCTGTTTCGCAAAATTTTAGACCTGTCCACATACAAAGGTTTCAAACAAAAATCTAAAGTGGATTTAATTTGAAAGATAACCATTAAGTATGGTAGAAAATATTGTGGAAAAAAAGAAGAAATTGCTTGTTACAAGCCATTTCTACTTTATCTACGTTTTCTCAATTATAAAATCTAAGGGACGGAAAATCCAGGGACCAAACAGGAAAGGTTTAACCCATTCCCACACAACAGATTTTTAGACTGGTCCAAATTGAAAGAAGTTGCAGACGACATTTCAAGTTGATGGAAGTTTAATTTTTTCGTCTTTTTTGGTAGAAAACATTGTGGATAATGAAGAAATTGCTTGATACAAGCAATTTCTTCATTTTCCACAATGTTTTCCAAAGCTCTTTAAATGAGGGGCATAAAAAGGAGGGCTAAAGTGGAAATGGGTTAACTCTTTACTGTTTTGCAAATTTTTAGACCTGTCCAAATTCAAAGGTTCTGCAGACGACAATTCAATCTTGATTTATTTGAACAAGAGGACCATGATGGTCCTAAATCGCTCACCTGAGGCATCTCCAAATTACAGTACTTTTTAGTATAAAAAAGACACAACTTGAGCAAAATAAATAAAAGATATATAAGATTTTGGGCTTTGTACAAAACAATCCAGTAATGCTTTACAATAATAATGAATGCCTTTGGCTTTATAGTTTAATCCATTACCAAACTATCCCAGAATTTGTCACCCTCAGGGAAAACAGGTTTGAAAAATACATAGTGAGAAAGGGAGTGACAAGCAATTTATCCATTTCTAACAGTGTTTTCTACCTGAAATTCTTTGTATTTAGATTTCAATCAAACTCTAATTACTGTCTGCAACTTCAATGGGTGTAATTTTAGCAACCTTGGTAGAGAACAATCTGGATGTACTATAAATCAAAATATGAATGCATTACAACTTATACATGAGGAGTGGAAAATATTTGAACATGCTCTTATTGAGCGTTTTTCATATCCTTGGATGCCTTGGGAAGGGCCATGTTTGTCAAAAGGATATTAACATGGTAGATAACAATAATGTTATCCTTTGTTTTTAATGTAAATATTCTGGAACCTATTTTTAAGAAGAAGAATTCTTTCAATGCAATTTACACAATTTTCAACCCCAGGAACAGAGACATTTTTTATCCTAAGAGCATATTTTCCTGTTACGTAGTACAAAATTATTTAGTCAGGCTACATACCAAATATGTATGCCCTTCACCTTATTTTTTAGAAGGAGAAGACTTTTGATGTTGCTCTAATTGGGCATTTTCAAAAATTTTTGACCTCTGGGGCAGTGCCATGTTTGATCCCAGTGCTAAAATTTTAGCTAACATGGTAGGGAACCATCTGGATATGCTATATACAAAATATGAATGCCTTAGACTTTTTAGATTGGGAGGAAAAGACTATTGAACATGGTCTAATTGAGCATTTTTAGTAACTTTGGACACCGAGGGAAGGGGTGTTTATTAACCTACAAGCATAATTTGATCAAAACAGATAGATAACAGCCAGGCTATGCTACACTCAAAATATAAATGCCCTCCTCCTTAAAATGAAGAATTTTTTTTTAACATATTCAAATTTTGCGTTTTTCCAAATTTTGGACCCCTAGTGCAGAGCTTTTTTTGACCTGAAGAAGACAACTTTTAGTCATATGGTAAAAAACCATCTAGTTATGCCCCATATCAAATATGAATATCCTAGACCTTATAGTTAAAGAGGAGAAGTAATTTGAAATTGCTCTAATTAAGCATTTTTCCAAACTTCATACCTCAGGGGTGGGGCAATTTTTGACCCCAGAGATTAAATATTTAAAAAAACTTGGTTGAGAACAATATGATTAAGCTCTATATAAAATATAAATGACTTTGGCCTTGTAGTCTGTTAAAAAAAAAGACAACAAAGATTTTCTTAAATTTCCCATTTTCATATGCCGCAGTTACAAGAGTTCACGGAATGAAATTCTTTTAACAATTTTTGAAGAGCTTCACCTAAAAAACATCCCTGCAAAGTTTCAGCTTGATTGGCCTACTGGTTTAGGGGGAGAACATTTTTAAAGATTTTTACAGATTTACTAAAGATTCCCATTTTCACATGCCGCTGCAACCAGAGTTTTTGACGGAATTAAATTCTTTTAACAACTTTTGTAGAACTTCACCCAAGGAACATCCCTGCAAAGTTTCAACTTGATTGGCCTACTGGTTTAGGAGGAGAAATTTTTAAAGATTTTTACAGATTTACTTAAGATTCCCATTTTCACATGCCGCGGCAACCAAAGTTTTTGACGGAATTAAATTCTTTTAACAACTATTGTAGATCTTCACCCAAGGAACATCTCTGCAAAGTTTCAGCTTGATTTGCCTACTGGTTTAGGAGGAGAAGATTTTTAAAGATTTTTACAGATTTACTAAAGATTCCCATTTTCACATGCCGCGACAACCAGAGTTTTTGACGGAATTAAATTCTTTTAACAACTTTTGTAGAACTTCACCCAAGGAACATCCCTGCAAAGTTTCAGCTTGATTGGCCTACTGGTTTAGGAGGAGAAAATTTTTAAAGATTTTTACAGATTTACTTAAGATTCACATTTTCAGATGCCGCGGCAACCAAAGTTTTTGACGGAATTAAATTCTTTTAACAACTTTTGTAGAACTTCACCCAAAGAACATCTCTGCAAAGTTTCAGCTTGATTGGCCCACTGGTTTAGGAGGAGAAGATTTTTAAAGATTTTTACAGATTTACTAAAGATTCACATTTTCACATGCCGCGGCAACCAGAGTTTTTGACGGAATTAAATTCTTTTAACAACTATTGTAGATCTTCACCCAAGGAACATCTCTGCAAAGTTTCAGCTTGATTTGCCTACTGGTTTAGGAGGAGAAGATTCTTAAAGATTTTTACAGATTTACTAAAGATTCCCATTTTCACATGCCGCGGCAACCAGAGTTTTTGACGGAATTAAATTCTTTTAACAACTTTTGTAGAACTTCACCCAAGGAACATCCCTGCAAAGTTTCAGCTTGATTGGCCTACTGGTTTAGGAGGAGAAAATTTTTAAAGATTTTTACAGATTAACTTAAGATTCACATTTTCACATGCCGCGGCAACCAAAGTTTTTGACGGAATTAAATTCTTTTAACAACTTTTGTAGAACTTCACCCAAAGAACATCTCTGCAAAGTTTCAGCTTGATTGGCCAACTGGTTTAGGAGGAGAAGATTTTTAAAGATTTTTACAGATTTACTAAAGATTCACATTTTCACATGCCGCGGCAACCAGAGTTTTTGACAGAATTAAATTCTTTTAACAACTTTTGTAGAACTTCACCCAAGGAACATCCCTGCAAAGTTTCAGCTTGATTGGCCTACTAGTTTAGGAGGAGAAGATTTTTAAAGAAATTGTGGACGGACGGACAGATGGACAGACGGACAGACGGACAGACGGACGGACGGACGGACGACGGACAACGACCGATCACAATAGCTCACCTCGCACTTTGTGCTCAGGTGAGCTAAAAATAATGTATAGTAGAGTAGAAAATATTTTGGAAACAGAAGTCATTGCATGCAATTTCTTTTTTTTCTCACAATGTTTTCTCAAGCATGAAACCACAAGGACATAAAAACTATGATTTGAACAGGAAAGGATTAAGGAATCACTTACATGCAAAACACCAGCAGTCCAAGAAAAACAAACATGTAGTTGCTCTGGAAATGTTCAACATTTTTCACGATCCTTTTCGGCACAGGGGCAACAGATTTGGGTGTTTGAAACTTTGACGTGTTGATGAATTCACCCCATGGGCGGATACTCTCTCTAGTTTTAGAAAACCATTCTCTTGCACTCACATTTGATAGATTCAAGGCCATAATGCTGAAAAACAGAGCAACAAAAAATAATGTTAGATTTAATTTTACAAAAAAAGAGGCTTCCTACAATTTTACCATAGAACAAAATTTTAGACCTCTTCACATTCAAAGTAGTTTAAGACCAAAATTCGAAGTGAATTAGGTACAAGAATTGTCAGGATGGAGAAATTGTTACAAACTATTTCTTCTTTCTCTCAATATTTTTGATAGCTATCTTTTTCGATGTGTTCAAATGTGAGATTGTGTGGTAATGGAATAAACAAATTATCATAATTTCTGCAACAAACAAGAGGGCTCAAGTGGCACAATAGACCATTCCCACACAATTCCACTTTTTATGCCCTTCAAGAAGAAAGCTTGGAAAAGCATTGAGGACAAGTTGCCAAATTGTCAAAAGATATGTCCTTCACACTGCTGATGGTATATAGAGGCTTGAAACATGCCAGTCAGCGTAGGTGAGAATGAAGTAAGCATGTTGCCTATCAATACAAGCTTATTTATGGTCAAAGGGCTCCCTATTGGCAGTTGTATTAATTGATATACTGTCCTCTAATTAAATAGCCTATGAGGCAGATGCGGTTTTCACCTATTGTAACCAGACGTCTTCCCGAGTTTTCCAGGCTACTTCAATTTTCCTTTGATAAGCAACTTAGGCAAAGTTTTAAAAAACAGACGACTTTTTGTCAGAGTCGCCTACTCTGCAGAGCCCTGCTTTCTACCTTTTTTATTTCCCCACAAATCATAAGCATTCCTATATAACAGGCTTTTGTTTCAACACATACAACATACTGAATAACATCCTTCATTTTAATGTATACATAATGTATACATGGTGAAAAAAAGGTCATGAAACAAAAACCTGTCATAAACCTGTCATTTATTCCTTACGGTGTGATGGCTTCAGGGAGATAAATTGCCATGGTTTTCAAATAAGGAAAGCTCCAGAAAGGCAAGTGGCTTATTGGAGTTATATATAAATAAGGGTGACCTATTTAGTGTTTAGGATCCTTTTCTCTGAATGGATGGGCTTTGTCTACAAGCTATGCACGCTATATGTAGTGGTAGTAATGGGAAGAAGACAAATGCAAGACTGGAGGTGCCTAACCCATGTATCTCCCAGGCTAAGACTTCTCAAAGGGGAGAGTGATGTAACAGTTGAAGGGGAGGTAATTTGCCATGGTATACAAAATAGAAAACCTCCATAAGTTCAAGTGGCTAATTGGAGTCATATATAGACAAGGTCCACCCATATAGGGTTGAGTATAGGTAAAAGAGTACTTTTAATCCTTCTGAAGATCAATACTGAAAAACATTTGACATCAGAGATATTAACATTATAACATATTCAATGTTTCCAACAATTTCATCTTGATTATTTAGCCCTCACTCTTCATGGTATTTACATGAAAAATGGAGGTAAAATGACTGGTTGCTTTGAAATAGGGCTTCAAGAAATTGAAAACGTATGTGAATCTTCCCAACAGTGGAAAATTGATGTGTGTTTTTTTTTAACATAATAGTGATCTGGTGCTTAGCATGAAAAGGTCTATTGTTAATCACATAGATCCAGAGGCAATCACTATTATGAAGGTGTGAACAGGTAACAGGCATTTGTGCCTAACTACCTATGTTAATGGTATGCATTTAAAAATAATTGAAAAATAGTTGTGGTTATTGTGATGGGGGGGGAGGGGGTTCGGGGGTCAATAAACTAATAATTATGATTACCCAAGGTACAAGGTAACCAGTCAACTCATATTCAAGTCAACTTGTACCAAAGTCAACTCATAAAATTTTGGTCAATCTGTTCCAAAAATTTGACAATTTTGTACCCAAAAGGAAAATTATGGAGTCAACTCGTACCCATTTTTTTTTTATGGGAAAAAGTGACATTCATCACATTGCCATTTGTTATCTTTTTCAGTTCTTAGCGGGAGAGATGAAGACTACAGAACAGATGATTCCACAAAGCCCTTGTTTGCAGTACTACAGCATATAAACATTTCTGACATGTTCGTCCCATATATTGTAGTAAATGCGAAAAAAATCTTCATTAAATATCATTCTTGAGTTTAAAGTATGGTCAATAATTATTTCTTTAAGCTATTACCATACACACCCCACAGGAAAAAAGAAACTGGAGACATTTTGGAAAGTGACAAAAATACTTGTTTCAAGTAATTTTCTTCATTATCCACAATGTTTTTCGATCCAATTTACAAACTTTAAATTGTAACCAACTATCTGCTTTGTTTGTTGTTGTTTTTTTTATAAAAATAAAACCTGTTTTAAACTTTATCGTCTTGTAACGGGTTAAGTATTCTGTTGAAATTGCCATAATACCCCAAAAGGCTTGAAAAATAACTGATAAAATCATTAGCTTTTTCCATTGTCACTTTTTCCCTGACAGTTGTTACATGTTATGTAATTAATTTAGTTTCTACCATTTTGTATTTGTCATAACTATACAAGGATAGGCCAAAGATCCATAACTCCTCAAACCATGAATAATAATGTTTTTGCCCAAAAATCTCATTAAGTCAAGTACATGATCTGTTTTTTAGTGAGTTTTTTAAGTACTACAGTGAAGTCGCCATTAGCGGATCACTAAGCACTATGCCGAAAAATTTACTCGGTTTGAAGTTCCTTAGCAAGTGAAATTGTTATTTCCAAAAATGACTATTTATTACTCTTTCTAATCAACCTCTTGTTATTTTGTTTCACCATCCCATGAACTGGTATCAAGCTTTCTTTACATGGTCACTGTTTTCTCCAATACTGGACCCCTTTCTCCAATATAGGGTCACGTGATAAGGGGTGGTATCGAAATTAACAAAGTAATTGATAGCTGTAATTTCCATTTTATTTGCTCCAAATGGTCATAAATACACTTCAAAATATCGTTATTTTTAACAAAAAATGCACAACAATCCCTTGCTAATAAGATTAATTATGAACATGTCCGAAAACTAAAAATCACTGCAAACTCACACTTTAAAAGATTGCAAGTCCAAAACAATACTATATTGAACTGCGTTATCCCACTATTTTGTGACCCCAAAGAAAAAAGTTTGCGGAAACATTGTGGAAAATGCAGAAATTGCTTGTAATAAGCAGTATCCTTGTTTCCAACAACTTTTTTCTACTAAGCATGCCAAAGCTTTTTTTCTCTATTTTCACTAACTTTGGGGAACTAGTTGTATTGTGGTAAAGAATGAGCTATTATTGTGTATAGGTTGTAATGAAGATTTAAAGGGACTGAAAAGCTATAGAACTAAGACCTGTTTAGGATATGTAAATGTTTCATTGATATATTTTTGCGCTTGTACAGTACCTGCTTAAGAAATAATTCTAATTTACAATCACTTTCTTCCACATCCTGACAATTTTAAGCCAGAATAAATAACTTGTGAAAAGTGGAAATTGCTGTGACAAACAATCTTTTTACCCATTCCTTTTACCGAAATAGATGCTTAGTTTAAATTTTTTAATTTATACTTTTTAAGAAATGCTTTATGCTTCATGTTACAGTTGAACCTGTCTTAGATTTGTTGTCTGTATAAGAGTAAAAATACATGGGAAATGTGTATTACTTGTTTTTAAACTGAATTGCAGCATCATTTTAATGATAGTCATTGTGACACATTATTACACAGAACAGAGTGGGGCGTGCTGTTGTCTGCAACATGTGTCAAAACAGTTAAACTAGTATGTGACTTAAGAATATGGATCATATTACTATCTTAAACAATCATTTCTAAGTCAACAAAATAAAAAGGGAGCACTCATCCCTTGGGGCTGATCTGAATTGAACAAAGTTCAAAGAGCTTCTTCCAAAAAAAATACTTGGTAATGAAATGATATAATTTGTAAGGAATAACCACTAGACCACCCACATGGCCAGGGGCTGGCTATGGAGGAAACATTGACATGTCCAATTGTTAAACCTGTCATATCATCCAAATTCAGATGTATTTTTATATCTATATAATCTTTTGTAAGCCCTCTTCAGACACTCCCTTTTCATTAGACTCCTCCATTCCCCTCTTCCAGTTTCTTGGATATTGTGTGGAGTTTTGTTGGGCAGGAATCTTAAAAGGTGTTCCTCCTTTAGATTGTTGTCGTCTCTTTGGACCCATCACTTGCAATAAGGAAGTCAAACATGTCAAACACACTCCCACACAATCCCACTTTCTGAGGCCTCTAAATAACAAGTGTGCCATAGTCACAAAATACGCCAACAACTTGCCAAGACAAGAAAGTTTGCATTAAACCCCCTTTTTCTGTGACACAATCCTTAAATGGCAAAACTCTGACCAAATGCACAAGGTCAGGTGACCAGGAACACTCAATGAAAAATTCATTGAAACCTGTCCACAAAAGTAGGAGGAAATGTGTAAACAAGAACTTGGATGGACAGACGGACGTCAGGAGGGACAGAAAAGATTCATACATATGTACAACGACCTTCGGCTGCAGATAAAAACGCATTTGAAAACATTGTGGAAAATGTTCAAGCAATTTCTTTATTATCCACATTGTTTGCTAGATCTACCTAAAACACAAATTATTTTTTCTTCCATTAACTTGAAAATCTCATCTGCAACTTCTTTCAATTTGAATCATTCAAGTTTTGTTGTCTGATAAAAGTCCACATATTAGATTTGTGTGTGAATTTGTATCATTTAGAGAAGGAAACATAACATGAAACTTGGGGAAAATTGTATAAAGTCAATATTTAGTCCACCTACGAGGAAGAGCTATTATTAGCACTCATACTTGTCTGCCTGTCCACATTTTTTAAAAGTTTATCTTTCAAACCAATAATCCAGTTTAACTTTTTGTGTCTTCATGAAGCATTCAACCATTCCCAAACGAAAAAAGTTTAGACTGGTACAAATTCAAAGAGGTTAAACAAAGTTTTCTTCAATTTTAATTGAAGGGCCAAACAAGGTCGAGTGGTATAGGAGCTTGACTCGTGATTTGAAGGTCACGGGTTGGAGCCCCAGCGTCACGGGGGTGTGTTCACAGGCAAGACACTTAATAGCCAGCCCCAGTCTACCAAGCTGTAAAAGTGGGCAGCAGTGGGATTCGGCCACTGCCTCTCTTTCAGGGACATGAAATCATTTGGATTGTGAGTGTATCACCTGCCAGTAATACCAGTATCACCTCCCGAAAAGGGAGTTAGGCATTATGAATAGATAGATAGAGGTAGAAAATGTTGTGAGAAACGAAGAAATCGATTGTTACAACAAGCAATTACTTCATCTCTTACTACGTTTTCCAAAGCTATAATTTACGCCTTAAAAATGTGGGATTGACTAGTATTGGGTTAAATGAGAATTAAGAAGTCTCAGAAGTTGCACAGCAGAAGAATTAGGCCGTTTGACAGAACAAAAATGTTTTGAGACAACCCCTCCAAAAAAGTCCGCTGCACGGCGCCTTTATCCGCTATTGGCAACTTGACAGCAAGCTCATTTTATCAGAAAAACTTGTAAAGTACTTACTTGACTGATATGTTTGATGATTGTACAATATAAAGAAGTGATATTCTTCGGATTAACGTAAAGATATTTCCTATTTTTCTTGCAAACTTTCTGCACTTGAACAAAAAACGCTGCAGACGAAATTCAAAACCATGTGATTTCAGAGTTTTCCATTAGACTGTCGAGTTTCCAATGACATTGGTATATCCAATTTTTGGTTTTGAACTGACCTTCTTCTTGCGTTTGACACTCAGATGGTCATCTAATGACAGGTAAGTATTAATTCTAAAAAAGCATTTCTAATATTTGTTTTGTAAGGCCTCAAAAATAAAATCGATCCGCTATTGGGGAATATCTGCTATTGGCGACTTCACTGTATTATAGAGTCTAACAATCAAATCTAATTCTTTCCTTTGTCCGTATTTTCAAAATGATACAATACAGACAATATTCAAAGGTTTAATAAAATGGTTAAGTAACATATTAAGATTAAAGATTAATAAGTTTTGCAGACGAAAACGAAGAACGAAAAATACAAGGAACGAATCCACAACACTATGTTGAAATATTGTTTGTATGCAGCTCGAAAGGCGTCTCTGATAAATTAATTAACTGAATATAGACATAAATAATAACCCTCTTTCAGCTACTTTCTTTTGTGGTTGGCCAGATGAATCGATGTCTCCTTCTACTTCAATAATCGCCGACTTTTCCATATCAACAAACAACCGACGACGTGGAAATGTGTGTTACGTCATCAAAAGTTGACTAATTTGAAGTTTGTATGGTGGACGCATGATAGATTCAAAAACAAATTCTTGGACTCACAAAGAGCATAAATTAACAATATCTATGCATATCTTACATATACACACATTTTGTGAAAGGACTGCAGCTGGTAAAACATAACAAGAGGGCCGTTGGCCCTGGGGCGCTCACCTGAGATAAAGGCTCTTTTTCTTTCAACAGTCTAATTTCATGTTAAGGTTAGGATTATGAAACAAGTCGGCCACAATTACATATAAAGACTATGAACCTGGGGATCCAAAAGTCTAAATTACAAATTCCAAGGCTTAAGTGCTGATTTGAAAGAGCATGCGAAGAAATCTCCTCCACTTTAAGTTTGCATTGGCTAACGGACTTAGCGTTATCGATACACCTTTCTTGCAGCGGCCAGTCAATGTGAAATAAACCAGACACACATTAACTTTGAATTGACGATCAGTAGACGACCACCTCAATAACGGGATAGAAATATGCCGTCTGTAGTTTTAATTGATGGATGATTCCGTTTTCATCTGTAATTCTATAACAATTATGACCCGGATTAACCAATTTCCAGACGACAAATTGTTTTGGAGCTGCAAAGAAGGGGATAAACACCCTACAAATATTGTGAAAGAAGGAGAAATCGCCTGATTACAGCAAATTCTCCTTTTTCACATTTTTCCTAAATTTATTTTTCACGGGTGTAAAAAGGCGGGATTGTGTGGGAGTGAATTAAGCCTCGCAGAACTTTGACTGTTTTACAAAATAATTAACGACATCATAAATCACATTTTTTTCTTTTTTTATCAGAATTATTTTTAAGCTAATGATTGGAATATGTATGCCGACATTACTTAACATACTTTTTTTTCAAAATCGGACTAATGATAAAACATAAACATGATCAGAAAAAAGGGAATTATTTAGTAAACCAACGATCAACGAGCCTCCGAAACGTATTAACTAAGGGGTATTTTAACGCGTGGTTAAGAGGTAAAGTATTGGCTTCACGATCAAAAGGTCCAGAGTTCGATTCTTTTGAGCATCTGTCGACATTAAGTCTGTTATTTGCCCACATAAATGGTGCGGGTACTGCTGTTTCACCAGGAAGCAGAATCGAGGCTTGAAAAGCTTGTTTCCCACTCGATGTAAAATAATAGGTTAAATTCTTATCCAATTTCTGCTCAGCTGTAGTTACGTGGTTTCATCACCCCACTAAATGGATATGGAATGAATGTTAGATAAAAACGATTTTTTTTCTATCAAAAAAAATGCCAATGGCTTAATCACCGATTTTGAGCCAACGTAAAATAAAAATGATAATAAAAGTAAAACATAACGTCTGAAATTCATGAGGAAAATGAATAAATAAGAATGTAAAATATTTATTTATACTCAATTGTAAATTAATAATTGTTTGTAATTGTACACGGCGGGCTATTTGACAATTTGAAAGTTCTGTGTAAATAGTTGCTTTACTTAATAGGATGTTTAAAATGAATCCCAAAGGAGATAGAGAAGTGTGAGTTGCTAATTAACTGGTTCCCCGTAACACTCAAATAGTCAAATTCAAATTGTAGTTCGTACTTTTTGGTCTTGGTTTATTTATAGTAAGGATGGATCTTATTAATTCTGATTGAATCTATTAAAAAGTGTATCAAATATCGCAGATGTGCAACCAAAATGTCGCAAATACAGCTTTTATTCAACCTGTGTTTACTATATTTTGGTCGCATTCTGACAATATCATATCCTCCTTGACAAAAAAGTAACTGTATACTTTTGCATAAAGAAAAGAACTCATTGGAGGTGAAATGGGCTGCATAAGCTCCGAGATCCAAATCTTAAATAGAGGTAGGATAAACGAACAACATAGAATCTGAAAAAAAGATGAAAGATTCGACCACGGTCAACCTTTATAGTTCGCACAGTCTGATCAGATCGGAACATTTAGCAACTCATTTCTTGTATCTTTTTTTCTGGAACGATTCACATTTCTCCATATTATCTGAAATTACGGGACAACTGAACACTTTGCACTTTATTTATTCTATTTTGAAAATAATAATAATAAGAAGAAGAAAAAGTTTGGTTTTGCGCACGTGAAAAGGGAAATGCAATCCAAACTGAAAGCATAGTCTGCATAGTCAGGTAGGTGGAAAAACTTGGTAAAAAATATAAATTTTTGATGCCGGAAATCCCGCGCAGTGTGACCATGGACGACGTTTTAAGGGCGAAGTCCCGATATGTCAGTTTGGCGGATCGCAAAAACGGATCATCTCGGAAGAGCAAAAAGTTTCGTTCGTTTTCTGACCTACTATTCTGGGTACGCAGGCTGACCATAGTGCAGACTTTTCTCTTTTCAATGTTTCAGTCATAGAAAGGGCATTCTACCTTGATATACATTCAATTTTGAAAAGGAAACAATTATGATTGGCTTGTGGAAGGTTTCGAGGCCTAGTTATAGTTCACGGGCAAGCTATATATGTATATCTTCTTCCTAATTGTGATTCAAAATCACCTTACTTTTAACTAAAATCAATATTGTTTGATTGTCTTCGCAGTTAGGTAGATGAGCGATTTGACAAAATCAGACAAAACAGAGAGATAATAGCTAAATAATAATAGTTTGTGAACATGTAGGGCCTACATATAATTTAAATCGTAGTCATAATGCAAGGAAGGTTATTTTAAGTGCGTTACTTTGTAAGATATGTTGTCTTGGACATGAATTATGAACAGGCAACATTTTGGATGAAGATCTTAAAGTCGTATCTGCGGGTTGAATGTACTGTAGTTAAAACGTTTAGGTCGTCAAACCAACAAAAAAGCAAAGTTCACACCCGGCATAAATGGACGATTTTATCGGTAATCCATATTTGATTGTCAGACGTGGTCCGTCACTTTACAACCCTCCTTGTACTGAATTGGTTTTCCATGTCTCTTTAAACCCTTTACCAGATGTCATTGAAAGAAGTTGTAGGCAGTACATGAATATATCATGTAAGAATAACCATCTCGATATGTCGACTAAGACAGGCGAACACTTGAAGATATTAAACATTGAGAAAGAATCGAGAAGGGACCTAGTTATTTCGGACAGCATAGTTGGTTCCCATGGTAACTCAAATACGACTGTCATTTTGATAGTGATGTATGTTTGTACGATCATTAAATTCTAATGTCTAAAGCATCTGGTTTTGTATGCACTGAGTGCAGAGATAGTTCTAATGCATGTTACTTAGCGAAAGTCGTTCCGTTCGAGTTCATATTTTAATCTGAAACTAAAATCCTTTGGATTAAAAAACTATTTCCAACAATTTCCGGTTGTAGTTCTTTGGTGTAATCGTACAATCATTTAATGATGAATATCGGCCATGAGAGATGAAATGCCTCAGAGAAAGTTATTATTATTGTTGTTGGGGGGGGGGGGGGTTAACGCCAATTTTGATAGTATTTCAGCCATGTCGAGGCGGCTGAAGCATCTAACCATAGATTCCTGATATTTCTCACACCAGTACTAATACTAAATCCTTTCTGAGCCTCCAGCTGATCATCCCATTTAGGTTTACGATCAATCAACCATTGGTGGGAGACTAATGTCGGAAAGGATATTCGCCGCGACCAGGGATCGAACCCGGGACCCCTTGACTAGGAGTCATACGCGCTAACACTGCCCTATGGACGTGGTCAAAAAAGAAGAAGTGGATATGGTGTTAGAGAGAGCAGGCTGAGAGTATGTGTTTGTGATGGGGCTTAATATAGCTTTGAACTACCGTAGGGAAACTCACTTCCAAATCAGAGATAGAGAGAGGGAGAGAGAGAGAGAGAGAGAGAGAGAGAGAGAGAGAGAGAGAGAGAGAAAGAGAGAGAGAGAGAGAGAGAGAGAGAGAGAGAGAGAGAGAGAGAGAGAGAGAGAGAGAGAGAGAGGGGGGGGGGCAGACATAGAAAAAAGCAAAGAAATAAACTTATAATATTAATCGTTTGAGGACGACCAAACTATGGTCCTGGTTCGATCCTAGATGCAGCTGGAAACTTTCGAAGCAGTGTAAGTTTTATCTAAGAAAAATAATTGTCTTTTTATCCATGGTTTTTTTTTCGTCCCCCAATCTTTTAAAGCCCCGGTGACATTATGGCTCGAACGGAATAACTTGAAAAATGCTTCATATTTTAACGTCTTATCCCAGCATTAGATAAAAAAAGTATCTACAAGTTTAATTTTGAATTCAAAAACTTTGAAACATAATATGCTGAACGGCAAATAGGCATTAAATATTCGGGCCAAACTAAAAGTTACTTGGACTTTATACTAACCCGGTTGTTATGATTGGAAGAAATTTATGTTATACTCGTTCATGATATACATAAGAGCGTGAAAACGAAACACATTTTTTTCAAATTTTACTCAGTTTGATTATCAATGTACATTGCCCCAACTTCCAGGTGCCCAGAAAATGGGTATTTAATGGTCAGACACTCATTAGTTTAGCGTATGCCAGTGTAATGGGACAGTCTAAGAGGTGTTTCCATGGTAACGGGGCTCTATGGTAGCATTCTTTGATTACCAAGCTAGTGGAGATATGTACACATTTTTTTCCTAACCATGTAAAAGCATAACTTTTTCCGCATGGATGTCCTTGAATCTGTTTGATCTGCATTTTAACTAGGATGTATCCTCTTAGACCAAGTTAAAATCGTAACTAGCATATATCCTCTTCAGCCAACTTAACAATGTAACTACAGCTGCTCTGAGACACAGTGAGAGAGACAGACAGACGGTTAGAAAAATAGATCGGATCCAGCACAAACCATCCACATAGGTGGTATTTCAAAATTGAGTGTATATCAAGGTAGAATAACCAATCTACAATTGTAATTAGGCGATAGGGAGAAGTCTCGATCCTGGTAAGCCTGCTCACTCCGCACAGTACCTCTTAATGCGATGGAAACTGTTTGCGAGATTATCCATTTTTGTCTTCAAAATTCATCTAACCAGCATAAATTTGCCGGCGGCGGATCTCAGGACTCACGACGAGTTTGAAGTTTCGTGTATTGTCTCCCTGCGCAGACTGATCGGAGGTGAAAACATTTAACTTTCGCCGTGTTTTCTTTAATTGCTGTTGTTGTTGTTGTTAAACCTCACGAACTCATTTTACATTTGGACTTCATTATAAGAAAATATAGAGATGTCTGAATTGTCACGGGAGAAAAGTAGTTGCGAAAGTTTACGATCTGATCAGGCTGAGCGAACTATGACGGCTGATGGTTGTCTTCTTTAACCCTGATTTATTATATGTCCCCTCATCTTTCAAAGGTAGGATGAAAACTATTTAGTAAAAGAATTGCACCCCGGATGGTTATAGTTTGAAGTACTATATTTATGAATGATACATTCGCAATATCGCAAAATTCACAATATGTGTCGTACTTGTTCATGACTGAAATAAGAGCTTGAAACCCAAACACATTTTCTCTATGTTCCACTATATCCCCATACCCCAGTCATTCTCTGTGAATGCTCCAACTTCCAGCTGCCTGGAAAATTGGTAATTAATGGTCATTATTTTTGTGTATATCAGTGTAAAGTGCCAGTCCAAGATGAGTTTCTATGGTAACATTCCTTGATCGCAAAACTAAATATTCTCGTTTTCTCTAATATATTAACCTTTTTAGTCTGTCTATCTGTATGTTTATCTGTCTTAACAGAAAAATCAAGATACTTGCCATTGAATTATATATTCTTTATAGAAATACAACATACCACTTAAATAAATGTCACAAAATACTAGCTGCGATATCGTAGCCCTCTTTCTGATAATCTGCTGGCGAGGGCTACGACTCCCACCTTCTTTGCGCTTTGTTGCAAGTCCTAATATTGTATGTTTTGTGATAAGCGACTCTCTTTGGATGAATTCCTTACATACGTTAATATTACGGACAAATTCTATCAAAATAATAAGAATATCAATTGTATCAATCGTTTAATACCGGATTCTTTTGAGTTTATAAAATATTTCCTAAGTTTGGCGGCCATGACATTTGGTTGGTCATGTGATCTATTATTACGTCACATTGTTTACTATTGTCATGCTGTCAAAACAGGTGCTTGTAAAAAATCATAGTACCCGTCTTTACCTACCATTGATAAAATTTTATGTTCAAAGATAATGAATCTTCAATATCTTTATTTTATCTATCAAATTCAGTTAACTCTTGAATTACTTTCATACAACTTTTTTCTTTTTTTCTATCAGAACTGTCCTGTTTTCAAAAAATACTATGTGTTCCAAATATGGCAACCTAAAATCTCATTCGCTGTCATTTTGGCGGGAAATCCGAGATCTCAAGAGATCTCGCTGTCAAACAGCAAAAATGGCTGACATTTGATTCAAGATGGCCGAAAAACTTTGAGTTTTCGATGGTGCAGCAAATCTAGACTTATATGCATAAAATATCCGACTTTTTTTAGGTTTACATTTAATTACATGGATAGATAAATGGTTAAGGTCAATTTTGGTATTAAACTTGTGTTTTTACTATTCACACAACTTACAATAATCGACCCCAAAGTGCCCGGAGTAAATCACTCCGGGCACTGCAACAAAGAGCGAAGAAGGGGGGTGTCGTAGCCCTCGCCAGCAGATTATCAGGAAGAGGGCTACGATATCGCAGCTACAAAATACTCTCTCCCTATCTCTTTCTCTCTCTATCTCTCTCTCTCTCTCTCTCTCTCTCTCTCTCTCTCTCTCTCTCTCTCTCTCTCTCTCGTGGGAACGAATAACTTGGATAGTGAAGAGTAACATGTTTCTTTTGTTGTTTTCTTTCCATAAGTTCTACAAAAATGTCTCTGTTTGCACATGTATTAGATGTACATAATCAGAAAATAGCAATCTTTTTAGCCGTGTCGTCACAGATGGCGCATTGGGTTTTCATGGCAAATCGGATTTAAGTGTTCTACATTTGTTCCACCTTTATTGCGTTCTTAACACTTTAGAATTGATCTGCAGACAAACAACTGTACAAATTAGTGCAATAACATGTAATACATAACAAAGCGTAATAAATTTTAATAAAATGACAATTACAATACTTTGTCTTACCATCTTAAGTGATTTATCAAATGGAAGTGACAACAAAGGATTTACAAGAAAGTGTTAGCATTTATTTTGGGAAAAGTCAATACATAGAAATGATGATGAAGGATTGTAGCTATACCCGCTCCCCGTCTCACTGATACTTATATTCTAGTTGAAAAGTTTCTTTTCTCTAGCTGTTATCTTTTTCTGTTTTGCTGATCAGTTTGTGAGACGTAAGGGGGTAATTTAAAGGAATGAAATGTATTTGCATGATTGATGTATCTTAGTTACTTTCAAACCTAAGCACCTACTGACAGTCTGGAAGACAGGCTAGTTTGTAGCTAGCACATATCCTCTTTGACCAACATGACGAAAACTAAATGCATTTTCTCAAAAACTGATTTATGCGATAGACCAATCTATGTTTTCTGGCAATTTCTCATTAATTTACCTTTGTTATTGAATCCTATCAAAAAATATTAATATAAAAAAAGGAAAAGAAAAAAAATCGGAAATGTTTTTCTTTAAAGTATGCTCGTTCAAAGAAAATATTTCGGCTATTTTCATACCAGTCACTTCCAACCAGAAATTTCAAGAAGAAAGTAATTGTAAATGAAATTTCTTTGTTCATCTATGACCAATCCCTGTTTTCTGGCTATTTCTCATTAAACTACCCTTGTATATTGAATCGTATTAAAAAGCGGGAAATGTCTTTCTTTTAAAATATTTCGGCCATTTTCATATCAGTCACTTCCAACCAGAAATTTCCCGAAGAAAGTAGCTGTAAATGAATTTTCTATGTTCATTTAAACAAACTTGCCCTCAATTCACCCCATGGTACAAGATAGTTTCTTCGTGGCCCATGATGTAATGTTGAGTAACTTGAATAAAACTGCTGGTTTTCTAAAGGAACTTAAATCATTAGCTATCTACAAAGCGAATAGTGAGGGCTCTGGTCAGACGGTGCGGCATCTTATCGTACCAATAGCGTCGAACTTTCTACTTTTCTAAAAGATATCTAAAATATTAGAGGAAAAGATGATCTCGATATCCCTTGACGGTGTGGATGCACATGATTATCTGAACCTTTATTTGGCGTTCATGGGAAATGGGTGGAAAGGCAACGCACAGACTCACATAAACTATATACGACAAATTGATTTAGGAAATTAGAGCTGATATTCGATGCCCCACTGAACGGTCAATAAAACTATTGTCGGTGGATTATCATCCTTACGAGTGAAGGGATATCGAGATCAACTTTTTCTCTAATATAGATAAGTAGAACGTTCGCTTCCCTTTGTACGACAAGATGGTTGGTTATATAAGCAGGTACCAGACTTACGACACTTACTTGTTTTTAGCCCGAGGGATGAAGAATCTCAAGAGAATTGTTTGCAAAACCTAATGGCCCTAGATTTTCTATCTTAAACCTGTGTATTCCTACAGAACTACATTTGAATAAAAAAAACTTCTTTGGTATGATGGTTAAGATAGATATTATAATAGAAGATATATCTCGTCTATTGTATACACGGGCCCAATCGTGATTTCTTTGCTTTCAACACTTTCATATATCGTCGTTGGGAGATCAATGATCAAGCTGTGGATACGAGGTTTTGGTTGCCAAACGACGAAACAGAAGGACTGTCGTTATTATTTATAACAAATGAAGCTTTTCATCATTAACTATCAACTTGAGCAACTCACTTTTCACCTTAACCTATAAAAATATCCATCTTGTACTATATTTGTCCTCAGTATGAAAACTTCTTTTATGTATTCTTCACTAAATTGATCTTTCAATCAATTCTAAGCATAGGAATAAGTTAATGCATTCATTGAACTAGTTCTAATGAAATATTTCTTTTAGGTGGTCGGGGTTTTTTTCCGGATATTTGAATATATATCATAAATAGATAAATTATGAAATTCATATTTGATTGCGTGTGTATTGCGTATCAAAAGTTCTTTGATCATTTTTGTCCTATTATTTTTATGTCTCCCTGATTTAATTCAACAAAATGTTACGAAACTCTGAACTTTTTAATAGAAGTATAGTAGACCATTTCAATAGCTTTCAAATGAGTATTTTGGTGAAAATAGTCAACCAACCTTGGTTTGAAGATTTCACAAGAAATCTTACGATTGCCACAGAATGTGCAGGGTGGCCAGATTTAAAACTTCTTGTGACAGTTCTGTAGAAAAGGACCACCCGAAAGCCCTATGAGACAAATATCTAAGATATTTCATATTTAGCAGAGGTCAATTAGGTTCATAATTAGTGCAGTCTGATAATAAACTCGTCTCAGTTCTAATCCCTGTCTGTCTGTCTCTATCATATTTTTTGTTTGAGCTTAGTTACAGACCACATCGATAATCAAAATAAACTAATGATAATAGTAATAATAAGGCAAATATTGTAACAATCATTATAATAATGTTTATCGCGCTAGACCTGGATTGAGATGGGTTATGGTAGAGAAATTATCTTAGTCGAAAGTGCTACATACCTGACTTAGAACCAGACTTCGGTTAACGGCCCTTTTACGACCCTGCAGGTAATTAAAATTGAATCAATTATTTCGAGAAGGCATCTAGCTATTCGCTGCCGACTTTTAATGAGATGCTAACGGACAAATAGCTAGATAGGATCTTTTGGCTGCAGTTTCTTAAAGTGGACTTTTGGTACTTACTTTTCTTGGCATGAATTAGACGTTATACCACGGGCGTCTATATTGATTATTTTTCTCTAGACCTAACTCCGGGCTAGTAGTATTAGGCAATACATATTCCTCGATTATAGCTCTTTTCGTTTTTAACTAAGGGTTATTTCAATATACATACAAGTTCTTAAAGCAAACGTAATGAATTATTTAGGTCAGCTATACCGCTAGTGACTGGCTCGATCGTCTACTTTTTTTGAGCTTCGCCATTTGAAGTGTCAGACGGACATCTTGATTATCATTTTTGTGGCTATTTATCCATAGTTACTTATACATTAAATTCATTACATTTTTTGCAAACTTGTAAAATTGTCTTCAGATAATACAAATAAAATCGTCATGTGACGTTTGCGTTTTGTCGAGTCCATCGCAGTTTTGGTATAAGTTGTCCAAGCAAGTGGTTGAAATGAATTCGCAAAATTGTTCTCACTCATTAGAATCGTGCCATTTGAAACATTTGTACAGTTAGGTCCAAGGTCAAGGTCATAGTTGATCATCATTTTTTCCCAGACAATTATGCGATTTACACGAATGGACGAATTTCGATGTTGTTTAGTATAATAATAGATTTCAACTTTAATTCACTTCCGGAGTAAGGAACCATTTGGCTGGGATATCGAATTTTTGTTTGACAAACGCGATTTGTCAAATGTCGCATCGCTGGCCACGCCCACTACCTCCAACAGGACTAAAATTTGAATTAGATATTAAACTGCATTATTTTAAAAAAGTTTGGGTTAACAAAAGTTCTTCGCAAAAATGTCAGCCAATGTTGGAGTTCAAAGTTCACTTTCGGTCCACGTAAATGATTTTATTTGGTCGATTTTTCGATTGACACACGCGATTAGTCAGTGTCCTACAACAGGAATAGATCACCGTGCCATTTGAACCCTTTCGTCTAGTTGATAAAGGGTAAAGGTTATATACTATTACTACTGATAAACTTCATGGATACGGTTCAACAAAAATGAATTTAGCACAAAAAATACCATCAGAGGTAGAAGAGCCCTTTGAAATAAGGGTTGCTCTCGGACATCCCGTCCGTTTTACTACGGTCATAGGAGAATAGTGGTTAAGATAGATGGAACTAGGTGGTTATCAATAGAATAACCCATTACAAGACGATAAACTTTTAGTCTGGTTCAAAATTCGAAGATAGTGCAGATGAAAAATTTTAGTTGATGAAAGTTGGATTTTTTTTTTTTTTTTTGAAGGGGGGGGGTGTGTTTATAAAGTATTGTTGATAATGATTGAATTGCTTGTAACAATTACTTCATTTTGAACAATGTCTAAGATTTTTTTCTTGGGGGCGTTTAAAGCGTCATTGTGTTGGGTAGGGTTAATTAATGATTTCAGAGGCAAGTCAAAGTACCCCAGGTATATGGGTGCCAGACCCAGAAAAAAAACTCATCTAGCCTGATACATGTTGTTCAGAAATAAGAATCGAAACAAATAAATAAACGCTTCAGACCAAACCGAAAAAATATATTAATAGTAGTATATCGTCGATTTGCTTCTTTAAATAAGCTGTAGTTACGACGTTTTAGAAGTAACCCAACGATATATACTTCGCAAACAAACGTGGCTAACGAACAGATTCCGCTCTGATGTTGTATTTTGGTGTCAATCGATAATAAATCCAACCAATAAGTCCATAAAATATTGTTGAATCGATGTATCTTTTAATAATTATTTTTGCAAGTTAAACTTTGATATCTCGCACCATCCTAAGATTTGCCGCTATCTAGCTTAGAGTTAAGTTTTGTAGTTGTTCTTTTCCTCTGTACATATCAAGTGCTATATCATCTTTATGGACTATTATCTTATTGGTGGATCGTCGCTGCCAATCAAATAATCGATTGGCCAGTCAAATCAATCATTGAGACCGAAATTAAATGACAAATTCAAACATTTGTGTCGAGCAATTTTGTTAGTTGAGCGAATTACAGTTTATTCAACGGCTGTAGTGACAACGTTGGTTAAGCAACATTTCTTTGAATGTTAGCCTCTCAATTTGGCAAAAGTTTGAAATTAGTCGTTTGGTAGTAATGCAGTAGATTAGGCGGGCCTATAAAACTGTGGTAGTAAAAATTAGAACGTAAATAATCTGTGCATGTATAACACATTGGAAAATACACTCGTGATGAATAAATTGTTAACTTTAATTTGTGCGTTGCTAGTTTTAAATGCAGCGAACGCCGACAAACTCTTTCTGATCCTATTGGACGGATTTCGCTGGGACTATTTTGATCATCCACAACTGCAGCTGAAAGGATTTCCGAGATTGTTTCGAGAAGGGGTCAAGGCCGAATACATGGTTCCGGATTTCCCTACTAACTCCTTTCCAAATTACAGATCACTGGAAACAGGTAATTTGGTCTCTCTCTCTAAGTCTCTCTCCATCGACTCGTTCTCTCGGCTTGTTCTCTCTCTCTCTCTCTAGCCGTCTCTCTCCCCCCTCTCTCTCTCTCCCTGTCTCTTTCTCTTTCTCTCTCACTCTCTCTCAGCGGGATGTGAACGGGAAGGCAAGCTTGGCTAGAAAAGGAATTTTATCCATTACCAAATGACAAAATTTAGACTGGTCCAAATTGAAAGGTATTGCAGACGACAATTTGAAGCTGATGAAAATTTAGTTTTTTTTTTTCAACTTTCTGGGTAGTAAACGTGTAAAATGAAGAAATTGCCCCAAAAGCGTCATTGTGTGGGAATGGGTTAAGAGGCCGATAATTATAGGCCTATCTATTGATGCATCGCTGAAAATCGTATGTCAAGATGATTTGTACGCGGAACTCTTATATTCCATATGCTTTAAGCTCCTTTCGAACGCTCTTCTTTAAACATTGCGCTTAACAAGGGTTATTTAACTGCAAAACTAGTCAACATTGTAGCAATTTCGTGGACTTGACTACCGGCTTTTGATAAATGATAAATGATCATGCACGGATAGTTTTTATATTACTAAACTGTCCGGCGTTTCGCACGGATTTGTTCGGCCCACTTGACTGAGTAAGATTTCGAATTGAGTGATTTTTTATTATTCATTTACATCATTTCCGAATAAACCATCTGCACGTATTTAGGATTCTCTCTCTAAGAAAAAAATGAAAATGAAGAAATTGCTTGCAACAGGCAATTTCCAACGATGTTTTTTAGACGCCACAAGAAAAAAAAAAGCTCTGTAACATTCTGTGGACAATGGAGAACTTGCTTGTTACAAGTAATTTCTTCATTATGCAGAATGTTTTCTATCCCAAGGGTAAAAGGCATTCTAAAATTTCGCGAGCTTTAATTTTCGTCTGCCAGTCTAAAATTTTGCAGCCGGGTAATTGCTTAGCCGAGTTAATCCTTTTACCTTTAGGTCTTCACGTAGAGAATCATGGAATTGTCGGTAATTTTATGTATGACGAGGATAAAGAGATCAGATTCTACCTGAACGACAGTGACAAGAATGATCCATCCTGGTACGATCACGCAAATGCGTTTTACATCACTGGGGAAAAACAGGTATGTGCCATGGATAAATTAAAAGTGACCACTCGCGGCTGTCAATTAAATAGTCAGTAGACCAATGAAATCATTCATTTAGTAGACTGGAAGTTTACTTTGAACTTCGACACTGACCGCCATTTATGTGATAGCTTTGCTGATTTGGCGACTTAAACGTCGTAACTACAGGTTATTTTAGCTGTAGTTACGATGATAAGATCGCCAACCAGCCATTTTATACTTTTTGTCAAATGCTACTGGCCATAATGTTTACAAAATAACGCAGTGGAACTTTCTGTAGATATCTATGGGCGTTGCCAACGGAATTATTGGGCGGGCTAGAGATTGTTCATTTCTGTAACCCGAGTATTGCACTAACTCGAGGAATTGACGGATCGCTGGCCCCGCCCACTGACTCCTCTATCAGACTAGGCCCACTGACCCCGACAAGTAGTTCCTCTTCGATATTGAACGGCGTTATTTTGCAAAAATATGGCTACTAATATGTAACAAAATTGTCGTTCTGCGACTTAACCCATTCCAACTCAATCCCTCCTTTTTACGCCCCTCAAGAGAAAAACTTTGGAAAACATTGTGGAAAATGAAGAAATTGCTTGTTTCAAGCAATTTCTTCATTATCCACAATGTTTTCTATCCAAAAAGACGAAAAAAATCAAAATTCCATCAACTTGAAATTGTCGTCTGCAGCTTCTTTCAATTTGGACCAGTCTAAACTTTTGCTGTGTTGGAATGGGTTAATCGTCGACACTGCAGTAACAACGTTTATGTAGTACTGTCGACCAGTGTTGGAGTTAAAAGTTAAATTCCTGTCTTAACGTATAGTTTGATCGGTCCGGATTGATTCTTTAATTGACAGTCGCAAATGGCTAATTTCGTAGATCTAAATCCTTAATCGGGTTTGCTTAATCGTAATCAGAAATGAAATCGAGTTTGGTCCACAGTAAATCTTGTATTGAGCGAATATTCATAGGACGAAAATAAGTGGTCGCTTAACCAATTACCAGACGGCAAAATTTTAGATTGGTCAAAATTGAAAGGATATGTAGACGTCAATTAAAAGTTGTTGAAGTTTAAGATTTTTTCAACTTTCTGGGTAGAGAACATTGTGGAAAATTAAGAAATTGCTTGTTGGAAGCAATTTCTTCATTTTCCACAAAGTTTTCCCAATTATTTTCCCAAGAGAGGCCTCAAAAGGTATCATTGTGTGAGAATTGGTTTGGAGAACGGTCGCGTAACCTATTCCAACGCAATCCCACCTTTTCACACCCCTGAAGTGAAAGGATTTGGAAAACATTGTAGGAAATGAAGAATTTTCATATATTAAGCAATTCTACTCTATTCACAATGTTTTCTATCAAAAAGACGGAAAAAAAATTAAAATTCCATCAACTTGAAATTGTCGTCTGCAGCCTCTTTCAGTTTTAAACAGTCTAAAATTGTTTTGTGTGGGAATGGGTTAAAACACATTTCTAAAGATATATGAAGGACTGATTAAGTCGCATACATAAATTGTTACAGAGTAATCATTAAATCCTATGTTGTTGGAACTCATTAGAATCTTCTAAGTGGGGCGATTTTAATGATTTCCAACTACATTGGATGTAGGTATGATATGTTTTTAGCTCACCTGACCACTTAGTGGTCATGGTGAGATATTGTGATAGGGCCGTGTCCGGCGTGCGTCATCCGTCGCCAACTTTTACCTTGTGTGTACTATAGAGGTCATATTGGCTCAAATGCCTTGAAGCGTAGTCAGAAAATTTGTCTATATAATTTCTTCGACGAGTTCGAAAATTAGTCATGTAGGGTCAAAAACTGGGTCACTAGGTCAAATCTTAGTATAAAAAAAAAAAAAAACCTTGTGTGCACTCTAGAGGTAAAATTTTTGGCTCAAACGTCTTGGTATTTGGTCGACAAGTTTGTCTGCAAAAGATCTCAGACGAGTTCGAAAATGGGTCATGTAAGGTTAAAATCTAGGTCACTAGGTCAGACTTGAGAAAAACCTTGAGTGCTTTCTAGAGGTCACATTTTGGCTCAAATACCTTGATATTTGATCGAAATGTTGGTTTACATGATACCTTGGACGAGTTATAAAATGGATCACGTGGGATCAACATCTAGGTCACTAGGTTGAATTTGAGAAAACCCTTTTGTGCACTCTAGAGGTCACATTTTTTGCTCACTTGTCTTAATATGTGGTCGAAATGTTTGTCTACATAACATCTCAGACGAGTTTGAAAATAGATCATGTGGACTCAAAAACTAGATCACTTGATCACTTTACTTCTGGCATAGATATCTTGAAACATGATAAGAATGTCTTTCTAGTTTAATCTCTGAGACAAGACTTTGGTAAAATGTCTTGTTAGGACAAGATAAGGTCACTTGTGCAATTTTACTTCTATAGTCATCATTCCAGGTGAGTGCTTTAGGGCCAATGGCCCTCTTTTTATAAAAAATGATCACTTCTGTATGAGAGCTATTGATTTTGAAAACGGAATTTCAATTGTGGTCGCTTAATTGAAGCGGTTGCTTAATAGAGGTGGTCGCTCGAGCACGATCGACTGTATTAAAAATCTCTATTAATATTCGTTTTCAATATTATGTGTTGTTCTTTCTTACGGACAAACACATCGGTACACAAAGCTGTATTAGCTGTCAGAAAATTGACCAATCGCTGTCCCCGACCACTTACTTCCAAATAACTCAGACAGGAAGTCCTGCTTCGATTTTAACCAGCGTTATTTTGCAAAATTTGTGACCAGTTGCATGTTACAAAAGAGTAGTACAGTTGGTTGGCGACCTAAACTACAGCTTGAATAAGCTATAGTTACGACGTTTCAGTCGCCAAAACCAAGAAAAAATATTAACAAAAAGTGCGTCCAAAACTCATTTCTAGTCGCAATGAATGATTTCATTGGTCGACTTGTTATTTGATTGACAATTTCATAACATTTTCCTTACTTTAAAACTTTCTCGGCGAGAATTTTGACGTGATTTTTCACCAGGGTATAAGATCAGCTCTATATTACTGGCGAGGGTGCCAGGTGCCCCAAGGTGGCTGGAAGGCATCATTCTGTGTCCCACATAGAAAAATACCCACAGTAAGCGATATCCACTGGGCGCTGAAGGATGGACTGAGTCGGCTGCGTGATGATCTGTCTGACATAGTTTGTAAGTTAGATTTAAACACTTTATGTCAAATTAATATCCAAATATTGTCTATCGATCGGTCAAAAATTTATTGACCAATCAAAACGGTCATTTAAACCGGAAGAGGATGTTGACCTCTAACATTTATGCTAAGCATTATAGTTGGTTTATCCAATTCCCACGCAATAACGCTTTTTGTCGCCTCTCAAAAACATTATGTAAAATGAAGAAATTTCTTGCAACAAGCAATTTCTTCATTTTAGACAATCTTTTCTACCAAGAAAGTTAAAAAAATCTAAAATTCTGCAAACTTTGAGTTGTCGTCTGTAACTCCTTTCAATTTAGACTAGTGTATCATTTTGTCTTCTTGTAATGGGTTAAGCGATAAAACAATGATTTGCATTTTGTAAATGTTTAAGACAAACGTATCGCTGGCCACGCCCATTTAGCTCCGACAAGAAGCTCGCCTTGGATATTACTAGGCGTTATTTTGTAAAAACTTATTCCCACTAACTTCTCATATAAATATAAGATTGATGGTTGGCGAGTTGAACGTCTATACTACAGCTCGAATAAGTAGTTACCATATTTCAGTCGCAAAACCAACACAAATAGCTTCACAACAGTTCCGTCACAGTTCGAGTTCAAAGTTTACTTCCGGTCTAAATGTACGGTTTGGTTGTTCGGTGGATCGTTTAATTGACAATTACACGCGTCATTGATATCCCATCAGAGAAAGATACAGTGAATATTCAAGAGAAGTGGGTAGAAATATAAAAATGGTGGGACAACCCGCCCCCCCCCCCACCCCCCAAAAATATTTGATAAGTTGTTGATTCTGTAGGGTATTTTGAAAGGAACTACAATACATAGGCAATTTACAAATCGTGATGTCAATCAAATAATCAGTCGACTAATCAAATCATTCATTTAGACTGGAAATTAAGTTTTAACTACAACATTGGCCGCCATTTTTGTGAATCATTTTTGTTGGATTGGCAACTTAAACGTCGTAACTAAAACTTATGTAAGCCATAGTTACGACGCTTAGGTCGCCAACCAACCACTCTACTAATTTGTAAGATGCTACCGGCAATTTATTTTGCAAAATAATTCCTTAACTAGATGGTTGTCCCAGGACAACTGCTGTCGAGCCCGCAAAGTTTTGTAGGTATCATGCTCCAGATAAGCACAATTTTAGTGTTTGACCTTAAGCTGTGACCTTGAACCTGAAGCTATCCACAAAATTCTTTCATGGCACATCTACTCATGATGGAGAATAATTGTGCCAAGTTATTTTGAAATCCATCCAAAAATGTAGGAGTAATTGTCCGGACAAATTCGGACGGACGGACTAACGGACTATCCAACGGACTAACGCACTAACACGCATACACCGACTTGTCATAGTGACAATTATGTCTCGCTCACTACAAGCGGGCTCAACAAAAATCGAGGCGGGTTTTCCCGTTTGAGACCGTTTGCGTGGCCAAAGGGGTTAAAGGGGGGGGGGGGGCAGTGATTGGTCAATTGACTTATCGGTGGCTCTGCCCATTGACTCCGCTTGACACACCCACTTACTCTGGTGAACTTCTAAACATCAAACGGCGTTTATTTGCAAAATTTATGACCAGTAGCATGTAAAATCAAAGCACTCTTGGAGAGTAAATTTATCTTATAATGTCTTCCGGTTGTCTAGATAATTTGTTAAGAATTTGAAAAAAAGTATCAATTGTTTTTCTTATGATTATATGCAGTGCTGTCTAAGATTTTTTTCTACGGAATAAAGAGGGTTTTAGAATTTAGCGAATCTGCTGTCTGCATATGCACTGAAATCATTTTCATAATCTAACTTTGTATGAAAGTTTCAATAGTATTTCGGAGATTATATTGCTAAACCTTTTCTGCACACAATCATCCTGAAGAAGAAAAAAGGCCCTGGAAAACGCTGTGGAAAACGCTGTGGAGAAGTTGTTCACAAGTAGAAATTCTCATTATCAACACTTTTTCTAAAATCATATCAAATGTCATCAGGCAATTGGTTGTTAATCCTTGTCATGCTGCATAAATTACCACATCGAATCGCTGCAATATCAAAGGGCTGAAAGCACTGTTAGAACTTGTTATTAAAAAAATCAATATTTCTCTTAGAAAACAACTTCATAAACAACTCTGGCAGGAAAAAATGCAAACAGAAAGTGTAGACCAAGATCAGACTGCACTTATGTGTACGCTGATCTTGGTGTACACCTCCTGCCCAAAACTGGAATATTCTGGGTTCAGCATGAAAAGGGTTAAAAAAGATTATACTTTATAGCCTTTTTGTCACGTGTAAAGTTATAAACTGTATAAAAATTCTAGCAGGCATATGTATTATTACTATAGCTTGAAATTATTGAGATGACTTGGCCTTTGTGCAATGAATGAATTAGCTTTGAATAAATTTGATCTGAACTAAAGTCGTGCGTATACGAGTTATTTCGTCCAACCCGGAGAAATTCACTGTGCATTTTAAAAATTTCCTCAGCAGATAAGTGGTCCAGTGGTAAAGGACGCAAAGGTCTGAAACAGTCAACACGGGCTCGAAGCAGCCAAGACACCATAACTCATTGATCTTTTTTCAACGTTTTTTTTTTTTTTTTTTTTCTCCCTCCTTTTTTTTAATCGAATGCGTGTTAGAGAAAGTGCATCTGCACGATTCCACATTACAGCGATAAAATTTTCTGTCAGCGGATAAACAGTTACAATAGCATCGTCCAGTGACAATTGTCATAGCTGAAGCGAATTTGGAGAAAAACGGTACAGTATTAAGAATACATGACGAAACAAAATAATGACGAAGCTGTTTTATGTACAGTTCCGAGTGCTAATAAGCCTGTTATTATCTGACAATTTGAAGTAAAATGATTAAAAGGTAGACGAATAAAATTAAACACAAAAAGAAAAGATCGCTCTCGCCTCGACCTCCCGACTTTAAGTGCAGCGGGAATTCGCTCTATCACATTCGTAGACATTTCGGTACATGAATTCGTGCATTCAACAAATATTTATATGTTATTTTCGACTAGCGGAATAAAACGAGCAATACCGAAGACACTAAGTCAAGCGTGAAATTATGCAAATAGAGGTCACGGTCCGTCAGGTCAATAAAATCTTACTATACTTTGTTTGTTTGAATGTGGTTTTACGCCGCTTTCAACAATCATTCAGTTTTATCGCGGAGGCTGGAGCACCTAACAATGGATTCCTGGTATTTCTCCCACCAGTACCGCCATCACATCCTTTCCTAGCCTCCAGCTGCTATCCCTAATAGGTCTACGATTATCGACCCTTTGGTGGGAGACAAATAGTCGGAAAGGATGAGTGCCGCCGTCGGGGATCGAACCCGGGACCTCTAGATTGACAGTCCGACGCGCTACCAACTGCGCTATGACGGCGGCTTCTTACTATACTATTCAACCGTGAAAACACGTGGAAAAGAGAATCAATCTAATTCGAATCAATCTAAACTTTTGTCATTAGGTAATAGGTTGTTCACCAGGTTACACTTTATTGCCTTATTTTACCCGTAAAGGAATTAACTGTCAAAATATTCTAGCAGACATCTGTATAACATCTAATTAACCCGTTGCCAGACGAGAACAAATTTGAATGACCCAGTTTCAAAGATATTACAGACGATAGTTTTAATTTGATGAAAATTTAAATTGTTATGTCTTTTCAGGTAGCGATTTCTTTATTTTCAACAGTGTTTTGCAAATACTTTCTTCTTGTGAGCGTTAAAAAGCTTCATCGTATGGGAATGGGTTAACTATGGAAACTCGTAAAAGGAATGAATTTAATCTATTTTAAAATATACCTCTATATGTACAAAGAACAGTAAAATAAGATCGATCGTACGGTCTGATTTTCAATGAAATTCACTTGACTACGGTAAAGGCAAATTGCTATATAGGATTTTTTGTTCGTGTTTTTGTTTGTTTTTATTTGTTTCTTTAAAGACTTGTTTGAATTAGAAAAAGTTATCGAACGAAAAATCTAATGTATTCTGTATAACGACAAACTTGAATCGAGAGAACATTTGATTGTAGTTCGTCTGAATTTCTTGCTTTCCCCTAACTATTTTCTGAGAGTAAGTTAAAAAGTGTTTGTCCCACAACAAATTTAAATAATGCATGGTAATGTCATAGGAGAGCTATTTGCTCACAAAAACAATAGATTCCTGGTTTGCGACATAAACTTCGTAACTACAGCTTGAATAAGCTGTAGTTATGACGTTTAAGTCGTCAAACTGACAAAAATACTTCAAACAAATGACGCCCGATGTCGGTGTTCAAGTTTACTTCCTATCTAAATGAATTGTACAATTAGTCGATTAATCCTTTGATTGACAGTGGAATCGCATTAGAATTTGAAGTTAAACTAACTTTTCAGAGCTTCTTTAAAAGCTTTGTTATTTCAGCTGGTTTCCCTAGGGTACATGAAAGTTTTAGACGGGTTAATGCCTAGAATACATCAAAGAACGAAGGCAACGAACGGTTTGTGAACAACTTTGTCAAAATGGCTGAAAACAAATATAGTGTAATTGGAAATATACGTAATAGCAGAACCGCATAACTGACGGATCGCGGATGTATATCAGATAATCAATCGATCAATCAAATCATTCAGTTCGACTAGAATTTAACTTTGAACTCGAACATTGGCTGACATTTACGCGAACTTATTTTTGTTGGTTTTACGTCTTAAACGTCCTAACTAGAGCTTACCCAAGTTGCAATTACGCCGTATAGTTCGACAATCAATCGTTTTATTTTTATGTTACATGTTACTGGCATACATTTTTCAAAACAAATCCGCTTGATAGTTAGGTGGAACTTCTTGTTGGAGCCGCTCTGTGACCAAAATGGCCCACCGTCTGATTTAGCTATTATATTTTCCAAATACATATTTTTGCAGATTTATATCACGAAGAAATAGACCATTTGGGACATTTCTACGGTCCAAATTCTGGCAAAGTTTTACAAGCAATACAAGATGTGGATAGACAACTAGACTCATTCTTAGACGATGTTGAAAAATCAGGACTCCATAAAAAGTTGAATATTATGATTGTGTCTGATCATGGTATGGCTAATGTCGACGCTCTACATATGCTAAATTTAACATCTGTGATAGACATGAATGATATTCATCAACTTGTGGAGGCGGGGTCTCAGATTTATGTGTGGCCGAAGAAGAACAAAGAAAAACAGGTGCATATTTCTTCCTCTTGCTCAGAATTTGAATTAAATATACGGTAGCAGATGACTTGACTTTCAACAGTTGAACTCGTAATTGACCAATCGCGGCTGTGTATCAAGGAATCAATTGACCAATCAAATAATCAAATAATGACGCTTTTTCACATCTTCAAAAAAAAGCTTTGGAAAACATTGTGGAAAATGAAGAAATTGCTTGTTACAAGCAATTGCTTCATTATCCACAATGTTTTCTACACTATAAGAAAAAAAGTTTGTAAAATGTTATCAGCTTAAATTTGTTTTCTGTGCTTTCTTTTGGACCAGTCTAAAATTTTGCTATGTGGTAAGGGGTTAAATACGATCTTAGCCAAAGCTAGTAAGATGCTAAATAGGACATTTTTTGGCTTGAAAAAAGGGTTGCGTTATAGAATTTAAACATCGGTTATATATCTCAGATACCATTTTTGACGAAATCTCGTGAAGTTTTTACAAAATTTGCCAGAGTTTACATAGTAGGTACTGAACGTCTAAATTAAGTAAAATTACGCGGATATATGTTCAGGGTCGGTCATTGATCAATTTTAAGAAAAAAAGGCAAAACGACTGCCATTTGCCACTGTCAAATTTTGACAATGTGGCATAAAGCCCTGTTCGTTAAAAGCTCTCACCTGACCAAAGCAAAGAGAGTTAACTTGTAAATAGTCACAGGTTGATGAACTATGATATACATACATGTATATGGAATAAGATTTTCAAAGAAGTCCAAATATAACACAACATCGTCATTTGAACAAGCTTTGAAAATATCTACTTAATGATTTTTAAAAAAAAAATGTATTACACAAAATTTGATTAGCATCACTTTTTTAAAATCATGATTTTAGACTTTAGTTTATCTGACAAAAAATTGTGTAACAAACTCTCGAAGCTTAACTGCTGTTGAAACTTAGAAGGGGCAAAAATTCGGCAAAACAAGAAATGTCAGACCAAAGAGTTTTGATTTTTGATATAAAATCAAGGCGAATGTCCAACTTTTGGTGTAGTTTCGCGTGAGTTTACCATTCTAGTGAAATACTGCTGTAAGTAATCTTCTTGCGTGGCTAACAAGCCCACAGATGCTGTCATTGTAGGACTTTAGCCGACTGATCCATTGTTGCTGAGGTAAGCTAGACTGAGCGAGCAGTCCGGTCAGCAGAATGTCGCAGACACATGAGACATGACGGACTTAACCTCTATTGACTTTGCTAAACAGCCCTTTCTCTCTAGAGTTACTTTTTCAGTAATTCACCATCTAGAATGGCAACCACACACAAAACAGCGACTTAAGTTAATCGCCTACCTTATATTTAACAAAAAAATCTTCTGTTTTTGTCATTTCTAATAATCACGATATATTGCCTCTGCTTAATTTCCATCACGTTTACGCTTCAACAGTTCGTGTAGTCAATCGATTTTCAGCTTCACTGGCTGAAAGCCAGCTTGGTATTGTCGTGGCGGAATGTCATGTGCGTTCAGTCCTAAACCTTTGCTTAAAAAGTCTTCTCCGAAAATTCTGAACGGAATCCAACCAAATTTCACAGGAATGATCCTTGGGTGACCCTTTATCAGATTCCTTCAAAGAATTTCGAACAGATAAAACATGACAAATTTCATAGGAATGATCTTTGGATGAACCTTTATAGGATTCCTTAAAAATTGACCGGATGAAATTTTATCGTTTGGGGCTATATTCCATGGGTGGTATATAGTGAAAATTTTGAGAATCTTTTTCTGAGAAATCAGTAGATAGATTTCAACCGAATTCCACAGGAATGATTCCTCGGTGACCCTTAACCTGATTTCTTCAAAGACATTTGATCGTATGAAAAACATGGTTTTAATGGGCGGGGCTAATTTCCGTATATGTAGACTTTTTAAAAATCCTCCTGTCTGAAACCAGTTAATGATTTCGACCAAAATGCTTAGTAATGATTGTTTGTGTCTATTTATTAGATTCCTTCAATTTGCGTGGATTTTGCTCTGTTAAAGAACATGGCATTTATGGGCGATGCTAATGTATATGGTATAAAAGGGAAAATTTATAAATCATGTTCATTGAAATTTCTCGGGAATAGTCTTTTGGTTATCCTTAATCATATTTTGAAGGAATTTTATTAGTTTTAGTAATAAAGCCTTGGGAGATAAGTCAAATTTCAGGTAGAAATTACATAGTGATGGAAGGGGAATAGTTGATAATTCTTGACTTAGAATGTTGTGGCATAAAAAGGTCGCCTCCCTCCCTGAAAGTAGGGTACGAAAAAGCAATCTTTTTTAGCTAGCAAAGCGTCAGCTTTCATAGCTTAAGTTAACAGGTCGTCTCAAAGTTCAGCGAGTGCAAACTGCCACTTGAGGCTTAACCACTAAATCCGTTAAATGCCTACGCTATAAAAATAGTTATGTATTTCAGGAATATTGCAAACTCTATTCAAATTGTAGAGAACTCTGTCAACAGCATGCTATTTAACCCATTCCTACTCAATTCCGCTTATTAAGCATCTCAAGAAAAAAAAACTTTGGAAAACATTGTGCAATTTCTTCAATGTCCTCAATGTTTTCTACCGAATAAGGGAAAGATTTTCCAAATTCAACCATGCTTTGCTAGCTTACAGTACTTTCAGTACTTTGATTAATTGAGTAGCCGCCTATTTTTCGAAAACTGTATTACTTTCATGATAAGTAAATTCACGCCGGCGGAGCGAATCAGACGCACCAGCTCCTCTAGTTGTCAGAAAGTTGTCAAATTAACACATCTTCAGAATCAAAGCAAATATTCTGACGCCTTAATCTCTAATAAGAAATAAAACCAATCTTAACAGTGATGATTATGAAAGTTTGAGTAGTATATACTGGCAAGCGATATAAGTTAAGTCAGTTAGGAGAAATGCAGATATGTTTATACGAATTATTTACATATAATTTTAAATGTTTTTCAGGTTTATAAATCTCTGAAGGATTTTAGTCCGCACTTGAAGGTATTTTATAAGGAGAATCTACACGACCGTTGGTTTTTAAAGAAACATCGACTGATACCTCCGATATTTTTGCACGCTGATCCGGGCTGGTACCTTATACATGTAAGACTTTTATGGCATAAATAACAGATTGAATACATGGCTAAATAGATGTAGATGGATGAATCGGATAATTGACGAGAATTCTATATGGATCAACACATGCTTATTAAATTTTCTCTGAACGGCCAGCTTAAAATTCGTTTCAAGCCCCCATGAAATACTTTTAGTAATGCCGAAACTGAAAATCTTTGCATATCTTTGCATTCAGGATGTATGCCGTAAAAATATATTGTATCAAACAAAGAGAATGCTTTCTGTTTTCATTCTGGTATTGAACTAAGAACCTATTAACACTTCTTATTGAAACCGCTTCGTGGTTTCAAAGAAAGTGAGGTTTTAATTTAGTTGCATATCTCGAAGAAAGAAAAATCTCGTCACCGCTTCATTAAATTTTAACTATACTACTTATCGGGTCTATGGTAACACTTGTCTTTTCAAATCGCTTTGTTGAAGAGACTTCTAAATTGTATTAATTAAAAGCGTATGAGAGAACTTCTTCTTTGCACATTTTGTATTTAAAACGGCAGCACATTTTCAATATCACGCACATTTAAAAATACCATATGTAACCTTTTTCAATATTTCTAGAAATTTGACCAATTACGATGGGTTTATAAATTTGATTTTAATAGTTTTCACATTTTTTTTTCATTTGAGAACTTTGATCTGTATTTACAGCCAACATCCAAGAGAGATTACTTTGATATTGCATCGGCTCCCTGGCGTGGGAACCACGGGTTTGACAATGATGTTGACGATATGAGAGCCATATTTATAGCTAAGGGACCGAGTGAGTGAACCCTTTCTTGGTTTTAGCCTGTCTGCTGTCTCTCATTTCTCCCTCTCACTCATTTTGCTCGATAACAATCTCCGACACAGACGTGTTATTTTTTGTTTGTTTTTCTATAATGAAACTGAAACACTCAAGCCGACAACCTGCACCATATTTAAATAATATAACATTAGTTCCGTCTATCAAGATTGAAGCTTTTTGATTGGCTGATTTTCTATATATATGTTTTTAATTTCATATTTTATTTTATTTTTTGTGTGTGTATTTTTTTTTTTTTTTTTTACAATTTTTTTCATACTTCCATCAAAAATTTTGAACATGTATTTATTTTGTATTTTTTTGCACAAAGTAGATGAACACTTTTTTACTTAACCCATTCCAACTCAAGCCCTCCTTTTTACGCCCCGCTTGTATCAAGCAATTTCTTAATTATCCACAATGTTTTCTACCCCAAAAGACGAAAAAAATTAAAATTACATCAACTTGAAATTGTCGTCTGCAGCTTCTTTCAATTTGGACCAGTCTAAAATTTTGCTATGTTGGAATGGGTTAAAACTGCAAAAATATTTTTCTTCGTTTTTCTTGATGGCATTAAATTTAAATTTTAGACTAGTCCAAATTGAAAGAAGATGCAGACGACAATTTCAAGTGGATGGAATTTCAATTTTTTTCGTCTTTTCGGATAGAAAACATTGTGGATAATGAAGAAATTGCTTGTTACAAGCAATTTCTTCATTGTCCACAATGTTTTCCAAAGCTTTTTTCTTAAGGGACGTAAAAAGGAGGGCTTGAGTTGGAATGGGTTAAAGAAATGAGGCGAAAACTTTTATTTTCATTGGAGTATGATTCTAAAAAATTAAGCCGCCGTCATAGCGCAGTTGGTAGCGCGTCGGACTGTCAATCTAGAGGTCCCTGGTTCGATTCCCGACGGCGGCACTCATCCTTTCCGACTATATGTCTCTCACCAATTGGTCGATAATCGTAGACCTATGTGGAATAGCAGCTGATGGCTAGGAAAGGATGTGATGGCGGTACTGGTGTGAGAAATACCAGGAAGCCATTGTTAGGTGTTCCAGCCGCCGCGATATAACTGAAAGATTGTTGAAAGCGGCGTAAAACCCAATTCAAACAAATCTAAAAACTTATTAACAGTAATACAGTGTCATTAAGTTTTTAGATGACTCATTGAAACTAAAAATATCTCTTTAATTCTTTAATATATAGAGAGATTTTCTAAGATGAAAATGTAGTTATTTCTCGGACAATCGGATTTTCTGCTCATAACTTCTGCGAAAGAAAATTGTGATATTTGCCGGATAGTTTCAGTTTTGTGTCGAAGTACATACTTAATTATATCACAATTCTCTTATTTTCAGGTTTTAAGAAAGGATACATAGCCAAACCCTTTTCAAATGTGAATGTTTACCAGCTGATATGTTATGTAACAAGTATTATTCCAGAAAATCATAACGGGACATGGTCATTAGTACAGGATATTTTAGTCGAGAACTCGATTGAGAACAATGTGACAAAAGACGAACATACCGAGCTATAGCACTATTTAGATTAAAAACATAATTCAACAAATATTCTCTGTGTTTTAATTTCAAATTGACAATTTTCATGTCTGTAATGGTTAGCTTTTTAACCGTTTAAGTTTTTTCCCAAAAAATGTTAGACTCGTCCAAAATACAAAGGGGTGACAAACGTCATTATATCGCATATACAAGTAAAACAATCCTATATTATAAGAAATATTTTGGAAAACGAGAGATTACTTGTTGCAAGCAGCTTCTTCTTTTTCCATAATGTTTTCTCAATTATAATATCACAAGGACGTAAAATCAGAGATAATTAAGCCGTTTGTTCAAGCGACTATTCGCCATCGTCAACAAATAAACCGATATACCCATCGAAACATTCATCTAGGTTGGATGGTAACTTTGTAGTCCAGCCATTTTTTTTTGGGGGGGGGAGGTGTCGGGAAATTAAACGTAGTTATATAGTGAATATAAAATCTTATTCAATATATAGTTACGACGTTTATGCCGACGGCGGCACTCATCCTTTCCGACTATTTGTCTCTCCCCAATGGGTCGATAATCGTAGACAAATGTGGGATAGCAGCTGGAGGCTAGGAAAGGATGTAATGGTAGTACTGGTGTGAGAAATACCAGGATACCATTGTTAGGTGCTACAGCCGCCGCGATATAACTGAAAGATTGTTGAAAGCGGCGTTAAACTCAATTCAAACAAACCAACAAAACGACGTTTATGTCATCAAACAATGATTTTACTTTAATCTTTTGTCCCTAGTCATATATTTTTACAAAAATAATAATGTGTTTTATCTCAGTCGAGCTGCCATGTTCAAGGTCAGTGTGCGTGGCCAGCAAACCGTCAATTGACCAATCGCGGCTGTCAATCAAGGAATCATTCGACCAATCAAATTCAAAAATCAAAATTAAGATCAACCCGAAATTGAGCTTTGAACTCCAACATTGGCTACCATTTGTGTGAAGCATTTTTGTTGGTTTTGCGACTGAAACGTCGTAACTATAGCTTATTCAAGCTGTAGTTAACGACGTTTATGTTGCCAACCAACCATTTTACTTTTTGTTACATGCTTCAGGCTATTAATTTGGAAAATAACACAGTTTTAAATCGAAACAGAACTTCCTATCGGTGTCAATTGGCGGGGCCAACGGAGTAAATAGGCGGGGCCAGTGATTTATCAATTAACCCTTTCCTGGACAAACCCGGGATTTTACGTCACTGTGATTTTATACTTGAAAAAACATTGTGGAAAAGGGAGAAATTGCTTGTTTCAAGCAATTTCTCCTTTTCCCACAATATTTCCTACCACATAGGATGGTCAGATTTCAAATTGTATGCATTCTTCATTGTCGTCTGCAACCTCTTTGAAATTGGACCAGTCTAAAAGTTCATATAACAGGAAAGGGTTAATGTCATGTACATGTATCTGATTTTTATGAATATGAACTGTTGGTGTAATGCATGTTTACACACTATAGAAATCGCACTAGCAACATTATTGAAAGTAAATCTTCTACTCATGTTATGGTAGCGCGTCGGAATGTCAATCTAGAGGTCAAGGGTTCGATACCCGACCGCGACGCTCATCCTTCCGACTGTTCGTCTCTCACCAATGGGTCGATAATTGTGGACCTATGTGGGATAGCAGCTGGAGGCTAGGAAAGGATGTAATGGTAGAGGTCAAGGGTTCGATACCCGGCGGCGACGCTCATCCTTCCGACTGTTTGTCTTTCACCAATGGGTCGATAATTGTGGACCTATGTGGGATAGCAGCTGGAGGCTAGGAAAGGATGTAATGGTAGTACTGGTGTGAGAAATACCAGGATTCCATTGTTAGGTACTCCAGCCGCCGCGATATAACTGAAAGATTGTTGACAGCGGTGTAAAACCCCATTCAAACAAATCTACTCGTATCAAATCTTGTTACAATCAACTCCTCTTGTAATTATGTCGCTTAATATGACATATCGCCTATATAGAAGTTAATTTCATTGTTCCAGTGGGGTCTTTTGTATGGGTAGTCATCGGTTAAACTTATAACGTTATTAGGATATGATGGTATATTTTTCTAAGGTCCACTGATCATCGTTATAGCCCATTCCCACATAATCCCACCATTTTATACCCCGCAAGTCAAAAGGTCTGGAAAACAATGTCGAGAATAAAAAATTAGCTTGTTACAAGCAATTTTTCCATTCTCCGCAGTGTTTTCTACCCAAAAAGAATCCCCCCCCCCTAAAAAAAGTAATGATATTTAAAAAATAAATAGATACAATTCCACCAACTATTCTATGTCGCCTGCAACTTCTTTCAATCTCGACCAGTCCAAAATTTTGTTGTTTGAGGAAAGGTATAACTGTGTTTACTGTATTTTTGTATGTATACGAGGGACGGTCAGAAAATACCCGGACTTTTCATGCTCCTCTCTTTCCTCGTGCAGCTACACACATTATGTATTGGTGAAAACTACATTAATTCGCCAATAACGTGGTCAATTTATTTACAATAAAAGTTGTGTTTACACAGTATTTTGCACTCTCACATATAAGTGTTTTGTCTATCAAAGACTCTTTGTTAGGGGAGCAACACACTTTAATTAAGTTTCTGGTTGCAGGAGGTGAAAATTCTCGCCACATCTTTCAAAGGCTTAAAAAAAACTTTTCTGATAAATGTGTATCACGTTAATCCTTCTACAACTGGGTTTCTCAGTTTCGCGAAGACAGAACAAGTGTTTGTGACAGGCATAGGAGTGGGCGGCCAGCCGAGGCGGTGACCCCAACAATGGTTGCAAATGTTAAAGCTTTAGTCTACAAAAATCGTCAAGTAACTTTAGTAAGGCATCGGCACACAATATTTTACGCGAACACCTAGGCATGCGCAAGGTAAGTGCTTAGACAGCTATTCGCAGATCAAAAGGCTACTAGAGTAACCAATGCAAAGGAACGTTTAGGTCATTTAAATCATGAAGGAGCTAAGTTTTTGAGCCGCATTATAACTGGAGATGAGATGTGGGTTCATTATTCCGAACCTGAGACAAAAGCTCAGTCAAAGCAGTGGAAACGAGCTTGTTCCCCACCTCTTAAAAGTTTAAACTGTCTCCATCGGCTGGCAAAGGCCTGCTTGTTGCCTTTTTGGAATCACGAGGAATGATACTCACTCATTTCATGCCAAAAGGTCAATCTGTCACTGCCAAGTACTATTCTGAAGCAATTCTGAAAAGTCTCAGAGAAAAGCTCAAGCAAATACGTCCCAGGTCAGCACAGAAAAATGTCCCCCTTCTTCACGATAGCGCCCCTCCCATACCGCCACAGCTATAATTCTTAAAAATGACAATTGTTGTCTCACCCTCCTTATAGCCTAGACCTTGCCCCTGTGACTTGTATTTGTTCCCAGAACTTGGGCTGGCTTTTAAGAGTCTTTCCCACGAACACCCACAGGCGGCGGTAGGGTACGAACCTGTGTCCCTCAGATCACGAGTTAAGCACTTTTACCACTTGGCCATCGAGTTTCAAATACCTTTGTATTTGTAAAAGGAGAATGCTATGAAATGAAAAGTTGCTAAGTAGCTAAGTAGATCCTATACATACATAAACAATTCTTACTTCAAAGGGACAGAACGGACGTACGGTAGACAGATTGCAAATATGTGCATGCAAATCTTTATCTATACCTCCTGCAAAATCAGGAATTGTCCTTGGTTAGCTAAGTCGACAGATTTGGAAATTTCACCCAAATCGATCGAAAAATAATCTTTTCCATTCAAAATGCCTTACAGATCAAACTTTTATCCGACTTCGCAGATACGCTGTAAATCAAAATTTCGAGTTGACCGGCGTTGTACAGGTATACTAAGAGCTAAGCTAGAAATCTAAGTAAAAACAACCCTACCCCTAAAAAACCGAAACAATGAGAATTATTCGCTTTTTAATACTTCTTTTACCAGCGGCAAGCCTTAAATCACCACTGAAGTATCGCGTTGATATACAATATGCATTGAAAGTTAAGCTAAAGACAAAATTTAAGACAGAAAACATCAAGAGAATATAATTACCCACTGAGCAAATTGTGCTTTTTCACACAAATTTTTCTCCTCGGTGAGTTCTAACATCATATAAAAAAGCTATTATGGTTATTAGTTAAAAGCTTGAAAGTTTCATCTTTAACTAAACCATATTTTTAATCAAACTTGTATTGAGAAACCACTCGAAGAATGGAAAAATGTGGTAGAGTGGTCGCTTTATAGACTTTTTGTGACATATAAGAGGGTTGGTTTGACGTACTGCACACATAAATTGTTGCGGGATCATAACCTTGTTTCGAAGAATTGGAGGTGTGTGTGTGGTTTTCTGTAGAACCTACATAATTGATTTATCTCGCTAATGCACGCTAATGTTCTTACAAGCAATTTCTTCTTTTGCTACAATGTTTTCTCGGTTAATAAATCACATGGGCGAAAAGCCAGGGGTTGAACAGGAAAGGGCTAAACATATTTTATTGCCATCATTTATCACTTTATAGTACAATATACATGATTTTGCAGGAACGGTCGAGTGGATGGACCTCCAAAGCCTCTCAGAGTCCATCCCTTGAAGACGTTTTGATCGAGAGAAAGTATGGATGTTTTGAGGGAGAGGGGGCTTAACCCATTACCAGACAACAAAATTTTATACTGGTCACATTTCAAAGATTTTATTCACAACAAATTTTAGTTGATGAATTTTTGATGTTTTTTTTTTTTTTTTTTACTTTTTTGTAGAAAATATTGACGCTTGTAACAAGCAGTTTCTTCATTTTTCCACAATGTTTTCTATTTAAGCTTTTTTCCTAGGGCAGGGGCATCAAAAAGCGTAATTGTGCAGAAATGGGTTAAACGGAAACGGAAACTACCGTCGATTTCAATAATTCTTGGCATTGTTAGATTCCTCTCAGATTTCTTATGAAGATAAACTGATTGGGAGTGAATCAGAAGTGTTACTTGCGGGGTTATCATCCCCATATGGAACATAAACGAGTGTGATTTTTTTTATATTTTTTTTATGAATACTTTTTTTATACAAATAATTTTAGGCATGAACGTGCCTCTGGTGTTAGTGAACATCTGTAAGAATTCCTAAGAAATTGTGGTTGGAAGTAATTCTAGTCCATGAAACTTTTAGTCTAATAACGTAAAACAACAACAACACATTGAATGTCGAAACTTGTCAAATCTTTGTACGACATTTTGTAAGTGGTGATTCGAATGTATTGTGAGATTTCTATTAGAAGAATCGGTAATCTTTCCAAATTGAGCTACACGGATCCTATAAGTCTATAGTTTGGATTGCTTCAACTAAAACAAATCCAACTAGTACATTCCTGTTTTCGGATATGCATGGAAGCCGGATAGTTTGCATTTTTTAGCTCCTCTTGCTGAAAGCCATCGAGCTATTGTCATGGCTTGTGTCTGTCGTGCGTTTGTCTGTGCGTGCGTGCGTCCGTATACTTTTACTTTCAATGTCTTCTTGGAAAGCACTGAACAGAATTCAACCAAATTTCATAGCTATCAATCGTGTAATTCTTACCTAAACAGTATTGATTGGTCTGAAATTGATGATTTTAATGTACATGATACATGGAACTTTATTTTATGTCATATTCAACACTGCATAAAGGAATTCATTCCGAAACTAGTTGTAAAACACCAAAAAACCCAACCAAAATGGATGGATCAGTATTGTATACGAGCTGTTAAGAAGAAGTATCATGCATGGAAGAGATATACCTTCAGTAAGAGTTATAGAGACTATAAATCTTATTGTAAACTCCAAAATAAAGCAACAAAAGCAGTGTACCATTCAAAGAAAAGACATGAAAAAGTTTTCTCGGAATCATGTAAATTAAATTGTAAGTCTTTTTGGAGTTATATCGGAGAGAATACATAGTCCAGAAGTGGAATAGGCAATATGAAGAATTCAGATGGAGAATCAATTACAAATGATACTGATAAAGCAGAACTATTAAACCAATTTTTTTCATCTGTGTTTACACAAGAAGATACATCAAATATACCCGATTTTGACAAACGTTGTAACCATGATATTGAGGATGTGTACTTCTCAAGTACAGACATTTTGAAACAATTACAGTCTATCAATATCTCGAAAGCTAGTGGCCCAGATGAATGTCATCCAAAATTACTGTATGAATGTGCTAACGAAATATATATTCCGATTTATAAACTTTTTGTTAAATCAATTACCGAAGGACAAATTCCAAGTGACTGGAAAAAGGCTAATGTGACATGTATTCATAAAAAAGGTTCCAGAAGTGATCCCAAAAATTATAGACCGGTTTTGTTAACCTTGGTAGTTTGTAAACTTCTTGTAAAGCATGTTAAAAAAGCGATAGTTGAGCATTTAAAAAGACTCAATTTATTATGGGATAGTCAATATGGATTCCGAGAGCACCGTAGCACCATTTTACAACTGCTGGACGTGTTAGAAGAATGGATTTCTGCATTAGATGACAATAACCAAATAGACACTTACTTAAATTTTGCTAAAGCTTTCAACACCGTACCTCATAAACGGCTTTTAACAAAACTTCAGTCATACGGTATAGCTGGTAATTTGCTGTGCTGGGTTGAAAACTTCCTTTACGACAGACAACAAAGAGTGGTCGTTAACGGAGGCAAGTCTAGCTGGACTGATGTCAAGTCGGGAGTGCCTCAGGGCTCAATACTGGGACCAGTGCTATTTGTTCTTTTTATTAATGATATGCCTGATTGTGTCAGTAGTGCTTGCCGTTTATTCGCAGACTATACTAAGTTATATAGAGTCATCTCTTCACAACAAGACCACAATATGTTACAAAATAATATTTCAACCTTTTGTCAATGGAGCAAGGACTGGTTACTGAAGTTTAACAGTGAAAAATGTAAAGCTGTTCATTATGGTAAACAGAGTTTTGACGCTACATATGAAATGACAAGTCCTGATGGCACAACAACAAAGATACAAAAATGTTCTTGACACTGTATAAATCACTCATTAGACCCATTCTCGACTACGGCAATAGTATTTACTTCCCTACCAACAAAAAGAACAGACGTATTATAGAAAATGTACAGCGGAGGGCAACCAAGATAGTACCTGACCTAAAGAATTTACCGTACAGCACTCGACTTACAGAATTAAATCTAACTACAACAGAGTACAGACGTCAGCGAGGCGACATGATTCTTCTATATAAAATGGTGCACAAAGTAGACGACTACGATGTTACAAAGATGTTTTCATTCTCCACAAACCCTCATAAAGTTAGAGGTAATCTCTACAAGCTGAATAAACCACGAGCAAGTAAAACCATCAGACTAAACTCCTTTTCTAACCGAGTTATTAACATGTGGAATGCTTTACCAAATGATGTTGTGTGTGCAGATACTGTAAACGCATTTAAAAGTAAAATTGACAAATTGTGGATGAAGAAACGCTTTGACACTTGTAATATTTACTGAACATACATGACCCAAGCGGAAAACACCGAAATCAAGAAGACGAGGGGAAGGACAAGTCATATAGGGCTTAAAAATTTCCCTATATTCCAAAGGTATTCCAAAGGTATAGGTATGATCCTTGGTTGACCCTTTATCAGATTCCTTCAAAGAATTTTAATTTGATGAATATTATAGCTTTAATGGGAGGGGCTATTTTCCATTTATGGTGAAATCTTTAAAAATCGCAACCCAATTGAAGGGTTTCAAGCAAATTTTACAGAAAGGATGATTGAGTGACCCTTTATCAGTTTTTGGAGGCAGTTGTTTCTCTATTTAGATGTTTCACTACCAAATAGTAGTGAAACGTCTAAACAATTCTTATATTAAATCTATCTATCTATCCATGTAAACTGCCTAACTTCCCTTTCGGGTATTACTGGCAGGTGCGTGTCTGTGCTGGAATAAAATCTGTTAGTCATTGGTTAGGGTGCCAAATTTTAAAAGTATTGTGAGTGTTAGATTAAAAGAGCTGATAAAACATATTTTGGTCATTCAGGGATGGCTCACTATCTGAAAAGAATCAAGACTCTTTTTTTAATGCTGCAATATCAGGTTGCTGTACAATTGTTTCTGGTAGGCTGTTCCATAGTATCACTGTGTAGGGAAAAAAAGATTTGTTTGAATGGGGTTTAACACCACTTTTAACAATCTTTCAGTGATATCGCGGCGGCTGGAGCATCTAAAATTTAAAGTAGGCTGCATTTGTGTGGATCTGTCTGAAAGATGCTGTGTGCATATGTTGGGTGGTCCTCACTGGTCTTTCGAGATAAGCTGGTACTGGCACTGCAACAAAATTGTTAACAATTTTATAAAACATGGTGACTCTGGAATTGTCTCGTCTGTATTGAAGAGTTTCCCAGCCAAGCTCCTTCTGCATGCAGGTAACACTGTCATAATAAGAGAAATTATTAACTTTACACAGTATACATGTTAAAGATATAGGTCTGTAATTTGCAGGATCTTCTTTGTTTCCTTTCTTGAAGAGTGGAGTCACGTTTGCTTTTGTCCAAACCTGGGGGAGAGAGTGCCTGTGTCTAGGGATTTCTGCAAGAGAATTTGTAAGAAAGGGGAAATTTGATAACATAAGTTTTTTAGCACAAAAGGTTTGATGTTGTCTGGTCCTGCTGCTTTGTCTGGTTTCAGGTTGTAAATAAGTTTTTGTACTCCACTAGTGCAAATGGTAATGTTCGGCATAACTGGGTATTTGCTGAAAGAGGAAGAAAACACATTTTGTCTTATAGATGAAAGGCAGGACTGAGCCAGAGAAATTGGTGTCATTGGAGTGAAGACTGACTGGAACTGTCGATTTAGAACATCCGCCTTTTCTGTGTTGTCCGATTTGATGGAACCTTAGATTTTATCGAGAAGCTGGGCTACTCCTGTTGCGTCTTGCTTGGCATTCTTTATCAGACTGAAAAGTTTCTTATTGTTAAATCTTGTGGCTTTCTCTTTGTCTTCAGTGGTTCCATCTAGGCCTAAAATGTATTCAATATAATTATTGTAGGAGGCTTTTATTTGATTTTTGATGTTACTTTTTAGAGCCTGGAAAGCAGTCTTCATCTTGTTTCCTTTTTTTTTCAATCTGAAATAGAGTTGATCCCATTTTCTGATTAGGCGTTTTATAGGCTGTGTAATCCATAGAAGTGATCTCTTGTGGCCAAGTGGTTTTGTTGGAACATATTTCTTGATACCTGTGGAGATCGCATCTGAAAATTTTAACCAAATTTCTTCAACAGATTTAGAGTGATAATCTTTCGTCATTTCATTTTTAGCTAGCAAAGCGTCAGCTTTGATAGCTTGAGTTAACAGACAAAATTTGAGGTCTTCTCAGAGGTCAGTGAGTGCAAACCGCCACTGGAGGCTTAACCACTTATTCATTGAATGTCTACGCAACAAAAAGTAGTTCCTCAAAAGCGGGCTATAAAGCCCATTCCCACTCAATCCCGCTTTTTAAAGGCTTTAGAAAACATTGTGGACAATGAAGAAATTGCTTGTAATAAGCAATTTCTTCAGTGTCCACAATGTTTTCTACCCTACAAAAGACAACGGATAAAGAAGATTACCTAACCAAACCACGCTTTGCTAGCTTACAGTTCTTTCAGTGCTTTGATTAACTTGCTCCATGTAGATTTTAATATTTTGGTAGAGGGTCAACAGATGATGATTTGAACCAAATATCAAAGCACTAGGCCTTATGGTTTGGGAGAAGAAGATACATATGTTTATTAATGCTATATCATTTTAACTGATTTTTTTTTATTTTCTTATTTTTTAGGTTATAGAAAAGTCTCATTCACAATTATTAAAGAAAAATACTTAAACCAGTAAAGTTTTATGAAAGGTACCAAACACATAAATAACTGTAATAATTATATAACTGATGTATTTTTTAAATCTACTGTTTTTTTGGGGGGGGGGGTAATTGCAATTTATACTTAGTAATTTAAAAAAACTTCTTTCTGAAATGCATTTGGAATAAAAGAAAAATGCTCATTTCAAGTTTCTTTAACTTTTTCCCCACAAAATAACACATTTTGACGCCCCTTAAATAAAAAGGCTTCAGAAAACATATCAGAAAATAAGAAATTCTTGTTACAGATTCTTTCAATTGTGACGTCTGCAATATCATCAAATCCAATTTTTTTTCTCTTTTTCTGGGTTAAAATTATAAATTTTCACTTCAATTTAATTTCTAATTATATTTCTAAATATTCTTATATGTCAATCTGAAACTCATTTTTATTGAAGATTACATCACTGTTTAGTATATCTAATGATAAATATAAACAGTAGTATCGATCCATGAAAAGCTCATACATTTTTAGCTCACCTGAGCATGGAGTGCTGTGGTAAAGCTATTGTGATTGGTCATCATCCAGCGTCCGTCCGTTCACAATTACAAAAAAATCATCTCCTCCTAAACTAACCATGGAATTTCAACCAAACTTCACAGAAATGATCCTTAGGTCATGCTCTTTCAAAATACATCAAAGAATTGAAATCCATGAAGAACTCTGATTGCCCTGATAACAGAGTGAAAAAAAAATCTTCTCCTCCGTAAGGAGAGCTTTGATGTTTGGTACAAATCTTCATCTATTGACCCTCTACCAAAATACTTCAAAGAATTACCATACAAAACGAAAACCCCATAAAGACTTCCAAATTGATCGGTCAGATTTTGATGGTTTTTTCGGTCTGTTTTGTTGTTGTTGTTTTTGTTTCTATATATATTGAAAAGCTTTACAAATACTATTACTACGAATGAAGTGGTTTAATAATGTATATAAGAAATGGTGCTTATGACGAAAATATTAGACGGTTTATTTCATTTACATCTCAATTAGTCTAATTTAAAAAACGTAGCAAGGTAGACTACAGTTTAAAGTCAACGAAATATCAAAAATCTTTGTTATAAAGGGCAGAAACATTGTTAGATATTAACAAACTGCTTGTAAGATGTTTTCAACCTCCCCTGAGTATCTTTGTAACTTGAGTTAAGTGTATCTCTTTGCAATCAGTAGATATTTTCCTATTTATTCTGCGACAACCTTTAACCTTTTTATTCTGCAACAACCTAAAACCTAACAGTGACCATCCCTTTAAATGACAATAATCAAATGCACCTCAGCCTCAACCAAAAATACAAGCTAGTCCTGTCTCAAGATCTCCATTACCATTCACCATATCGAATTAGTGTAGTAGAGGTACGAAAATTGTATAATCTGCATTTGTTAATTATAGATAATCAAATGATTAAATCACGATCTTGTACCACATAGTTCTTAACGAACCCCAAATCAGACCACTGAAAAATGTAGCATAATTCAATTTGATGCGAAAGAAAATTGTTTTAAAGAGCAGAAATCACTGAGTAACAGTGAATCTAGTTGTTTCAAGCCATTTCTCTTTTCCGAACATCATTTTCTGTAATACATGTTAGAATCATAAACCCTGTGATTGTTAGGAAAAGGCTTAATAAATGTGTAAGTCGTGTTCTTGCATTTTTTCTCATATCTTCCAATTTGTTATATTTTAAATAAGCAAAGTAAGCTAGTTTATAGTATTGTTGTCAATGCCTTCTTCTGTTTCCAGCCAAAAAGAGGTTTAGACTCTCCAAAATCATTGAACTGTTTGGAGCATGTTTGTTTGTTTTTACACTAGAGACAGTTGTTGCTAGCTAAAGCTTGTTGTGGAGAAAAAGCGATGCTGTGGTTTGTAAGGAGTCTCTGTATCCATTTGGTGTTGAAATTTTGTAGTTCTGGGTATTCTTCTCAAATACATTTCATCTACTTTTAGAAAAGGAACTGGCTAGACATGCAGGTAAATATGGCTAACCTTAAACTATGTTACTGTTACGACAGGTATTGTACATAATAGCCTGCCTCTACTCTGTTTTGTTACAATGACTATCATGAAACGATGCTACCATATTGTTTAATAACATGTAACCTTTTTTTGTACTATAATACATTTCCATGTATTTTTACCCTTATACAGACAACAAATCTAAGGCTGATTCAAGTGTAACATGTAGCATAAAACATTCCTTAAAAGGTATAAATTAAAAAAAGTTTTAAACTAAGCATCTATTTAGGTAAAAGGTGTGGATAAAAAGATTAATTGTCAAATCAATTTCCACTATTCACAAGATATTTTCGATTGCTTAATAACGTCAGGGTGTGGAAACAAGTGATTGTAAACTCGAATTATGTCTTGAGCAGGTACTATATACAAGTTGGCAAAGAGTATATCAATGGACCATTTGCTTGTCATAAACAAGTTTTAGTTCTGTAGCTTTTCAGTCCCTTTAAATCTTCATTACAACCCATACACAATAATGTAGCTCATTCTTTACACAATAAAACATTTGAGACTAGTTAAGATTGAGAAAAGTTGCAGATTACAATTCAAATTTGGTGATAATTGAGAAAGATAGCTTTGGCATGATGGGTATAAAAAATGTGAGAAATAAGGATATTGCTATTAACAAGCAATTTCTTCATTTTCCACAATCTTTCCGATTTTTTCTACTTTATTGTCATACAATAGTGGGATTATGCAGTTCAATTTAATATTGTTTCAGGCCTGCAATCTTTTGAAGTGCGAGTTTACAGCAATTTGTAATTTTCATACTGGTCTATAATTCATCTTATAATCGAGGGATTGTTGAGCATTTTTGTTTCAAATTATGATATTTTAAAGTGTATTTGTGACCATTTGCAACAATTAAAGTGAAAATACAGCTATAGATTGCTTTGTTAATTTTGATACTACCACTTATCACATGATCCTATATTGGAGAAAAGACTTTCAATTTGAACTAAAGGGTGTTACTCAACTAGCAATCTGGACTCAGAGTGGAGAGCATAGGTTAGAGCTAGTGGTAGATCTCATGACACGTCAAGCTTGCACAAGTTTATAAATCTATCACCAGATGACAACATGGTTCAAAATCAAAGATGTTGCAGACAATAATTCTAGTGTATGAAATTTTGACATTTTTGGTCCTTTTAAGTAAAAAACTTGGTGGATAATGAGGAAATTGCTTGTAACATGCAATTCATTCATTTTCCTCAATGTTTGCCAACACTTTTTTCTTAGGTATGTCTAAAGGTGTTATTGTATGGGTATAGGTTAAAATCAAGGGTTTGCAGATGATGATTTCCATTTGGTGGAATTTCAAAAACCTTTGTCTTTAAGTATAGAAAACATAAAAGACAATGAAGAACTTGCTTACAACTAACATGTAATTTCTCCATTTTCCACAATGTTTTCCAAAACTTTACTCTTGAGGGGCTTAATAGAGCAGGATTGTGTGGTAATGGGTTAGCTCTTTACTGTAATTCAAAATTTTAGACCTATCAAAATTTAAAGGTTTTGCAGAGGACCATATAAAGTCAATATTTAAAATAAACAATATTCAGTATGGCAAAAAATATTGTGGAAAAGAATGAAATAGTTTGTTATAAGCAATTTCTTTTTTTCCACAATGTTTTTCAAATATCAAAACACAGGGATTTAAAAACCAGGGATTGAACAGGAAAGGGTTAAGCTAGTGGCCACTGCCTCCTTCTTAGATGGCATCTGGTATAAAATATGATTTGATTTGAACTGATTTCTCTTTCTTATCTTCACAGATAGAGATCTAAAGTATTTTTGCTGTGACAGAATGGATTCTTACAACATAAGAGAATCGATCTTTGTGCAGGACAATCAGCATACAAGACAGGAGCTAAACCTTGTAGTTATGAGCCCTGCATATGGATGCTACCACCCAAATGAAATGGGACAATTTGACATTCCTAGAAATTCTGGGCAAGAAATAGGACACGATTTTCAGAGAAATACATTATTACACAGTAGGCCTGAAAATGTCAATTTTGCTCGTGAAAACTGGCAGAAGAATCTGTCAATGAGATTTTATGATAGACACAATGATCAAACAGTGAGGAATTACAGCCTGAATACAGAAACAGAGAAATCTCGAGATAGTCTGGATCAGAAGAAGAGTCTGGATCAGAAGAAGATTGATTTTCAGGAAGAGAAAGACATACAGATGAAGCATTGTCATGAAGTTGACAAAAGACAATCAAATGAACATTGGGACAAATTTGATGAGATAAAGGATTCATATAGTATAAATCAGTCAATATCAGCAGATTCATCAAACCTGATTCCTTTGTCAAGCATTCAACAAAATGAACATAAGGAGATAGTTAAATGTAAAGAAGCTTGTGATACTAAACCCTACACATGTGGGCAGTGTGGAAAACACTTTGACATAGTATGCACTCTACACCACCACCTATTAACACACAAGTCAAGTGGTTTGTACATTTTCAACATTGATACTCTGACAGCTTATTTTGAAGATGACGGAATTTGTAAAGTTGTAAAAACATTAAACCACTCAGATAATGAAGATGAGGAAAGAATTAAAGATATTGACTGGGAACAAAGAGAAAATGATATTGAGAAAAGTATTACCGGCACATATCAGGTAATTGATGTAGACAATTGTCATAAGGAACTAAATGAATCTGAAAATATTGCTACAACTAATAAGAGAAAATTAGGTAAAGTTAGAGGTCATAGGAAGAGTTTACCAAAAAAGAAACCCAGATATAAGACAAAAAGAAAAGCGGATGGTTTAGAATATAAATCAAAGGATGGTGAAGATAAAGAAAAAAGTTGTAAGATAAGTAAGATGGGAAAAACACCAAAAACAGACAATATTGGAGACAGTTTGAATGAACAAAAGATGTTACACAAAACTGATGCAAAACATGTTATATCTGACTTCGAAAAAATTGTGGATGAAGAATATTTAGAAAGTGACAGAGACTTCGATTCTTGCTCAAACTACAGTGATGTGACAGTTGACCTTGATTATGTCCCAACATTGCAAAATAACAGAGACAAATCTTATGAATGTGAGGAATGTGGAAAAAAATTCAAGTTTGAAGCAAAGTTAAATTTACATCGGGACTCCCATCACAATGATATCAATATTGATGATATAGAAAAAGTTTCTCATAATTGTAAATGGTGTCAGGAAACTTTTACATCAAGAAAACTCATGAATCAGCATGTGAAAGAATGTTTAAAAAATGACAGACTGAAATGTTGCATATGTGAAGTAATTATTCCAAATAAAGCTGAACGATTAAAACATTTTCAATCGCATGATAATCAATCAGATTTAACGTGCAAAATTTGTAACAAAGTTATGAAAAATTTGGTAGTTATGCAGGCCCATATGAAGAGGCATAACCGTAAGAATGTTGTGCAGTGTGATCAGTGTGGAAAGGCTTTCCTATACAAACACTTACTAAAGAAACATGCAGCTTATTGTCACAATGAACATCCTATAGACTGTCCAAAGTGTGACAAGAAATTTAAAACAAAAGATGCGATGAAACACCACATTAGTGTCCACTCAGAAGAAAAAATGTATGTGTGTCATTTTTGTGGATATACTGGTAAGTCTTCAAAAGTTTTGTTTATGGTCACATTTAACCTATTACCAGACAGCAAAATTTTAGACTGGTCCAAATTGAAAGGAGTTGCAGCAAAATTTTAAACTTTATGAAAGTTTTGAAATTTTAACTTTTTGAGTAGAAAACATAGTGTAAAATGAAAAAAATGCTTTGGTGCAGTCTGATCTAAGTCTATACCACCTGCTTATCTCTTTTAGACCATAGTTGTTTACATGACATTTTTTAAGGATAAATGTCTACCCTTACTTAATGATTTTAGTGATTTCATCCCTTTTGATTTTAATATTTTCAAGGATTTTTTTCAGCATGACATGGGTTGATATGTGTTAAATTTTTCTACTTTTATCCTAATGGATAACTATATTAATCTAATCTGAAATGGTAACCATAAATCAACTCTTTCCTTTTGAGTCCCTGGTCGCCATTTTTTATGCTAAATATGTAAATAAAGTCTACATTTACGTATATAGTATGAAAAAATAATTGTGACAAATCCCTGTGCTGGTTTCTACATCCTTTATAACTGTAAAAACTTTGTAGAAAAGAAGAAATGTCTTGTAACAAACAATTTCTTCTTTCTGACAGTATTTTCTACTCTTTTGAATTGTTATCTTTCAAATTAAATCCACTTTAAATTTTGTCTGCAAAATCTTCAACAGGTCTAAACTTTTCAAACAGGAAAGGGTTAAAAACTGAGGATGAAAACCATAATACTGTTACATATACCAGACAACAAAATTTCAGAACAGTCAAAATTGAAAGAAATGAAGACTACATTATAAAGTATGCTAAAATTTGAAAAAAAAAGTGCCAAAAAAGTTTGAGAGAAAAAAGGTTGTGAGAGATATCCTTTGTCCCAATGTTAAATCCAGAATCCTACGACATAGGACTAATTTTAATGAAAAAGCAAAATATTGGATCTGTCACTATGCTAGGAGTGATTTCTCCTTTTCCTGTAAAGTTTTCTATATCTTTCTTTCTTCATGAATCAAAAGCATTATTGTGTTGTAATTGGTTTAAATGACCAAGTGGACTTTAAAATTAGTAAGTCAATCAAGTTTACCAGTATTTATTAGTAAATGCCAGTTGATAAATACTAGTACAGTTATTTTCCAGCATTTTGCCACCCTTATGTAGGCAGTAGCTAGTGATCACTTCTTGGTGGCTCCTTGACCAGGAGCCTAATGAATACCATTCACGGCTTTTTTTGTTTTTTTTCTTCACATGTGATTTAGTTGCATAATCTAGAAGTGTTGCAGTGCTGAAAAAATCCTCTTTTCTCTCTCCCACTGTAGCCTTGATCCTAGACCTAGGTGCCCCCAATTTTTGGCTTGTGGCAACAAACTACAAAATTGTTGCTTTTTGGCTTTGGGTAATTAGCTCAGAAATTGTTTTTAAACTGAGTGATTAGCTTTGATCTTTGAGTCCCCAAAAAGCAGGGTTTTCCCTGACCCTCTCCTTCTTTGAATTTGGACCCTCATTTTTCAGAAATGACCCCCAAAATATCTAGACAGCCTTCTTTATCTTATTTGATAGGGGTCATAATGTGGAGAAATGACCCCCTGTTTTGAAAGTCAAGGGAAAACCCTGCCAAAAGACACATGGCATATGCTTGGGTCAATGCCAACATTTGTGTAAAGCTTCATGGCCAACAGTCAAATACCTTTAGCTTAGTGTAAAAACGTCATCAGTGCCTATACTTTGTATAGGCACTTATGATGTTTTTGCACTAAGCTATTGATATGTTCATTTTTCATTTCAGTAAAAAAGCTGAATTACCTCAAACGACATATTAGATCACATACCTCTTGAGAGTCTATATTCTATATATTTATTTTTCATTTCAGTAAAAAAGCTGAATTACCTCAAACGACATATTAGATCACATACCTCTTGAGAGTCTATATTTTATTTGTTTATTTTTCATTTCAGGAAAAAAGCTGAATTACCTCAAGCGACATATAAGAACACATACTGGAGAACGTCCATATTCTTGTAATATTTGTGGGAAATCTTTTGTGGCCCCAAATGGACTGAACCGTCATAAGAAGATTCATACAAATAAGAACATGAGTGTGTGTCAATACTGCGGGAAGTCTTTCACAAACAATTGGAATCTCAAAACACATTTACGTCAACACACAGGTGATACTCCATATAAATGTAGGGAGTGTGGTATGGGGTTTAAGCAAAATGTCCTTGTTAAGTTACACATGAAATCTCACCACCCCTCACTTATGATACGAACATAGTATATATGCTTAACCCATTACAAATTCTCAGAAGTTACAGACAACTACAAGTTCATAGAATTTGAAATATCTCTGTCTTTTGGGGTAGACAACAGAGTGGAAAATGCAGAAATTGCTTGTTACAAGCAATTTCAGCATTTTCCTCATTGTTTTCTAGAACTTTTTCCATGTGGAGCATAAAGAAGTTGGATTGGGTTAAAAGTAGATTGTGGCCCAAATTGTGGGGTATTTGGATGGAACAGAAGGTTCTAGTAAAGTTACACATGAAATCTCATCACCCTTTAGTTTGAATACTTGCACAAGATGTTTGTAATTAGCAATTTAGCATTAACACACTACCAGAGGACAAAATGCTATACTGGTTCAAATTGAAAGTACATGTAGTTGCAGATGACAATATAAAGTTTCGGGGGGCATGGTGTTTCTCAAACACATCTTGTTTGTGCTCATGAATCTAAATGGTGTTAATTGACTAATTGCTAGCCATGCCCTCTGTCCTCTGACAGGAAGTTCAAAAAAGCAATTAATCCATTACCAGACGGCAAAAGTTTAGACTGGCCAAAAACTCAAAGGAGTTGCAGACGATGATTTTAAAGTTTATTAACTTTCTGTGTAGAAAACTTTGTGGAAAAAGAAGAAATTGCTTATTACAAGCAATTTCTTCATTTTTCTACAATTTTTTCCCAAATGTTTTCTTAGAGGAGGCGTCTAAAAGCGTCATTGTGAGAGAATGAGTTAAAAAGTATGATTTTTCAAAATCATTTACTAGAAATATATATAAAAAAAAAGTAAAAGGTTGGTTGGTGAATTAAAGGTCCCAACCACAGCTTGAATAAGTTGTAGTTAGGATGTTTAAGTCGCAAAACCAACAAACATGCTTGTGAGTTTGAAGTTCATATCCGGTCTAGATGAAGGACACATTTGATCATTCAATTTTTGATTTACGGTCATGATCCGTCAATTTTGTGTTTGTGTTACAGTTTCATTTTTAGCTCCACTGGCTTAAAGCAAGAGACCTATTGTCATGGAGTTGTGTTTGTCATGCATCAGTCTGTTCGACCATCCAGTCATCCGTCTGTCTGTAAACGTTTACTTTGAAAATCTTCACAGAAAGTAATGAACAGATTTCATCCAAATGTCACAGAAATGTCCCTAGGGTGACCCTTTATCAAATTCCTTCAAAGAATTTTTATCCGATGAAAAACATGGCTTTAAACGGCGGGGCTAATTTCCATAAATGGTAAAAGCTTTGACAATCTTCTTCTAAGAAACCCGTGGATGGATTTCAATCAAAATTCACAGAAATAATCCTTGGGTGACCCTTTATCAGATTCCTTCAAAGAATTCGATCAGATGAAAAAAATGGCTATAAAGACGGGGCTAATTTCCATAAATGGTAAAAAGCTTTGAAAATCTTCTTCTCAAACCCAGTAGATGGAGTTCATCCAAATTTCACAGAAATGATCCTTGGGTGAACCTTTATCACATTCCTTCAAAGAAATTTTATTGGAGGAAAAACATTGCTTTAATGGGCGGGGTTTATTTACATATATGGTAAAAGCTTTGAAAATCTTCTACTTAGAACCTAGTTGATGTATTTCAACTAAATTTCACAGAAATGATCCTTGGGTGAACGTTTATCAGATTCCTTCAAAATATTTTGGTCGGATGAAAAACATGGCTTTAATGGGCAGGACTAATTTCATATATGGTAAAAGCTTTGAAAATCTTCTTCTAAGAAACCCATGGATGGTTTTCAATCAAATTTCACAGAAATGATCCTTGGGTGAACCTTTATCAGACTCCTTCAAAGAATTTTGATTGGACAAAAACCTGGCTTAAAAGTGCTAGACTAATTACCATATATAGTAAAAGCTTTGAAAATCTTCTTCTTTGAACCTAGTTGATAGATTTCAACCAAATTTCACATAAATGATCCTTGGGTGAGCCTTTATCAGATTCCTTCAAAGTATTTTAATTGGATGGAGAACATAGCTTTAATGGGCGGGACTTATTCCCACATATGGTAAAAGCTTTGAATATCTTCTTCTAAGAAACCCGAGGATGGATTTCAACCAAATTTCACAGAAATGATCCTTTGGTGAACCTTTATCAGATATCTTCAAAGTGTTTTGGTTGGATGGAAAACATGGCTTTAATGGACGGGACTAATTTCCATTGGTTGACCTTCTATCTGATTAGGAAAAATAATTTTGATTGGTTGAAAAATATGGCTTTAATGGGCCGGGCTTATTTCCATATATGGTATATACTGAAAACTTTGTAATTTTCTCAGTTGATGGATTTCAACCAAATTTCAAGGGTATGATACCAGATGACTGTTTGTCAGATTCCTATAATTTTGATTGGTTGAAAAACATGGTTATTATGGTGGTTGGTTATGTCCATATATGGTATACAGTGAAAGTTTTACATTATGAATTTCACATAACTTGACTTGAATTTTTAAAAAACAATGAAAGTTTGAAATGGTTCTATAGGACTATTTCAAAGATTTAAATGATTTAGATTTATTTTCATTATATTCAGTTTATTTTTAATTCATGAAAAAATTTGCTTTATCAGTATATTTATGCCTGTGGAGCGATACAGGCGCTCAAGCGCCTCTAGTTACAAAGTTGTTTTAAATGTTGGTTGTTAAAATATATGTTAAGATTTATAATATGAATAAATCATGTATAAATAATATTAATGCCAGTCTTTTAATCCCTTAACCTTAAAATAAAATTTTGGACTGGTCCAAATTCAAATAGGTTGCAAACAACAATTTGATATCTGTTTCCAAAAGACAAAATTCAAATTCAAAGAAGGTAAAGACACCATTTCAAAGTGGCTAAATAAAAGAAAAATAAGAGCCCCATAGGAAAAAAACTCATGAGAAAGGAAGAAAGCAATTTCTTCTTTTGTCTCATTCTTTCCTAGTTATAATCCCTTGATGATGTAAAAAAAATTGCCTGTGTGGTAGTAGGTTATAAGCCTTTGATACACTGTCCTATGTAACCTTTCCCTGAAATCTCTAAGGTTTGTCATGCTTCCCAAAGGGCAAGCATATAGCTGCAGCTTCATCCGTACGTCCTTCTGTTTTCTGTCCTTCCTTACACAATTGTTGTCTGTCATGAGCAGTTATGCCATTTCAAAAATTTATTCATATAGTTACATATAGATACAGGTCACAGCTTAAGGTCAAACATAAAAATTAAGCATTCCAGACTATATCTCCTTCAGTTATAAATGGATTTATGGATAGATGGACTTGGAACATTTGTTCTCAGTCATGAGTAGATATGCAATTTGAAAAAAAAAAAAAAAGAAAAAAAAAATCAGGTAGCTCAAAGTTCAAGGTCACAGCTTAAGGTCAAACATTAAAATTAAGCATCTCTGGAGCATAGCTCCTAAAGTTATGGATTTATTTTGAAATAACTTTGCACAGTTGTTCTCTATTGAGAGTGTATACATTGTTTATGTGCCTATTGAAACAAATTCTCAAATAGCTCCAAGGCCAATATCACAGCTAAAGGATGTACGTTAAATGATGATGCTACTTGCTTAATTTCAAAGCTCTAAGCCTTTCTGTTTCAGAAAAGATTTTTTTAAAATCTTCATTATATAAGCCTATGTTAAAATTGTGACCCCTGGGCTTGGAAACAATCTGAACTTTCCACCAGATAACAATGAACACCAAATATCAAAGCTCTAGGCCTTTCTATTTGGGAGAAGATTTTTAAACTTTTCACTATAATTTTTATAAACTCTATTCAAATCTTGTGACCCTCGGGCCATTTTTGACCCTGCCGGGCTTAATTTGAACAATTTTAATTGACGTCTACTTGATGAAGCCTCATACAAAATTTCAGAGCAGTAGCTTTTAGGTTGGGTAGAATTTTTAGCTCACCTGAGCACGTAGTGCTCAAGTGAGCTATTGTGATCGTCTTTTGTCCGGCGTCCGTCCGGCGTCCATCGTCCGTCAACAATTTCTTTAAACGACATCTCCTCCTAAACCACTGGGCCAATTTGAACCAAATTTGGCAGAATTGTTCCTTAGGTGGTCCCCTTCAAAAATAGCTAAAAGAATTGAAATCCGTTAAAAACTCTGGTTGCCATGGCAACAAAAGTGAAATTTTAAAATAATCTTTAAAAATCTTCTCCTCCTGACCCAGAAGGCGTAGAGCCTTGATATTTTGCATGAAGCATCAGTATATTGACCTCTTTCAAAAAAGCTAAAATCATGATCCTCGGGTCCCCAGGGGCGGAGCCCTAGGGGGGTGGGGTTTATATAGAATTAAAGAACGATTTTTTAAATGACATCTCCTCTCAAACCATTGGGCCGATTTGAACCAAATTTGGCAGAGATGTTGCTTAGGTGTTCCCCTTCAAAAATAGCTAAAAGAATTGAAATCCGTTAAAAACTCTGGTTGCCATGGCAACGAAAGTGAATTTTTAGAATAATCTTTAAAAATCTTCTCCTCCTGACCCAGAAGGCATAGAGCCTTGATATTTTGCATGAAGCATCAGTATATTGACCTCTTTCAAAATAGCTAAAATCATGATCCTCGGGTCCCCAGGGGCGGAGCCCCAGGGGGGGGGGGTTTATATAGAAATAAAGAAGGATTTTTTAAATGACATCTCCTCTCAAACCACAGGGCTGATTTGAACCAAATTTGGAAGAAATGTTGCTTAGGTGGTCCCCTTCAAAAATAGCTAAAAGAATTGAAATCCGTTAAAAACTCTGGTTGCCACATCTTCGCTGTGGTTGCCATGGCAACGAAAGTGAATTTTTAGAATAATCTTTAAAAATCTTCTCCTCCTGACCCAGAAGGCATAGAGCCTTGATATTTTGCATGAAGCATCAGTATATTGACCTCTTTCAAAATAGCTAAAATCATGATCCTCGGGTCTCCAGGGGAAGACCCAGGGGGGGGGGGGTATAGGCATGAAGCATAAGTTCACAGACTTCTTTCTTATTTCTGAAATTATAACCCATGGAAAAAGTTTTTTCCTTCTTTCAAATCGGCACTAAAGCCTTGGAATTTGTAATTTGGACTTTTGGATTCCCAGGTTCATAGTCTTTATACGTAATTGTGGCCCACTTGTTTCATAATCCTAACCTTTACATGAAATTAGACTGTTGAAAGAAAAAGAGCCTTTATCTCAGGTGAGCGCCCCAGGGCCAACGGCCCTCTTGTTTTTAAAAGTTTTCACTATGTAAGCTTATGTCTAACATTTGCCCAACCCTTCCCCAGCACAGCCTTTTCTTGACACATCATTTTTCTTGTACAAACCTTGTAGTCCATGATTGATTGAATGGGGTTTAACTCGACTTTTAACAATATTTCAGTCATATTGCGGTGGCTAGAGCACCTAACAATAGATTCCTGGTATTTCTCACACCAGTATTACCACTACATCTTTTCCTAGCCTCCAGCTGCTATCCCACTTAGGTTTACGATTATCCACCCATTGGTGAGAGACAAATGTCGGAAAGGATATGTGCCGCCACCAAGGATCTAACCCATGACATCCTATGATTGCCATGGGTTCAATCCCTGGTTGCTGCACATATCCTTTCTGGCATTTGTCTCTCACCAATTCTAGTCCAAATACCAAATATGAATCCAATCAAAATACTTGATCATGACAAGAAGTTTCTTCAAATGTACCCAATATTGCCCCATTTTGGCCCCTTAAGTGGCTCAAAAGGAAATAACTCTATTATGTGTACAAACCTGGACAGCCTTCCAATGAGGGGATGCTTTCTGCCAAGTTTGGTTAAAATCTGTCAGTCATTTTAAAGAAAATGTACTTTAATGAGCCATGTTTATGAAAAAATGTCTCAAGCTCAAGGGGAGATAATTCATCTACGAGAATTTGCAAATTGAAGGAAGAGTTTGCAACACAAACATATGTGAATTTTTCTACACAGATGGATTGACAGGTAGATTTTCTTAAACAAGGAAAGACAGGTTGATTCCAGTAAACCCCTTGAAATATACGTTTTGCAAGGTTATTATAATCATTAACTGTACAATAGGAATCTTGTGAGCAGGATTTATTTTCCTTTATGGTTTATAGAGAGAACTTTGAAAATGTTCTCCTCTTATCCCACACAATCATACTTTTTTATACGCCGCCAGAGGCGGTCGTATATTGGCGTCATCTTCTCCGTCTGTTCGTATGTCCATCCATCCATCCCTCCAATCATCCATCCGTCTGTATGTACGTACTTCCACTTTTCTCATGAGCGCAACTTCACCTAAGTTTCTGCCTGGATCTAAATGAAACTTGGTCAATGTTATCACCTTAATTGGTAGATGTGCATGAAGTAAGGATTTGATGGTTCATTGATTTTTGCTTCAGTTATGCCCCCTTTAAACTTAGTCACTGGGGCTTATTGAAATTGCAGCCTTGTGAATGCAACTCCTCCTAAGTTTCTGGTTGGATCTAAATGAAACTTGGTCATTGTTATCACCTTAATTGGTAGATGTGCATGAAGTAAGGATTTTATGGTTCATTGATTTTTGCAAGAGTTATGCCCCCTTAAAACTTAGTCTCTGGGGCTTATTGAAATTGCAGCCTTGTGAACGCAACTCCTCCTAACTTTTGTCTTGATTAAAATGAAACTTGGTCAATGTCAACACCATAATTTGTAGGTGTACATGGATCAAGGATTTTATGGTTCATTGATTTTTGCAAGAGTTATGCCCCTTGACACTTAGTCTCCGGGCCCATTCAATCAATCAATCATAACAAACAGTTTGAACTTGACAATTTAAAATGGTAGTCTGCAAATGTTTTGAATTTGGTTCTGTCAAAATAAGTAGTGTCTACAATTATTTTCTTGAAACAGCAGCAAAGTGGTGGCGTATATTGTGACTATGGCACTCTTGTTACACCCTTTGAGACAAGAGCCATCAAAGAGGAGTTATGCTCCCCGAATAAGTGCTTGATAATTAAGTATGCTTTAAATCAATAGTCAAAATTTACTTAAAACAGTTTACCATGACATCTTTTGTATGTAGGTTATAATAGCATAAGCTGAAGGATTCCCAGGGTTGTGGAGAAAAAGTTTAGGACACTTACAATTGTTTTAGCTCCTTTGGTGGTGCTAGAAGATGTTTTCACCCACCCTGATTAAGATTGGAGGATAAATCGCCTAATGTCTTCATTTTAGTGGCCAACTTTTTCAAAGACAGAAATTGCAATCACTTGTCAGTTGGAATTTGACCTTGACCTTGACCAAGAGCCTGGTCTTAGTTATCTACTGAAAGGTCTTGTCACAAGTAATAAACATATGAAATATGAAGGTTATATCACTTACCACTGCAATATTATGGACAATTTTAAAGCTTTAATTTTCCAACTTTGACCTTGAGAAAAGATCTTGACCATGACTGATGACCTTGAACTTGGTACCAACGAAAAGGTCTTATCAAAAGCAATGCATGTGTGAAATGTGAAGATTAAATCTCATTCCAATTAAAAGTTAGGGCCAATTTAGAGTCTTTATAATGGAAATTATTGACTTTGACAATTTAACCTTGAATTTGACCGAGAGCCTTGCCTTAATTTTCTACTGAAAGGTCTTGTCAAAAGAATAAACATATGAAATATGAAGGTTATATTACTTGCCATTGCAAAATTATGGCCAATTTTAAAGTTTTAATTTTCCTTTTTTTTACCTTGAGAAATGACCTTGACTTTGACAGATGACCTTGAACTTAGTAGTAACAAAAAGATAGCAAACAATAAACATGTGAAATATGAGGATTAAATCTCATTCCAATTTAAAGTTATGGCCAATTTAGAGTTTTTATGATGGAAATTATTGACCTTGACAAATTGACCTTGACCAAAAACCTTGTCTTAGATACCTACTGAAAGATTTTGTCAAAAGTGATGAAGATTTGAAATATGAAGGCTATATGACTTACCATTGCAAAACTATGGCCAATTTTTTTCAAACTTTGACCTTGAAAAATGACCTTGGCTGATGACCTTGAACTTGGTACCAACAGAAAGGTCTTATCACAAGCAAAGCGCATGTATAATGTGAAGGCCTTATCTCATTCCAATTAAAAGTAATTGCCACTTTTGAGTTTTTATGATGGAAATTATTGACCTTGACAATTTGACCTTGACGTTCGGCGAGAACCTTGCCTTAGTTACTATCAATAGGTCTTGTCATAAGTAATAATCATTTGCAATATGAAGGCTACATCACTTACCATTGCAAAATTATGGCCAATTTTTAAAGTTTAATTTTCTAAATTCTGACCTTGACACATGACTTTGACCTTGACTGACACATGATAATGAACTTGTGAAATATGAAGACTATATCTGTAACAAATCAAAAGTTATGGCCAATTTAAGTTTTAGTTTTTGAAGGACAAAAAGAGAGCTTACGTAAAGCTAATAACATTAAGCCCCCTATTCCCATGACAGGTATTAAACATAAATTTTTAGATTTAAGGTCAAAAGGATCTGATTTGCTACTCAAATATGAAATTTCTTAAAATTCTGACTATTAGACTAGGAGAAATTGGCAAAAAACTAAATTTTACATTAAGGCCCCTTTTTCCATGATGCAGCCATGAATTGAGAAAATTCAAAAATGTTGTCTTGGAAATTTCCTAGGAAGATTATATATGAAGTTTCATCCTATTAGGCCCAGGGGTTCCTGAGATATGATGTCGGCCAGACAAATGGAAGGGAGGACGCGCACACAAGCCGGCTACTATATGCTCCCCTGAAACTTTTCTTGGGAGCATAAAAAGAGTTTGGAAAAACATTGTTACAAATGAAGAAATTACTTGTTACAAGCAATTTCCATTTAACTATGTTTTCTTTCACAAAAGCCCAACAATTACAAAATTTCATTAACTTGAAATTGTTGTTTGCCACTTCTTTAAGTTTTTCAAGTATAGAATTGTGTTGTCTGGTGATGGGTTACACATTTTGCTGAATTTCAAGAAACTTAATGTTTGTCCTGATTTACATAAAAATCTGTGTGTATTAGTAAATTCTGACATGTGGCGTTATGAAGTTGTGCATTCTGATTCATCTAAGAATCTGTGTGTATCAGTAAATTCTGGCAGGTGGAGTGATAAAGGGGCTCAAGTGCCATTAGTTTATCAACAAGAGGGCCTCTGGCGCTCACCTGAGATAAGGCTCTTCTTCAAGGGCTAATACAAACTGGGTCAGGAGAAGACCTTATACATTTAACTGAAATCAATAATACCAATTTGGTTTAAATTGGCCAAATAGTTTTGAAAGGGTTGCCTTCTCTATTTCTATTTACCGTAAGCCTAATCACCCTGTGGCTCTAAAATTTGAAAGAGGTCAATGTACTGATGCTTCATGCAAAATTCAAGATTCTTCAACTTCTGGGTCAGAAGTAGATTTTTTTTTCATTCTTTTTTTTTTAAATTTTACTCTTGTTGTCATAGCAACCAGAGTTTTCAACTGATTAAATTCTTTGGTTGAAATCCACCCAGTGGTTTGGGAGGAGATGTCCTTCTAAAAATCCTTCTTTATTTCTATATAAACACCCCCTGGGGGTCTGACCCTGGGCACCCGAGGGTGATGATTTTAGCAATTCTGAAATAGGTCAATGTACTGATGCTTCATGCCAAATATCAAGGCTCTACGCCTTCCCGGCCTTCCCGGTCAGGAGGAGATCATTTTTAAAGTTTTCATTAAAATTTCACTTTTGTTGCCATGGCAACAGATTTCAATTCTTTTAGCAATAGACCTTTTCACGCTCTCACAGCACATGTGTCAAATTAAATCTATTTAAATGCGATATTTACCCGGGGTCACGTGATCGGTTGCGGAGAGTCGATAAATTATCCCTATATAATCCTTTATAAATCGGCTATTTTGACTGAGCAAAAATAAAGGTAAGAAATCAAAATTTGGTTGAAAAAAGGGTTTTAACCTGTGAGCAGATATATGAAGACTTGTAGCGAGTAATATGGATGATATTATTGTGTAATAATAACCCAGTTGAGTTTAAAAAGGCCTGGTATCTAGGCCATATGGAATAAAACGTACATTGAATTTGGCGATAACAATAATATTTCCAATGTAATCAGATTTTTTGACAATATTTTACCCCCCACCCCCCACCCCCACCTCTCCCACACACACCTGCGCGCATTCAAGAAAAGAAAAAATAAAGAGTTACAATTAAACTCTCGGTACAAACATTAAATGATCACTTTGATGAATTATGATATACGACAAACTACTATAAGATATTTGTGCCGGAAATCAATGTGTTTTTTTTAATATTTACAACTATCGACACTACACAAAAGCCATAAGCATGCCGAATTTTTCCAGCACACTGATTTGTTAAATTTGTGTATAACCACGTCATTCATTGCAAACCCCACCCTTCACACGGTAGGCCTAATAACAAGTGACAATAATCCTGATTGACACGAATGATGTATAAACTAAAACATTACATAATCAAATTAGAACAAGGCAGCAAAGCAGACATGCTGTTTTTAAAATATTTGTATCTGTCCGTGTGTCCACCAATGTAGATCTCTCTCTCTCTCTCTCTCTCTCTCGCCTTTTCATTTCATAATATCAAACATGCCCGCAATTAAGCATGTCAAATGTTGCTTTTAAACACTCGCATCACTGTAACAATAGACATGTTGAAAAGGAGGAAACATTTTCCTGATATGAATTATCCACTTTACGTAGAAAATGCCATACAATAATATAAAAGAATATATTGTATTGCGATGACAGGGAGCATTATTTCGAGGATGAACAACATAGATCGTATTGATGATGACGATGTTAATAGTGCGAAGAAAAGTATGAAAAATAAAAATGATTAAATGTAAAGATAATGAGAAGAGAGAACTGATCAGAAGAATGAACTGTTAAGAGCCTTGGTGTAAAGGGATTCCCTCTGGTATATCAAGATACATATGGTGTTAGTATGTAACCGGCAACATGTCACAAAGAATCCGATAAACACTCTTACATTTAATTAGTCAAATTTATGATTTGACGACACAAATTTTATCTTTTTATGTTTCAACCTATATGACAACCAGAGTTTTTAACGGATTTCAATTCTTTTAGCAAATTTCAAACGGCACCACCCAAGGAACATTTCTGCCAAATTTTGTTGAAATCCGCCCAGCAGTTTGGGAGGAGATGTCATTTTAAGATTGTTGACGCATGCTGGACGCCGTACAGAGGACGATCAAAATACCTCACCATGAGCACTTTGTGCTCAGATGAGCTAACAAGAGGGCCGTTCGCCCTGGGGCGCTCACCTGAGATAAAGGCTCTTTTTCTTTCAACAGTCTAATTTCATGTTAAGGTTAGGATTTTGAAACAAGTGGGCCACAATTACATATAAAGACTATGAACCTGGGGATCCAAAAGTCTAAATTACAAATTCCAAGGCTTTAGTGCTGATTTGAAAGAAGGAAAAAACTTTTTCCATTGGTTATAATTTAAGAATAAGAAAGAAGTCTGTGAACTGATGCTTAATGCCTATAACAACCCCCCCCCCCCGGGTCTGCCCCTATAAAACCCTAGGATTATGATTTTAGCTATTTTGTAAGAGATCAATATACTGATGCTTCATGCAAAATATCAAGGCTCTACGCCTTTTGGGTCAGGAGAAGAAGATTCTTAAAGATTATTTTAAAATTTCACTTTTGTTGCCATGGCAACCAGAGTTTTTAACAGATTTCAAATCCGCCCTGAGAATTGGGAGGAGATGTCATTTAATAAATTGTTCTTTATTTCTAAAGACACCCCCCCCCCCCGGGGCCCTGCCCCTGGAAACCCGAGGATCATGATTTTAGCAATTTTGAAAGAGGTCAATATACTGATGCTTCATGCAAAATATCAAGGCTTTACGCCTTCTGGGTCAAGAGGAGAAGATTTTTAAAGATTATTTTAAAATTTCACTTTTGTTGCCATGGCAACCAGAGTTTTTAAAGGATTTCAATTCTTTTAGCTATTTTTGAAGGGGACCACCTAAGCAACATTTCTGCCAAATTTGGTTCAAATTGGCCCAGTGGTTTGAGAGGAGATGTCATTTAAACAATTGTTCTTTATTTCTATATAAACCCCACCCCCCTGGGGCTCTGCCCCTGGGGACTCAAGGATCATGATTTTAGCTATTTTGTAAGAGATCAATATACTGATGCTTCATGCAAAATATCAAGGCTCTATGCCTTCTGGGTCAGGAGGAGAATATTTTTAAAGATTATTTTAAAATATCACTTTTGTTGCCATGGCAACCAGAGTTTTTAACAGATTTCAATTCTTTTAGCTATTTTTGAAGGGGACCACCCAAGCAACATTTCTGCCAAATTTGGTTCAAATCCGCCCAGTGGTTTGACAGGAGATGTCATTTAAAAAAAACATTCTTTATTTCTTTATAAACCCCTACCCCCAGGGGCTCTGCCCCTAGGGACCCGAGGATCATGATTTTAGCTATTTTGAAAGAGGTCAATATACTGATGCTTCATGCAAAATATCAAGGCTCTATGCCTTCTGGGTCAGGAGGAGAAGATTTTTAAAGATTATTCTAAAAATTCACTTTCGTTGCCATGGCAACCAGAGTTTTTAACGGATTTCAATTCTTTTAGCTATTTTTGAAGGGGACCACCTAAGGAACATTTCTGCCAAATTTGGTTCAAATTGGCCCAGTGGTTTAGGAGGAGATGTCGTTTAAAGAAATTGTTGACGGACGACGGACGGACGCCGGACAAAAGACGATCACAATAGCTCACTTGAGCACTACGTGCTCAGGTGAGCTAAAAATTCTACCCAACCTAAAAGCTACTGCTCTGAAATTTTGTATGAGGCTTCATCAAGTAGACGTCAATTAAAATTGTTCAAATTAAGCCCGGCAGGGTCAAAAATGGCCCGAGGGTCACAAGATTTGAATAGAGTTTATAAAAATTATAGTGAAAAGTTTAAAAATCTTCTCCCAAATAGAAAGGCCTAGAGCTTTGATATTTGGTGTTCATTGTTATCTGGTGGAAAGTTCAGATTGTTTCCAAGCCCAGGGGTCACAATTTTAACATAGGCTTATATAATGAAGATTTTAAAAAAATCTTTTCTGAAACAGAAAGGCTTAGAGCTTTGAAATTAAGCAAGTAGCATCATCATTTAACGTACATCCTTTAGCTGTGATATTGGCCTTGGAGCTATTTGAGAATTTGTTTCAATAGGCACATAAACAATGTATACACTCTCAATAGAGAACAACTGTGCAAAGTTATTTCAAAATAAATCCATAATTTTAGGAGCTATGCTCCAGAGATGCTTAATTTTAATGTTTGACCTTAAGCTGTGACCTTGAACTTTGAGCTACCTGATTTTTTTTTTTCTTTTTTTTTTTCAAATTGCATATCTACTCATGACTGAGAACAAATGTTCCAAGTCCATCTATCCATAAATCCATTTATAACTGAAGGAGATATAGTCTGGAATGCTTAATTTTTATACTGATGCTTCATGCAAAATATCAAGGCTCTATGCCTTCTGGGTCAGGAGGAGAAGATTTTTAAAGATTATTTTAAAATTTCACTTTTGTTGCCATTGCAACCAGAGTTCTTAACAGATTTCAATTCTTTAGCTATTTTTGAAGGGGACCACCTAAGGAACATTTCTGCCAAATTTGGTTCAAATTGGCCCAGTGGTTTAGGAGGAGATGTCATTTAAAGAAATTGTTGACGGACGACGCACGTTGGACGACGCACGGACGACAGACAAAAGGGGATAAAAATAGCTCACTTGAGCACTATGTGCTCAGGTGAGCTAAAAAGGTAACTGTTAGACACTATCATAATACCCAACACATTTATTAATAAGATTGGTCATGATACAATAAATAATCATTAAACAAACATAAAACTATCTCATCTATCAAACAAATTTAGCACTAGAAATAGGATCCTTGATAACAGGATAAATTTGTAACAAAACATTTAACAAGTCAAATAAAGGCAGACATATTTAGCTGAAAGGATAATAGAAATAGTACAAAATAAGTGAAAAAATCTGGTCTATTTAGCCTATTCCCACACAATGAAGCTTTTAGACACCCTGAAGGAAAAGGTTTGGAAAACATTGTGAAAACTCAGGAAACTGTTTATCACAACCAATTTCTTCATTATCCTCAATGTATTCTAACCAGAATGTTGAAAAATCTAAAATTTCATAAGCTTTAAATTGTCTTCCAATTTGGACCTGTCAAAAATTTTGTCATCTGGTAATCGGTTAACCCATTACCAAACAATTAAAATCCAGACTGGTTTAAATTAAAAGAAATTACAGAACAGTTTCAAGTTCATGTTATTTTTAAATTCTTTGTCTTTTGGGGGTAGAAAAATAGCTGGAAATGAAGAAATTGCTTGTTTTATTGAAGGGAGACAAAAAGCAGAATTGTGTAGGATCGGAGTTAACTGGTATAACATCTCTGCAATTCACTTATCTTTTGTGTGCTAAATACAAAGTACCAATAACAATCGTATTCAAATGGGGAATCATTATTTTTATAGGTTAACAATTTCCAAATCTTAAATCTTTTAGACTTTTTCAACATAGTAAGAGATTGCAGACAGTTTAACTGATTCCAACTCAATGATGTTTTCAGACCCCCACCCCCATCCTCCCAAAGAAAAAAAACTTTAGAATAACATTGTGGAAAATGAAGAAATTGCTCAATTACAAGCAATTTCTTCATTGCGCACAATAATTTCTACCCCAAAAGACAAAGATTCTATCAACTTAAAATTGTCGTCGGCAGCTTCTTTGAATTTAGACTGGTCTAAAATTTATTGATTGGTAATTGATTAAAGAAGAAGGTAATTGAAAAGAAGGTATTTATGGATATAAAACTACTTTCATTCCATCTACTGTCTACAGGTGCACTTTATCTTTTCAAAAGTGATTTTCCAAGGCCGTGTTTTGCACCATTGTCACAAAAATCATTAACATCCCCTGTTTTAGACCATGGGAGCACCTTACCTTTGACTCAAAAGCTTGATTACTGTATTACTATTGTGCGATTCATTGATTTCAGGACTGATCTAAATTGAATGAATTGAAGACAACATAATTTACCAATTACCACTAAACAGAATGTTGGACTTGTCTATATTGAAAGAAATTGCAGACAAAATCTTCAAATTATGGTAAGTGGGTAATAAAATCAGTGGATTTTGTATTAGGAATGGTTAGAAATGATGGAACTGGAGAAAATGATGATTTTCAGAATTTTCTTTTTACACAATGTTTTCCAAAGCTGTAGTTGGTCATTTTAAACCAAGGACTGTTTTTTAGTCCCTAGAAATCGCTGAAAGGAGATTGGCTAAAAATTCATCTGGCATCATCTTGATGTTGTAAAATGTCGCTAGACTTTTTTAGGACCATAGGGACATTGAACCCTTGGTTCCCAAACTATGGCAGATCACTGTTACACCATGATCTGAACATAAGCATCAACAAAACAATCATTTGGAATGTACCACTACAAGACAAATTCAAATTATATTACATGTATTTACAAAGTGTCATGAATCAAATAAGTACATAGTCTGGGGTAGGTATTAAATGAACCCTTCTTTAAACCATTTACCAGACTGCCAAATATTAGACTGGTCCAAATTGAAAGGAGTTGCAGATAACAAATTAAAGATTATGAAATTTAGATTATTTCAACTTTCTGGAAAGAAAACAGTGTGTAAGATGAAGAAATTGCTTGTTACAAGCAATTTCTTCAATTTATACAATGTTTTCCCAAATTCTTTTCTTGAGGGGCGTCCAAAAGCATCACTGTTTTGGAATAGGTTAAAAAGCAATTCTATGAAAATTAATATGAATTTGACTACAGATTAAAAATCAGCAACAGTAAAATTGTGATTCTTTAATTTCTTAATATAAAACTTGACTTAAAATTGACAAACATTTAAATGAACTGTGTATACACATCCAAAGCATTAGTATTCTATCAAAAATGTCATTATTCAGAGCAAATAAGCACGAGCTGAAAAATTGTTGAAAACAGAGTCAACCCCATTCAATAGACAGATCCCTGGCCAGTGTCCATGCCAACTGACTCTGCCATCCACTGAGCTCTGACTAGAAGCTCTACTTCAATATTAACCCACAGGCCCCCTTTGTACACCCCTCAGCAAAAAAAGCATTGGAAAACATTGAGTACACAGAAGAAATTGCTTGTTTCAAGCATTTTCTTCTATGTCCACCATGTTTACTACCCCAAAAGACAAAAGAATTTATCATTTTCATTACCTCAAAATTATCGTCTGCATCTTCTTTCAATTTGGACCAGTTTAATTTTTTCTCATGTGGGAATAGCTAAAACAGCATGATTTGCAAAATTTATGGCAAGTAACATGTAACAAAAAAAGAAAAGAAAAATAGTTAGCAATGTAAATGCAGTAAGTTACACATTTAAGTTGTCACACCAACAAAAATGGTTCACATAAATGTTGGCTAATATCAGAGTTCAAAGTTCATGTCCTGTCTAAATAGATTATTTGATTGGTCAATTGTTTCTTTCATTGACAGCCACTCTCAATTCTATGAAGATTGAAGTGCTTATTACCATGTTGACTCACTTTTCTGTTGTTTTTTTTTGAAAATGTAGACAGGTCCACATTGAAAGACGTTTCAGACAACAATGAAAATCAGATCAAAATTGAAATCAAACCATCCTATGTGGTAGAAAATATTGTGGAAAAAGAAGACATTGCTTGTTACAAGCAATTTCTTTTTTTTTTTTTTCACAATATTTTCTCAAGTATAAAATTACAGTGACGTAACATCCCAGGTTTGTACAGGCAAGGGTTAATAGAAAGATCTCTCATAAAGATCCTATGAAACCTATTTACCATTTAAATAACCTTCTCATTGAACCTGATTGTCTCAATAATTTGACTTAGAATTATTCAGAAATACTGTAAACCAAGGTCTAAACTCTGAAGCTTAACCCTTGTCAAGCTGATCCATGAAAATCCCTGCTTTGGCAGGTGGCATAGAAAAAGATCAGCCTGCACATATGTGCAGTCTGATCTTAGTCTACACCACCTGTTTGTCCCTTTTAAGCAAGAATTATTTGTAAAATTGATTTTTTTTAAAAAATTAAATCACAACGAATCCTTCCAGTGTGTTAAGTGCTTTGATTTTAATGCAGTTTTAAAGAAATCATATACTTCAGCATCCAGGGTTAAAATATTTTACATATGATATTGAAACTACCATGAAAATTAGAATTTTCAAACAAGTTATTAGTTTTGAGACTGGTTGATTGTCACACAGGCTGGGAGGTAGAGGTACTTGACTAGTCATCTGGATGTCATTGGTTCAAGCCCGAATGTCAATGGGGTTGTGATCATGAAATTGACATTTTGTAGTCAGCCTTAATCCATCCACCTTAAAAATGGGTGGCAGTAGATTTTAACCAATTACTAAACAAGCCCCTCATTTTCTAGCAGTGAAGAACAAAACTGTTGAAAACATTTTGGGAAAAAGATAAATCGCTTGTAACAATTTTCTACCCAAAATGACAATTATTTTCAATTGAGACATAATTTGAAATATTGTACACAACTTTTTCAATTTTGACCAGTCTAAAAAAGTGTTGATTGGTAATGTATTAAGCCACTGCCTCTGGGACATCAAAAAATCTTATTTGTGTAAAAGACTTTATTCAGAATATTCTATACCATGCTCATACAATAAATTATGCAGGATTTCAGATCTGCACAAAATGAACAGGGGTGTAGAAATCCCAAGTAAATACTAGGAAAATCATAGAATATTACAAACAAGAGGGCCAAAATGGCCCTAACTTGCTAACCTGAGAATGATTTGAACCAAGCCCTGACTGCAACACAGATGATTTTTAAGGAATAGTTCCATTATTTCTGTAAGAATGATAATCCCTACCCTGCCACACCCACATTTTTTAGGCAATCAGAATTTAACGAACAAATTTTGAAAAGGGTCTTACAAAGAACATTCCTGCCAAATTCGGTCAAAATTTGCCAGATGGTTAGAGGAGATTTATAAAGAATTATTTCATTAAGTCTGATAAGAACTGCCCTGCCATGCCCACATTTTTACAAAAATCAAAATTTCACAAATGATTTAGTAGAAGAAGATTTTTGAAGATTTATTCTATGATTTCCCTAAGTCACAGAAGCCCAACCCTGCCATGCCCACATTTTTTCAAAAATTTAAAATTTCACGACCAAGACTTTTTTAAAAATTCCTGCCAAGATTTTTCCAAATTGGCCTAGAGGTTTAGGATAAGAAGATTTTTAAAGAATTATTTCATGATTTCTCTAAGACTGCCACTTCCCTGTTTTTTTCGCACATCATACCATTCCTGCAAAATTAGGTCCACCTTAGGCCAAATGGTTTAGGAGGAGAAGATTTTTAAAGAATTATTCCATTTTTTCTCTACATCACAAAATCCAACCCTGCCACACCCACTTTTTTCAAAATCAAAATATCACGAACAAGTGTTGGAAAGGGTCACCAAAGGAACTTTCCTACCAGGTTCGGTCCAAATTGGCTCAGTAGTTTAGGAGGGGAAGATGTTTAAAGAAAACATTGATGACACACGACAGACATTGAGTGATCCTAAAAGCTCCAATTGAGCATGTTGTGCTCAGGTGATCTAAAAAAGATTATTGTTTACCAGAAAATTACAATAATGTTTATCATAAAGGGTTAAAAATCATATTATGGATAATGGAGAAAATGCTGGCATGTGCACTTTATAGCATGCAAAAAGGTATGGCACTGGGGCTTTTATCCATTACCAAACAACAAATTTTAGACTGACCCAAATTGAAAGAAATTGCAGACATTCATTCAAAATTGATGGAATTTTAAAAATATTCGTCTTTTAGGGTAGAAAACTATGTGGACAATGAAGAAATTGCTTGTTACAACCAATTTATTCATTATTCACAATGTTTCCTCAAGTCTTTTTCCCGGAAGGGCAAAAAAAAGTTAGATTATGTGGGAATGTATTAATCTCCGTAATTTGTCAAAGATCGTAACATAGTTCTCGTGAAGTGTGTTCATACATTCAGAAACTAAAATTTACTATGTCCTCAATCTGCTTCTTATAATCGAATATTAAGAGGTAGTAAGGTCTATGTCATTCTACTTACTTTCAAAACTTTCATACGACTGAAATTTCATCAGAGGATAAAATTATCCAATTACCAGTCTTAAAATTTAGACTGTGTCATTTTTTTGAAAGGTACCAGACAACAATTCATAATAAACACTATGAGAAAAGGAGAAATTGTTTGATATATGCAATTTCTCCCTTTTCCCATGATGTTTTTCAAAGAGTTTTTTCTCCTGAGTGTCTAAATATACTGCATTATTTTTGTTTTAATTATTATACAATTGAAAGTAAGGTTTTGGATAAATACAAGACATAAATGTAGGCATGGTCCTCAAAGAGTTAAAGCTTTTTCTGTAAACTATCATTATTTAAAAAATAATTACTATCTTTCACACACAAATATGTTATATACCATCTATGTTATATAAACAATGCATGAATGATAAATGGAATGAGTTTAAATCTTCCCCCAAACCAATGAGGATTTCCCATTACACATTCTTCCCTTTTTATGATTAATATGTGACTTAACCCATTCCAACACAAGAAAATTTTAGACTGGTCCAAATTGAAAGAAGCTGCAGACGACAATTTCAAGTTGATGGAATTTTATTTTTTTTCATCTTTTGGGATAGAAATCATTGTGGATAATGAAGAAATTGCTTGTTACAAGCAATTTCTTCATTTTCCACAATGTTTTCCAAAGCTTTTTTCTTGTGGGGCGTAAAAAGGAGGGCTTGATTTGGAATGGGTTAATGGGGGGGGGGGAAGATTGGAGGAATCTTCATTATCTTGACACATTATAAAGTTTTACATTGGTTCAAATTGGAAGAAGTAGTAGATAACAATATAAAATTCATGAGATTTTAGGTTTTTTCAACCCTCTTGGTAGAAAAATTGTGTAAAATGAAGAAATTGAATGTTGTAAGCAATTTCTCCATTTGACAATATGTTTTCCCAATAATTTTTCTTTAAGGGTGTCAAAAAGCATGATAGTGTGGGTATGGGTTAATAATTCATTACATTAACCCATTTCAACTCAATCCCTCCTTTTTACGCCCCTCAAGAATAAAACTTTGGAAAACATTGTGGAAAATGAAGAAATTGCTTGTATCAAGCAATTTCTTCATTATCCACAATGTTTTCTATCCAAAAAGACGAAAGAATTCAAAATTCCATCATTTTGAAATTGTCGTCTGGAGCTTGTCTCAATTTGGACCAGTCTAAAATTTTGCTGTGTTGGAATGGGTTAAATCCTTAAAAATAGCATCTTCTTGAGAATCGTCAAATTTAATGGGAAAAAGAGACTTTAATTGGAAGGATTTCAAAGACTACACTAATAATTATGGGATAGACACATAAAGTCAATAATATTAAAATTAACAATTACAAAATCATCTCTTTAACCTGTTCCCACTCAAATCCCACTTTCTCCTGACCCTCAAGAGAAATACATGTAAAAACATAGTGGACAATGATTGAATGACTTATAATACATAATTTCCCTATTGTCCACAATATTTTCTACCTTTAAAGAAAAAGTTTTTTCTAAATATAACCAACTTGAAACTATCTTCTCCAAATATCTTTGAAATTTGGACAGGTCTAAAATTTAGTTATCTGGTAATGGGTCAGCTTCTCAAATGATCTTCAAAAAACATGCATACATTAATGATAAAATTACAATTTCTCATTTAGATGTTGGGTAAAGAAACACTCACATTTTATGTCATTTCAGCTGTCCTAATGATGTTCCTTAACCCATTTCCACACATTTCGCCTCCTCAATATAAAGCTATGAAAAACATTGTGGAAATGAGGAAATTGCTTTTTACAAGCAATATCTTCATTATCCACAATGTTTTCCATCCAAAAAGACAAAGATATTAAAGATTTCACCAACTTAAAATTGACGTCTGCAGCTTCTTTGAATTTGGACTGGTCTAAAATTTTATTGTGTGGGAATGGGTTAATAGCTGACTAAAAATTTCAGCAATATTGCAAAACCAAAGTAAATGCCTACCAGCCTAGAGGCTTCAATAAGCCTTTTATCTTTATTCACCTGGTAGTAGACCAATCACCGCTTTCAATCAAATAACCAGCCAACCAATGGAATCATTCATTGAACTCCGACATTGGCCGCCATTTTGTTAACCCTTTTTGTTGGGTTTGTGACTTAGAATCATAACAACAGCTTTTTTAAGCTGTAGTTACAGCCCGTAGGTCACCAACCAGCTACATTCTACTTTTTTGTTGTATACTACTGGATAGGAATTTTGCAAAATAATGCCTTTTATTATGGAAGCAGAATTTCTTGTTGGAATCAATGGGGTGGTGATTGGTCAATTTCCTCTTTCTCTTTGTCTCACTCTAATTCTTCACTTCTCCAACGATCCGTAGAATAAATAAGAACAGGTTGATGATGTCAAGATAAAGATTCAAAGCTGCAAAGATGTATTCCTCTGGTGAGATGGAGTACTTGTGTTGGCCTCCCATCATTAACTGTGTGTCAAATACCAAATACTGGAATAGAAAATAAAGTGAAAGTGTGATTTTAATCAAGATCCTTTACCCTGAATCATTTGCTGTATAGAACTTCTATCTTTACTGATTACATCTATGCTTTAAAAATGTTCAGTGCAAAGTCTAATGAACAGTGCATAGTCTAGTGTACAGTGCATAGTCTAATGTACATTGCAAAGTTTAATGTACAGAGCATAGAATCACTGTAGGTATTGAACTTTAAACTTTGCTGATTACATCTATACTTTAAAAATGTACAGGGCAAAGTCTAATAAACTGTGCATAGAATCATTGTATGTATAGAGCTTCTTTCTTCAGATGGTGAAATTTTAGACTGGTCCTATGAAAAGGATTTGCAGATGATAATTAAACTTAATGATTTTTTTTTACTTTTCTAAACTTTCTAGGTAGAAAACAATGTGTAAAGTAAAGAAATTACTTGTTACAAGCAATTTCTTCATTTTTCACAATGTTTTTCCAATTTTCTTCTTGAGAGGTGTCAAAAAGTGTCATTTTGTGGGAACTGGTTAAAAATGTACAGTGGATAGTTTAATGTACAGTGGATAGTCCTATGTACAATGCTTAGTCTAGTGCAAGCTCTACTGATTCTGTTAACCCATTACCAAACTACATGATTTTAGACTGGTCTAAATTCAAAGAAGTTGCAGACCACAATTTAAAATTTATGAAACTTTCAACTTTTTGAGTAGAAAACATTGTGTAAAATGAAGAAATTCCTTGTTACAAGCAAATTCTTCATTTACACGTTTTCCCAAAATGTCTTTCTTGAGGGGCTTCCAAAAGCGTTACTGTGTTGGAATGGGTTAACTCAGTATGGACACTTTTTTAAGAAATGTTCAGACTTCTTCAGGAAGCTACTTCCTTAAGGAAGCTACTTCCTTATTTTTATGTTCAAATTATTCTTATTAAAAGTTTGTTAGAAACAAACTCAGCTTTTCTAACATTTTTTTCCATCTTACATAACCACTATTTTTCAAATTCAATCTTATTTTGAAATGTTGTCTGTAACTTCTTACACTTTGGATTAGTCTAAAGCTCTAAAATCTGGTATTAGGATAAGACTTGAGTACTTACTGCTGAAAACAGGAGGGCTCCAAGTGATGCATAAGCTAGAGTGGCATACTGAAATGATAATTAGCCATAATGAGAATCCAGCTTTTTAGAGTGCAGAAAAAAACAAGAGGCCCAGTGGGCCTTAACTGTCACCTGAGTAAAAGAGCATCAAGACAAGTGATTTAGGGTTTATTAGAAAAAGATTTTTTAAGAAGTACAAAAATTTACCCCTTTCTGCCCCCGACTGGGGCCCCTTTTACCCCAAGCCCCCCCAAACCTCTTTTCACAAACTGGAATTGGCATCCCCCAATGATGCTTCCGACCAAGTTTGGTTGAAATCCCCTCAGTAGTTCTTGAGAAGAAGATGAAAATATTTAAAAGTTACCAAAAATGACCCCCTTTTGGTCCCCATTTTAGGCCCCCCTGACCTCCAGCCTTTTAATTTTCACAAATCTGTATAATCAGTACCCAATGATGCTTTTCACCAAGTTAGTTGGAAATTGGCTTAGTACTTCATCAGAAGAAGATGAAAATGTGAATTTTTTAACAAGATGAACTTTGACCTCTGGGTATGGCCCCATACATGACCCCAGGGACATGAATTTCACAATTTATAAAATACCTGTCCTAGTTGTCATGCACACATAATATTTAAGCTCTGGCATTAACGGTTTATTAGAAGAAGAATTTTAAAGAAGTACCAAAAATTACCCCTTTTTGCCCCCTATTTGGGCCCCTTTGACCCCCAGAACCCCTATTTTCATAAACTGGAATCGGCATCCCCTAATGATGCTTTCTACCAAGTTTGGTTGAAATCCCCTCAGTAGTTCTTGAGAAGAAGATGAAATATTTAAAAGTTACCAAAAATTACCCCCTTTTTTCCCCATTTTAGGGCCCCCTGACCCCCCAGCCTTTTAATTTTCACAAATCTGAATAACCATTACCAAATGATGCTTTTCACCAAGTTTGTTTGAAATTGGCTTTGTACTTCATCAGAAGATGAAATGTGAATTTTTAACATGATGGACTTTGACCTCTGGGTGTGGCCCCATACATGACCCCAGGGGCATGAATTTCACAATTTATAATATACCTGTCCTAGTTGTCATGCACACAAAATATATAAGCTCTGGCATTAACGGTTTATTAGAAGAAGATTTTTAAAGAAGAACCAAAAATTACCCCTTTTTGCCCCCGATTGGGGCCCCTATGACCCCCAGAACCCCTATTTTCACAAACTTGAATTGGCATCCCCCAATGATGCTTTCTACCTAGTTTGGTTGAAATCTGCCCAGTACTTCTTGAGAAGAAGATGAAAATGTTTAAAATTTAACAGACGACGTACGACGCACAACGGACGACGACGGACAAACGATGATTGCAATAGGTCACCATGACCATTCCGTCAGGTGACCTAACTAGTTTTGGAAAACTGGGGAAAAGGGAGAAATAGCTTGTAGGAAGCAATTTCTCCTTTCCTCACATATTTCTTCCCTTTTTGACACTTATTTTTAACCAACTCCACACAATCCCACTGTTTGAAGCCTCTTAAGAAAATAGCTTTGGAAAACATTTTGGAAATTGGAGAAATTGCTTGTTGCAAGCAAATCTCTTCAACATCCATAATTTTTCTTAAGAAATCTAAAATATGGACTAAAATTAGCTTTTGCAAATTCTTTCAATCAAGACAGGGCCAAATTGTTGTTGTTTGGGCATGGGTTGATATAAAGGCACAATGAAATGTCGTCTACAATGTTCTTCAACTTTGACTACAAAAATGTTGTTGTCTTGATATGGTTGAAGTAAGATACTAAGCCATTATTAGACAAACCTGAAGCAAAGATTTTAGACAAAAATACTATATTTCTCAAAGTTATAGATTATCATTAGTTTTTAAATTCTTATCCTTATTTAGGAATCCATATGCTTAAATATTCTGACTGAGGCGCCCCTATAACAACAACCATTTTAATAAATTCATGTAAGCTTGGTACTTACTCTATCCTGTATGATTGCACAAAGGAGTCCAAAAACCATTAAAACTATAAGGAATACAAATAGTACTCCACCCATCACCGTGAAATCAATCTGAAATGTCAAGTAATTCTTTCTGACTAATCAGTCAATCAGGAAAATATTTGGAAATTAACTTAGCAATTTCAAATTGACCAATTGTTATCCCCACCCACTTACAATGTTGGTCCCTCCCATTGACTCTGACAAAATTCTACTTTGGTTTTAAATGGCGTAATTTTGCAAAAGTTATCGCAAAACTTATATACATGTAACAAAAAAGTAGATAGTTGGGTGGCTACCTAAACATCTTAAATACAGTTTGAAAAAGCTATAGTATCAACCTTTTAGGTCACTAACTAACAAAAATACTTCACGTAAGAGAGATTGAAATCCCACTTCTGAATGATTGATTTGATTGGCTATTCTTTTTTTCTTTGATTGACAGCCATGATTGGTCAATTTATATATCACAATTCATTTCTGTTTAACTGGAAAAAAATCATCATGTGGAATCATTCTCGAACACACTAGTAACCCCATTCCCACTTGTTCATGCCTCTTGAGAAAAAGGCTCAGAAAACATTGTGGAAAATGAAGTAATTGCTTGTAACAAGCCGTTTTTTCATTTCCAACCCTATAACACAAAGATTTCTAGAATTCCACAAACTTAAAATTGTTGTCTGCAACTTCTTTGAAATTGGACCAGTATATAATTTTGTAATCTGGTAATAGGATAATTACGCTATTGAGAGTGAAGCAACATGTCTTTCCCTATGCCATCTATTCATCATCCTGTCAATCAATTTTTCTGACTGACAACATTAGTAATCAGCCTGAATTTAACTCATTCCCACATAATCCCCTCTATCATCTCCTGCTGGTAAAAAGCAATTTCTTTTTTGTTGCCGTTCTTTCCCTTTGAAATTATTGGTAGCGCTTAGGACTCCTAGTCATCGGATCCCGGATTTGATCCCCGGCGAATATTTTTTCCGACATTTGTCTCCCACCAATACGTGGATAATCATAAACTTAAGTGGTACGAGCAGCTGGAGGCTCTGAAAGGGTGTAGTTATGGTAAGAGAAATACCAGAAATCCATTATTAGGTGCTTCAGCAACATGATTTTGCTGAAAATGACTGTTAAAAGTGACTTTTAACACCATTCAACCAGTTTCCTTTAAAAGGCTAAGATTTTTTTAATTTCCCCAACTTCAAATAATTGTATACAACATCTTTCAATTTAGACTATTTCAATATATTGTCATGTAAAGGTTTAACCTATTCACACACAATCCCTGCTTTTTATATGTCTAAAGAAAAAACTTTACAAACTTTAGAAAACATTGTGGAAAATGAAGAAATTGCTTGTATCAACCAATTTCTTCATTATCTACAATGTTTTCTATCTCCCCCTCCCCCAACCCCCCCAAAAAAGAAAAAAAATCATAATAACTTGAATTGGAAATTGTTGTCTGCATCCTCTTTCAATTTGGACAAGTCTAAAAAATTGTTGTGTGGAAATGGGTTAAATATCTGATTTTTTCTGAATGAGACCTTGGACATAAGCATTACGAGAAGACCTAGAGCTTTTCAGTGACAAACATGAATCAATGGCCAAGACCACGGATATCTCACATGGCATTTCTACTGAGGTAATAAATAGGGAATATTACAACAGTGTGTTTTTCCATTTGTTGTTATCGTGTTCGAGAATCGTGTGTAGGTACAGAGTTCTGCCAAGCTTTTGACCTTAGGGGGCCACTGGCCCATCTAAGCCAATAATGTGGGGCCACTTTTCCAAAACATGGGGCCACTTTACTATGAGATCGGATATATGATGTGAACCCAATCATTGAGAAGAAATCTCAAGGGCTTTCTTCTCATTTCAAAATAAACAATATATTGAATTAAAGATACAGTTTTGAGCTGTTGATAAATTTTTTTTCTTGTGCTTAATACAAAGAGAACAAGTCATTGAGTTTTTACTTGAATGGTGAGATAGCCACGAAGAGTCCGAGAGCCATTAATTTTGGAAATGTTTTTCGTAGCTCGATAAAGCTGTTTCGCGCCCGGATTCTGATTGAGATTCGGCCAATTTTGAAGTCCCTGGCTCATTTGGCTGATCATCGGCGCCAGTTCGTGCTCTCTTTGGCTAAAGAAGCTTAAGATTGTTTATGTTTTCTTTTTTCTGCCAACATGGCGACACAAAACACCGAGTTTATTATGCAGAAGGAATATTTCGTTACGTCAAACTTAAATTTGTTATTTTTATTATAACGCTATTGATTGGCTGATATGACTGAAAAACAGAATTTACAGTGCACAGTCAACCAATAAGAGCAACCTTTTCAATCAATATTAACGCTCTGAATTACCAAGGGAAACCCGGAAGTAAATAAAACCCCAAACATCCGCTAATTCGTCCCAAGGTATCTTCGTACCTACAGTTCACAGTTCGTAATTCTAACTTGCCGGTCGGCCCACCGAACATTTTTTTTAGGGGCCATCTGTAATTTTTCTGCGCCGATCCCGCAATGGCGCGCCCTTGGCAGAACTCTGTAGGTATTTTTTATTGAATGAGACCGAAGGTCGAATCCAATAAAAAATACCTACACACGTTTCGAGGAAACGATAACAACATATAGAAAAAACAAACTGTTGTAATATTCCTTTTATTATATACCTTTAGGACATGAGATTAAGAAAATTCTCGAAATAACCAACTTTCCGAAAAAATCCGAACGTCAATACACAAAAAAGGAGTCTGTGTTTAACGGCACCCGACTAATACGGTTTTTTTAGTACACGCCGAATATTGATTTTTTTTCTGTTGAGTTGTATTGGATAACCAGATTTTAATCCATATCTTTTATAGGTATATAATAAACAGCATTATTTTGTGGTAGTATGTAGTAGTCAAGGAGATAAAATTAAAAGCAATTATTTGACAACAATAACATCGTAACACAGCTTGAATGAATTGTAGTTATAACCTTTGAGTCATACAATGTTAACCCTTGTCATGCTAAACCCAGAATATTCTGGGTTTGGCAGGAGATGTATACCAAGATCAGCCTGCACATAAGTGCAGTCTGATCTTAGTCTACACCTCCTGCTTGTACTTTTCCTGCCAGAGTTGTTTATGAAATTGATTTCTAAAAGAAATATTGATTTTTGAACCACAAGTTATATCAGTGCTTTCAGTCCTTTGATTTTACAGCAATTCAGTAAGGTAATTTATACAGCATGACAAGGGATAACATTGAATGTTTGGGTTCAGTTCAAGTCTAAATGAATGATTTGTTTTATAAATCGGTAATTTGATTGACAGTCATGATCTATCAAATAGGTACCTACTTACAAAGTATCAGGGGTCGACACTAACTTTGCTTCAGTAGGATCCAACAGGAATCCCTACCTATTACTTCAGGGTTTCCTCCAGATAATCAGGGATCCCTCCCTTGATATACATTAACTCATTCAAAAGCAATCCTGCCCTTCTAAGCCCAACTTGAAAAAAAAAGCTTCGAAAACATTGTGGAAAATGAAGAAATTGCTTGTTAAAAGCAATTTCTTCATTATCCACAATGTTCTGTACAAAAACAAGCAAACAAAAAAAATCAGGAGCATTAGTTGATACATTAAGATCTATTGTCCTGGAGAAATACTGAATGATCCTGACGGAATCCCTAGCCTGAGATTGCTGGGGTCCCTTCCAATTTTCAGGGATCCTCGGGATCCCGAGACACTGTTAGTGTCGACCCCTGAGTATAAGCACTGATTCTCAATATAATGTAATCTGAGTAAAGTTATAAGTTTATAACACTATTTGATGTATGGACAGACAAACAGACAGGCTGGTATCATATAGCTTGTGGGAGGGGCTATCTTAGAAAAGATGTGCCTACCTTTGTCTGGAAAGCAAATATGGTTAAAGCAAAGGAGACAACCTGAAATAAGAATATCGTAGTCATAATATACACCACCATAATTGCTTTTTCAACTCTAGTCATGCTGAATAACATGCTTTCTTTTAAAAATGCATTAAAATCAAAGCTCTGAAATCACTGGTACACTTGATTGTGATTCATCTTTTTTTCAAACAATCTTGCCAGATACAAACCTTAATAATAACCCAAATAGATCTAGTTAATGAAATCTTTTAATATTTCAAACTTTTCCTTGTTTTACAAAAGTCAATCATTTACTAAGTCAGATGAAAAAGGTACTAACATTTCGCTTATACCATATATAGACATAAGCCACAACAATAAAAGCCATGTTTTCAACCAATCAAAATTAATTGATGGGTTCTGAAAAAGAGTCACCAGAGGTTCATTCCAGTGAAATTTGGTTGAAATCCATCAACTGGTGTCTGAAGAAGATTTTTAAAGGCTTCACCATATTTGAATATTAGCCAGCCCATTTACGGCATGTTTATCATCCAAACCAAATTCTTTGAAGGTATCTGAAAAAGGGTCACCTAATGATCATTCCTATAAAATTTAGTTGAAATCCATCTCCTGGTTTCTGAGGATTAGATTTTTATAATAAAGGTTTACAGATGGACGGATGCATGCACACACACGCACACAGACACACGAATGATGGACACGACACCATGACAATAGCTCCCTGGCTTTCAGCTAGTGGTGCTAACAATATGTATGTAATTTGATAACTGGGGCAATAAGATACCTTTTTCCAAATTCAGACTCAAATGAATGAAATCATCTCTTTTCAATCTCATAACCAAACACAATTTTATTCCAGTCCAAATTTTCCCAGATAACATGTTTAATATGTAGAGAACAGTGTTAGTAAAGAAGAAATTGCTTGTTACGGGCAATATCTCAACTATTAGTGTTTTATATTACTAATTGTTATATATATGGTAAAATAATTATAAAAAAAATGTTTTTTTAACATAAAAAGATTAGCTTAAATGATTAACCCTTTCCTGTTTTTCAAAACTTCAGACCTGTCCAAATTCAAAGGTTTTGCAGACGAAAATTAAATGAATTTAATCTGAAAAATAACCATTCGGTACAATATTTTCTCAACCACAAAATCATAAGGGATGTAAAAACCATGGATTAAACAGGAAAGGGTTAAACAACATTTGGCATATATAGTAATTTATTCTAGTAACAAATACAGGATTCCACTCCATTCATTTCATGTTATTTGACTCCAAATTAATAATTGCATTGCAATTTTCTAATGTCCTTCTTTCAAACTGAATCTGTTCAATACCAAATTATCTATTCGCAAACAATGACGCTTTTTGACACCCAGTGGCCCTGGTGCTAACCTGAGATAAGGCTCTTTTTCTTAAAAGGCCTAATACTAACTGGGTCTGGAGAAGACCTCCTTTAAAATATAACTAAAATAAACTAATGTTGCCATGCCAACCAATGCTTTCAACAGATTTTCATTCTTTTAGTAATTATTAAAGGGGGTATGGTAAATTTCTGTCAGAGTTGGTTAAAATTGGCCAAATAGTTTTGGAAGAGTTGTCTTCTTTACCCCTATTTAAGCCCAATCTCTCTGTGGATCTGAAATTTTGGCAATTTTGAAAGAGGTCAATGTACTGATGCTTCAGACAATTTTCAAGATTCTTCAATTTCTAGGTCAGGAGGAGATGGTTTTACTCTTGCTGTCATAGCAACTAGAGTTTTCAACTGATTTTGATTCTTTGGTTGAAACTGGCCCAGTTGTTTGGAAGGAGATGTCGTTTTTAAAAATCCTTCTTTATTCTATATAACCCCCAGCCCCCTTAAGGACCCAAGGTTAATGATTTGAGCAATTCTGAATGAGGTCAATACATTGATGCTTCATGCAAAATATCAAGACTCTACGCCTTCTGGATCTGGAGGAGATAATTTTTTTTAAGATTTCAAGATCCTGCGCCTTCTGGGTCTGGAGGATATAATTTTTAGAGATTTTCTAAAAATTTCAGTTTTGTTACTATGGCAACCTGAGTTATTAAGGGTTTTAAATTCTTTAAGCAATTTTTAAAGGGCACCACTTGAGGAACATTTCTGGTTGAAATTGGCTCAGTGGTTTTGGAGGAGAGGTCGTTTTAAAACTTCTTCTTTAATTATTTATACCCCCCCCATCCCCAGGGCCTCTGCACTGGGGAACCGAAGGTGATAATTTTAGCAATTCTGAAAAAGGTTTATGATCTAATGCTTCATGCAAAATATCTAGACTATGCATTCTGGGTCAGGAGGAGATAGCTTTTAAAGATTTTATTAAAATTTAAGTTTTGTCACCATGACAACCAGAGTTTCAACTTATTTCAACTCTTTTAGCAATTTTCAGAGGGCACCACCCATAAAAACATTTCTGCCAAATTTGGCTGAAAGTGGCAAAGTGGTTTTGGAGGAGATGCCGTTTTAAAAATCCTTCTTTATAAGACCCCATATCCTCCTGGGGCTCAGTCCCTGGTGACCAAAGGGTGTTGACTTAAGCAACTCTGAAAGAGGTCAATGTACTGATGCTTCATGTAAAATATCAAGACTCTACGCCGTATTGGTCAAAAGGAGATAGTTTTTAAAGATTTTTTTCTAACCACTGCAACCAGAGTTTTTAATGAATTTCAATTCCTTAAGCAATTTATAAAGGGCACCACTTGGTTGAAATCGGCCCAGGGGTTAGGGAGGAGATGTCGTTTTAAAAATCCTTCCTTATTTCTATACAAACCCCATCTCCCATATGGTTCCGCCCCTGGGGATTAGAGGGTGACAAAATTAGCAATTCTGAAAGAGGTCAATGTACAAATGCTTCATGCAAAATATAAAGACTCTACATCACATGGGTCAGAAGGAGACAGTTTTTAAAGATTTTATTAAAATTTCAGCTTTGTTACCAGGGCAACCAGATTTTTTTAACAAATTTCAATTCTTTTACCAATTTTTATGGGAACCACTTGAGAAACATTTCTGCCAAATTTGGTTGAAATTGGCCCGGTGGTTTTGGAGGAGGTTATGTTTTCCTTCTTTATTTCTATATTACGAAAGAGGTCAATGTACTGATGCTTCATGCAAAATATCAAGGCTCTACACCTTCTGGGTCAGAGGGAGATAATTTCTAAAGATTTTATTAAAATTTCAATTTTGTTGCAATGGAAACCATTTCAAGTTCTTTTAGCATTTACCTCATTTTACACAATGTTTTCTATCCAGAAGGTTAGAAAAACTTAAATTGTTGTCTGCAACTTCGTTCAATTTGTACCAGTGTAAAATTTCGCCCTCTGGTAATGGGTAAATTGTTTGATAAAAAGGAGTCAGTAAAGAAATTGAAATCTCTGTCAACAGACTGATAAAAATGCATACAAACAATTATTCTTCCATTTCAGTCAGGATAAAAGAAAGACAAGTACTTACAGCACATATGCCAGCTGCAATCAAAACTGCATCTGTTTTGTAGTGGCTGAAATATTAGAAACAAATCATCTTTTAACTCTCTTCTGTTTTGCAAGATTTTATACCTGTCAAAACTCAAAGGTTTTCCAGATGAAAATTTAATGTGAATTTAATTTGAAAAACATGAGCACCGCCTATGGGTGCCGGCGCTCGGCTGTTGGGTGCTGGATATTGGACAAAATGCATTTACAGTTATCCCCTTGATAGTATAGGTTGCTCTTTTGATAGTGAACAAGTATGCCACAATGCCTTTAGTAGAAGCAGAGATATCACAAAATGTCAAAGTCAACAACGAAGACACCAAGGCTATAGCAATACCTCGGGTTTTCTCTGAATACAGCCAAGCTAATAAGTATTTAGTAGGGTTGTAAACATTGTGGAAAAAGAAGAAACTGCTTATTATGAGTAATTTCTTCTTCTTCCATAATGTTTTCTCAATTATAAAATCAGGGATATAAAATCAGGGATTGACCTATGGAACTAGAACTGGAAACACCAAATTATGGGTCAATATTTAAAATTTATCTGTAAAAAATTCTGGCTTAAAAGGATAAGCAGCTGGTTTAGACTAAGATCAGACTCCACATTGTGCAGGCTGATCTTTGTCTATGCCCCCTGCCAAAGCAGGAATATTCTTTGTTCAGCATGACAAGGGTTAAATAAACACTTAATATTCCTTGTGATCTCCAATGGAATTTCAAATGTGAATTTCAAAGATACAACAGATAAAACTTTTTTTGAATGTGCATTTTCCTTTTATTTGGGGTAGAAAGTTCACATTATGAAGGAAAAGTGAGTTAGACTCCTAGCAAAATTTTCAGATTAAAGATACATGAAAAAGTTTCGATTCAAAGAGTTGCCAATCTTTGTTTTTTTGTCAGTCAAATACTATTCTGTGGATACTAGTTGGCATCAACTCATCAAGATAGATATATACAATATATACCCATGTCTTATTGCTTGGAAAAGATATGGAGAATTATATTTTAATTCCTATTCCTCATCACAAGCCACTTTATGGCAATATCTACTCTTGCCAGTGCCGAGACACAAGTCACATGGTAGTGGACTGTCACCCTCCCAACCGCAATTAATGTAATCTAGCTATACCAGCCCATTCCCACACAGTTACACTTTTTAACAAACCCCAAGAAAAGAGTGTAGGACAACACTATCACAAGCAATTTCTCTATTACCCACAATGTTTCTGTCTTAAATCATACAACTATTTTGAATACCACCAACTAAAAATTGTTGTCTGCAACTTCTAAGAATTCATACCAGTCTAAATTAATGTCACATCAAATGTTTTACATAATTTTTAAATTTTAGTTTCATATATCAGAAACAAGTGTTCTGAATGGCAGAAAAAAGTTATTCATACTTCCATGAACAAATTTTTGAGCACACAGCAATTTTGTATGCTTGCTCTCAAAATAGTTCCATAAAAATGCATCAAAATTTGTAAAATAATTGCTTGATGTCATTAAATCATACGAAATGAAGAGAATATTTTTTTGTTTTCATTGAGCTATGGAATGAAAAAACTAATCACACCTATGTATGAATCTGCTTTGTGTATTCATAGAGTGCGAATAGATTTTTTGCTTTATATCTCCATGAAAACAAAAAAATTATCTTCATCTCTGAAGTATTTCTAAGTTTTGGAACAGGCAAATTTAAAATTTGGTGGCTAGCAAAGAATTAAATGTAATCAGCCTTACCTTGATACTACTCCCAACATAAATGCTTCAAGTAAAGTCTGAAATTATAAGTAAATTTTCTTCAAAGACAATAGAACCAATGGCCATTAAGCGTTCACCAGAGTACAAGACTAAAGAAGCTAAAATGCCTAAGTGACCTAATTTTAGCCAAAAAGTGACCTGTTATCAAATCTTGTCTGAGTAATCAAGAACAAACATTCTTACATACTTACTTTTGATTTACTTTAGAAAAGTCAAGGTGACATATAGGTCCATTGTAAACAAATTATATTTATGTTATAACACATGTCACTATAATAATAAAATTTACTTACTTACAAGGTATTTTTGCGAGAAAAGAAGCAAGTAAATCATACCATTATGACCCCTTTTCCAATGATTTCCAATAGAACCTTCCCTTGATCAATGAGGTTCATTTTTATGACCTATTAATAATTCTAGCCAAGTTTCATGAAGACTGAGCCAAAATTGTGGCCTCAAGAGTGAAAACAAAGAAAATGTTATTAAGGCCCCCTTTTCTCTGTTTTCTAATACTTTCGCTTTTTGTCTTACCACTTTTTCCCATATTTGAAACCATTCTGGTCCCTCTATAGTACTTCAATGTCAAAACAGATGAATGCAAATGGACATTTTTCATACATTATCCTTGATGCCATCACTTGAAGTAGAATATAAAAGAGCTGGGTCAATGTACTGATACTCAATGGACAATATTACTGAACAGCGCATTCTGGGTCAGGAGGATATGATTTTCAAAGATTTTTGCTTTTAAATTTCACTTTTATTGCCTTGTCAACTACAATTTTCCTATTTGTTAAGCACTTTTTAAAGAAGGCCAACTTAGAAATTGGTCCTTCGGTTTGGGAGTTGTCATTTTAAAATTCTTTCTTTATTTCTAAATAGGCCACAAATCCCTGGGGAACCGCCCTGGGGGCCCAAAGGTAATGATTTTTTAGCAATTCTGCAAGAGGTCAAAACTGATGCTTCTTGCAAAATATCAAGGCTCTATGCCCTCTGAATCAGGAAAAGATGATTTGTAAAGATTTTTTTTTAAATTTCACTTTTATTGCCATAGCAACTACAGTTTTCAACAGATTTCAATTCTTTTAATATTTCTTTTAAAGAGAACCACCAAAAAATTATTCCTACCAAATTTGGTCCAATTGTTTGTCATTGTTTGAAGTTAACATTTTTATATCAAGGCTATGTGCCTTCTGGGTCATAAGATGACTTATACAGATTTTTGGAAAAATTCACTTTTGTTGCCACTGCAACCATAGTTTCAATCAGATTTCAGTTCTTTTAGCAATCTTTATAGGGCATCATCTAAGGAGCATGCCTGCAAAATTTGGTTGGAAATGGTTCAATCATTTGGAAGGAGAAATTGTTGATAGACAACACATGATGGACAACGGACAAAAGAAATCAAATGATAAAATTGCATGCAATATTGTCTCCAATATGAAATACAGACTTTTCAATTTCCATACTATTTAAATAGTATTTTCAAAGTGAACTGGGTGCTTATTCAACAAGAGGACCATGATGGTCCTATATCGCTCCCCTGAGTATGATGGCTCAATGCATAATGATATAATGTACAAAATATCAAAGCCCTACACATAATCATTTTGGAGAAGAAGATTTTTTAAAGATTTTCTCCTTTAATCCTAGGTATATTGAAGATCCAACCATATTGAGCCAATTTCAATTTTTTGATGTACTTAAGTAGAGGGCAAATAGGCATTAATACATACCAAATATCAAAGCTCTAAGCCTAATGGTTTAGAATGAGAACACTTTCTATGATATCCTTCATAACTCCTTTCTGGAATTGCACAGAAAAGGGCTTATTTTCAGGATACAGTAATTCTATGAAGTATTTTGGTAGAGGGCAATAGGTATTATTACACACTAAATATTAAAGCCCTTGACCTAATGGTTTGGGAAAAGATGATTTCTAAAGATTTCCTTCTTTATTTCTATGTAAAATAAGGGATCACAATGAAAAGGGCTAATTTTCAGAGTACGGTAATTCTATGAAGTATTTTGGTAGATGGTCAATAGATGATGATTTGTACCAAATATCAAAGTTCTAGGCCTTATGGTTTGGGTGAAGAATTTTTTAAAGTTTTCCTTCTTTAATTCTATGTAAAGTCAGGGATCGCCCAGAAAAGGGCTAATTTTCAGAAACAATAATTCTTTAAAGTATTTTGGTAGAGGGTCAATACATGATGATTTGTAGCAAATATCAAAGCTCTAGGCCTTATGGCTTGGGAGAAGAAGATTTTTAAAGTTTTCCTTCTTTATTTCTATGTAAATTCAGGGATCGTTCAGAAAAGGGCTAATTTTCAGAATATGGTAATTCTTTGAAGTATTTTGGAAGAGGGGAAATAGATGATGATTTCTACTAAATATCAAAGCTCTAGGTCTTATGGTTTTGGAGAAGAAGATTTTTAAAGTTTTCCTTCTTTATTTCTATGTAAAATCAGGGATCATTTAGAAAAGGGCTAATTTTCAGAATATGGTAATTCTTTGAAATATTTTGGAAGAGGGGAAATAGATGATAATTTGTACCAAATATCAAAGCTCTAGGCCTTACCACTTGGGAGGAGAAGATTTTTTAAGTTTTTTCACTCCGTTGACATGGCATCCAGAGTTCTTCATGGATTTCAATTCTTTGTAGTATTTTGAAAGAGTGTTACCTAAGGGTCATTTCTGTGAAGTTTTGTTGAAATTCCATGATTTGTTTAGGAGGAGAAGATTTTTTTTGTAATTGTGAGCGGATGGACGGACAGACAGGACGATGACCAATCACAAAAGCTAACTCAGATCACTTCATGTTCAGGAGAGCTAACAAGCAGTCCAATTGTCAAATTTAAAAATGCCATTATTCCATGAAATACTGACTATAATATCTTGCCTATGGTAGAACAAATAGATGATATAAATGAGTGGTCATAAACATTAATTTAATTTAAGCAATTTCTTCATTTCCACAATATTTTCATAAGCCTTTTCTATTAAGGGGCGTAGAAAAATTTGAGATTGTGTTGGAATGAGATAAGTGGAGGCCCACCATGGGGAATGTAGACCAATTCAAAAGTCAAATCATAACATTTCAAAGTGTGGCTTTCACAGTACAAGACATGCGTATTAACCCATTCCCACAAATTAACACATTTTGACGAACCTCAAAAAGGAAAGCTTTGGATAATCTGTAAAATGAAGAAATTACTTGCTACAGGCAATTTCTCCATTATCAGCAAGCAATTTCTCCATTATCAGCAATATTTTCTATCTCAGAAGACAAAAAAGATTAAAAATTTCATCTACTATCGTCCTAGTAATGTGTTAACCATTAGAAACAACAGATTATGACTTGTTGGAAACAGATCCACTGATCTAATTCTATCTCATCCAATAATAACTTACGAATACTCCAAGTAGTATGAAATTGATTGGTGATTTGCGTCTAACATCTGGGCAACAAGCTAATGCGATCAACACAACAAATGTCATGACCCTGTAAAAAAGAAATCAAAAAAGTACATGTAATATTGTATTCATACTAATAATTGCCCATATTCTAATAAACACCCAACCCCTAAAATACTGCAAAAATTGTGGCTATTTTTCGCCGATTTTCAATTACAATAGATGATTCTAATAAATGCCCACCCCTTTCTATGATTATTCAATGTATTTGGATCAAATGAAATAATATTGAATTTCGAGTCTATAAGGTAAGCAATGTATTCCTATCAAAACGACAAAAAAAAATCCTTGCTACTCCATAATTATCTAACATTCAACTTACATTGCCTAGACTTTACTTTAAATACATTATTTATTTTTATTTTAATTTGTCAAGACCAGTGAAAAACTAGCTGTGAACAGAAAGAGAAATTTGAGTCTTTCGCATAGAATGCCATAGGTTTAGAAAACAAAACAAAATTCAAAGGCCTAAACGGCCTCAAATCCAGTCAAGACTGTATATCAATAATTTGTATGATAGTTGAAGTCATTCTCTGATTTGTCTGTTAAGTTTTCCTTATTGTGAAATCACATTTGAAGACTTCTATCTCCAACCCCCCCGGCAGAATCCCAACCATGTTTTCTCGCCCATAGCTGACTTGATCAACAGCGTAATTGTTGAATTCCGACAAAATATACGTAGGATAGCTTAAGGAGCATCACCCTCCGATATTTCGAAAAATAATAACTGTAGTTACGAGATTTTAGCAGAAACCGACGAAATTCAGTGTGCTGAGAATTATTAAATTCTACCCTTACCTTCCTGGTCTATTGGAATTGCATAATCCGTAAATTTCTACAGGTCTACAAATTGTGGTTCTCTTTAGGTCCGGGCCAATATTTAAAAGCTAGAATTTTCACCCAAGACATGTTTTATTATCATTGATAGTTGTTTGAATTAATCTAATTGAATTTAGCTTTACACCGACGTAAATATTTCCATCCTTAAACAAAAAGGATAAAATCTAAGTATCCCGGATAGCGACGTCTCCTTGGAGACCGAGGAGTTGTTGAACATCTGGGGTTGAGAAAAAGTCGAATCTCTTTCGTGGTATTGGACTTGGTCTAATATCTTTACGACTGATAAACAAAGAACTCTATTTTACGAATTGGGCATTTACACCAAACAGATGCACATGTATAAAACTTGATTAAACTTTGTAGCTGGTAACTTTTTGAATTGTAAGAATGAAAAAATCTGAGACGGCATTATGTCTAGTTTCACTTTCGACTATGTCTAAGATCAACGAATCGTTGAACACCAGGGCCTACCATACACAATTTTTGTTAAATGAAATCTGTAATGATGGTAAGTTCAGGCAGTGGATTAAGTGATGTCAGAGACATAAATATACATTATTCTATGTCTCTGATGATGTTAACTTTTGAGATTACGACAAACCCGGAAGATTCCCTCTATCGAGAAGCCTGGATGCAACACTGTTTAAGATGGTATAAATAGAAGTACCTGTAGAGGTTGTGACCTTAATCAAATTAAGTGATTCGGCTTTTCGCAGTTATTCTTTATGAATGGGCTTACATTTTCAGATAGTATACTACAAGAAATTATGAATCAATTCACGAGCAAGGAAAAATGTTCAGGTCATTGTCAGGTTCCTAGAAGCAAAGAGCGAATTCGGGCGATTCCTAGATTACAGTCAGTATCCTATCTGCAATAAAAACCCCTAAACATTCTATTTCTGTATCACTGGAACATACAGTTATTTTGAGCTTTGTTGCGAAGAGCGGCCATTGTCCGGTGTCTGCGGGTGTGAATTCTTTGGTTGAATTGTTATCTCAAATTATAATAAACCTATTCATATTGATTTTTTTTTTGTTTATCATTTAATTAGGGCAGTGAAGAGAAGATATAAAAAAGGATAATAAGTTATAGTTTTTAAACTGTAAATATCAAGATAAATTATTCAGTTAAACACTAGGAAACTAGTATATGATTAAAATATCCATAACATATCATTATTCTCATGATTTTCTTTAACTGAAATGAGGTTGCTATTTTCAATGATGAAGGAAATCAAAAGAGTTGGGAAAGTACATGTGGTATCTCCCTGGTGATCCACACGTTTGTACATTGTCGAGTTGAACAACTGGCAAACTTACTCATGTGTTACGATTATAACATGACCCTACCATAACTATTTTGACTTTGCCTTAATTTTCTAAATCATTATAATTATGATTATTTACAACCTAAAAAATTGGCCAATTCTGACTTATGGGCCATAATTTACACAATCTTGATTTAAGTAAACTACATACTAAATACCTAGGCCTTTTTGTTTGGGAGAAGAAGGTTTTTAAAGTATTCAATATATAAGTCTACCTTAAACTTGTGACCCCTTTGGACAGGCCAATTTTGACCATTTTGGACATTCTCAATACAGATCCACCAGATGATGCTGTATACCAAAGATCAAAGCTCTAGGCCTTTCTCTAAGAGAGAAGAAGATTTTTAAAGTTTCACTATACAAGCCCTACATAAACTAACGGGGAACAGGTCAATTTGAACTGGGGGCCTTAATTTGAACAATCAAGAGGTGTTCTTGACAATGCCACATACCCAATATCAGAGCTGTAGGCCTCTTATTTTGGTGGAAAAGGTTTTTGAAGTAATCATTCTGTAAGCTGCCCCCCCAACCCACCCACACACACATTCGCCCCACCCTAGCACATAAATTTCTTGACAGATTTTTTTCTTGTACAAACTTTGTAGTCCTTACCCTAAAGACTCCAAAAATCAAAGTGAATTCAATCCAACTGCCAGTTCATGACAAGAAATTTTTTAGATGCTCCCCTTTGTCGGCTGAAAGGAGAGTTACTCCTTTATGTGTACAAATCTGCAGCCCCTTCCCATAGGAATGCTTCCTGACAAGTTTGGTTGCAATTCATCCAAGGGTTCTTTCAAAGAAGTTGAAAGTGTAAAAAGTTAATGCACAACACACAGCGCACAAAATATACGAAACATGATTGCAATAGGTCAGGTGACCAAAAAAATTCTTCTTTATTTTCATACAGGCCCTAACCCCTGGGATTTCAAAAGTAATGATTTAAGAATGTAGAAAGAGTTCGATATACAGATGTTTGATGCAATATATCAAGAAAAAAGATTTTGTGAAAAAATTCTCTTCTATTGCCATGGCAACCAGAAATTTCAACAGATTTCCAAACTTTTAGCTTTTTTCAAAGGGCCCCCTTTAGAAAATTTATGTCAAATTTGTTTCAAATTGGCTCACTGGATTGTGAGGAGATGTTTAAAAATTCATCTTCATTCATATAAACCGATAACCCCTGAGAGTAGTGTTTTAGGCAATTTTCAAAGATGTTAATAGACTGATGTTCCATGCAAAATACCGAGGCTCTAAGCCTTTGCTGTCAGGAGGAGAAGATTTTTGAAGATTATTTTGAAATTTCACTGTTGTTGCCATGGCCACCAGAGTTTTCTACAGAATTAAATTCTTTTCCACAACTATTTTCTGGGGGGGGGGGGTAAAAAAGAGGGATTGTGTGGTAATTGGTAACTCCTTGGTTACTTTAACATCATTTCTTTATCATGATAACATTGACAAAGAAGATTACTGCACAATGCTTTGCTAGCTTAGAGTACTTTTCAGTACTTTGATTTATTTTAATATTGACCATACACACCCCCAACGCCCTTGAGCTATGCCCCTGTGGGCCAGAGGTAAATGATTTTAGCCATTTTCAAAAAGGTCATAATACCGCTATTTCATGCACAATTATTAAAGTTCTATGCCACTCGATCACAATCTCTATTTTTCAGCCTCTCAAGAGAAAAGCTTGTGAAAAAGTAGATGAGAATGGAGAATTTGTTTGTAACAAGAAACTTTATCATTTTTAACAGTTTTCTACAAGAAAAGAAAAAGTTTCTTTAGATTTCATCAAATTACAATTTTCATCTGCAACTTCTTTCAATTTGGATCAGTCTTAACTTTTATCATATGGTAATGCATTTAAAAAAAGACTAATTCACTTACATAGCTACAATCATCAACCAGATGTTGGCCTCAGAGAATTCTTTTACACCAGGGCTGAAAAGTAGTTATATATACATTAGTTATCTGATCTATGGACTTGGAAGTTGGGCTATTTCCATTCTATGTACATAGGGAATATTACAACAGTGTCTTTTTATATTTGTTGTTATTGTGTTCAAGAATCATGTGTAGGTATTTTCATTGGATGAGACAGAAGGTAGAATCCAATAAAAATACCTACACACGATTTGACAACACTATAACAACAAATAGAAAAACACACTGTTGTAATATTCCTTTTCTTATATACCTTTTAGGACATGACAGAAAGTTCTCTTAAATGATTAAAAATAACCTTCTCTTAAATGATTAAAAATAACCAACTTTCCAAAAACCTGAATGTCAACACTAAAAAAAGTAGTCTGTGTTTAACGGTACTCGAAGAATATGGTTTGTTGGTAAATGCCCAATACAGATATTTTTCTGTCGAGTTGTATTAGATAGCCAGATTTTAATCCATATCTTTTATAGGTATGTAATAACATCTTTTACATAAACATGTTATCATAAATACATTTTGAAGCATTTTGAAAACTTTATTATATTTCACCATTTTTACTTTTTACAAAGCTTAAACATCTTTCCACACTATACACCCCTCAAGGAGAAAGCTTTAGAAAACTTTGTGGATGATAATGAAGAAATAACTTGTAACAATGTATTCTACCTCAAAAGACAAAGGTTTTAAAATTTCATCAAGCAAAAGATTTTAAAACATTTATGCCCCCCCCCCCTCTGAGCTGGTCAATGACATATTCCTTGTTTATACCTTTCGAACTTTCAGACAAAATGTGAGCTATCTTATGATAAAGGTTAACAATTCTACCACAAATACTTCTTAGTTATGCTTTGTAAATATAATGTTTGAAAATTAAGCATGATAAATAACTCAAGAAAATAAATGTGCAGAGTTATGGTTATATATACAACGATTCTCCTTGAAAACTTCTATCCACCTTTAACCCTTTCCTGTTTAATCCCTGGTTTTTACGTCCCTGTGATCTTATACTTGAGAAAACATTGTGGGAAAAGAAGAAATTGCTTGTATCAAGCAATTTCTTCTTTTCCCACAATATTTTCTAACTTGAAGGTTGGTTACTTTTCAAATAGTATCCAATATTAATTGTTGTCTGCAACTTCTTTCAAATTGGAGTAGTCTAAGATTTCGAGAAACGGGAAAGGGTTAATTCTACTTCACATATTCCCTAAGCTCTAGATGAAAAGAAAAACAAATGGTAATAACTCAACAAATATAATGCATATAGTTATAGTTCTTGTGGACTAAACATTTGATAATGAGATCTATCCAGCAATGAAGCTTCAAAATGAGAGAGAAATACTTCTTGAGTTATGCTCAGAACAAAAGTCAATTTCGAAAATTGTCAAAACATCAATTTCAAAAATTAACAAAGGGCATTAATTTCAATTATATGAACTCTGCTTCTCCAGAACTTCTCTTTATAATATCTATCCATCTCTAAAGTTTAACGATTCTACCTTGCACACTTTTTGAATAAATCAAGTTTGAAATTCTACAAAGGGAAACAGCAACATCATAATAAAGTGCAGAGCTATGATGCTAGTGCATTAAGCTTCTCCTACATGAGATCTATCCAACCGTAAAGTTTCAAGATTCTACATTGCATAGTTTTTCAGTAAAGCTCCATACAAAAAGCTTGTTTAAAAATGAACAAAGGGCTATAATTCCTTCCTTTTTTGTTCCTATGTAAAATAGGGTGCATCATAGTAAAGCCAAAGTGAGACCTCCATGGGCATTATTTTAACAACTTTAGTGGAGGGTCACATAATAATGTCACATGTAAAAAAGATAACCTTTAGCCCTAATGGTTTCCCAAAGAAGAATTTTAATGATTTCCTTCTTTACTTGTATGTAAAATAGGGTGTGCTACGCCGAGCCTAAGCTGAGACCTATGGGAGCATTATTTTAACAACTTTACAAGAAGGTCACCAGACAGAGTCAAATGCAAAATTTGAAACCTCTGGGCCCTATGGTTTCTCACAAGAAGATTTTTAAAGATTTTCCTCATTTTTGGCCTTCTGTTGCAACCACAATTTTTGATGGAAATAATTTCTTTTAACAACTTTGGTAGAGGAACATCCCTTCCAAGTTTCAGCTTGATTGGCCTCATGGTTTACAAAAAAAATGTTTAAAGAAATTATTGAAGGACGGACAACAGGCAGATGCAGGACAATGACCAATAACAATACCTCACCTGTGCACATGTTCTCAGGGAGCTAAGAAAGGACAAACACTCTAAAATTATGAAGTGCAGACTTAACGCTTTCCTGTTTTCCCAATCTTAGACTGGTCCAAATTGAAAGAAGTTGCAGACGACAATAACAAGAGGGCCGTTGGCCCTGGGGCGCTCACCTGAGATAAAGGCTCTTTTTCTTTCAACAGTCTAATTTCATGTTAAGGTTAGGATTATGAAACAAGTGGGCCACAATTACATATAAAGACTATGAATCTGGGGATCCAAAAGTCTAAATTACAAATTCCAAGGCTTTAGTGCTGATTTGAAAGAAGGAAAAAACTTTTTCCATGGGTTATAATTTCAGAAATAAGAAAGAAGTCTATGAACTGATGCTTCCTGCCTATACACCCCCCCCCCCCCCTGGGTCTGCCCCTGGAAACCCTAGGATCATGATTTTAGCTATTTTGTAAAAGATCAATATACTGATGCTTCATGCAAAATATCAAGGCTCTACACCTTCTGGGTCAGGAGGAGAAGATTTTTAAAGATTATTTGAAATTTCACTTTTGTTGCCATGGCAATCAGAGTTTTTAACGGATTTCAATTCTTTTAGCTATTTTTGAAGGGAGATTACCTAAGGAACATTTCTGCAAAATTTGGTTCAAATTGGCCCTGTGAATTGGAAGGAGAAGTCATTTAAAAAATCGTTCTTTATTTCTATATAACCCCCCCCCCCCCCGGGGCTCCGCCCTTGGAGACCCGAGGATCATGATTTTAGCTATTTTGAAAGAGGTTTATATCCTGATGCTTCATGCAAAATATCAAGGCTCTCTGCCTTCTGGGTCAGGAGGAGAAGATTTTTAAAGATTATTTTGAAATTTCACTTTTGTTGCCATGGCAACCAAAGTTTTTAACAGATTTCAATTCTTTTAGCTATTTTTGAAGGGGACCACCCAAGGAACATTTCTGCCAAATTTGGTTCAAATCGGCCTTGTGGTTTGAGAGGAGAAGTCATTTAAAAAATCGTTCTTTATTTCTATATAAACCCCCCCCCCCCCCGGGGCTCCGCCCCTGGGGATCCGAGGATCATGATTTAAGCTATTTTGAAAGAGGTCAATATACTGATGCTTCATGCAAAATATCAAGGCTCTATGCCTTCTGGGTCAGGAGGAGAAGATTTTTAAAGATTTTTTTAAAATTTCACTTTTGTTGCCATGGCAACCAGAGTTTTTAACGGATTTCAATTCTTTTAGCTATTTTTGAAGGGGACCACCTAAGGAACATTTCTGCCAAATTTGGTTCAAATCGGCCTTGTGGTTTGAGAGGAGAAGTCATTTAAAAAATCGTTCTTTATTTCTATATAACCCCCCCCCCACCGGGGCTCCGCCCCTGGGGATCCGAGGATCATGATTTTAGCTATTTTGAAAGAGGTCAATATACTGATGCTTCATGCAAAATATCAAGGCTCTCTGCCTTCTGGGTCAGGAGGAGAAGATTTTTAAAGATTTTTTTAAAATTTCACTTTTGTTGCCATGGCAACCAGAGTTTTTAACGGATTTCAATTCTTTTAGCTATTTTTGAAGGGGACCACCTAAGGAACATTTCTGCCAAATTTGGTTCAAATTGGCCCAGTGGTTTGGGAGGAGATGTCGTTTAAAGAAATTGTTGACGGACGACGCACGACGCACGACGCACGACGGACGACGGACGGACGCCGGACAAAAGACGATCACAATAGCTCACTTGAGCACTACGTGCTCAGGTGAGCTAAAAATTGGCTCAAATTGAAAAGAAACCATACTAAGTGGTAGAAAATATTGTGGAAAAAGGAGAAATTGCTTGTAACAAGAGCCATGCCGGACATGGCAATCCCCCGCCTTAAAAGTTTGATAGTAAACTGAAGCCAGTAAGATTTAGGCTTCTTGTGCACTGCATTTCTTGTCAATGAGTTCGATAATAGCTATTATACTTTCAGAGATACTGGTATGATCAGGACAAAATATAAGTCCTTAAAACAACAAAGGGCAATAACTCTAAAATTATGCAAGCAAGAGTTGTGGTTCTTGTGCACTGCACTTCTCCCCAATGAGGTCTATCGACCTTTGAAATTTCAAGTTGATAGCAATTATACTTTCAGAGATATGCTCTGGACAAGTTTAGTGAAGGAAGGACGGAAGAACAGAAGGACGGAATGAAGGACAGAGACCATTACTATATCCCCTTTGCCGAAACGGTGGGGGATAATAAGCAGTTTCTCCTTTTTCTGCAATATTTTCTCAAGTATAAAAACACAGCAACGTAAAATCCTGGGTTTAAACAGGAAAGGGTTAATACACTCTTATCTTATAAATAGATAATTCCTGATATTGTTACTTACACATATATAAAGATGGCCATAATCCCCACTGTGACTGCTAACTGCATCATCAATATACCATATACCTTCCTGATGAAGCCTATTACAAGATAAAAGAAATGGAAAAAAATTATTTGTGGACATAGTGTTTCTGAGATGATCTGTATATATAACAGTTTAATTGTTTGGAGGGTTAACCCTTTCTTATATGAACTCATTATTTAACTTTGCTTTGATTTTTATACTTGCAAAAAGATTGTGAAAAAGGAGAAATTGCCCGTAACAAGTAATTTCTCCTTTTCCCACAAAAGTTTCTTCCACAGAGGATGGTTTCATTTCATATTGCATCCAATTTTCATTGTCTTCTGCAACCTCTTTGAATTTGGACCAGTATAAAATAAAAACAAGAGCAACGCCAACGGGTGCCACGCTTGCCTATTGGGTGCTAGATAGTGGATAAAAGCATCTAGAGTTATCCTCCTTCATAGTATAGGTTGCTCTTTTGATATTGAACTTTTCTTACAGCCCCTTTTCCCAGTTACTTGATGGATCTGCCCAAATTTCAAAAGGAACTATCCTTACGATAGTGTAATAATTTTGTGAGAGTATGAAGACAATATAATGAAATCTGTGGACTTTATTGCATTAACTAAAATTTTTCTTAATTTTAAATTTTCACACAGCCCCTTTCCTGTATTTCTTGATGGATCAGAACCAATTTTGAAAGGAACAATCCTTATGATGGTACAATCATTCTGTGAAAGTTTTAAATGAATCTGCTGAAAACTGGAGACATCATTGAGTTAACTTGGATTTTTTAATTAAATTTTCATATGGCCCCTTTTCCCACGATACTTGACAGATCAGACACAATTTCAAAAACAATCCTCATGATGGTACAATCATTCAGTGAAAGTTCGAAGAAAATCCAACAAAAACAGTGGACTCTAGTGTGTTAACAAGGATTTTTAATGGATTTTTAATCAAATTTTCATAAAGCCCTTTTCCCAAAAAGATCCTTATGGTATTACAATCATTCTGAGAAAGTTTGAACAGAATGCGATGAAAACTGTGGACTCTAGTGTGTTAACAAGGATTTTTCAATTAAACTGTGGACATAAGAGTGTTAACAAGGAAAAGTTAAGACAGATAGACAACTTGACAGATGGACACATGGACAGCGGACAGGAAAATGCCATTACTATAGCTCTTCTGGGCTCTGGCCAGTAGAGCTTAAAATAAATGCCATATCAAGTAGAAATATTGTGAGAAAAGAAGAAATTGGTTGTAACAAGCAGTTTCGTCTGTTCTCACAATGTTTTCCAAAGCTGTATTTCTTCAATACATAAAAATGTGGGACTGTGTGGGTTAAGGCAAGCCACCAGCCTTTCATATCACGCACACACAAATGATCATTAGCCCATTTAAGAAAGACAAATGATGTAGTATATTGCTATCAATTTTGTAAAATATCTAAGAGAATGTTGGCCAAACAAAGGTTCAAGCTCTGACCTATCTAACCTAGAGGGACTATAATGAGAAGTTACATAAAAGCATCAAGACTGTGCAGACTCACCAATGGAAATTTATCCATCGGACCAGATTTTCTAAACCTGAAAATATTAACCCTTGTCATGCTAAACCTGGAATATTCCGGTTTTGGCAGGAGGTTTAGACAAAGATCAGCCTGCACATAAGTGCAGTCTGATCTTAGTCTACGCCCCCTGCTTTTATTTGTCCTGCCAGAGTTGTTAATGAAGCTGGTTTCTACACGAAATCTTGATTTTTGAACAACAAGTTCTATCAGTGCTTTCAGCCCTTTGATCTTAAGCAATTCAGTAAGGTAATTTATACAGCATGACAAGGGTTAATATTCTATCTAATCATACCCTTTTCTAGAAATAGGGGTACCATCTATGATTGACCTCAGCTATATCTTCATTTATTTAAGAATGTTTGTTTCATGGAATTAAACAATAGTCAATTTTCATGTGATGGGTTACATACATTATTTTCATCTTCAACAAGACTAAAGCCAGAATTACTCTAAAATCTAACCTCTTCTAACTTCTTTATCACTGAATCCAGTAAAGTCCATGTCATCGTCGGCAAGCCCCGACTCCTCATTATACATCATGTTGCTGGTTTATTCACCTTCACCTGCATTATTAGTAAATAGTAAAAACTAGTTTCTAAAAAAATCATTTAGTTTCAAAGATAGTATTTTATCACAACCCAAATATACATTAAACCCATTAAAAGACAACAAAAATTTAGATTGGTCAAAATTGAGAGATGTTGCAGGCGATACTTTCAAGCAGATGTAGATTTGAAAATCTTTTACCTTCTGGGTAGAAAACATTGTGAGAATTTCTTCCTTTTCCAAAATGTTTCCCAAAGCCTTTTTTATGGTAAAAAATGGCAGGATTGTTTGGGAAGGGGTTAACAGATATGAATAGAATAATATAGGTCAAGTCAATAAAAAGTATCCAAAACTTTTTTCTAGGATTTTAATGGAAATTTCAAATTTCACAGTACTTGTTTCAAATAACATACAACTTTACCATTCTAAGCTTGATATTTAACCCTTGTCATGCTGATCCCGGAATATTCCTGCTTTGGCAGAAGGCACAGACAAAGATCAGCCTGAACATATATGCAGTCTGATCTTAGTCTTCTCCACCTGCTTGTCCTCTTTATGCCAAATTTTTCAAACCAACAGTGCTATCAGTCCTTTGATTTCAATGCAATTCTGAACAAGGATTTTATTCAGCATGACAAGGGTTAAGTCTACATTTTGTTTGATAAAGATTTTAAAGTGATGTAATAAGTCATTTAAGCCATTTCAAATAATTACGAGACAACAAATATTTAGTTGGGCCAATTTCTAAGAAGCTGCAGACAATAATTCAACTTGGTGGTATTCTAAAATTACTTGGTTTTCGGGGTACAAAACATTGTGAATCATGAAGAAATTAATTGCGACAAGCAATTTCTTCATTTTTCACATTGCTTTCTTAAACACTTTTCTCTAGGGGTTTAACCATTTCCCACACAATGACACTTTTTGACGTCCCTCGAGAAAAACAACTGGAAAAACATTGTGTAGTATGAAGAAATTGCTTGCAACAAGCTATATCTTCATATCTTATACAACATTTTCTACCCAGAAAGTTGGAAAAATCTTAAATCATATATATAAACTTTAAAATGCCATCTGCAACTCCTAACAATTTGAACCAGTCTTTAAACCAGTCTAAATTTTGCTGTCTTATAATGAGTTAAAAAATATCCCATCCAGACTGAAAGACACTCAAGGTTCTCTAGATCTTGTCTTCTTTTGTCCATTCAACTTATCTTAACTGTTCATGCTGAACCCAGAATATTCCGGTTTTGGTAGGAGATGTAGACCAAGATCAGCCTGCACATAAGTCTTACATTCAGTCTGGTTCTTTCCCGAAAAAGCAAATGTGGAAACAAATGTATTCCTTTAAGATAAAAAGCCATTTTGTCAATGAATGGGACCTAGGAACATCTGCACCTGAATTTACTCTACAGACAGATTCAAGTAAATTTTTTCTCAAGTCCAGTATGGCTATTGGGTAGCACATACCTATGTTTGCTTAATGCTTGTTTCTCACTCGCACAGCTGATATCGTATTTACCACTTTTTATTCCTGTCTGTTCTTGCTGTGGTAGAAACGATATTAACAGTAATGTCACTAAACATATAATTATCGAATGTGTAGATCTTATTGACTATATAATATCTTTTGATCATACTATACATGATAACCTTGGTGTTGATGTATTTAATTATCTAAAAAGTTTGAACTTCGATGGTTATATTGAAACTATTTTTGGGCTGGGTAAGAATCTTTTATATCTATTTTAGGCGGAAATCTTGACAATTTTATCGCTACAGTGGTCATATTTTTAAACACACTTTGGAAGTGTAATATAGGCTAATTTACATTTAAATTAATGTGTCAATGTTTAGACGGACACTGATTTGTTCTTTTTGACCATCATTTGTGTTGTTTTATAACCTCGTAACCACAGCTTGGTTTAAGTTGTGACTGGGAGTTTCTTGTAGAATTGCACTGACATTGTAGTTATCAGTTTGTTAACTGAGTACTTTTTATCAATCTGTTCCCTTCTGGAAAAGTTTTCTTTTTATGTCGGATAAGTTTTCTTATTCAAGGGACTGCAAATACTGCATCTGCCTGTGTCTGTATTTCCGTCTTTCCAGTTTGTCTTGTCTTTTCTCTTTTTTTTTTTTACCCCAGTCTCAGCTTTGTATACTTTCTATCGAATGTGTTTGTCTGCCAAACACCTAATTCACAGCACTCCTCTTTCTTACTCATGCTTATATGCAATTGTTGTAATTATATGTGAAATTTTGTTTGTTTGTCTTGTTACTCTTGGGTAACATTACAAATTTTGCCTAATGTAAGTCTGTTAAATTTTACATGTTGTATCTGTTTGAATTCCATTATGTTTCCCTTTAACAACAGCTATTAGAAAGCAAGAACACAAAATGTGTTTTAGTCATGTAGTGATTTTATTGCACTGTGTTCACATTGGGTTTAGAAGACTTCCTTTAACGCTTCTCTACCGAAAATGATCTGCAAACTTCATAATACCAATAAAGCCTCTAAAATTTGTCCAACATTCAGTTAGCTTTCAGCACGTATATGCACTTGTTTCCCTTTGCCCAAATTAAAATCTAAGACGTGATGAAATGAAAACAGTTTTGACTTTCTTTATTGCTTTAAGTTTATGCATGGTTTCATGTTGGTGCATGAGACATTTTTCAAACCAAACTACAAACATTATTATTGTTGACATTGCTCTCATTGTCAGCTAGATTTTCAAAAAAACTGGACAGGAAAAGCCCATCCTTTCTTTTTTTGCCTGAGCAAATATGCTCATTTCTACATTAGTGTGTTATAGATATGCAGTCACTAATTGGTCATTAACCCATTCCCATACAATGATGCTTTTAGGCGCCCCTCAAGAAAAACTACATTTTAACTTTTATGAACCCTTAACAAGTATAATTAGGCCAAAACATTTATTTGGCTGTAACATGCATGTACATAAACATACATAATTGGCAACACTGAAATTAAAGCCCAGTAAATGTGAAATATGAACAATCTTTAAAACCAAATTAATTCTTAATGTAATTATTTATGTATTGCCCTTTAATGCTATGATGAGTCACAAAATTAATTTTGTTTGATACATTTAGTTACAAAATCTTAAAATGACCAGCATTTATTAGATGTAATCTCACTTTTCCCTTCTTTATCTCCAGACTTTGCTGTTGGCAATTGACAATTTGTTTTATTTTTCCTTTAAGAATTAATATCAGTAGGATCACAGATAGGCATCAGTTTATGTTTCTTCTTTAATCAAAAGCAATACAGACATAAATAAGTTTGTTCCTTGAAAAAAGAAGTTGTATTCGTGAATAAAATTTATTTAAAATATTAATATTCATGACCCTATATCGTGATCCGCATTTGTCACTTGCTGTATCTTTACAGCCCTGTCATAATTATGCAGGGTTCTCCCCAGAAATTTTTGAAGGCGTAGTGGCAAATGCGCGGCGTGTTGTCTGTTAACATCTTGGTATGACTATACATAATAAAGGTCATTAAAAGTGCTTTTTAGCTTGATTATTGACATCTTGTTGTTTTATTGAGAGTTATTCTTGAATTATATATATTCTTCAACTTTTTAATTATTATAAGTTGATTTATCTATTCTGAGGCTTATTTTGATACCAACCAATTGTGACATTACTCAGCTTACTTCAACTCTCTATCCTATTTGTTGGAAAGGGCACTAAATTGTCTCATAAAAAGGATGTGAAAAGGAAAGATAATGAAAGAATATACCCAAAAGTCTCATGAGTAAAAAAAAGTGTCAAGTGCTTGTCTATTAGATAGGATTAGCTTTTCATGCTTGGCCATTTTTTCAAGTCTGTCCAAAAATCATATCCTTGAGGACTCTTTAAAAAAGCATGGAGTGTTGGATTGACGAAAAATGCCCTTCATCAGAAAAAGAAATAGAAAATATTATTAGTAATTTCAAAAATGTATTTGTAATGTTCCTGTGTGAAATACCTGGTTTCATTTTCAAATTTTGCATCTTAAAGAGCTCCATTAGATTCTCTGTGTAAAATTTGAAATGCTCATTATTTGCCCATTCAGAAGCCTTCGACTGTCTGACACTATAACTATTCTTCTAACAGTACTTTCAGCTATTTGATGTCAATAAGTTAATAAAAAATGTATAATATATAAGCAGTGTCCAACCTTGTTTCTCAAATTATATCATGAAACTTGATCAAAGTTATTAAACAAGTGTCTTTACTCTTCTCTTCTTTAAGTGAGTTCAGCACTTTGATTTTCAAAAGAGGATTTTGTTTTCCAAATATTATAGCGTGAATGATCTTTTCCTGATTCTAAATAATTATTAAACCATTACTTTTTATAAAAAGAAATCCCTAATTGGTCTAAGGCATTCTTTTCTTGAAGTGCTTTCAGCACTTTGATTTTATTTGGGGTATTATTTCTTTTTTGGGTAAAAAACATGAGAGGATGAGATATTATTAGATGATTATTAAAAGTATAATGATTTTTTTCATCAAACTTTTAAAACAAATTTATTGAAAAAATGGGTTGAACAAACAAGGGTACGAATGTTTGAGATAATGCCCTCCATGTTGGATAAAAAATAAATGGACTTATTCCAGAAGATACATGTGTGTAATTATTAAACTGAGTTGAAAACAAGAGCTTAGTATAACTAGGATGGCTTCTATACAAATCTGTCTATATTATTTTGACAAATTCTCGTTAAGAAAAAAGATCGCGAAAAGGGTATATTTTTTCAGCGATCAATGTATGAAATAAACTGACCCAATAAATCTTTCCTTCAAAAAATTAAATTTTAAACCACTGTGGCTTTAGTTTGATAGTTGTCAGATCAAATAACCACATCTTTTACTTTTAACTAGACCAATCTCAGCCGAAGTGACAATTTTCCGGAACCGGGCTATTTTGAATTCATTGTTTACATATTGGTACCTATCATGCTTGGTGACTGATAGCGAGGTACCAGTGGGAAACGCGAGAAAAAATTGATAATCACCAATTAGTAAGAGTGTAAGGGTCTTATCAATAGAGATGTTATGCAATACGTGGTGTACAACATTATAGATAAAGAGCCTGTCGTGTCCGCGCTTCTGCAGCCAATTTTAATGGTTTGCTTTACCCTTTCTTCTGCTTGAATTTAAGCCGTATCGGTGACCAAATTTAAGCGTATCGGCGATCTGAAGGCGTATCGGCAAACTCTCTGAATTAATGAAGGCGTATCGGGGCCGATACGCCATAATGGCCTGGGGAGAACCCTGTTATGTATTTATTTCATGTGAATAAAAGTGTAAGCAATATAAAAATAGTGCTTCTATTGTCTGTACACATTTAACTCAGTGTAAAATTTATCAACTATTTGAAGTTGTCTATGTTTGCCACTAAGAGAATGATTTTCAAAGTACATCAGTAATTGGTATAAAAATAATTCAAGCCTATTATAATGTTAATTCAGGCTGTAACACTCTTTTAACCTTTTCCCACACAATGACACTTTTAAACGCTCCTTAATATAAAGGCTTTAGAAAACATTGTGGAAAATGAAGAAATTGCTTGTTACAAGCAATTTCTTCATTATCCACAATGTTTTCTACCCCAACAAAGAAAGATTTTAAAGATTTTTCAACTTGAAATTGTCATCTGCACCTTCTTAGAATTGGACTGGTCTAAGATTTTATTGTGTGGGAATGGGTTAGAATGAATTTAGCTAACATATGAAGAACTCTGGTACTTTGATGAATCATCATGTTTCTAAATGATGCCAAACAGTCCCAGACAAAATGAAACAATTCTAGGGCTTGGATCGTTTACATTTAGACCGCTTGTAATAATAGGGCCTCAAATTTCTTAGAGGGATCAGATTAAAATATTTAATACAGTTCTTACACAATATGTCCCATGAAGATGCTATTGCAGGAAACTGAAAAGAAGCTAGGTTTGTAAAACTATTCAGTTCGAGTTACTAACCTATCATCGTCTTTCTTACCTTAATCAGGCCAAATTACAGGTTTTATGGTTTAACTTCAAACGTCGAGAGTTGACAAGTTAAAGGCTATATATTACATGAAAGAAAGGGTCGAAAATATGTTAATTTTCTAGGAAAATGTCTGCTTTCGTTTTCGATAAGAGTAGCTTGATTAGGAGAAACTACAGAAAACCGTTAATTTAATCGAATAAATTTTCAGGTGTAGTGTTAGATAGAGCAAACTTTAACTGTCGTCGGTGGCGCCGGTCTAGTCTTTTACATAACATAATAAATCATAGGTATTAAAAATACAAAAAACTTTTTAACAAATCTATCCGTATATATATATATGATGTGAAAGAAATATATAGGGAATAACAGCATTCTTGTATTTTCAAACTTATATAACTTAAAAATAAAGACACAAACTGACAGGGTAACTGAATATTCAACATTTCTGTCAAAGTTGCCTTATTCACCCGGGAATTTTAGAGTACAAAATTTACAGATGTCAAATCCTAGAGATTAGAATATTCAGTTTATCATATGTACCATTATGATATCGTGAAAGCCAGTAATTGAAAGGATGAAATCAATATTCATCAACAAAAATAGCTTTAGTATGGTAAGAGTTTATGCTTTTAGCTTTAGTAGGAGGTATGTGTATCAAAAAAGTAAAAACGTTCAAGTGCACAAGGAGTGGATACAGTATCCATTGTTGTTTTGTCTGTAGAGTGCAATCTTATAACACACTTCTCTTCAACATTAAGCAAATACGAATAGAATAGAGGCTGTACTGGATAAGAGAAAGTCGTGTAACATCTTAAGATGACATCAGCTATATAAATTTCTAGTTATTAATTGACTGAATGAATTGGGTTTAACGCTACTTTTCACAGTATTTCAGTCATAACAATGGGTTCCTGGTATTTCTCACACCAGTACTACCACTACATCCTTTCCTAGCCCCCAGCTGCTATCCCACTTAGGTTTACGATTATCAATACATCGGTGAGAGACAAAGCTAAGCTAGAAGAGAAAGCTGATTTTACGTCCGAAGTTTAAACTGAACTATGAGCATAAAGACAACACAAAAAGATTATAGTAACTATACATCTACATTGACTTCATTTTCGACAGAACTGGAGAGATGTTTATATCATTTTGAAAAGACAAAGACAGGTGTGTCAGAAGTTAACAACCTTGGATGCAAGGGGAAATGGAAATGAATTTAGACTACAGATAAATGTACGTGTACTACAAGAGGTCTTAGAATATAAGATGATACACGAAATAGGTTGGTTAGACTAAGCAGCACTACATAAAGAAACAAAATAAGAATATGACATGTATCTGATAAAGAAGTATTTATGAACAAATATCATATCAATGCGATTGTAATATTAGTGTTGAATTAATTCAAAAAATCCCCAAAAGATAACATGTTTTACCTTATGGTGGTCTACAAAAACATTTCATACCGTCATCCATAGACTAGATTGAGCCCAAAGTTGTGAGGCCCTTATTTTTTTCTAGAGATAAAGAAAATGAAGGAAAAAATCTCTTTCAAAACGATAGTTATATTCAGGCCAGCGAAATAGGGTCACATATCCTTCTTTAATTCTTTGTAAATCAAGGATCCCACAGCATACGGGACAGGAATTACTTGGAGTGTTTTCATTTAGGGCTATTAGGCGATGTTTCAATACAAATTTAAACTTTAATGCCTTTCAATTTGGGAGTAGAAAATTTTTTCGAAGAAACCCTTCCCGATACTTCTTTGTAAAACCGGAATTCCTCATCTAAGGGCTTATTTTCAATGCAGAGAAATGATTTGACGTAATTTCATAGTGGGATTAGTAACACAAGATATATCAACATGGCACAAGGTGTTCATCATATTGAAATATGACAGACCACCATGATCATTATAAATGAAACCATTCTCACACGATATGTATTAAAACAACAATTTTTGCTATGAATACATGTCAGACTTGCATCTCTTTCGTCGACGATACCAGTACATATATTATCTGGCGTCGGTTTGGGGCCGGTTCCTGTGGCAAGTTTCAATTTGACAAACAAAAATCTCTAACTGAGCCGATTTCACCAATTTGGAGAAGGTTGCACGAGGATCTGTTGACATGAAAGTATTGTTTCCACGTTCAGGGTATTCGGGACTTGATTTAAACCCCGACATTCGTGACTTTTATATCATATATAGTGGCATTGTATGCACATTATAGATTGATAAGTGACAATTGGCTCTCATACGTTCATTCGGGTAAATGAGCTTTAACAATTCTACTAAGGTCGCAACCAGGGCCAACACTCGATTCAACTTGAAGACGGTTGATTTGACCTAAATTACACGCTAAAAATGATACAATGGACCATTAGGGATAAATATTTTTGGTAAATTTATGTTGAGCATAACAATCATCGATTGCTATCCTCCAGATGTTGTCACAGTACTCGTGTGTGTTTAAATCCTCTATGATTATTGAATTGACACACATATAAATGTTCTAGTATACTAACTAATTTTAATATTTATCAAAAGAATAAGTCCAGATTTTTCTTTTAGATTTGAGTGAGATTAATTGATGTTTCCCAAGTTTATTTGGACCAATTTGAAAATGGCGAGTTTTCCTAATCTTCAAAGGTGGATAGTCTAAGCCACAGAATGAAACATGTACAACCATACATGCGATGCCTGGTTACGCGATTCCAAATGTAACATCAAGATATACCTTCTAGATTTCATACCTATAAACCAGCTAATAACTCCATACGAAGTTTTCTTAACAACTGCAGGCAATTACCCGTTTTTACACATCAAGATACTACCAATTACGTTTAATTGTAATATAAAAGAAGGAACAATATAGCAAGGTTTTTAGTCGACTTATTAGAGATTCACGGCCAATCAGTCACTGGAGTGATTGAAACTACACAGCGCCCGATTTTCAGAATAGATAACACCCCACAATATTAGTATTGAAATACAATAATTATAATAATATGTACTCATGCAGATTTCAGTAAAATCAAATAACAAATGTAATAATGATATTCGATAATAATAATAATAATAGAAAAATACAAATAAATAGAGAATATCCAAATTAAATACATATATCTTGACATTTTCTTCATTTCATTTACCAAATGATCATTATTAACAAAATTCACAGTGTAGAAATTGGTCTGGTCAAAAAATAGAAAGAAGGCTAAAAAAGAACCAGAAAAGCGTAAATAACTGTAACTTTCCTTCATTCTTTACTATATAACTCTTCGACAACGTGACGCCAGTTCCAGGACGTAAAAAGCATTCAATTTAACCCGACCGCCAAACGACGTCACGTCAACATTCATACTGCATATACACGTGATTAGATCCTTATCTCCTGAACTATACTGTTCTTGACAACCCTTGTAGAAACTAATAAACAACAAGGTGCCAAATTGTCACAAGATACGCCCGTCACACTGCTTAATATCAACTGGGGTTTTGAATAGAACTGAGGTTATTTTGAATGAATATTTTTTGTCAAACAAAGTATGAAAAACAACAAAGGACAATAACTCAAAATATATGCTAGGTAGAGTTATGGTTCTTGTACACTGCACTCCCACTTGGTGAGATCTATCCAGCCATGAAGTTTCATGATTCTAGCTATTATACTTTTAGAGATATACTCCGGACAAGATTCAAGTATGAAAAACAACAAAGGGCAATACCTAAAAAATAGGCTAGGTAGAGTTATGGTTCTTGTACACTGCACTCCCACTTGATGAGCTCTATCCATCCATGAAATTTCATGATTCTAGCTATTATACTTTTAGAGATATACTCCGGACAAGAAACAAGTATGAAAAACAACAAAGGGCAATAACTCAAAAAATAGGCCAGGTAGAGTTATGGTTCTTCTGCACTGCACTCCCCCTTGGTGAGATCTATACACCCATGGAGTTTCATGATCCTAGCTATAATACTTTAAGAGATATACTCTGGACAAGATTAAAGTATGAAAAACAACAAAGGGCTATAACTAAAAAAATAGGCTAGGTAGAGTAATGGTTCTTGTACAATGCACTCCCACTTGGTGAGCTCTATCCATCCACGAAATTTCATGATTCTAGCTATAAAACTTTTAGAGATATACTCCGGACAAGATTCAAGTATGAAAAACAACAAAGGGCAATAACTAAAAAAAATAGCTTGGTAGAGTTATGGTTCTTGTACACTGCACTCCCACTTGATGAGCTCTATCCATCCATGAAATTTCATGATCCTAGCTATTTTACTTTTAGAGGTATACTCCAGACAAGATTCAAGTATGAAAAACAACAAAGGGCTATAACTCAAAAAAAGGCCAGGTAGAGTTATGGTTCTTGTGCACTGCACTTCCCCTTGGTGAGATCTATACACCCATTCAGTTTCATGATCCTAGCTATTATACTTTTAGAGATATACTCCGGACAAAATTCAAGTATGAAAAACAACAAAGGGCGATAACTCAAAAAATAGGCTAGGTAGAGTTATGGTTCTTGTACACTGCATTCACACTTGGTGAGCTCTATCCATCCATGAAATTTCATGATTCTAGCTATTATACTTTTAGAGTTATACTCCGGACAAGATTCAAGTATGAAAAACAACAAAGGGCAATTACTCAAAAAATAGGCTAGGTATAGTTATGGTTCTTGTACACTGCACTCCCACTTGGTGAACTCTATCCATCCATGAAGTTTCATGATTCTAGCTATCATACTTTTAGAGATAAACTCCGGACAAGATTCAAGTATGAAAAACAACAAAGGGCAATAACTCTAAAAAATAGGCCATGTAGAGAAATGGTTCTTGTGCACTGCACTCCCCCTTGGTGAGATCTATTCACCCATGAAATTTCATGATCCTAGCTATAATACTTTTAGAGATATACTCCGGACAAGATTCAAGTCTGAAAAACAACAAAGGGCAATAACTCAAAAAATAGGCCAGGTAGAGTTATGGTTATTGAGCACTGCACTCCGTATTGATGAGAAGAATATAACTGCCAAGTTTAAAGTCAATCGGACTTAAGGTGACAGAGTTATGCTCCGGACAAAGAAGTGGACACCGCCCGGACACCACGGGTGATCCCATAATACGTCCCGTCTTCGACGGGAGTATAAAAATGGTGGGTAAATAATTACAATAACAATATTCATAGATGAAGTGATACTTTAGAACTAAATATTTCACGCAAAATTCATAATGATAATATCAATAATTTTTCTTCAAGAATCCACAGAATCAATATTATGATTCAAGAACAATAATAATCAAAATGATATAAAATACTACTAAAAATGAAAAATAAAATTATAAGAATGCCAGTCGTATTTTGATGTAATACAGGAGTCCCCCACCGGATTAAAGAAAGTCTTTTTATAGTCAATCTTTTCCGAAACAAGACCTGGCTTGGAATAGACAACATTGAGAGAAACGAATAAAATGCTGATAATTAACATTTTCTCCATTTTATACGCCGCCGGAGGCGGTCGTATATTGGCGTCATCTTCTCCGTCTGTCCGTCCATCCATCCGTCCGTACGTATGTACGTCCACTTTTCTCTTAAGCACAACTCCTCTTAAGTTTCTGGTTGGATCTTTTTGAAACTTGGTCAATGTAATCACCTTTATTGGTAGATGTGCATGAAGTAAGGATTATATGGTTCATTGATTTTTGCCCCAGTTATGCCCCCTTAAATCTTAGTCTCTCGGGCTTATTGAAATTGCAGCCTTGTGAATGCAACTCCTCCTAAGTATCTGGCTGGATCTAAATGAAACTTAGTGGATGTTATAACCTAAATTGGTTGATGTGCATGAAGTAAGGATTTTATTGTTCATTGATTTTTACCTCAGTCATGCTCCCTTAAAACTTAGTCTCTGAGGCTTATTGAAATTGCAGTCTTGTGAACGCAACTCCTCCTAAGTTTCTGGCTGGTTCTTTTTTGAATCTTGGTCAATGTTATCACCTTAATTGGTAGATGAGCAAGAAGTAAGGATTTTATGGTTCATTGATTTTTGCCTCAGTCATGCCCCCTTAAAACTTAGTCTCTGAGGCTGATTGAAATTTAATTGCAGCCTTGTGAATGCAACTCCTCCTAAGTTGCTGGATAGATCTAAATGAAACTTGGTGGATGTTATAACCTAAATTGGTAGATTTGCATGAAGTAAGGATTTTATGGTTCATTAATTTTTCCCTGAATTATGCTCCCTTAAAACTTAGTATCTGGGGCTTATTGAAATTGCAGCCTTGTGAACGCAACTCCTTCTAACTTTTTGCCTTGATTTAAATGAAATTTGCAAATGTTTTTAATTTGGTTCTGTCAAAATAAGTAGTGTCTACAATTATGTTCGTGAACCAGCAGCGAAGTGGCGGCGTATATTGTGACTATGGCACTCTTCTTCAATACATTCTGTACTTTAATGTCTTTAAATTCCTTTAAATTCCTTTATTTAATAGCATTCATTTTGTTTACTGCAGCAGCTATAAATTTTGCCTAGTCTATTTTTTGTCTTTTGGGAAAGGGTTAACCAAATTTGAACGTTTGAAGGAAAACAAGATCGAGAAGACAATGAAGGTTAACATAACATAGTTGTAGTTCTTCAACATGACAATTCTCAATAGTATGGATCCGTAAGTGTATAAAGTTTGAAGTTGCTAGCACTTATGATTTAGGAGATATGGTCCAAACAAAAATGTAAAGGCATTGTAATCAATGGGTGCATAAAGTTTGAAGTTGCTAGCCCTTATGCTTAAGGAAATTTGTTCTGGACAAAAATGTAAAGGTAAAAACAACAATGGGTAATAACTCAAAAAGGCGTGACAGAGTAATAATTCTCGTACATAACACGTCTCTACATAAAGATCTATAGATGTTTAAAGTTTGAAGTTGCTAGCATTTAAGGTTTAGGCGATATGTTCCAGATAAAAATACAAAAGTGAAAATAACAAAGGGCAATAATTCAGAAAAAGGATGTGGCAGAGTAACGGTTTTTGTACATGGCACTTCTTCACATTGTGAACTTAGTTTAAAATGCTAGCTCTTATTATTTTAGAGATATGTTCCGAACAAAAATGTTAAGGTAACAACAACAAAGGGCACTAACTACAAACAGGGCGTTGTGGAGTAACAGTTCTTGTACATGACACTTAGCCATATTGTGATCTATAAATGTATAAAGCTTGAAGTTGCTAACATTTATGGATTAGCATATATGTATACTTCTCCACATTGAAATCTATAAAGGTACAAAGTTTGAAGTTGCTAGCTCATATTATTCAGAAGATATTTTCTCAACAAATATGTAAAGGTAAAAAGGGGTAATAACTCAAAAAAGGAGTTACAGAGTAGCAGCTCTTTTACATGACAATTTTCCGCATTGCGATCTTTAAATGTAAAAATTTTGAAGATGCTAGCATTTATAGTTGAGGAGATATGTTCCAAACAACAATGTAAAGGTTAAGACAACAAAGCTGTACATGGCAGAGTAACGGTTGTTGTACATGACACACTTCCACATTGTAATCTATAAGTGTACAAAGGTTGAAGTTGCTAGCACTTACGGTTTAGGAGATAAGGTCCGGGACAAAAAATGTAATGTAAAAATAACGAAGTGCAATAACTGAAAAATGGGCGTGGCATAGTAACGGTTCTTGTACTTGCCACTTCTCAAAATTGTGCTCTATAAGTGTACAATGTTGGAAGTTGCTAGCACTTATAGTTTAGGAGATATGGTCCGGGCGTAAAAACAACAAGGGGCAAAAACTCAAAAAAAGGCTTGGCTAAGTAACGGTACTTTTACATGACATTTTTTCACATTATGACCTATTGATGTATAAAGTTTGAAATTGCTAGCACTTATGGTTTACGAGATATTGTTCGGACAAAAAAGTAACGGTGAAGGCAACAAAGGGCAATAACACAAAAAGTAGACATGACAGAGTAGCGTTTCTTGTTCACGACACTTCTCCATATTGTTATCTATATGTGTAAAGTGTTTGAAGTTGCTAGCACAGATTGTTAAGGAGATATGGTCCGGACAAAAGTGTGATGGACGGACGTATAGACTGACGGACAGACGGGCGGCTATAGTCCCCCAATCGGCGGGGGACTTATAAAAAGACTAAACAGACAAAAAGAAAAAAATACGAACAGATAGTTAAGAGGCAAACATTTATAATGATCGATATAATTATGATTGTTATAAAAGTAATTTCCACAAAACTTTTATCTGTAATTGCTGTAATCACTGTCCTTCTCATATATTCGGTTGATTATTAACCCTAAGATTGGGGTAAGTATGCCTTTTAAGTACGCAAAGAGTGGAGATAACTTTTTTTTCGAAAATATAGCTGTTTATAAGACGACTTCTTGTATAAATCAGTGAACCCCCTACAGCTTCATCCGTGTATAAAAAAAAAATGTTTTTTCATTGCTTTACCGAAGTTCGAACGTGATATTCTTATGGATACGGTTTGCATGCCGTGCAAATTCTTTTATTAAAGGCGGTCTATCAATTTTCCGAATCAATCATCTATAAATCCGTGTAACATTTAGCTGTATTTCATTTTTTGCTCTACGATTCTAACCACAAAAGATAATTATGTATCTTTGGTGATGCATAGTTGCCTCTGTTTCTGCGAGAAACAATAATTATGGCGGATTAAAATTCATGAGCTTCAGAATATGTTAAGCCCATTACCACACAACCCCGCATTTTACGCGTCTAAGAAATATGGCTGTGAAAACACATATAGAGAAAAGAAGAAATTGCTTGTAACAAACAATTTCTTATTTTCTCATAGTGTCTTCCATCTAATGTGGCCCGTATTTCAATTTAAAACAACTTTGTCTTGTTTACAACCCTTTTCATCTTATACCAATCTTATATTTTGACGGGTGGTAATGAGTTTAATGTCTCTTAGGATTGTTGGCGGATCTTGCCAGTACGGCCTTATTGAGAAGAGAGGTCTACAAACTGATTTCGTAAAAAGTTATTTTTCACTTATATCCTTGGCTGAAATTTGAAAGGGTTGATTCACTTATCACATGCTTAGAAAGTCATTGCGTGTCTGAAAGTTCCATTATGCCAATAGTTTCAGTGAGTACTCCCCCCTTTTTTCAGGAAAAAACGGTTGTTATAACGTAATTTAACTATCCAATCAAATTTATTTTTAGCTACACCATTTCACGTATTGAGGCACTTGATAAGTGTTTGGGAACCAATGTGTGGATAGAAATTAACGATTTCTCATGTTCTCACAACATTTTAATCCTATTTGTCACATACTCTTCCACTTTGAGTGGTCGTTTCCATCCTCTGTTAACTTGATTTGGACCAGCATTAAAACTTTCCACGGCCTGGTTCTTTCATTTTCTTCCTTATCTTCTTCTTGGACTTTCTTTTAACTTACTGTTCCTGGATCGTTGGTAAAGTTGTGACTAACGAGCATTTAGTTAAATCCTAAAAAAATGATATCGAAAATCCCTTGCGTTGTTGTATCACTGATCTTTCTAATGAGACGAAATCATATCTGGTTTTGAATTCACAACTGACACCGAATGAGTGTGTGTGTGGGGGTGTTAGTGTGTGTGTGTGTGTGGGGGGGTGATCTCTTCTTTTTCTTTTTATAATCTGGTATTATTCTAATCTGGTATAATCTAAAACATGATTTTGTAAACGAATCAAATCACTATGATGTCAATTACATGGTGTCGGGTCAAAAAGGTCCAGTGTCAGAAAGGTCGTGTCCAGAAAGGTCTTGTCTAAAAAAAGCCCACCATTATAACTGATCAAAAAGGCCCTGCACGAAGAAGCCCAGGCCAAAAAGGCCCACTAATCCATCTTATTATTTGACATTTGACTCGGGCAATTTCTATTATTTTCCAACAGACTTCAATGGTTGCATAGAATCAAACACCTTTCAGTAAACAATTAGAGATATATCGTTTAATATTAGTTAACCCATTTATTGATTCTGTTGAAAGGTGTTAACATAAAGAACTAAGTATAATAAACATGAGAAGAAATGCTTCTGAAAAGCGTTTTCTCCTTTTTCGGTCATTATAGCAATTTTTTTGAAAACAATAAAATATTTATTAATTCTCTTCCACGTTGTGCAATACATATCAATACAGAATTGTCTTGTAAAGGATTATTCAAGTAAGCGCATAATATATATACTCCCTAATGCCGGGTACATATTTCTTATAACACTTGACTAAAACAAAATCATATTGACTGGCTTTACTTGTGTATATACATGTTGTTGTATCCTATGGGTAGAATTCGGAGTAAATATATAAAGACACAAGATGGTGTTCACTACTTTATTAACAAACTCAGACTATCAGGACCGGACATGGTATTAATTAAAATAACAGGGACCATACGTAATGTTACCATAAATAGATGTAGCTATAATACGATTGCTAGAACATAATATCCATCCCCAAGTTAGATTAAGTTTTAACTAAATTTTAGACAGTTACATGAACTTTGAAAATGACGGTAAACATACTTTTTACCAGCATCTTCACATTAAATATGTGGAACAGACTTTTTGAACTGTGCTGTAAAATCCGAGCACGACCCAACTATTTGCAGACAATGCGAATATGATCTCATGAATGACCCATTAATTTGACAAACACATTCCAATCGTGAGTAAAACCAACGGCTTCGCTTATCAGCTATATACAGCAATTTTTTCTTGCCGGACCATTTAACAATTGAACCTCTTAAATATATAATATTTCTTTTGCAGTGAAACAAACACCTTATTTTTTCTTAACAATATGATACGAGTATACATGATTAATAATTGTTAACTATATCGTATAATTTCATTCTTTCCATCCATTTACTCATTATTTTTGAAAATGTTCCAAATTTCAGAACAGTCAAATGAACGTACTGTAGAATATAAATGAAATGAGTCAAAGTGAGAGTCAGCTCTTTACCCAATCATTTCATGAAACTTTTTGAAACCAAAATGTAAAAGTTATTTTCATTCTCTATTTCTACACTAATTAAAGTCTGTCTTTTAACGTTTCCCTTTCCACACATAATCGTCCAGGTATTTTGGCGCACGTCGATCACGCCTTGGTCTTTCTTGTATCTGAACCGGGTTTTCATCATTCACAATGTTTGAATTCTTATCTGACCAATTATCTTCCACCAAGTCATTTAAGTCATTCTCCTCTACTATGAACTGTTTCGAACCTAAGAGATTATCGGATATCCTTTTCATGTAAGACGAATTTCTAGTAACCATATGACCATTATTTTCAACCGTAAGTATTGGACCCTTTTTCTTTACGACCGTTTATGGAATAGGTTTGTAATTTGTTTTCATTTTTGATTTATCGCCAGTACAGAGTAAAACCTTGTCTCCAATATCGATTCGTTTCTTGACTGCTCGATTTTTGTTATCTTGGTACGATTTGCTGTACGATTTACTCTTCTCATCATTTTGCCTTGCATTTTCATCAACAACCATATTTTCGTTGGTTACAACTGCATCAGGCAAACGAGTTTTTTGCCTCACGCTGAAACAACAAACGAAAAGGAGAGTAACCTGTTACAGTATGAGGTGTTGCTCTGTATTGTCTGAGAAATTTCAACAATTCTTCTTTCCAATGTTTCCCTTCTAATTTTGCAGATCTTACACTTTTCATTAAAGGCTTATTAAACGATTCTGCCTGAGCATTTGCTCTTGGCCATAACGGCGTAATTTTCCTATGCACAAAACCCATATTCTTAGCATACTTTCTAAACTGATGGCTATTAAACGGACTGCCATTATCCGTTTTAATCACTACCGGAACGCCGAACATTGATAAAACCTTATCAATTACCGGAATGATAGAATTTGCTGACACTGATTTCACTATTTCCACTACTGGATATCGCGAATATTCATCTATAATCACCAAAAGATATTCCCCTGTATCCAATGGACCACAGAAATCAGCACTTAGGTTTTGCCAAGGACCAGTCGGCATTTCTGACATTCTGAGTGGCTCTCTTGGTTTCGCTTCCTTGGTATTCGCCTGGCATGCGATACATCCTTGAATCGCCTTTTCTGTTTCTGCGTTTAGATTTGGAAACCAGACCTTTGAGCGTATAAAACTTTTTGTTCGGGACAATCCTTGGTGTCCTTCGTGGCCTAATTTGATTGCTTTTGCTCGTAGCGATTTCGGCATAACGATTTTGTCGTTCTTCAGAAGAACCGAGTCACAATGAATAGTAAGTTCGTCTTTGACATTTCGTAAAGAAAGTAAATCTTCAATGTCTATTTCCTCATTGAACCCTAGCGTTTTCAGTTCATGCCATTTTCCACTTTTAGTGTATTCGATTGCCTTTCGTATTGTTTGGTCATTGATTGACGCACTTTTTATTTCATCGATTGTCATAGCATTTGGAACCGATTCCTCACATACAAATGCTACGTATTCCTCGGCAAGATTTCTAGCATCCTGGTCAGTTTTCAAAGGGTGACGGGAAATATAATCTGATGGATTGTCTCTTCCCGGTCTATATTCTATTTTCAACTTGAACGGTTGTAAACGTAATCCCAACGTTCAATACGTAACGGCGGTTGTTTCTTTGTCCAAATTGTCGTCAGTGGCTTATGGTCAGTAACAACTGTAAAGCATGGCGCACCCTTTAAGTACATACTGAAATGTTCACAGGTCCATACGATTGTAAGTGCCTCTCTTTCAGTTTGACTATATCTCGTTTCAGTTTGTGTCAACGAGCGACTAGCGTAAGCTACGACTTTACCTTCTTGGGTCAAAATTCCTGACAACTCTACTGGTGAAGCATCTGTGATAACTTCAATATTCCGATTTGGATCATAATATGTGATGACAGTTTCACTCGAGAGTTCATTTTTCAGTTTATCGAATGCATTTTGTTGGTTTTCTTTCCACGTCCATCCGACGTCTTTCCGCGTTAGTTTCCTTAATGGTTCCTTGACAGAAGCGTAATCCTTTATGAACCATGAGCAGTAAGCAGTCATGCCCAAAAAACTACGTAGTTCCGACACGTTCATTGGGGGTTTCATTTTTCTAATTGCCTCTACCTTTAGCGGATCAGGAGATATTCCGGAACCTCCGAAGACCACTCCAAAGAACGTTACGTTAGGTTTGTTGAATTCACACTTCTTTTTATTTAATGTAAGACCACTGTCGTGTAATGCCTTGAATACCCTATCAAGAGCAATGTCATGTTCTTTTTTCGATTTCCCATACACAAGAATGTCATCTGAGATATTTTTCGAACCGTTTATGCCTTGTATTACCGAACTAATTGTTTTCTGGAAAACCTCTGACGCTGAATTTGTTCCAAAATTTAGACGTTTATATCTGAATAATCCGAGATGCGTAGTGAATGTAGTAATCGGTCTTGATTCCTCGTCTAAGACTTATTGATTATATCCCGATGCAAGATCGAGCTTACTGAAGACCGTAGCTCCATTTAGGTCATGAATTAGATCGTCTTCAATTATGTCGTCATCCAAGAGCTTTTTAATTTCCTTCTCAACTTTACCCCTCATGTGAAAAGGAGTCCTGCGATTTTTCTGGGCAACTGGTTTAATTTCCTTATTGATGTGCAACGTCACTGTTTGCCCCTTTAGTTTTCCAATTCCTTTGTATATTGCGGGGTATTTTGCTTCGATAGAGTCTGATGTATTGATGGGTTGAACGATTTTCACAACTCCGAGAGCACTGGCTGTCTCGTAACCTAACAAAGTACCATAATTTCCTTTTACCAGAAAGAATTTGTCCACCATTATTTTGTCATTTTTCTCTATCGTTAGTTCACAACTTCCAAGAACTTTGAGATTTCGGCCACCACCATATGGAATCAGTCTGGGTAAGCGTCTAGTTTGTAGCTTTGGCTTATCTATAGCAACAAAGGTTTTTTCGTCAATTATGTTTACACTTGATCCTGTGTCTATGGTTGCTTTAATCTGTGAACCGTTCAGTTTAATTTCCGTTTTGGGTGACTTTGAGTTACCAACACTCTTGACCGTTATATTATAATTGCACTCATCTTCTGAACCTGACTGTAGTTCTGAGTCTGTCACCTCATTTACCTTTTTCCCACGACTCCTGCAGCAGCGAGCATAGATTTTTTTTTACATAGATTGCAGGTCTTCCCTTTAGCCGGACAGGGCGTTGTAACATGCGGGAATTCATACCCACAATTCCTACATAGGCTTGCGGCATCATCACGTGACCTAGGTTTAGGCGTTGTCCGTTGTCCTTTTTTGGAATTCGATGTCGTCTGATATTTCGGGGACCTCTTACGAAAATTTCCCTTACCTCGATTAACAGAGTTAACGTTATTCCTTTCTAACTCCATTTCAGAAGCTTGTTTCTCCGATAATTCTAACATTCTTCCCATAGTCAAGATGTCTTGTAATTCTTTATCAGGCTCCCTTAATGCCCTTCTCCGTAATTGATTCGAGCGACAGTTTTGAATAACTTGTTGTAAGATTTCCTTATCTACATTTTCGAATTCACAGTTTTTGGCCAATGTCCTCAGTTCCATGATAAATTCATCCAAAGATTGATATTCTTGTTGTTTGTGGCACCTGAACGTATAAATTTCCATTTGAACGTTCTTTTGAGGCGAGAAATATGCATCTAGGACGCCTTTAGTCCCATCATACGTTGTGTCGTCGTCATCCCCCTTTTCTGCCTCGTAAATATCGAACACCTTTTCTCCAGCATAGTGCAGAAGTAGAGCTATCATTTGTGCCTCCTCTGTAATGTTTAGTCCGACAAAAAAGTTTTTTAGCCTGGAAACCCATTTTTCCCACCTTGTTCCACAGTTGGACTTATCCGTGTCCACCTCAAATGACGGAAAGTTTGGTAAATTACAAAGCGCCATCACTACATGTATAAAGATTCGTTATCCATCCACTTTATAACGCAATGAGTTCATCCTTTTTTAATCCTAGTCGCCAGATGTTATATCCTATAGGTAGAATTCGGAGTAAATATATAAAGACACAAGATGGTGTTCACTGCTTTATTAACAAACTCAGACTATCAGGACCGGACATGGTATTAATTAGAATAACAGGGACCTAGCTGCGATATCGTAGCCCTCTTTCTGATATTCTGCTGGCGAGCAGATTATCAGAAAGAGGGCTACGATATCGCAGCTAAACAGGGACCATACGTAATGTTACCATAAATAGATGTAGCTATAATACGATTGCTAGAACATAACACATGTATGCCCTTTTGGACTGGTCCTTTTTGAATTGGCCTTTTTGATAATGGACCTTTCTAGTCAATTCTGAGAGTGGACCTCTTTGGATAGGGCCTTTTTGCCAATGGGCCTTTGTAGCACTGGGCATTTTTGTACATTGGGCCTTGTGTGTATTTCCGTCTATTTATCGTCGCTACCGTAGCACATGCCCATATGAGCGACGCCCCCAGAAGACGGTTAGTTGTTCCGGGGGATAGTGCAAGGATACAGGACGAAACTGCTGAGAGCTCCGCCTGGTTCTTTAACGTGCTCGATGGATAGCATCGTCACACGGGGCCTCGGTTTAACGTCTCATCCGAAAGACAATTAGTTTTGTTAGTTGATATGGTCAGCCAAGAGCACGAACCCGTGATCTTGAAGTTTGAAGTCAAGTGCTCTACCAACTGAGCTAATCGGGCTGACTACACACATTGCGCCTTTTTGTCAATGGGCCTTTTTGACCCTAATTCAACACGAATTCAATAAATAAATGCTGGTTTCCAACACGTCTGGAGAGAACCAGCACTTATGACATTTTTTCGGATAACTCGGTTGTTATCATCAACTTTGACATTTGACAGCTCCATATATTTCCCATATATTTCGTTATTTAGAGCAAAGTAAGTTTATTGAACCTTTTTATTCATAGACACTGTATTGGTTAAAGATCATGAATAATGACATCAGCTGCACATGCTTCTTTATTGAATTTAGTTGACAACGGAAATACGGTTGAACCCAGCAACAAGTTCAAGTGCATTTTAGTTTTGGGTCATTTTTACAACTGGGAAACAGCGGTAAAAAATCTATCTAACGTTTTCTAAGGCTAAAAATATTGATATCTGCATACGTTGGAATATAAATATCAGGCCCCTATACAACTATAATGTTAGTCTTATTGTTACCTGAACAACACAGACAGTGAGAGTGGATTACACTCTATAGACCTACCAACTACTAGGCACTTTGATTCAAGAATTTATAAAAACTTACAAAAATATCTTTCTCTATAATACATATTAACAAAGTAGTGCAGGTGCCATTTTTTTATGGGAATGGATGTTTTGACAAGCATCAGTGATTCCTTCTTCCTATGAGTCAAACATTTCCCATGACTGAACCAGTGATGCTTGTCAAAACATCCTTTACATCATTAAATGGCAGCTGCAAACCTTACTGATTTTTATGCCTATGTACGAACCCTAAAATTATGTCATGTGATGGACTGTTGTATTCCATTTATGAATAAAAATGGTAAACAAACAGATTTGAAATAAAGCTATCTCTTGTAGAAATTAAGTATCAGATATTGTAATGCAAACTGCACCTACCAAGAGGTTGTGATGTCTATCATAAGATAGCTCTATACAAAAGGTGTTATGTTGGAACTCTTGTCAGCTAGTTTTTTCAATTAGGGCTGTTGCCATATCGCAGTGGTAGCTCATAGGGCTCCTAGTCATATGGTCCCAGGTTTGATCCATGGCCACTGCGATTATCCTTTCCTATGTATGTCTCCTACCAATGGGCCGATAATTGTCAAACTATGTGGGATGAGCTCTGAAAGGATGTAGTGGCTGTACTGATGTTAGAAATACCAGGAATTCATCGTTAGGCACTCCAACTGCAGTGATATGACTGAAATACCATTCAACGTGCTGTAAAACCCCTTTCAATCAATCAATCTTTCAATTAGGCTTATAAATTCATTTACAAAAATACACAAACAACCAAAATGATCGGGATAAAGTCAATGAAATCCTCCTAAATTATAAATCATTCAAACAAATGAATAAAAAACAAATCACTTTATCAATAGACAAAGATTAAAGGAAACAAGTGCAAAAGATATGTTTTACATACAAATCAATGAGTTATACCAAATTGTGAAAGAACAAACAAATTTTAAGTCACAGTTAATGTGTGTATTAAGTTTGAATCCAGATCTAGTTTGTGTATTTTATATAGAACTAAGGTAGCATTCAAGTATATTGACTGTCACTTGATTATTAAACCTTGTCACATTAGATTTGCATTAAATCAAAGGGCTGAAACAGGGTGCCCGTACGTAATTACATACAAATACGTCGGTAAAAACCTTACACCAAGATGTGCATGAACATAAGAAAAATAATTGAATTTAGAAATAAAAATGCCATTATGCGTTTAAAATCATGAGCATATGAAACGAGAAACTCTACAAGCATATTTTTTTCCTAAAAACCCCAAAAATAGAAAGCAAAGTAGAAACAAAATTAGGTCAAATCTTAGGTTAGTTGTTGTCGATAATATGTCAGCCAAATTCAAATTTAGGTCACATGGGGTCAAAAACTAGGTAACTTTGTCAAATCTTAGAAATATCTTGTTTTTGAATTGATATTTGGTCAGAATGCTTGTGTCCATGATGTTTTGGCAAAGTTAGACTTTGGTTGGCATGGGGTCAAAAACTAGGACACTAGGCCATATCGAAAAAAATACCTTTACACTCCAGAGGCTTCATTTTTGGTCTAATTGATTTGATATTTGGTCAGAATGTCTGTTTTTGTAATATATCAACCATTTTCAAACTAGATGATATCTGAGAAAAACCTTGTTTTTACTCTAACGACCACATTTTTACTCAATTAGCTGGATATTTATTCAGATGTTTGTCTCAAAAATATCTTTTCCAAGTTTGATATTAGGTCACATGGGATCAAATACTAGCTCGCAAAGTCTAATATAAAGAAATCTTCTTTTTTAGCTCACCTGAGCACAAAGTGCAAGGTGAGCTATTGTGATCGGTCGTTTTCCGTCCGTCTGTCTGTCCGTCAAAAATTTCTCTAAAAATCTTCTCCTCCTAAACCTGTAGGCCAATCAAGCTGAAACTTTGCAGGGATGTTCCTTGGGTGAAGTTCTACAAAAGTTGTTAAAAGAAATTAATTCCGTCAAAAACTCTGGTTGCCGCGGCATTTGAAAATGGGAATCTTTAGTAAAACTTTAAAAATCTTCTCCTCCTAAACCAGTAGGCCAATCAAGCTGAAACTTTGCAGGGATGTTCCTTGGGTGAAGTTCTACAAAAGTTGTTAAAAGAATTTAATTTTGTCAAAAACTCTTGTTGCCGCGGCATTTGAAAATTGGAATCTTTAATAATTCTTTTATACATTTTAAAAAATTTCTCCTCCTAAACCAGTAGGCCAATCAAGCTGAGACTTTGCAGGGATGTTCCTTGGGTGAAGCTCTTCAAAAGTTGTTAAAAGAATTTAATTCCGTGAAAAACTCTTGTAACCGCAGCATAGGAAAATTTTATCACAAGCTTAGTCATATGGTTCTCTACCAAGTTTTTGAATATTCAATCTCTGGGGTCAAAAGTGGCTCTGCCCCTGAGGTCCAAATTTTGGAAAAATGCTTAATTAGAACAATTTCAAAAGACTTCTCCTCTTAAACTATAAGGTCTAGGATATTCATATTTTGTATGTAGCATAACTAGATGGTTTTGTACTATATCACTAAATGTTGTCCTCCTAGGGTCCAAAACGGCCCAGCACTAAGGGTCCAAAATTGGGAAAAAACGCAAAATTTGAGTATGTTTAAAGAAGAAAATTTCTTCATTTTAAGGCGGAGGGCATTTACATTTTGAGTGTAGCATAGCCTGGCTGTTATCCATCAATTTTGATTGAATTATGCCTGTAGGTTAAAAAACACCCCTTCCCTGGGTGTCCAAAGTTCGTAAAAATGCTCAATTAGACCATGTTCAACAGTATTTTCCTCCCAATCTACAAAGTCTAAGGCATACATATTTGGTATACAGCATAACCAGATGGTTCTCTACCATGTTAGCTAAAGTCTTAGACCTGGGATAAAACATGTCACTGCCCAAGAGGTCCAAAATATTGGAAAACACCCAATTAGAACAACTTCAAAAGTCTTCTCCCTCTGAAATATAAGGGCATTCATATTTGGTATGTAGCATGACTAAATAATTCCATACTATGTTACAGGAAAATATGCTCTGAGGATAAAAAACGTCTCTACTCCTGGGTTCGAAGATTGTGTAAATTGCATTAAAAAATTATTCTTCTTAAATATAGGTTTTAGAGAATTTACATTAAAAGATAGGATAACATTATTGTTATCTACCATAATTATATCTTTTGGACAAACACGGCCCTTCCCAAGGCATCCAAAGTTATGAAAAACTCTCAATAAGAGCATGTTCAAATATCTTCCTCTCCTATATAAGTTGTAATGCATTCATATTTAATTTTTAGTAGATCCAGATTGTTCTCTACTGAGGTTGCTAAAATTACACCCATTGAAGTTGCAGACAGTAATTAGAGTTTTAGTGAAATCTAAATATAAAGAATTTCAGGGTAGACAAAAAAGTACTGTATTTTGCAGATGCTTCAGGTGACCGATTTAGGACCATCATGGTCCTCTTGGTTCCAATTTACTTTTCTTTATCAAATACCTTGAAACTTTTTAAGAATGTTTGTTCTTGATTTCTTAGACAAGATTTGATAAAAGGAAAAATAAGATCACATGTGCTATTTTCTTCTAGTCATCGACTCAAGTGAGTGCTTTAGGGCCAATGGCCCTCTTGTCTTAAGATAATGAGTTATTTTGAACCTGAAAATGCATGTATTTTTAGCTCAACTATTCAAAGAATAGGGGAGGTGTATTCTGGTCACCCAGCCATTGGTGTTGGTGTCACGCTTTAGTTAAACCATGCATCCAAACATGCTTTTGTGACCGTCATATCATCTTTTAGGCAATGATTCATTACAATTACATTGATTATACTGGAATTTAACCCTTTTCGGACTTAAAAATTATTGGTTAAACTTAACATGCAACTGTCATATATCCAGGCCTCCTAGTGAAACCTTTAAAACCTTTAAAAACCTTTAATTTCAGAGCAAACCTTTAAAACCTTTACATTTCCCCAGAAAACCTTTAAAACGCCAAAATAGCCTGTAATTCTCACTCAAAACCTTTATATTTGCTCTGACTGGTTGCCGTGCTAGCTTAAAGCAAGTAATGGATTTTGTTCTGCATTTTCCCTTCTTTTATGTGTAGTTAAACAATGCTGCTTTTGTTTCTACACTGTAAAACAGGAGCTATGTATGATATAAATATGCAGAGAAAATAGGTATACACATTAAATAAGGTATGTATTATATTGCATAATTCAAACAGTACATAACATCAAAAAATGACTTTGGTATGACTGTGGGTTTAATAAAGAAATGAGAACTTCGACGAAAATAGCCTTTATTCACTCTTTATTTTTTCATATTTTACACTAAAAGGCCTTTATTTTCATACATTGGAGCCTTTATAAAAACCTTTATTTTTGTTTTGGCCTGCTAGGAGGCCTGTATATCTTTAATACCAGTAATTCTCTTTCTACCAATGCTAATTGCTTTGAAACTTTGCACAACTCTTTAGTCAGACATTCATTTTGGTGGAAGTTTAACCCTTCTGGGACTTAAAAATTCTTGTTTCACTTAAAATTTTTATTGAAAGATTTTTTATCTCTATTACTACTTAGGTATTACCCGGTATGCCTTATTGAATTGCTGTTAATATCCAGCACTCAGAATAGTTGAGCGTTGCTGTCCACTGCCAGCTCATGTTCTTTGAAAAATGATTTACAATAAATGAACATTTTATCTGACATTATTAATATATTTTCTTGATTACAATATCATTTTTAAATGATATATTTAACCCTTGAAATGCAGAAAAAAAGTCCTATTTTAGACAATTTTAAAATAAAAAGGCTTAATCCAATTCCACACAATGACACGTCTGGACGCCCCTCTAGAAAAATAATTCGGAAAACATTGTGGAAAATGAAGAAATTGTTTGTAACAAGCAATTTCTTCATTTTCCAAATTTTTTTCTTTCCAGAAAATTAAAAAAAATCTAAAATTTCATAAACTTTAAATTGTAGTCTGCAACTCCTTTCACTTTGGACCGGTCTAAAAATGTTGCCATGGTTATGTGTTAAAGCATTGGATACCCTGATGTGGGCTTATTTCATTTATTTTTTAAAGTCAATTTTACAGACAACTCTCTCTTAAAGTAAGAAAAAGATGGTATAGACTAAGGTCAGGCTGCATGAAAGTGTAGGCTAATCTTTGTCTTTTTTCATGTCCAAACAGGAATATTCTGGGTTCCGCATGGCAAGGGACAATGTTAATGAGCATGTTGAAATCAAAAGTAGAAAATCACAAACAGCCGGAAGTTAAACATTCAGGGCATCAAAATAGATAAGTGTCTGAACATATAACTTGACAATACCTCAGTTTAGGTATACTCTCTAATCTGTATTTCATGTCATCTTTAATCTTGTGAATTTAGTTCTCATTTTCATTTCAAAATAACTTAATCACCTTCTTTCAAATGTCTGAAAGCATTACAGAAAATTGATAGCCATTTTTTTTCCTTTGGCCAGTAGACCTGTCCGTTGACTTTAACTAGTTAACACTCAAGAGTCAACAGTTTTCACTGGATTACAAAATTACATTAAAATGAAAATAGAAGATTTTTATGGAAGTGATCTAATTCTATAGATTGTCCTTAAGTGCAGTACTTACTCAAAGTGATATTCAAGGATTAATTGAGAAACTGATTTATACCATTCCAACACAACAAAATTTTAGACTGGTCCGAATTGAAAGAAGTTACAGACGACAATCTCAAGCTGAAGGAATTTAATTTTTTTTCTTCTTTTTGGATAGAAAACATTGTGGATGATTAAGAATTTGCTTGATACAAGCAATTTCTTCATTATCCACAATGTTTTCTAAATCTCTTTTACTCATGGATATAAAAGGAGCGATAGAGTGGGAATGGGTTAAGTGTGTCTATATTGTATAGACACTTATAATAATATCACAATTAACCCTCAAAATGTTCTTCATTTCCCGTCTTTCTATTATTTTTATTACTATTTCTGACTTGTACATTTTGTGTGTTTTCCCAAAGAATTATACCGGTATTCAAACTTAAACAATTGAAAATTCTGACCTATAAGTATATTTTTTGGTTGTAGATTGTTCTGTAAGAAGTAACCATGCCATGGATCGAAGGAATAGGAGATGAAGTTACTTTATTTTTCTCCATTGTGATTGCTTTCTGTATTCTTGCTGCAGCATGGTTTTCAACAGGTGAAAAATTTTTCAGCCTTACACTTTTAACCCATTCCCACACAATAAAATGTTAGACCAATCCAAATTCAAAGAAGTTGCAGATGACAATTTTATGTTGATGAAATCTGTTGAATCTTTGTCATTTCAGGCAGAAAGCATTGCGTAATGAAGAAATTGCTTGTGACAAACAATTTCTTCATTTTTCGCAATTTTTTCCAAAACTTTCATATTCAGAGGCGTGTAAAAGCATCATTGTGTGGTAATGGGTTAAATAATTTCGGATATGACAATGTAGAAGATTTTTGGAATAATCATAGACATTTGATAATTGGAAAATAAGAGTAATAATATTTACTGTAGATAACTGTGTAAAAGGGAGAAATGCTTCATTCATGCATTTTTAGCTCACCTGGACACAATATGCTGAAGGTGATGATAGATCTAATGAGATCAGTAAATGTCCGGCGTCCGTCTGTAAACACTTATCCAAAAATCTTCTCCTCCCAAACTATTAGGCTTAGAGCTTTGATATTTGCTATGTATCCTCACCTATTGACCATCTACCAAAATACTTTAAAAAATTACCATATTCTGAATATTAGCCCTTTTCTATGGCTTCCCTGATTTTACAAAGGAATAAAGAAGGAATTTTTTGAAAATCTTCTTTCAAACCATAAACGCTTAGAGCTTTTATATTTGGTATGTATCATAACCTATTGACCCTCTACCAAAATACTTCAAACAGTTACTGTATTCTAAAAGTAAACCATTTTCTGTGCAATTTCTGATTTTAAAGTGGAATAAAGAAGGAAATCTTTAAAAATCTCCCAAACCATAAGGCCAACAGCCTTGATAATTGGTATGTATCAGTATTTAATAACCCTCTACCAAAATACTTCAAAGAATTACCATTTTCAGAAAATTAGCCCTTTTCTGTGCCTTCCCTGATTTTACAAAGGAATAAAGAAGGAATTCTTTGAAAATCTTCTCTCAAACCATAAGGCTTAGAGCTTTGATATTTGCTATGTATCATCACCTATTGACCATCTACCAAAATACTTCAAATAATTACAGTATACTTAAAGTTAACCATTTTCTGTGCAATTTCTGATTTTACAAAGGAATAAAGAAGGAGTTCTTTGAAATTTTCTTCTTCTTAAACACTAGGCCTAGAGCTTTGATATTTGCTTTATATCCTCACCTATTGACTGTCTACCAAAATAACTCAAAGAATTGCCCAATTCTAAAAATTAGCCCTTTTCTGTGTGATCCCAGATTTCACAAAGGAATAAAAAAGGGAATTTTTGAAAATCTTCTTCCAAACCATAAGGTGAAGAGCTTTAATATGTGGTATGCTTTGATGTTTATTGACCTACCAAACTACTTCAATGAATTATTGGAATCTGCAATTAGCCCTTTTCTGCTCATTCCCTGATTTTACATAGGGTAAAGAAGGAAATACTTGAAAATCTTCTTCTCCCAAACCAGATGGCTGGAGCTTGGATGTTTGGAATGAAGAATCATCTTTAATGCTTCATAGAATTATCGTACTCTGTAAATTAGCCCTTCTCTGTGCAATTCCTGAATTTAAATAGGAATAAAGAAGGATATCTTTGAAAAACATCTCCTTCTTAACCATTAGGCCTAGAGCTTGATGTCTATTGACCCCCTAACAAAATACATGTACTTCAAAGAAATACCGTATTTAGGAAATTAGTGCCTTACGGTAGGATCATCAATATACCTAGGATTGAAGGATAAAATCCTTAAACATCTCCAAAATAATTAGACAGAGGGCTTTGCTTTTTGTATACATTATAAAGCAATGAACCATCATACTCAGGGGAGCGATTTAGGACCATTATGGTCCTCTTGATATCCCAACTTGCCTGTGGTGGGTATTTTTTACCCATTCCTACATAATGACACTTTTAATGCCCCCTATGAAAGACACCTGAGAAAACATTGTGTAAAATGAAGAGATGAAATTGCTTGCAACAAGTAATTTATTCATTTTTACACAATGAGGTTAAGAAATAATCTCTTTGATATTTCATAAATAGTAAAGAAAAAGATTTTTAAAAAGACATTAATCCTTTCCCACACAGTGATGCTTGTGGAAGCCCCTCAAGGGAGGCATTTGGGAAAACATTGTATAAATTGAAGAAATTGTTTGTATCAAACAATTTCTTCATTTACCGCTGTGTTTTCTACCCAGAAAGTTAAAAAATTCTATAATTTCATAAAGTTTGCATTGTCGCTTGTAACTCCTTTGAATTTGGACCAGTCTAAAATTTTGTTGTCTGGTAATGTGTTAATTTGGACCTGTTTGGAACTTTCTTGACTGGCATTTGGTTAAAGAGTTAAGGGTAACATTTTTCAGATTCTTAAAGTAAAGTTGATTCTATAATTGACCAGTTACTGGCCCTGCCCACCTACTTTGTTGGGCATGCCCATTTAACCCATTCCCACTTGATAATTTCAGACCAGTCCAATTTCAAAGAAGTTGCAGACGACAATTTTAAGCTGACGAAATCTTCAAAATCTTTGTCTTTAAGGGTAGAAAACAATGTAGATAATGAAGAAATTTCTTCATTATCCACAAAGTTTTTTAAAGTTTTCATATTGAGGGGCGTTTAACAGCGTCAAAGTCCTACTTCGATTTTTTAACTGCATTATTTTGAAGAATTTATGGCCAGCAGCATGTAAAAAAAGTAGAATATTCCTTGATTGACAGCCGGGATTGGTTAACCCTTTCCCATTTTTGGAAATTTTAGACTAGTCGAAATTGAAAGAGTTTGCAGACGACAATGAATACTGGATGCCATTTGAAATGAAACAATCCTATGTGGTAGAAAATATTGTGGAAAAAGGAGAAATTGCTTGTTACAAGCAATTTCTTTTTTTTTCCACAATGTTTTCTCAAGTTTAAAATCAGAGAATCGTAAAATCCCGTATTTGAATGGGAAAGGGTTAATTCTATCTGATTTACTTCAGGAATAAGAGACATTCCTTTCATAAGTGTTATGATAGTACAGCTAACACGGAGAAGAAGGCCTCAAGAATCAGCACCAAGTGGAAACGTTGAAGAAGAAAGTCAAGACCCTGATGAGCTGCAAACTTCCCTGACAACTGAAGGTGACCCAGAGACCCATGTTGAGTCCAGTGATGCACCAGATCAGAGAACAGAATCAATACAAAATCCGGAAAATGTATCAAGTCTACAACAACCACAAGAGAGTGCAACAGTAATAGACAGAGGTACGGATAGTTCAAAACAACATCCAACTGATGAGCTTGGTAATAGTGAAAAAGCTGATGACTTGGAAGTTACTGATTCCAAAGATGAATCCGAAAACTTGTCATCAACAGAATTACGAAAGAGACGTTTAGAATTTCTGAGTGGTAACAATAAATCTTGTGATACACAACTTAGTGGCGAGAACAAAGAAGTCAGTGAATCAGACAATCTATCCTCCATTTCTGAACAATCAAGTGCTTCATTAGAAACCAAAAGCCATCCTCCTAAACTTGATACCTCCCAAAATGAAACACAAAGTCAGTCTCCTAGACTGGACGCCTCAACAGACAGATTAAGTGATTCTAATGGTGCTTCAAACTCTCCTGATAATTCCAGCTTGAACCAAACAGTTGAAAGTGAAGAAGGAGCAATTAGGGTTAAAATTAAGTTCCTGAATGATACACAAAGACAAGTGGAAGCAAATCTCAATGAAACTATTGGAAGTTTTAGAAGGTATGGAAAGATCTTGATAAAGAATTTCACAATTGTTCTCCATCTTTGTAGTAAGGATATTGTAAATATTTGTTAAGGAAGGTTCAAGGTCAAGGTCAAGGTCACAGTTTAACCTTTTCCTGGTTTTCAAAATTTTAGACATGTCCAAATTAAAAGGTTTTGCAGATGAAATTTTAAAGTAGACTTGACTTGACTTGAAAAATATCCAATCATTAGGGTAGCAAATATTGTGAAAAAAGAAGAAATTGCTTGTTACAAGCAATTTTTCTTTATCTACAACAATCTAAATTATAAAATCACAAGGACGTAAAAACCAGGGATTTAACAGGAAAGGGTTAAGGTTATATTTTAGTCATTACCATAAATCCTACGCTTTTACATTAGAAAAGTGCACCATTTACAATATTTCATCACCTTTTATTAGCTCACCTGAGCACGTAGTGCTCAAGTGAGCTATTGTGATCGTCTTTTGTCCGGCGTCCGTCCGGCGTCCGTCGTGCGTCGTGTGTCGTGCGTCGTGCGTCGTCCGTCAACAATTTCTTTAAACGACATCTCCTCCTAAACCACTGGGCCAATTTGAACCAAATTTGGCAGAAATGTTCCTTAGGTGGTCCCCTTCAAAAATAGCTAAAAGAATTGAAATCCGTTAAAAACTCTGGTTGCCATGGCAACAAAAGTGAAATTTTAAAATAATCTTTAAAAATCTTCTCCTCCTGACCCAGAAGGCGTAGAGCCTTGATATTTTGCATGAAGCATCAGTATATTGACCTTTTTCAAAATAGCTAAAATCTTGATCCTCGGGTCCCCAGGGGCGGAGCCCCAGGTGGGTGGGAATTATATAGAAATAAAGAACGATTTTTTAAATGACATCTCCTCTCAAACTACTGGGCCGATTTGAACCAAATTTGGCAGAGATGTTGCTTAGGTGGTCCCCTTCAAAAATAGCTAAAAGAATTGAAATCCGTTAAAAACTCTGGTTGCCATGGCAACAAAAGTGAATTTTTAGAACAATCTTTAAAAATCTTCTCCTTCTGATCCAGAAGGCGTAGAGCCTTGATATTTTGCATGAAGCATCAGTATATTGACCTTTTTCAAAATAGCTAAAATCATGATCCTCGGGTCCCCAGGGGCGGAGCCCCAGGGGGGTGGGGTATATAGAGAAATAAAGAACGATTTTTTAAATGACATCTCCTCTCAAACCACTGGGCCAATTTGAACCAAATTAGGCAGAAATGTTCCTTAGGTGGTCCTCTTCAAGAATAGCTAAAAGAATTGAAATCCGTTAAAAACTCTGGTTGCCATGGCAACAAAAGTGAAATTTTAAAATAATCTTTAAAAATCTTCTCCTTCTGACCTAGAAGGCGTAGAGCCTTGATATTTTGCATGAAGCATCAGTATATTGACCTTTTTCAAAATAGCTAAAATCATGATTCTCGGGTCCCCAGGGGCGGAGCCCCAGGGGGTTGGGGTTTACATAGAAATAAAGAACAATTTTTTAAATGACATCTCCTCTCAAACCACTGGGCCGATTTGAACCAAATTTTGCAGAAATGTTCCTTAGGTGTTCCCCCTTAAAATTAGCTAAAAGAATTGAAAACCGTTAAAAACTCTGGTTGCCATGGCAACAAAAGTGAAATTTCAAAATAATCTTTAAGAATCTTCTCCTCCTGACCCAGAAAGCGTACAGCCTTGATATTTTGCATGAAGCATCAGTATATTGACCTCTTACAAAATAGCTAAAATCATGATCCTCGGGTCTCCAGGGGCAGACCCAGGGGTGGGGTGGGGGGGGGTATAGGCATGAAGCATAAGTTCACATACTTCTTTCTTATTTCTGAAATTATAACCCATGGAAAAAGTTTTTTCCTTCTTTCAAATCGTGGCCCACTTGTTTCATGATCCTAACTTTAACATGAAATTAGACTGTTGAAAGAAAAAGAGCCTTTATCTCAGGTGAGCGCCCCAGGGCCAACGGCCCTCTTGTCTAATTTTGTGGAGTAGATCATTACAGAAACAAAAATGACAGAATCCAAAGATACTAGGAGGTCAAATAACGATTCAAGAATTCTTTTGACCCAATTAAAGGGATCATATTACCATGATTGAACACAACTGATGATATTGACGACAGTTTTGTCTGAAAAGTTCAAGTTCTTATTCCCAAATTTGGTGTTTATGTGGTATTTATGAATTACCAGACAACCATTCAAATAAGTTGCAGAGAACAATTTATAGTTGATGGAACCTTGAAAATCTTTGTCTTTTTGAGTAGAAAACAAAATGAATATTGAAGAAATTACTTGTAACAAGCAATTTTTTCATTTCCAACAATTTATTCCAAAGTTGTTTTTTTAGAGGGGTAAAAGTGGGTTTGTGTGGAAATGCATTAATGTACCAAAACATTTCTTGTAAATACTTAAAATCTTGTGAAACTATTTATTTCATGTCTCAACTGAAAATTTGGCCTTTTGATTGTTAATAATGATTTTCTACCATTTTACTTAGGAAAGTAACCTAGTTTTTTACCTAGCCAAAAGCCTATGTATACTTAACCTATATATTCAAAGGACAAACATGCTTAACTTTCACGATGAATAAGCTTAATATATGTCCTCAAGATGTTATCTCGATTTTTCTCAGGTTTTACTTAGTTCTCTAGTCTTTTTACGCAGTCACACCCTTATTCCAACTCTACATAGATATCATTTAGAAACATTTTCTGAGAAAGTTTCATGATGATCAGGCCATATTTGCAGCCTCTAGTCTACTAAAATTGCTGAAGACAGACACTCCACTAAAAATATCAGGCAATCTAGTATCACTGGAGCTCATCCTTATCACAATATTCTAAGTTTAGGCCGTCACAGCGCAGACTCCCAATCTTCAATTTTGGGGTGTCATAGGTTCAATTTCCAGCGGCACATATCCTTTCCAACAACTGTCTTTCACCAATGGGTGGATAATCATAAACCTAAGTGGGATAGCAGCTAGGGCTAGGAAAGGATCTAATGGTAGTACTAGTGCGAGATATGCCAGATATCTCAAGCTGCTCCGAAGTGAATGAAAATTGTTTAACTCGGCGTTAAACCCAATCCAAACAAAAGGTAAGTTTACCTGAAAAGAGTTTATATCAAAGAAAGCTGTATTTACCGTGTTAATGAAATATATTTACTTGTCATGCTGAAACCTGAATATTCTGGTTTGGACAGGAGGTATAGACATAGATCAGGCTGCACATAAGTGCAGTTTGATCTTAGTCTACTCCTCCTGTCTTTCCATTTCAAACCAAAAGATGTTTATGAAATTTATTTTTGACAGGCATATTCACAATCGAACAGCAAGTACTACCAGTGCTTTGTCCATTTTAATAATATGCAGTTCTAAAAAAAGATTTTTTTCAGCATGACAAGGGTTCATGGTTGAAATGAAACATTGTTTTACCTCCGCTTTTTTTTACAGGAGACATTTTCCAACAGAAATTTCAGAGTCAAAATTGGTAAGGTTTATTTACAACGGACAAGATTTACGCAACGATGCCTCCACATTACAAAGTTACAATATCGGTGACAATAGTGTTCTCCATTGTTTGATCACTCAGCCACGCCCAGAGGAACATCCTACTCAAGCAAACATCGATGATAACGGACTGGATATTGGTGTCTTAATGTTTCCCTTGTTTGGATTATTGTTGAGTATTGTGTGGTATGCTAGATTTGTGTATCGTCAAATTTTCAACGTGACATCGACTCTGACACTCTCAGGAATTACATTCCTGTATCTAGCTGCCTTGCTGTCTTCTTTGCGAGGTCCTAGGGTGCATGAACATGTGGATTAAAGGAAAAATAAAGCAGCTGCCCTGATACTATTCTGAAGCCCCAGTACTTAAAGATCATAACAGCATTTATTGTATACCTATAAACATTTCTAGTTATATATATACTTTCCATACTGACAAAATCGGACACATCCGAAAAATCAATAACAGAAAGTGTCAAATACTTCTCAATATAAGGTTCTCTAAGGTGACATCATTTTTATTATGCCCCCGCATCGATAGATCGGGGGCATATTGTTTTACCAGTGTCTGCTTGTCAGTCTGTCTGTCTGTCCGTCCGCCTGTCTGTCTGCAAAACTTCCAACTAAACATTTTCCTATAACTTCAACCCTAATTAAGTTACAATGCTAATATTTGTTATGTAGATAGGTCTCAACAAGGCTCAACTGGAGAAGGTCATTTCATCATGGTCAAGGTAAAAATTTTAACCCCTTTTCCCTAAAACATTACTCTAAAACTTAACCTGCCAACTAAACATTTTCCTATAACTTCATCCCTAATTAAGTTACAATGCTAATATTTGGTATGTAGTTAGGTCTCAACAAGGTGCAACTGGGGAAGGTCATTTCTTCAAGGTCAAGGTCAAAATTTTAACCCTTTTCCCTAAAACGTTACTCAAAAACTTAACCTGCCAACTAAACATTTTCCTATAACTTCATCCCTAATTAAGTTACAATGCTAATATTTGGTATATAGATAGGTCTCAACAAGGCGCTACTGGGGAAGGTCATTTCATCAAGGTAAAGGTCAAAATTTTAACCCTTTTCCCTAAAACATTACTCAAAAACTTAACCTGCAAACTAAACAATTTTCTATAACTTCATCCCTAATTAAGTTACAATGCTAATATTTGGTATGTAGTTAGGTCTCAACAAGGTGCAACTGGGGAAGATCATTTCATCAAGGTCAAGGTCAAAATTTTAACCGTTTTCCCTAAAACATTACTCAAAAACTTAACCTGCCAACTAAACATTTTCCTATAACTTCACCCCTAATTAAGTTACAATGCTAATATTTGGTATGTAGCTAGGTCTCAACAAGGGGCAACTGGGGAAGGTCATTTCATCAAGGTCAAGGTCAAAATTTTAACCCTTTTCACTTCAACAAAGAAATAAAAACCAATAAAAATCACCCTGTTTAGGGGGCATGGTGTTTCACAAACACATCTGGTTTTGTATATGTTATCAGAATGGCAAAGGAGAATGGAAATACTATTAAAGTAATAATTTTTTTAAATTACTTTATTGAATTCAGATGATAAAAAGAAACAATATATTATATTATAAATAGGGAAAATAATGTTACGATAGCAATACAACATCTTGTATTTGCCTTGAGCTACTGAGGTAAATTCCACTCCACCTATGGTCTCCTGAAATATCAAAATTTACCTCAGCAGCTCAAGGCAAATACAAGATGAATCGCTATCATAACATTGTTTTCCCAATTTATTGTATACCTTCACATTTTCTAGAGTAGATACACAAGACACTAAATAATCAGCCATTGCAGGAAAAAATGTATCTGGCTGTGTTAAATACTGTTCAATATATCTATGCCCCTTCATCGATAAGATTGTTTTACCGGTGTCCGTCTATCTGTCTGTCTGTCTGTCTGCAAAACTTAACCTCCAACTAAACATTTTCCTATAACTTCAACCCTGATTAAGTTAATGCTAAGATTTGGTATGTAGATAGGTCTCAACAAGGCGCAACTGGGGAAGGTCATTTCATCAAGGTCAAGGTCAAAATTTTAATCCTTTACCCGTTTCTAAAGAATTCCTGTTTCGGGGGCATAGTGTTTCACAAACACATCTTGTTTTACATCATCTTTTTCCTTCTGAAATAATGTCATTTTGAGATAAAAATTACTAGGACTGCATTGATTTTCAGACAATGCCATAAGAAATTTTCATGTTTAAATCATCAAATTACATTGTATTTGTAGGTATATAATAAATGGAATGCTATGGTGCAATATTGATATGAACATTGTATTGGATCCTCACTTTCTTTAAACTCATGAAATACCTAAATGTTCCTATGCACGCTTAGATCCAATACAAGGTTTTGGATCAATACTACAACATAATACATATATACGTGTACAAATTACCAATGTTTATACATTTATGATCTCTCAACACTGGGCTTCAGATTCACCCCTTTCATTAACAACCTTCCTGAAACATTCTATTCAAGAAAATATCTCGGTGTTATATTCAGTCTTTTATTGCCATAAATGGAAATTTGAAATACTAGCATGGCAATCTATTTTACTATACAAATCTAGAAGAATTGTTGTCAAAATAGTAGGGATGGTAACAAGTATATATTTTACTGATGGGGTAATAGGTTAACCTTTTTCTAATTAAAGGAGTTCTTGAAAGATTATAAATGCCATTGCACATTTTTTACTCGTTTATGCCATGAAAATTAATGTAAGAAGCATATTATTGTTTAAAGACAAAATGTTGAAATATTTAAGTTAGCTGAGAATTGTGTAAAATAATAAAAAAAAAATAAGATTGGAGATAAAAAAAAAAACCATCAAGGTGTTTTTCTAAAAGTACAGAAAAGATGTTTCATTATGTCATGCAATATATAGCTTTGTCTCATTTAAGAGCAAATTTGTAATTAGTTTAACACATTCCCATACAATGACACTTTTTGACACCCCCGTAGATAAAAAGCCTTGTAAAACATTGTGGACAAGGAAGAAATTGCTTGTTACAAAAGTAAATGAAATCCTAAATACATGTATCATCAACTTAGATTTGTTGTCTGCATCATGCATATATTTTAATTTGGACCAGTCTAAAATTTTGCAGTGTGGGAATGGGTTAAAAAGACTGTTGAAATACCAAGACATGGTAAATACAATATTTTTGTAGCTTATGTATGCAATCTGATCTGATTACAAACTAAAGAAATGAAGAAGACTGCTCTATCTCTGGTTTTATGTCAAAGTGATTTTATACTCCAGAAAACATTACAGAAAAAAATGCTTGTAACACAATGAAGGGCACACAGAGACAAAATGGACACAATGCTTTGACAATAGTTCCCTTGCCTTTTTGCCAGTCAAGCTAAAAATGTCAGAAGTTAAATGATTTAACCCTCTCCTGTTTTTCAAAATTTTAGACTTGACTTGTCAAAATTCAAAAAGTTGCAGATAACATTTAACCTATTCTCACACAACAAACTTTTAGACTGGTCCAAATTGAAAGAAGTTGTAGACAATAATTGACCATTCGTGAAATTTTAAGATTCTATCTTTCTGGATCAAAACATTGTGTAAAATGAAGAAATTGCTTGCCACAATGTTTTCTTCATTGCTTGAGGGGCATCCAAAGACGTCATTAGTGGCAATGGATTAAAACTTGGTGCAATTTGAAAAAAACCAACCTACAGGGTAGAAAATATTTTGGGCAGGCAATTTTTTCTTGTTCCCACTATGTTTTCTGAAGTATAAAATCACAGGTTCGTAAAAACCAGGGATTGTACAGGAAAGGATTAAAAGATATTTTTTCAACAAATCTGATTGATCTATCAGTAATTTAGAATGGTTTATAAGTACATGATGTGTCAACCAAATAGGAATAAAATCTACTTTCTGATTTTTTACGTTACCTGACCAAAAGTCATGGTGACCTATTGCAATCATGTTTTGTCAGTCGTCATGCACTGTGTATCTTTAATTTTTTACATTTTGGACTTTTTTCTACCAAACTTGCCAGGAAGCACCCCCATTGGAAGGCACTTCAGATTTGTACACATCATGGAGTTATCTCCCCTTAGGGCCCCATAAAGGGCCAAAAAAGGGTGCATCTTCAAAAATCTTCATGAACCGGATGTTTGATTGGATTCACATTTGGTATTTTGAGTCTTTAGGCCAAGGACTTTAAACTTTGTACAAAAAAAGCTCTTTTAAGAAATGGCTATGCTGTGGGGGGAGGAGGCATAAGCTTATATAGTGACAACTTTGAAAATCTTTTTCTACCAAACCAAAAGACCTACAGCTCTTATATTTAATATGTGGCATCATCAGGTAGATCTCTATCAATGTTGCATAAATTATGACCATAGGGTTAGAATTAACCCATTCTCTAACATCACAAGTTCAGAATCTTCTTCTCCCAAATAGGAGGGCCTAGAGCTTTGATATATGGTATACAGCATCAGCTGGTAGATCTCCATCAAGAATGTATAATTATGGCCCCAGGTTCAAAATAAGCGCTTTCCCCAACATTTCAAGTCTAACATAGGCTTATTTAGTAAAAACTTAAACAAGAGCAGCGCCCGCAGGTGCCAATGCTCAGCTGTAGGTGCTGGGTTGAAAAAAGGGCATAACTCTTACAAAAACGCTTTTAGAGTTATCCCCCTTGATAGTCTAGATAGCTCTTGTGATAGTCAATACACATGCCAAGTTTCATGAGGATATCTTCAATAACAACAGAGATATGACCAAGGTTAAAGTTTGTCACGCCAACGCCGACGACCCCAAGGTGATCACAATACCTTGGGTTTTCTCCGAAAACAGCCGAGCTTAAAATCTTCCTCTCCCAAACAGAAAGGCCTAGAGTTTTGATTTTTGGGATTAGCACAATCTGGTGGACTTCTATTTGTTTTGTGCTCTAGGACTCAGGGAACTGATAAGGCCCTATGGGCCTCTTGTTTGTTAATTTTGTTTTATTTTCCTGTGTGTATAAATATATATTATTCCTGTTCTGAAAATTAAATGGTTTTAAATTCAATCGTACATACTTGTTTGAATTACTAAATGGGTAATATAAATTACAACTTTTAAACCATAATTAATTGACAATATTTTGAGACTTTCCCAAATTCAAAGATTTTTGCTTATAACAATTCAAAGTTGTTAAAATTTTAAATTCTTTGATTGTGGGGGTAGATAACATTGTGATTATTGAATAAATTGCTTGTAAGAAGCACTTTCTCCATTTTCCAAAATGTTTTCCTAAGTGTTTACCTGGAGGGACGTAAAAAAAAGATTGTGTGGGAATGGATTCATCAACAAAACAACAGGGATGCCTGGCACTTGGCTGTTGCGTGCTTGATATTGGAGAAAAGATTAAGGTTGAAAAGGGACTTAAATTTATGGTAAAACAAGATGTGTTTGTGAAACACAATGCCCCCCCCCCCCAAAAAAAAAAAATATAAGCATTGATTCTTGAAAAGCCTTGAAGTATTTGGAAATGTAAATTTTTGGGGTTTATTTTTTTTGCGCTTGACCTTGGTATGTGGCCATGACTTTATCACATGACCTTGACCTTAACATGAGGAGATATGTATTATGGAGATGTATGCCAAATATGAGCATTGTATCTTGAAAAGGCTGGTAGTAATTGGCAATGTTAAGATTTTTGGTTAAGTTTTGCAGACAGACAGACAGACCAACAGACGGACAATGGTAAAACAATATGCCCCCAATCTTTCGATGCGGGGGCATAAAAATTAATCCAGGATTATCCCATAGACAGTATAGGTTTTTAATCCCATGCCTTGTAATGGTAATTAGCATATAGTGTTATATGTGTGTGGGTGAGGGCGGGAGGGAAGAGTTTGTTTGTGTGGGTGACTAATTCTTGTCCAGGGCATATCTTTTACATTAATTGATGGATTCCAAAATTACTCGCAGGGCTTTACAGACTTTCAGAATTTAGAGAGAAGTGACGTCTCCTATTTCTGAGAATGAGGAGATTTTTTTTTCAAAATAGGGAGAAGTTGCAAGACTTTCAGGAGTAGTTGGTGAGACTTATAAAACAGGTTTTTGCACATTTTCCTTATTTTGACTGGAAAATAGAAATCATTTAAACCAAGCAGTTGCATATGTATTCTATATATCATTTAATAAGCATTAATGGGTCATTTTGGACCAAGCTTAGAAGGAATGCTCCATGTGTGATCCTTCAGTGATGCTTTTCAAAACTTGCTCCTGAAATTTTGAATTGTAAAAAAATGTTGGCATGACAAGGCCAGGCTTATCAGACTTAGAGAAATCATGGAACAATTCTTTAAAAATCTTTCCTCCTTAACCACTAGGCCAATTTGGACCAAACTTGGCAAGAATGTTCCTTAGGTGACCCTTTTAATAACTGTTTGTAGAACTTATTTTCAAGGGAAAGGTGTGGACATGGCAGTGCTGGGCTTGTCAGACTTGGCAAAGTCATGAAATAATTCTTAAAAACCTTCTCCTCCTTAACCACAGGGCCAATTTAGACAAAACTTGGTGTGATGTTCCTTACATGATTCTTTTAAAAATTTATTCCTGATATTTTGATTTGTAAAAAAATTTTGGCTTGGTAAGGACAGGCTTATCAGACTTGGAGAAATTATGGAATAATACTTCGAAAATCTTCTCCTCCTAAACTACTGGGCCAATTTGGACCAACCTTTCAGGAATGTTCCTTTGGTGACCCTTTTCCAAACTTAGAATTAAACAAGAGTGCCATAGTCACAATATACGCTGCCACTTTGCTGCTGTTTCACGAAAATAATTGTAAACACTACTTTTTTTTATAGAACCTAATTCAAAACATTTGCAAGACTACCCTTTTAAATTGTCAAGTTCAAACTGTTCATTATGATTGATTGATTGAAGGGGCCCAGAGACTAAGTGTCAAGGGGCATAACTCTTGCAAAAATCAATGAACCATATAATCCTTGATCCATGTACACCTTCAAATTATGGTGATGACATTGACCAGGTTTCATTTAAATCAAGACAAAAAGTTAGGAGGAGTTGCTTTCACAAGACTGCAATTTCAATAAGCCCCAGATACTAAGTTTTAAGGGGCATAATTCTTGCAAAAATCAATGAACCATAAAATCCTTGATCTATGTACATCTACAAATTATGATGATGACATTGACCAAGTTTCATTTAAATCAAGACAAAAAGTTAGGAGGAGCTGCTTTCACAAGGCTGCAATTTCAACAAGCCCCAGATACTAAGTTTTAAGGGGGCATAACTGAGGGAAAAATTAATGAACCATAAAATCCTTACTTCATGCAAATCTACCAATTTAAGTTATACCATCCACCAAGTTTCATTTAGATCCAGCCAGAAACTTAGGAGGAGTTGCATTCACAAGGCTGCAATTTCAACAAGCCCCAGATACTAAGTTTTAAGGGGGCATAACTGAGGCAAAAATCAATGAACCATAAAATCCTTCCTTCATGCATATCTACCAATTAAGGTGATAACATTGACCAAGTTTCAAAAAGATCCAGCCAGAAACTTAGGAGAAGTTGTGCTCACAAGAAAAGTGGACGTACGTACCTACGGATAGACGGAGAAGACGTCGCCAATATACAACGCCTTCTCCCAAACCATAGCACCCAGAGCTGAGTTATTTGGTTAGTATCATCATCCATTGAACGTCTACCAAAATACTTTGAAAACTTTGAAAATCTTCTACTCCACTCAATAAGGCCTAAAGCTTTGATTTTTGGTATAAATCATCATCTACCAAAATACTTCAAAGGATTACCGTACTCTGAAAATTAGCCCGTTTCTGTGTGATAGCTGATTTTAGAAAGGAATAAAGAAGAATATCTTTGAAAATCTTCTCCTCCTAAACCATTAGGCCTAGAGCTTTGATATTTGGTATGTATCAAGGCCTATTGACTCTTTACCAAAATACTTCAAAGAATTACCATACTCTGGAAATTAGCACTATACGGTGGGATCTTAGATATACTTTGGATTTAAGGAGAAAGTCTTTAAACAAGAGCACCGCCTACTGGTGCCTACGCTTGGCTGTTGGGTGCTGGATAGTGGACAAAAAATGCATCTAGAGTTATCCCCTTGATAGTATGGGTTGCTCTTTTAATAGTGAACAAGAGTGCCAAGTTTCAAGTGAATGCCTTTAGTAGAACCAGAAATATGTCAAAGTTTTCGCACAACAAAGGCGACACCAAAGCTATAGAAATACCTTGGGTTTTCTCCGAAAACAGCCAAGCATAAAGTCTTCTTCCTCAAAATAACTAGGCAATAGGGCTTTGATATTTTTAATATGTCATAAAGCCTTGAGCCATGAGCAATATAAGACTTTTGTGGTCCTCTTGTTTTATTTCTTCTTTCTCCACATTTGAGAATTAAAAAATACGACTCTGAATCAAATATCTTTAATATTTCATGTGCAAATTTCAAATACACTCTTGATGAAAAAAAATTGATAATTATCAATAATTTTTCATGTTCATGTTTTTGAAAATTATAGATCTGCCCTAATTCAAAGGTTTTGCAGAAGAAAATTTTAAGTTGATTTCAATTGAAAAGTAATTGTTAAGGGGGGTAGAAAATATTGTGGAAAAAGAAAAAAATGCTGTTTGTCTTAGTTTTTCTACTTTTGTAATTTAAGTAGATAACTAGAATAGAAAGGCCTTATCAAAAAATAAATTTATTCTATGTAGTACATGTATTTTTTAGCTCACCTGAGCACAAAGTGCTCTGGGTGAGCTATTGTGATCGGTCATCATCTGGTGTCTGTCTGTCCTTCAATCTGTCTGTCCGTTCACAATTACAAAAACATCTCCTCCTCCTAAACAAACCATGGAATTTCAACCAAACTTCACAGGTCATGCTTTTTCAAAATATTTCAAAGAATTGAAATCCATGAAGAACTTTGGTTGTCATAGCAACAGAGTGAAAAACTTTAAAAATCTTCTCCTCCCAAGCCGTAAGGTCTTTAGCTTCGATATTTGATATATATCATTATCTAATATCTATTGACCCTCTACCGAAATACTTCAAAGAGTTACCGTATTCTGAAAATTAGCCCTTTTCTGTGAGATACCTGATTTTACTTTAAAACTGAAAACTTTAAAAAATCTTCGTCATAAGGCCTAGAGCTTTGATATTTTGCATAAAACATCATTCTGAAAATTAGCCCTTTTCTGTGCAATCCTGATTTTACATTGAAATAAAGAAGGAAAACTTCACAAATCTTCTCTCAAACCATAAGGCCTAGAGCTTTGATATTTTGTATAATTCATCATCTAATGACCCTCTACCAAAATGATTCAAAGAATTACCATATCTTGAAAATTAGCTCTTTTCTCTGCGATCCCTGATTTTACATAGAATTAAAGAAGGTAATCTTTAAAAATCTTCTTCTCTGAAACAATAAGGCCAAGGGCTTTAATATTTGCTGTGTAGTAATACCTATTGATCTTGTACTAAAATACTTCATAGAATAACCTTATTCTGAAAATAAGCCCTTTTCTGTGCAATCTCAGAAAGGAATAAAGAAGGATATAATAGAAAATATTCTCCTGCTAAACCATTAGGCCTTGAGCTTTGGTATGTATTAATGCCTATTGGCCCTTTACTTAAGTACTTCAAAGAATTACCGTACTCTTGAAATTAGCTCAATATGGTTGGATCTTCACTATACCTAGGATTAAAGGAGAAAATCTTTAAAAAAATCTTCCTCTCCTTGATTAAGTGTAGGGCTTTGATATTTGTATATTATATCATAAAGCCTTGAGCCATCATACTCACGGGAGCAATATGGGACCATCATGGTCCTCTTGTTTTTGAATTAATTTTTCTCAAAAAAAATCTAAATCGCTAAGTTGATGTCAATGACTTTTGATCACTGTTAAATGACATGATATTCGTGAATATCTTCAACTATTTACATTGCGTGAAAATTAGCACCAAATCTTGTAGATTGAAAAAGTCATAATGTGACACAAAAGCAATTGATATTTTAGAGGGTAACGTCACTTGAATCAGTAGAGGTGTGATAGAGGCAATAATGTTTTCTATCAATAAAGGCTCGTTTATGATCAAAGGGTTTCCAGTTGTTTAATTGATTTATTGAACTGCACCCCACCTGATGATCCCCTGACCTGTGGTGACAAATAATGACCCGCAGATCGGAACAGACACCAGGAAAATCACCATAATGATCACAAATCAACCAATATTTAGACAAAGAGATTCAACATTGGTCATTGATCGGGTAATGAAATTAAAACAAAACACATTCCTGATGTCTAGTTGTTGATATAATTTTAATAAAGTTTTGAATCAGCCTAGGCATTCCATCTTTGAAGTAAAGGGATAAAGTCCAAGAGACCTAGATAGCAAATCTCCTTGGAGACAAACAAGTCCTTGAATACCTGATATTACTGCGGTCTTTAGAAAATGTCATGTGGATCCACCTTAAAACCTCTTTTGGGGTTAAGAACTTTGCCTTAAATCTTTATGAAAAATCTTGTCTGCTAATTTTATCTAAATTTATTGGATTGATTCATTCTAAACTTCATCGGTAGACTCAGTATCAAGAAGAGATGTGTTTACACTATTTTGGTTATGCTCCATTTACTTTTTACTGAGTTATTACCTTTTAATGAAAAAATCTAGTCCGCTCATTTTCTCTAAAATAGTTCAATGAATTTTATTCAAACTTCAAAAGTAGACTAAGTATCAAGAAGAAATGGGCTTACACTATGTTGGTAATGCTCCATTTCCTTTATACTAAGTTATGGCCCTTTAATGAAAATCTTGTCTACTCTTTTTCTCTAAAAGTATTCAATGGGTTTGATGTAAACTTCAAAAGTTGTCTCCGTATCAAGCAGAGATATGCATAGCCCATTTTGGTAATCAAAACAGGAAAGAATTCAAAACACTGTTAAGTGGCACTTTTCTTTAAAACTAAAGCAAATTTTTTGTTTCCAACTTGCTTAAAATCGTCAGTTTTCGCATGTCTTAAATTCTGTCGTATGGTAATGTTCTAAGCAAATATAATTCTTCATCCCATATTCTTTCTGTTGCCCCATCCTCTTCTATGTTCTGAAAAGAAGACAAAATAAAATATGTAAAAAGCAACATTCTCTTTAGAAAACAAACAATTGGAGCCTTGCCCCTGCTTTGGCCATGTGGGATGCTTGGCCTCACCAGGGTTGAAGCTTTCTGCTTTAAACAGTTACTACATATTTTAATGAGCTGAAAAAAAAAATAGCTTAAGCAAAAATTGTGAGTATCATAATTTCTTCTGTTTGCAACTCGATATTCAAATTCACTCAAGATTTATCTTTACACTCAGATTTTCTGTCAATTACTGTTTGTTAGTGCTGACAAGAAAATAATGAACAAGAGCTTCGCAGAGCGGCGCATATACGCTTCAAATCGTCAGTAACCCTGCTTTGTCAGCTATGTTAGCTTGAATGATAGCTCATGCATTTTATCAATAGAAGAACTTGTTACCTGAATAATATTGTATACACTTGAGAAGCATGATAGCTTTCAAATCCATTGTTAAATTTAAAACCGATTGCCATAAAAAATGTAGGATAAGATGTGCATACAAGACATTAAGTGTTTTTCTTTCAATTCAAGGGCAGATAACTCAAGATAACTCAAAAATGACTAGAAAGATTTGAATTTAGAAAGTCTTATGCACAACTAGATATCATAGGGAGTAACTGTGCAAAGTTTCAGCTCATTCCCATTGATAGTTTAAGATGAGTTGCGCACACAAAAAATTGCTAGCAGACGGACAGACAGACAGACAGATGGACGGACTAAAATCATAGAGATACATTGTGGCCAGTTTCTGTTAAATTCTATGTAAATTGTAGGAGTTTTATATAAAATTAAATGTAAATTGAAGCTATTTTGTTAAGTCAAGCCCAGATAATTCAGGAACAACTTGACATTTCAAACAAATTCTAGTCCTAAGGACAAGTAGACGTCACACAAAGTCATTGTAGCAAGTTTCAGTTCATTCCCATTCAGAATGTAGAAGTTGTGCTCACAAGAAATACAGTTATTTTCATTCAATACAAGGCAGATAATTCAAGATAACTCAAGAATGACTGGAGCAATTTGAATTTCAAAGGTCTTATGCACAACTAGACATCATAGGGAGTAATTGTGCAAAGTTTCAGCTCATTCCCATTGATAGTTTAGGAGGAGTTGGGCACACAATAAACAGTGATTTTCGTTCAATTCAAGGGCAGATAATTCAAGATAACTCAAGAATGACTTGAGCTTTTTGAATTTCAAAGGTCTTATGCACAACTAGACATCATGGGGAGTAATAGTGCCAAGTTTCAGCTCATTCCTATTGATAGTTTAGGAGGAGTTTAGCACACAAGAAAAACAGTGATAATAAGCAATTTCTTCATTTTCCAAAATGTTTTCATGGGGGCGTTTAAAAGCGTCATTGAATGGGAATGGGTTAAGTCGAAAGAAATTAATTTACAATTCAATTAATGCAATACTTTTTCTAATATTGCAAAATAGCAATTTTAATTATAAATAAAATTCAAAATAATACCAAATTAGCATATTTTTTAAAGAAAAGGTGGTTACATTCAGATTTTTCAGGTCAAATCCTGTCTACCTTTGATTTAGGAGCTAGATAATGAATAAAACCCCTGAATGTGGTCATCAACACACAAAATTTCAACAGCCCAAATGATTGGTAACTTTACCTATCTTTTACTCTGACCATCTCAGAAGACCATGCCTATTCAAATTTTTGAATCTAGAGGAAGTATTTTTGTGGCCCAACATAAGTACAGTCAAACTACATTTTCTCGAACATGGGAATTCTCGAACACAAGGGATATTAAGAACAAGAAACTTGGTCACTGCAAAAAATATTCATGATTCATAGTAAAACTCATACACCTCGAATGTTGAACTTTCAAAGTCTTTTCAAGTCCCAAACTACAAATCACTATATATTTCATTTGGTAATTGATTGTTTGTACATTCATCATATGCGAATTTTTCATACCAATTCCAAAAATCCTTTATATCTGATGATGAAATGAAAGTTATTCAATGTTGAGGACCACAACTATTGACGGCTGCTGATACTCTTGAAAAGAAACTTTATGGCACTCATTGAACTTGAAATGCATTCTGCCCTTTTCAGATAAGATCAAATAAGCTGTTGACCAAAAATGTGTCGTATTTTTAAAGAACGGAAATTTGCAACTGAGGCTATTTAACCATGATTTATAGAACGAAACAAACATATTAATATTCTTGTTTAGTGCAATTAATTTTGTCAAATTTTATGATTTCTTAAAAATTGGTAAATTCCTCATGTTGAGGTTTGAAAAGATTTATACATATGTTGGATTCTATGAAATTCAAACTTGTCAAGCAAGTAAGTGAACGTATTTCCGGACACTACCTACCTAGGACAAATTATAGTGCCTTATCTGGTTTTTGGATCAGTCATACTTCCAAAATCTAGAACAAATTAGCCAGTCCTGGACGTGTTCGAGCCACTGAAGTTTGACTGTATTTATATCTGGTAGTTAACTGTTTGCATATTCGTCAACAATAAATATCTAAGAACGTTACTTCATTGGAGAATTTTTCAAAAACACCTTCAGAATCTGATGATGAAGTTATTCTACGCCAAGGACTGCAACTATCGACAGCTGCTGTGACTCTTGAAAAGAAGCTTTATGGCACTTGTTATGCTTGAAATGCTCTCTGCCTGTTATCAGATACGATAAATTAACATGCTCAAAAAAATAGGTATAGTATTTTCAATGCTTTATTCTAAAGAAATGAAATTTGCAAATGAGGCCGCATACGTAACTGGGATCTTTGAAAACAGAGTGAACATATTATGCTTGATTAGTGCAATTAATTTGGCAAATTTTATGATTTCTTAAAAAAAAACTTCAGCAAATTTCTTACGTTAAGGTTTGAAAACATTTATACATATATTGGATTCTGTGAAATTCAAAACTGGTCAAGCAAGTAAGTGAACGTATTTCCGGACACTACCTACCTAGGACAAATTATAGTGCCTTATCTGGTTTTTGGATAGTCATACTTCCAAAATCTAGAACAAATTAGCCAGTCCTGGACGTGTTCGAGCCACAGAAGTTTGACTGTACTATAACAAGAGCCGTCGGAGACAGATTATGCTCCCCAAATAAGGTTTTTGTCACAAAACTGTATGCCATTATTGGGGAAAAAAACTTCTTAATGAATGCAACTATTGTTTGAGAGTTCAGTTCACAAGAAAGTTGGAAGTTTGACAAACATTGAAGGAATATGTTTGGCTTCACAGGCCTGATTCTAATAAAATTCAATATCATTATATGGTAAAGGGTTAAATATCTTACCTTGACCATCAAAATTATCAATGAAAAATGTCTCCATACAAAAAATGCAGACTCTAACTAGAGAAGTCTTGCAGAAACAATAGACTGATTTATTTTAGAGTAGGAAATATACAAAATGTAAAGCTACATGGCATTAAGCCCCCTTTTAGCATGGTAAGTTTGATTGGTTCAGAAATTGAAATAAACATTACCTAGGGCACTTAATAAACAACATTTATGTAAAGCAACAAGAAATTCTGGCAATTTGTAAAGGAGGTAATTTGAAAATTAATGACATTGATAATTTGACCTTGACCAATGACGTTGAACTTAGTACCAACAGAAAGTCAATGGCATAAGCAATGCACATGTAAAATATGAAGGCTATATCACTTACCATTGCAAACTTATAGACAATGTTAAAATTAAGATTCTCGAACTTTTGACCTTGAAAAATGACATTGATCTCGACAAATGACCTTGAACTTGGTACCAACAGAAAGTTCTTGTCATAAGCAACGTACAAGTGAAATATGAAGGTTATATCTTTTACCATTGTAAACTTATGGACAATGTAAAAGTGAAAAATTTTGACCTTGAGAAATGAAATTGACCTCAACAGATGACCTTGAACTTAATACCAAAAGAAAGGTTTTGTCATTAGCAATGCACATGTGAAATATGAAGGCCATATCCCTTTCCATTGTATACTTATAGACAAAGTTAAAGTTAAACTTTTCGAACTTTTGACCTTGACTCATGACCTTGACTGATGACCTTGAACTACCAACAAAAAGTATTTGTTACAAGCAATGCACATGTGAAATATGAAGACCATATCTGTAACGAATCAGAAGTTATGGCCAATATAAGATTTTGCAGGACAAAAAGAGAGCTTACATAAAGCTAATAACATTAAGGCCCCATTTCCCATGACACACTTTCTTAAACATAAGTTTTCGATAGTTTAAAGTCAAGAGGATCTGATTTGCTACTCAAATATGAAATTTCACAAATTCTGACAATTAGACTAGGAGAAATTGGCCAAAAATACTAATTTTTACATTAGGGCCCCTTTTTCAATGACGAAGCCTTGAATTGAGAAAATTCTAATAATTCCTTTGGAAATTTCCTAGGAAGATTATGTATGAAGTTTCATCCAATTAGGCCCAGGGGTTCTTGAGATATGTCGTCGGACGGACGGATGGCCGGAAGTGCACACAAGCCAGCTATATGCTCCCCCGAAAAATCTTTCAGGGAGCATAAAAAATATAACATCTATGTGTACTTGAATTGAAGTTCCAATTTGAAATTGAGTAATGATTTTCATGCAAATAATTAACACATTTGCGGACAATCACAGCACACACCTAAAAGAAAACAGCTTTGGAATGAGCAATTTCCTCATTATTCACAATGTTTCTTCCCCAAAGGACAAATGTTTTTAAAAATTTCATGGACTAAAAACTGTAATCTGCAACTTCTTTCAATTTGGACCAGTCTAACTATTTGTTGTCTGGGATGAGTTGAGTTACATACCATCTGTATATTCATCCCATTCCTGAAGCTTTCTTCTTTCCTCCGGATCATCTCTATCTAATCTTTCTTCTTTTTCTGCTTCTTCCTTTTCTCTAGCTGATTTATCCTTTTCTGGGTCCATTGCCCAGTCTTGCATACTATGTCCATGGCCACCATGACCCCTACATATACAAATAGGAGATCCTTCGTGTGAAATGGGACCACTTGAGCAGTAAATAAAATATCGTCCCTGGTCAAACTGCAAAACTGACCTGGGTCTGTACCTATAACTGTTTGCAGAACTTCTGTCAAGGTCTATACTAGCATTTGTCAGTGACTCATCCATCCCCTCACAGAAAACAATTAGAATTGTCCAAATTGAAAGAAGTTGCAGATGACAATTTCAAGTTTTTGAAATTCAAGAATCTTTGTCTTTTTGGGTAGAAAAAAATGTGACAAATGAAGAAACTTCTAGTAACAAGGAATTTCTTCATTTTCAACAATGTTTTCATAAGTTTTTTCTTGAGAGCCATAAAAAGCAGGATTGTGTGGGAATGGGTTAATGGGTTAACAATTTAAGGATTCAAATACACTGTTTCATCCCTTAATAGTTTCTCCAAGTGGGACATCTTGACCCCGTTGAGAGATAGTTTTAACATTCCAAACAGGATATTTACAGATTTTTGAGGGTCATAACACTGGTTTATGAGTCAAACACAAGCATATGAACAAACCAATTAACAAACTGCAAAATTTTAGACTGGTCAAAATTGAAAGAACTTGTAGAAAGCAAATTTAGTTGAATTTTCAAAAATCTGTCTTTCCAAGTTGAAAAAATTATAGATTATGAAGAATTGCTTGTAACAAGCATTTTCGTCATTTTCCACAATGTTTTCCAAAGCTTTTGTATTGCGGGGCATCAATTAGCCGCTGTGTGGGATGGGTTAAGTACAGCAATGATAAATGTACAATCTTGATTCATTACAAGCTTTTTCTAAACCTAATTGTTACTCAAAATTAAATTTTACTCCATTTGTGACTGAAAATTAATAGCTTGTAAGATATTCAAATTTTTACCCCTTTCCAAAACTGTTTTATGGAAAAGATGTATTATTTCTCAATACTAAAATGGTGTCACACATTTGTTCTAGTTATTTCTGTTTTATATATCTTGAACTGCATAATATGAAAAAATTAACATTCCTACAGAACAGCTTTATAGAAATTTACTAAATAGTTTTATAGAAATTTACTCAACATACTCATTTGTGAACTATTTTTCTATTCTAACTGAAATGTCACACTTTTCCTATGTGCATCTAACCTCTCAACTCAGATCTAAGTGACAGGTCTCTTTGATTGACCAAACAAATTATTCATTAATCCTTGTCATGCTGAATAAAATCTTCTGCAAAATGGGGTTAAATCACAGAAATGATTACAAGCACAGAGAGCACTAATTTTAGGTTGGTATTTATTTGTACGATTAATGGAATGAAAAATGCTGGCTGTACAAGGACGTGCAGGAGGCCTAGACAAAGATCAGTCTGCTCATACATGTGTGTGCATTCTGATCTGTTGTCTAAATCTTCTTCTGCCAAAACAGGAATATTCTGGGTTCAGCATGACAAGGGTTAAGACCAGAAGTCTGATCTTATGTTAAGAATTTTTTTTTGATTTGGTGACTTGAAAATTGTAATTACAACTTATCTAAGCTGTAGTTACTAGATTCTGGTTGCAAACCCACAATTTGCCCTATATTCCTGACTATAAAATTTGAAAATTAAGATTATTGACATCTCAGTCAAAGGGCCACGTTACAGGTCAGTAAGCAGGGCCAGAAAGCGGTCATTTGGTGACACAATACTATGTTCTAAACCCTTCTAATGCTGAACCTGGAATATTCCTGCTTTGGCAGGAGGTATAGACGAAGATCAGCCTTAACAAATGTGCAGTCTGATCTTAGTCTACACCACCTGCTTGTCCCTTTTAAACCAAAATTGTTTAAAAGATAGATTTTCAAAAGAAATATTAACCTACAAATTTTGCTTCCAGTGCTTTCAGTCCTTTGATTTTTATGAAAATCTGTAGAGGATTTATAATTCATATGACAAGGGTTAACATTGTTTTATGAATATGTAATTTTGGTTGAACTTACGGTACATTAAATTCTCCCTTTTCAATTTTTTCATCCATAAATTCTTCTATAGTCATTGTTGGTATACCAGGATATCCAAGTCCAAAAACTTGTTTCTGTAACATGTCTTTTGTTATAATGAATGGTCGTAAAGGCTGAAAATAAACAAAGATTATTTTCTTAATTATTATGATACTATGTAACAATGTACAGTCGTGACGCGTTAACATGAACACTTTGGTTCCCGGTGGTATTGTTTTGAATAAGCGTATTTGTGGGAAAAAAAAATTGTATGAATATCTGACTTCATGTGCTTTTTTATTACAGTGCAACAATAATGATGGTATTCGAGAATTAGGACAGTTTTACATTTCTCGGCAGATACAAAACTACTAAATCTGACAATGAGTAGAAATCATGGTTTGTTATTGCATTCGATTTAAAAAGTAAAGCCTACCTGCTGTGTGAAAAAACAAATCCATTTTATCTTTTTGTAAATTATTAGTAATTCAAAAGTTCAGACAGCCAATTAAGTCATAGTGAATTTATCCAAATAATGACAAGGGTAAAAATTCTCACAGAGTACTTGTCTTGCAAGTGTCAACTCCAGAAACTCTCCAAACATCTGACAGCCATGTCTTTGATCACCTTTCCTCCTCGAAGTAAAATAAACTGCACCAAAAATCATTTACCTCATATAACTTCAAATATTTGTTTTGTTTGTTTGGTTAGAAAGCCTGGGATTAATTCGCAGTTATCAGGTAACAAGCTTTTATTTCCCTAAAAAGAGCAGTTTTTTTTTTCAACAGATAATATTTTAAGATTGGGGTTTTGACTTGTTGGGACAAATTGGAAGGAATTTTTTAGTGCTTCCTGAGAAACACACTTGTCGGATGGTCACCTTGACATCTGTCAGGGGTATAAGGTGTGAATGTCTGCTATCAACTTTGACCAGACAACAACTTTGTTTATTCACACATGTCAATAGTCCAATCAAAACAGTACGTTCGGATCGTTAAACGCTTGATCCCAATAATTGAATCATATTCATTCAGATTTTTAATATTTCGTTCCAGAACATGAATATCCAGATTATAAGGTACAATTTATGAGCAAAAAATCCATTCCCATCAAAAAATTTCCGGATTGCAAATAATCTGATTTAACAATGTCTGTATAAACGCAACAATTATCAGACAACAAAATTTTTATACTGGTTGAATTGAACATGTTTATGGGGGATAAATGCATATAATTTTGAGCTTGTGACATTTCCAATATTTCACAAGTGCAAAAAGAGGACCAAGATGGCCCTAGATTGCTCCACTGAATTCACTTTCTCAAGCTTATGAATCAACCCAACTTTAAAAACGATGAGTTATTTCACATGGTCAAATAGGTATATAATCAAATGGAGCTATCTGAATATTTCTTTCAAATGGCACATCTACTCATGATTGAGAACAATTATGCAAAGTTATTTTGAAATCCATCCATAATGTAGGATATATACTCTGGACAAATTTTGTATGGCTGACACACCAAAGTACACTAGACTATCACTACATGTGATTATTACCCCCATAGTAGCAAGTTCAAATTTTTCTAGATACTGCTTATGTGAAATTTGAATCACATCCAACTCTATAAACAGTAAATGGAGCATAACCAAAAGAGGACATGCATGCCTGTGCTTGAAACTAAGTCTGCCAGTGAAGTGTGAGTAAAAATCACCCAGTAGTTTATGAGAAATAGAGCGGACGAACTGACCTGATGCAGAAGCTGACAGCTATATACCCACAGAGTTTTGGGGAGATAATATAAACTGACCTTTGATTTGACAACTATGTCTCAGTCATCGCAAGCAGATTCAACAAAAAACATGAGAAGGAATTTCCTTACAACAAGATGGCTGTCCCAGGACAACTGCTGTCGAACCCGCAAAGTTTTGTAGGCATCATGCTCCGAACAAGCTCAATTTTAGTGTTTTACCTTGAGCTGTGACCTTGACATTAGAACTATCCAAAAAGTTCTTTCAAATGGCACATCTACTGTGCCAATTCATTTTGAAATCCATCCATAAATGTAGGAGTAATTGTCCAAATAAATTCGGGCGGACGGATTAACGGACTAACACACATTCACCGACTTGTCATAGAGAGAGCTATGTCTTGCTCACCGCAAGTGGGCTCAACAAAAAGTATTTACAGTATACTTACGGTAGATTTCTGTTCAGAATGTTTTTTTTCTGTATCTTTAATATCACCATTATTTTTCCTTTGTTCCATCATTTCTAATATTGTAATTTCACCTGAAAGAGGTTTTATCGATCCACTGACAAGCAACAAAACAAAGGAGAGTCTTTAATTATGAAATTATCTCTACTGATCAAACAGGAGCTGCAAATCGTTAGAATACGAATCCATCATGCAACTTGTCAATGGCGGGAGGGATGAGAGTAGTAGACAGGTACAGGAGAATTAGAATACGTAAGTGAGAATTGGATAAATAAGCTTTTGAAATGTAACTGAAATACTAATGCCAAAAACATCAAAACCCCTAAAATCAATCAAAATTAAAGTCTGATGGACATCAAAGGACAAATACCCCATGCATAAGTAATAGCGAGCCATGCATCTTTGTCAACTGCACTTCAATTTGAAAGGATCTGTCAACCCTGAATGTTTCAGATGCATACCTTGTACACTTCTTGATATGATCTAACCAACTATAAATACCTAGTACACTTTTGAGATATGCTTTTGGACACCATTAAGGTCTGAGAAATAACAAAGCAGGGGTGTGGAATTCCCATGCCCGACTTGTCCAACATGGGCTTTTCTACCTGCGGGCAAGTACATTTTTCAAGGCTACTTGTCTGTGGACAAGTAAATATCAGGGCAAATCTTGGAATGGTACTAAATAGAAAGAAGAGATTTTTGAGCGTAATATTTGTATCTAAGGCTAGAAATATTGTTTTAATGAAGAAAATGCTGAGTTCCAGCATTTTCTTCTTTAAAAAAAATGTTTTCTCAAAATTTATCTGTTCTTCATCTTTTCACGGGCAAGTCCATTTTGATCCTGGACAAGTCGAAAATCACATTTTACTTGTCCATGGACAAGTAGAGAAAATCCGTATTTCCACATCCCTGAACAAAGGTAACAAGTCATCTAGAGGTGCTAATGGGCCCCTACCGATATACGGAGTTGTCCTGAAAATTGCCCTTTAATTAACTCCCTTGACTTGACTGGGTAGTTCCGGTTTGAATTTGCTATAAAGAGAATATAAGGGCTGAGACTAAATGCCCACATTTTGCGTCGAATCAGATATTTTTTCAGCATTTGATACATAGGAATGTTGATACTCTTAAAATACTCTAAGAATATGGAATTGTTGTGGTAGTCTATATTAACGTTCACACGTCTTAATCGTTTTTCTCTCCCAACCTAGGAACAAATTTCATTCTCGTCCAGTTTTCATATTTTACTTCTCATTTTCGAAACAAAATTAGCAAAGGCGTCCTTTGTAGGAAATCATTGCGTTTACTTCTTTAACTTGAAAAGACTTGTTAAAACAAGGAAACCACACAACAACAACCAAGAATAACAATATTGCAATAAAGAGTACTTTTTATGCCGATTTTCTCCACATTTGAAAGATCCATTATTTTCGGTACACGTGGCTATCAAAATTTCGTTCGTATCCTCTTTCGTTCTGAGATTTTTTTTTCTGTAAAGGGTTAAATGGTAAATCAAATTTAAAAGTTAACGATGTCCTCTCATAAACTGCTGTTTTAATCCAAGTAACTTACACAATTCTGATCGGTATCTCTGATTGCGTAATAGACCATGGGTGGTATTTTGGATATACAATGGATATATCTCATAATGATTGGCTATTTGCTTTTGGTTTTCACCCGATAATCCCCTTATTAAAAGTAACAAAGGAAGTCGTTTGCATTTTAAACAGGATTATAAATGCAAGAGGTAAAGGAAATCTATTTTTTTTAAACGTTTCTCATTTAGAAAAATTTGGAAAAAATGTTTAAGTAAGAAAAATCTGAAAAAAACAACAACACATGTTTAAGATCACTTTTTTACAACAAAAAGATTTGAATTTTTAGTATATATATCATATATGTCATTGCATGATATATCTCAATATAGTAATGAGAATTTGGTAAATGGATTAACAAGTTCAAAAAGATTGTCTTAGTTTGATCTTTGTTACACTTCTTACGGTCATCTCTTTTATATTCCACTTTTTTTATTTCTCACTTTTTCTCAAATACTTAAATACATGAAATGATATATAAAACAATAAATTAAAAAAAAATCATTCAGTAGGGTAGAATTACTGTGGAAAAGGAAAAAAATCCTTGCATCAAGCATATTCTTTTTCTACAATGCATTCTCAATTTGCATATTCTTTTTCTACAACGCATTCTCAATTTGAAAGCCACAGGGACGTATAAACCAGGGTTAACCAGAATAAATTTAATATAACAAATATAAATTTGTGCACACATCTAATATCAGATGCTAAAGCTTGTGCAGGTTGATTGATTTAAATTGGTTTACCCATTCTCCCACAATGACGCTTTTAGGCACCCCTTAAGAAAAATAATTGGGAAAACATTGTGTAAAATGACAAAATTGCTTGTGACAAGCAAACTTCTTTTTGCCGAATGTTTTCTGCCCAGAAAGATGAAAATATCTACAAATTCATAAACTTCAAGTTGTCATGTGCAACTCCTCTAAATTGGCACAGTCTAATATTTTGCCCTCCGGTTATCGGTTAAACACCACTTTCAACATTAAATCAGTTACTAGCATAACTGACATTTCATCTGAGCAACCAGCTGCTCTCCCCACTTAGACCTTATTATTTGCCGATTGGTAAGAAATTAGTGATATATCTTACTTGCCATTGGTAAGAAACGAATGATATATCTTGGGAGGACCTACAGAGGCAACAATCATTTCCACAAGCCTTCAGACACTTTACAAAGCTTGTTGAGGATCATACAATGAAATTCTGGTTAAATTTATTTCATATTCATCAATGAAAAGGGTATTTGGTAAATTCCCATGGTCATGAAATGAAGACGTATGGAGAGCTTCTTTGTAACAGTTCCCGTTTCTAAAAGGACAGATATTTTATAAATTCAAAGCCCCACTTGTGAAACCAATTCTTAAACAAGGAAATAACGGAATGTATTTCCGTGAGTATCTTTGTATTTATTTCGATCAAAAAAACTCTTTTTATGGTAATTCATACGTATATCCGGAAATAGGGTATATCCGAAAAATACACTTTCATATCGGCTCATTTACGATTATAAACATGTAAAACGTCACTAAGCTTTAAAAATTAAGCTCAGTTGTTAAAATAAAGTAGTCTCTAGATCATCTAGGGTTTCAACATTGATGACACGTAGTAAGAGCTGGCAACAACCTGTTAATGTTTTCGATACGATATCATCGATTTTTTCACCGGAACTACCCAAAGATTTAAGGGAGGTCACTCTAATACTAAAACGAAGCAGAGTAACTCTGGATATCGGTAGGGGCCCATTAACCCATTACCAAACACAAAATTTTAGACTGGTCCAAATTGACAGGAGCTGCAGACGACAATTTTCTGAAATTTTAGATTTTTTCAACTTTCTGCATAGAAAGCATTGTGTAAAATGAAGAAACTGCTTGTTACGAGCAATTTCTTTATTTTACACAATGTTTTCCTATGTATGAATGTGTGGAGGGGGTAAAGCCATGTTTTGAACTGAACAAAAGTCTTTGAAGGGTATCTAATGTTGGTTGATCCAAGGACTATTCCTGTGAAATTGGGTTGATAACTGGTTTTTGATAAGAAGATTTTAAAGGTTTACGCTATAAACCTCTACAGAAAACTAGCTACGCCTTTCATCCAATCAAATTCTTTGAAGGAATGAATTAGAGTCACCCCAGGATCTTTCCTGTGAATTTTGGTTGAATTCTGATCAGTGCTTTCTAGGGAGAAATAAAAGGCACCAAGGCTACAGCAATATTTCAACTTAACCCCTTTCACCCTGTGTAAAATCTCTTTGGGAAGTGCATTAAAATTAAAGGGCTAAAAGTACTGGTAGCAGTTGTTGTTCATCATTATTTCATTTCAAAATTAATTTCTTAAAAAAAGTACAAAGAGAGGGTGTAGACTGTGAACAGGCTGCACTTATGTGCAGGCTGATCTTTGTTTACACCTACTGCCTAAAACCGGAATATTCCGGGTTCAGTATGGCAAGGGTGAAAAAAGGGTTGAGTCTCTAAAATGACTTACTGTTGATGGAGTCTATTTCTTCTACACATACATTCACCCACTTCTTTAATAAAGACATGTAATAGTCCCTCTGAAAAAAAAAGGGTTTACCATTACACATATCATATCTTATCTGCCTATAAAACATAGGAAAATATTGTTTGTTCTCACATAATACTTTACATCATTTAACCCTTTTCTGTTTTGCAAAATTTAAGACCTATCCAAATTCGAAGATTTTGCAGAAAAAAATATAAAGTGGATCTAATTACCAGGTAGTAGGGTAGAAATCATTGTTGTAAAAGAAGAAATTGCTTTTAACAAGCAATTTCTTCTTTTTCTACAATGTTTCTCAATTATAAAATCATAGGGACGTACAACATGGGATTGATCAGGAAAGTGTTAATTAAAAAAACAGCAAACTGCATTTACATCTGATTTCAAATATTAATTCATTCACACACATCCTCGTGTTTTATGCTCTTAGGTTGCAGTTGTTTTGGACAGGCAGATGGGCAATAGTAAAAAGAAACTGCATTCATGCACAGGATAAAATCTCAACTGAATTTAACCACTTCACACACGACAGATTTGTAGTTCTGGTTCAAATGGAAAGGATTAGCAGACAGCAATTTTAAGCATCATTGTGTGGGAATGGGTTAAAGGAAAAATGTTGTGAATGTATAATGCAAATATGGTGGTGGATTAATGCAGATACTTACCTTGGTGGTAGATAAGTTATAGGTTGTTCAAAGGAAATCAAAATACCAACTGCCTCATTATTCCTATTGATCTAATTGATGAAGTGTGTGCCAATAAAGAGTTACAAGACAGAGTTAACCAACCAATTACCAGACAAAAAGTTTCTACACTGGTCAACTGACTGATCGCTCGCCATACCCAATGAACTCCAACACAAAGTCCCACTAAGATATCATTACACTACATTATTTCCCGCCCGCTACAAAAAACTTTGAAACAAGAGCACCACCAATGGGTGCCTTCACTCGGCTGTTGGGTGCTAGATAGTGGACGAAAAATCTAAGACAAAAAAGAGGCATTATCTGCAAAAAATGCATCTAGAGTTATCCCCCTTGATAGTATAGGTTCTTCTTTTCATAGTGAACATGTGCGCCAAGTTTCTAGTGAATGTCTTCAGTAGAACCAGAGATATCACAAAATGTCAAAGTTTTCGGACAACAACAACAATGACACAGAGGCTATCGCAATACCTCGTGTTTTCTCCAAAAACAGCCTAGCTAAAAATATTGTTGAAGTTGCTTGCAATTTCTCTTTTATCCTGTATGCTTTGTACGCTAAAGACAAAGTATCTTTTAAGATTCACCAACTAGACTTGTCCTCTTTCAATTTAGACCAGTCTAAAATTTTGTCTTCTGGTAATGGGTTGAAACATCTATTAGAAGTTTCTCAAACTTCCCATCATATCAAGGAATATGGAACTTTCTCGCCCGTCCCAAATGAGTTTTTCTACTTGCGGCAAGGTACATTTTTCAAGGCTGCTTGTCCGGGGAGTATTAAAAATACAGGGGCAAATCTTGGAATGGTACGAAATAGATCCCAAAAATAAGTTGTTATACAATGGAGAATTGTCATAGTGTTTGTAATTAAGAGTAGAAAACATTGTTGTTAATGAAGAAAACGCTGGGTTCCAGCATTTTCTTCATTAACTACTGTGTTTTCTCAGAATTCATCTCTTCATTTTTTTTGTTGTCAAAATCATGTGTTATTTATTTGGAGACTAGTGGAGAAAATCTGTATTTCCACTCCACTGATATCTAATCTCAAACATACTCACTTTCACCTCTTCATCAACATGATCTTTCTCTACTTGTTCTTGTAATTCATCTAATTTCTTCTCTAACTCCTTCTGTTCTTTATATCTCTGTATCTTAGAATTGCGAGCAAATGCCATTGATCTCACATCCATGGGGCTGAAAAAGAAAGAAATAATATTCATTCTTCATAAGTCAATACCTAGAAATGTGTCACAGAAATAGATGCCCCCCCCCCCCTCCCTTAAATGGTTGTCATATGATCTTCAGTTTTGACCTTGAAACTTTGGAGTATCTGACAAAACTTTAACCCATTCCAACACAATGATGCTTTAACTGCCCCTCAATACAAAACCTTTTGAAAACATTGTGGAAATGAAGAAATTACTTGTTACATTAACCTAAATTTGACATCTGCAGCTTCTTTGTTACAAGCAGTTTCTTCATTATCCACAACGTTTTCTACCCTAAAAGACAAAGAGTTTTAAAATTTCATCAACTTAAAATTGTCATCTGCAAACTTCTTTGAACTTGGACTGGTCTAAAATTTTGTATTCTGGTAATGGGTTAAGCATGAGACTAATGCTCAGGGAGTTATTTTAAAATCCATTAATTAATGTAGAAAATATGTTCTGGTCATGATTGAAAATACAGTAACACATACCAATTCATGTACTACCAATAAATCCTTTCCAAGCCTCAAGCTACTCATCCCTTGTAGACTTACAATTATCCACCCATTGGTGGATTACAAATGTCCAAAGAGATATTTGCCGCAACCAGGGATTACATCCAGGACTGCATGATTGAGAGTCTGATGCCCAGTTGTAGATATTACATTAAGGTCGAAAACCAACAATTCTACTTTTTATCAAATGCTGCTGGGTATGAATTTTGCGAAACAACTTGGTTTAGAATAAAAGTGGAACTTTCTGTCAGAGTCCATGGGCGAGGCTAAAAGAGTAAGAGGGAGGGGCCAGGGATTGATTGTAATTCATAAGCAGGATAGTGAGCTTAACCCATTCCAACACAAGAAAATTTTAGACTGGTCCAAATTGAAAGAAGCTGCAGGCGACAATTTCAAGTTGATGGAATTTCAATTTTTTTCGTCTTTTGGGATAGAAAACATTGTGGATAATAAAGAAATTGCTTGTTACAAGCAATTTCTTCATTGTCCACAATGTTTTCCAAAGCTTTTTTCTTGTGGGGCGTAAAAAGGAGGGCATGAGTTGGAATGGGTTAACTTTCTGTTGCCCAATGTCCTCATCCATCAAGATAAACCAGAGCTAAATTCAATCAGCTGACAAGGGTCTGACATTCCCATACCAGACTTGTCCAACAAGGGCACTTGAACATGCTGACAAGTACATTACACTAAGGTAAATCTTGGAATAGTAGAAAATAGATCTCAAAGGGAACCCATTGTATATTGGAAAATTGTCTCTATATATTCTTAATAAAGGATAGAAGATATTGTGGTTAATGAAAAAGTATGACCTATTTGTCCCTGGACAAGTAAGACATGAAAATCTGTTTCCACACATCCAAGGAATGAAATCTATTTCCACACATCTATTTCTGGTTGGTTAACCCATTATCAGATGTCAAAATTATAGACCAGTCCAAAGTTTGAAAAGTGTTGCAGACGACAAATCAAAAGTTATGAAAGTTTGGATTTTTTTCACTTTTTGGTTAGAAAACATTGTGGATAATGAAGAAATTGCTTGTAACAAGCAATTTCTTCATTTCCTCAATGTTTTCCAAAGCTTTTTTCTTGGGGGCGTCTAAAAGCATCATTGAGTGGGAATGGGTTAATGTATCATTACATTTGTCTATATGTTGGTCAATATTTGAAGCAATCTATGACTGAGCCCTAGATAACAAAATTGCAGACAATTAGGGTAGAAAGCATAATTTGAAAAGGAGAAATTTGATTAATTTCTCTTTTCCTCAATGTTTCTTTTGTTACCTTTTTGTAGGGGAAATGAAAACAAGATTTTTAACCTTACCACTGAATCCCACTCAATCCCACTTTTAATGGCCTCAAGATAAATGCTCTGGAAATCTTTGTGAAAAATGAAGAAATTGCTTGTAAGAAGCAATTTCTTCATTGTCCACATTTTGTTCCACCCTACAGAAGAAGACTTTTAAAATTCCTCCAAATAAATATTATTGTCTACAACTGATTTGAATTTGGACCAGTCTTAAAAAACATTGTATGGTAACGGGTTAAATCTTTTACTGTTGAAGAGTACTGCTAAGTTGTTTTATACATACTTTGGCCTTTGTGGGGTTGGATTTACTAGTTCGGGTTCTTCTCTACCAGGCACTTCCACAGTAGTAACTTTGTAAGATTTACACATGCGTAAATAATCTGAGAAGAAGTCCTGTCAAAAATGAAACTGCATGCTAAGAACATATTTTATAGTTTAACCCTTTCCTGTTTTGCAACATTTTAGCCATACAGTAGGGTAGAAAATATTGTGGAATAGGAAGAAATTGCTTATTACAAGCAATTTCTTCTTTTTCCATAATGTTTTCTCAAGCATAAAAGTGAAGGGACATAAAAACCAGGGATTGAATAGGAAAGGGTTAATATAATGCTTTATTTCAAAATGTCAACCCATAACCAGACAAAAATCATTTTAGACTTGTCCAAACAGGAAGAAAATGTTGATGGTATTTCAAAGCGTGCACACACTCCTATGACTGCTACATAGTATTGCCCTTATTCATACATTAACCCTTGTCCTGCCGAATATTTCTCCTCTTTTCACTATATTGGAAAAATATGACATAATAAGATCAATTTTGTGTTCAAAGATTTCTCTCACAACAACAACAACAATAAGCAGGTAGTGTAGACTACAATCAGACTGCACATCTGTGCAGGCTGATCTAAGTTTATGTACCTGCCAAAACCATTGTCAAATCAGGAATATTCTGGGATCAGCATGACAAGGGTTAATTCTATGTCAATTGCTTCTATATTTTTTTTCTGTGCTTTATCTAAATGAAAGAGCATTTTCTTTAATTCCTGGAATATCATTTCTCATCCATTTTTTTTCTATAATCGCATTTTGTTTTAATGAAAATCATAAAATTGTATGAGAAGTTTTAACTTTTATTGGTCACATGTGACATTTGAACCAAACTATTATTAAATTAACACATTTATTTTACATGGATTGTAAAACAGGTTCTAACAACTAGAATGATTCCTCTGAATTGAAAGATTTCCACCATCAATCGATTGACCAATCAAATAATTCATTCAGAAAAAATGTAATTATTGAATTCATATATGTTAATTATTTTGTAGGTTTTATGACTTTAGCAAGATGGCATCTCATTCAATGAAGAAAAAATATTTATTCAAAGTCCCCGAACATATATATTTTAAAATATTATGCTATTTAACCCATTCCAAAACAATCAGTCCCTTTTTACGCCCCTCAAGAGAACAGTTCTGGAAAATAATTTGAAAAGGATGAAATTGCTTGTTACAAGCAATTTCTCCAATTTTAAAAACTTTAACAATTTGAAATTGTCGTCTGCAATGCCTTTCAATTTGGATCAGTCTAAAAGGTAGTCATGTTGGTATGGGTTAACCCTTTCCCTTTCAAATACGGGATTTAACGTTCAAGAAAACATTGTGGAAAAAGAAGAAATTGCTTGTAACAAGCAATTTCTCCTTTTTCCACAATATTTTCTACCACATAGGATGGTTTCATCTTAAATGGCATCAAGTTCTCATAGTCGCCTGCAACCTCTTTCAATTTGGACTAGTCTAAAATTTCCAAAAATGGGAAAGGGTTAATACTGCAGCCAAAATGCCATAAAAGAGGTAAGTGGGAGTAGCCAGCAATCTGTCAGTACTACCGGATTTGAAGGCCAGGGAAGGACAAACAAATGAAAGACACTCATGTGTCGCAAAGGCTGCAAAGACACAGCTGCTTTATTCCAAATAAATCCTACCTGACTTTCTTTCACAACCTTCAGTCTACTGCGAACTGTGCATTTCATCAAGAAATAACCATGCAATGCTGGTAACAACATGTATCTATAAGAAATACAAAGTAAAACATCATTTTTTTAAACATCAACTTCAAAAACTTTAGTTATAATCAGCATGATCTGATCTCTTCTCATTTCTTGCAGTACATAAGAAACATTTATAATCAGAACCATGCCACTGTTTTCTCTTTCCTAAGAGACAAACCAATATATTTCCGCTTACAAACACTCCTTGAAGCTATACAAAACACAGACAGGGAACTCATCTTTGTCTCAAATTGTCTTAGCGATGATTGTATCAAATGAATACACAGGGCTTGCACTAAACATTTGGACTAAGGAGTCAATGAAACTATGATCATAAGCAACAAACAGAGCAAAAACTGAGCCTAAAATGGAGTGTCTTGGTTGAGTCACTCTTATAAATCTCAATTATATAATATTTAATAGAACACATTAGATGCATCATTGAAAATTATAGGGATTAAAAAAACTTTTTTGACACCAAGAAATTTCTCTAAAGGGATCATTTTTATAGGAAATTTGATGACATATACCGTATTTTCCCGATATGTTCGGACACCCGAAATTTTCGGACACCATTAATTATTTTCAAAAATAATTTATTTTTTGTCCCTAATTTCGGACACAGAATGGATTTGACATCCCTTAATTTTCGGACACGTACTTACGAAGTACAAATCTTGTCAACGACGAAAGACGTACCTTACCTGTTTAACCATTCATGAGATCGTTTATATCCCTGTAAGTCGTATTTCTTTGTTTGCCATTAGTTAATCTCCTGTTAATTAGTTTGACACGTTGATATTCCAGTCAAGCTTTACAATACGTGACATTATAAATTAACACCTACGGACAAACTTTTTATGCAAAACTAAACATTCTTGTAAGGTATAGAAAGAACTACGACGAACAGTCAAAGAGACTCGGGAGTAATCTTAACGGAAGGGTTACTTCATTACTAAATTAAATCGTCGTAACCCAAAGCTTGTTCATGTCGAAGACGCCTTGTTCTTATTTATCATATTGTGTTTAATCAATTCAAAAACGGGCTAGTAGACGATCGGATATTGCGAGGTTTAATCATGCTTCCTAGACTAGCGCACAATTGGCGGTGGTTAACAAATTGGACCGATTCATTTAGTAAAAGACGGTTAAGCAGACCTCGGTGTCAACATGCCATGATATGTCTAGACCTATAACAAGTAAAGCAATAACGCCGTATGTCTATCGATACACGTAAAAGATGCGTGTATATGCTTTACATAACTGGACAGTGTTAGTAGTTCGACACGTCACCATGGAGACGTCCCGATCGAGCGTCGCTGAAAGTTGGACGATAGCCAAGATTTACCCTTACCTTATTCTAATCCGAACACAGAGAAAGATTTTTTACCATCTTGACATAAATCGATTTTGCATAAATCTGATGTTTAAGATGATGAAAAAAAAAATCGCAAATGAAAAACGGTCGTATAGGTGGCTGTCTTTCCTTCGCCGTCGAAAGGCAACCAAAAATGTAAAAACAGCTTATTCCTGGAGAAGTTACGGCATTTAATCGCCCACCGACTATTTGTGTTTGAATTGAACGCTTTCTGATTCTGTATCCTGCTGCCTTTCTTTTCATTGTTATTATTTTCCTTTTCAGACAGAAATGATGGCCGAAAATCACAGAAACGTATCAGCCGATGTATTCTCTATTTGTTGTATTTATCGAATAAAATATTTGAAAGTGAAACTAATCATTGTTATTTATTTAGGGACATGACATAAAACTTCAGAATAAACATCCCAAACGAAATCACGCATTTGGGACGTCGTCCGTCGTCTGCCAAATCGTCGTCATTACGGAGAATTGTATAAATACAATGCTTTGTTTGGATGTTGCAGACTCATCTGTTTAGTTGATGGGAGACAAAAATGTTGTGACTACAGCTAGATATAGCAGTAGTGATAGTATTTTCCGTCGACCTACGGGGATAATGATTTTATAACGACCTGGAACCATGTAAAGGTTGAACAACATAACGTAGGATTGATCCCCATACGAAACAAATAAACTCATATGCAATTTGTTCTGAATTTTATTTTAATGAAATATTTTTGAATCTTCACCTCCCATCAGATTACTTATCGAAAAGTACACAGTCCCCTGAAAATAAATGAACAAATATATTATTCAATCGGATTACGAACAAACAAATTCCATCAAATATTTAATAGATCGAGTAGGGATAAAGGTCAATTATTGCATCATCTCAAATGCGTACCCGGCCCTATTTGTTTTTTAACTGTAATGTTATTTTTGTGAATCTGTGTAAAGCTGTTTCATATTATTGTAGTGTTTAGCCGCGGATATTTATGAGGATTCTATTACTGGAAACTTTAAATGAGACATTTTTCGGACACAAAAAATATTAATTATTTTTTCCTGTCCGGGCATTAAGGGAAAATACGGTATGATCTTTAAAGAGGTAACTAGCTCAAAGCATGATTTGACCGAGTGACCCCAAAATTGATATACATGCACATTTACAAATATAATAATATGTTTTCATCTCACCAAATGATACCCTGAAGCAAATTTTGAAATATAATAGTGCCCACGTCATAGCACAGTCGGTAGCGCACCAGACTCCTAATCTTCAATCATGGGATGTCATGGGTTTGATCTCAGGCGGCGGCAAATATCCTTCCAACATTAATTTTGTCTCCAACCAATGGGTGAATAATCTTAAACCCAAGTGGGATAGCAGCTGGACGCTAGGAAAGCATGTAGTGGTAGTACTGGTGTGAGAAATACCAGGAATCCATTGTTAGGTGCTCCAGCCGCCGCAATATGACTGTAATACTGTTAAAAGTGGCGTTAAACCCAAATCAATCAAGCAATTGAAATAATATATATATATAAAGTCTGTAGAGAGGCCTAAAGAATGTGTCCAGGCCTCAAGAGTGTGAGGGACAGAGACATATAGAAGGACACAAAAGCATACACGTTATTGACCATGTTACTGAGATCCTCAAAACAGAGCTGAAATAATAAACCAAATTGGTGTGGCCAGGTAATAACTTAATACAGGAGCCCAAAATTTACAACTTATAGAACTGTGGCTAACAACAGTTAAAATATCTTAAATGGTTACTTGAATTAATTACCACAACTTACTTTAACCAAAGTCAAAGAGAAATACAAGACAGTTCTTTTTGAATGTTTACTTACTTCATTTCATTTGTAGAAACTTCTTCTATTTCCTCGTTGTCACTGAACAGTTTCAGTTTGTTGATCATTTCTATGGCTGTTTTACATAGTTCACAGGCATGTCTAACATAGCCCTATAACAGAGACAAGAAAACATGTCTCAGTGCTGCTGAATGAATTGACAAAAATTAGACCACAAGTTGTGGGTATTCAATTAAATTGTCTTGATGTGAAAACTTCAATAGGCCGCCACATCATACAATTTGATGTACCATTTATGCAATTTTACATTTTGAAATCCAACTTTATTAACCAGTACTCCATCTATCTAGAGTTCTGTAAGCAGGTTTATCTTCAGCTTTGCTGTATGCCTATAAAACAGTCTCAATAAGGTCAAGATTCTTTATTTCCCAAATTCATGAAATATGAGAAAGATTTCTTTCGTAACTCATGTTAAGTTTAGTGTTATCTACTCCTTATTTTTCAAAGTCCTCTAAACTAGAGGCTCTTGAGCACCTGTATCGCTCCACAGGCATGAATGTACTGACTAAGCAAATTTTTTCATTAGTTTAAAATAAACTGAATATAATGAAAATAAATCTAAATCATTGAAATCTTTGAAATAGTTCTAGAGAACCATTTCAAACTTTTCATCGTTTTTAATGAATTAAAGCCAAGTTCTGTAAAATTCATAATGTAAAATTTTCACTGTATACCATATATGGACATAACCAACCACCATTATTGCTATGTTTTTCAACAAATCAAAATTATATAAAGGAATCTGACAAACAGTCATCTGGTTATCATTCCCATGAAATTTGGTTGAAATCCATCAACAGGTTTCTGAGAAATTTACAAAGTTTTCAGTTTATCATATATGGCTATTAGCCCTGGCCATTAAAGCCATATTTTTCATCTGAACAAATTCTTTTTCATAATCTGATAAAAGGTCACTCAAGGATCAATCCAGTCAAATTTGCTTGAAATCCATCAACTGGTTTCTGAGAAGAAGAATTTCAAAGATTTTACCATAAATGGAAATTAGCTCTGCCCATTAAAGCCATGTTTTTCATCTGATCAAAACCACTGGTTTCTGAGAAGAAGAATTTCAAAGATTTTACCAAATTTTATGGAAATAGCCCCGCCAATTAAAGCCATGTTTTCATCTGATCAAAATTCCTTGAAGGAATTTGATAAAGGTTCACTCAAGGATCGTTTCTGTGAAATTTTTTGAAATTTGTTCTGTTCTTTCTGAGGAAAAGATTTTCACAGTTAAAGTTTATGGACGGACAACCAGACGGACGACCGGACAGACACACACACGCACGACAGACACAATGCCATGACAATAGCTCTCTGGCTTTCAGCCAGTGGAGCTAAAATTTGTTGTAATTCATTAAATATGAGAAAGATTCTTTTCATAATTCATGTTTACCCAGTACCACATGGCCAAAATTTTGACCAGTCCAAATTCAAAGAAGTTGCAGACGACAATTTTAAGTTGATGAAATCTTTAAAATTTTTGTCTTTTGGCATGGACAACATTGTGGATCAATTTCTTCATTTACCATGTTTTCTAAAGTTTTATATTGAGGGGCGTTTAAAAGCGTCACTGTGGGAATGGGTTAAATTTAGTGTTACCTACTTCTTTTTTTTTCAATAGTCTCTAAAAATGTGTTGTCTTGTAACAGGTATAGAGTTATATAAGAGTTAAATAATAAGAGAAAAGAAAAATGTTTGTTAACTACTTGGAATCTTAACCCTTGTCATGCTGAATTAAAAATCATTGACAGCATTGGAAGGTCTTAATGAGTGCCAATATTTCTTTTGAAAAATGATTATTTAAATAACTCTGGCTGAGAGGGGACAAGCTGGAGGTGTAGATCAAGATCACTCTGCACTTATGTGATCTTTGTCTATATCGCTTGCCAAAACAGGCATATTCAGTATGACAAGAGTTAACCCTTTCCCATACAACAAAATTTTAGACTGCTCCAATTTGACAGAGGCTGCAGACGAAATTCAAAAGTGCATTAAAATTGAAAAGTAGCCATTTTAAAGGGTAGAAAACATTGTAGGGAAAAAAAGAAATTGCTTGTAACAAGCAATTTCTTCTTTCCCTGCAATGTTTTCCCCAATACAAAACCTATGGGTAGTGAAAACAAGAGATTGTACGGGAAAGGGTTAAACTTTGGACTGATCCATCAATGAAGATATAAATTGGATACGATTTGAATTCATAATTTCTACTTTGTGTAAGAGTTGACCAAAATTTGTGTCAAGTTAACCAATTTGGGTACGAGTTGACTTGGGTACGAGTTGAATGGTAGCCATAATAAATATTGTTAATGCATTTTGGTCATTGTTTTGCTTTTCAGAACTCCCTGCTCCTTGATATTTCTATTGACTACTCTATCTATTATTAATACAAATGTACCTTTCTTTCGTCTACATTTCATCTTCTAAGGACCTCTTTACTAGCAGGTTTATCTTCTTCACTCACACAGATTACCCTTGTACCAGACCAGTTGCTCTTCACTGAACATTTTCAATGATCTACTTACACTTTTTTTGTCACTGTGTGTGCTACAAGGTTACTATAATCTAGCTTGGATCTTACTAATGAAATTGTATATTGAAAAAACAGATGATTATCCAAACTGGTGTTGACTGCTGGAGACCATTTTAACCCCTAATGGGTTGTCAGCCACTTCTTAAGCCGATACCATTCATGCAAATAGACAATGGACAGTTCAAAGTGCTTTTGAGACCAAAATTTGTCTATTTTACTTTAAAATGGTCTTCTTTTTCAATAATATAATTTCATCTGGTAAGTTATTCCATACATTAATAGCTCTGAGTGCAAAGGAGTTTAAACTTAATGACTTCTTGGCATGTGGTTAGTTCAACTTTAAACAATCAGCATGCCCACTGGGTTTTGATTTTGGGGGTACATGTACCTCTTAGGTTTTTAAATAGGGGTACGAAGAAAAAGCTGGGGGTACAGTGTATCTTTTACTTTCAGAGTAATAGGTACACCATATCAGTCTTTAACCCTTTACCAGACAACAATGTCTTAGCTATAATATACATTGTAAATAAACAATTATTAAATGTTGCAAGTCGTGTGCAAGTTTTTAGATAAAGACAGAGCAAAGGAGCAAAGAATAGCAAACATTTTTTGAAAAGCGGATTTTATGTCAAAAGCATTTTTCTTTATATTTGGATTTTGGAAGGGTTAGATGGAATATGAAAGCTGTGGCTCAACAACTTGAAGAAATTCATTACTAGGTTGGGCTTGGCATTTTCTGGGGTAAACAGAGGTGCAGGCTGTTCCAGACAGGTTGATTCATTATAAGCTCAGACATAGATAACGAAACAATTTTGGTACAATAAGAAATAAATGGTCTTATTACTGTCCAAAACCCGCCTTTTGTAAAGAACTGGAATAGACTGTTTGTTGTGACATTTCGCAGACAACAAACAGCATAGCATAGTACAATGTTAAATGAACAGATCCATTTTGTCATGTTTGACTGACAATGGAACATGTGAGATAACTTATAGTATTTTCCCATACATACTTCATTCAGTTTCTCAAAAAAACAACAACATGTTTTGTTTGAAAATAGGCGGAACTTTGGACTATTTTCAAAACAAACTATGGAGGCAGTGGAGATCCACATTATACAAAATTTTCAGACAGCCGATTCCCTGTTCTATATGAAACCAGGGCGTAAAAAAAGCCTTGGTTCCTAAATGGTAAGAAAGGGAAATCACTTGCTCCATATACTTTGTTTACTATTGTAAGGGTTTTAAAAGAGTTTATCATTTTATATGCTACTTTAGTTCTACATACACTTAACCCATTCCAACTCAATCCCTCCTTTTTACGCCCCTCGAGAATAAAGCTTTGGAAAACATAGTGGAAAATGAAGAAATTGCTTGTATCAAGCAATTTCTTCATTATCCACAATGTTTTCTATCCAAAAAGACGGAAAAATTCAAAATTCCATCATCTTGAAATTGTCGTCTGCAGCTTCTTCCAATTTGGACCAGTCTAAAATTTTGCTGTGTTGGAATGGGTTAATGGCATAACTGTTTCATTAGTTTATTGTTCTGTACATTCATGCACGTCTTAGCATAAAAATTGTATGTGAACTGACATAATTGTATGTGAACTGCATTCTGCAGTACATGAGTGCAGGGTTTGCGCTGCTGGTTACCATTGTTGCCAAACATAAAATTCTGGCGCAATTTTTTTTTTCAATTGGCGAATGTTGGTGGGGCTCTAAAAAAAAATGAACAGTTTTGTTAATACATACATTTACTTTGTCTAATCTCCGTAAATCAAATCAAATCGGGAGGGCTAAGAGTGTATAATTGCTCAAAGGCTTGTATATCAAGTCAATTATGTCGGGTCAATTAGGTCATCCAGTCTGACATAAGACCGACAAATTGACTCATTTTAGTCATTTTAGGGAACTTCTTAGATGACAACCATCAGTGAATACATTAGAAGACCTCATTTATTACGCAGAAATTGGCTCTCTTTAACAAAATGTAATTAAACTAGCCACCATTTGCCTTTACTTGATGAATACAATTGCCGTATTCGTGCATATTTTAAATTTCTGCTGACAGTTTCAGTCAGTTTCTAATCTCAGCACCGCTATCGCGAATCCTTGCTAAAACACTGAATCAGCATTCATGGGTTATAAGAAGGATATTTTAATGAGCTGTTGAGAGTAACAGTGGTAGTTTGTCAAAATTTGACAGAAATTTCCTAAAAGCAGACAAACCATTTCTTTTTTGTTCATTCGTACCCAAGAATGTTCATCCTTAAGCATTTTTTTTTTTAAAGACACAGATGTCTATGTTATTCTATTATCAAATCAGGCATATTATATAAGGCTTATTACTATTTCCTTCTCTCTATTTTTCTCATCAAAGTCTCGATTTTCTAATTAAAGTAATGAAAGCACTTATTGAAGATGAGTAAACTCATTGTAGGTGTATGACCTAGCTACATTTGGCTCCAACTCCTTCTCGATTTGGCCCCAACTTTTTCCATTTGGCCCCAACTTTTTCCATTTGGCCCCAACTTTTTAAATTTGGCAAAAGTGATGGCAACAACTTTTTCTAGCCAGATCTAACCCTGTTGTTGGTACTCAAGTGATGGAACATTGCATTCTTATTTCATTCTATCATTTAATTCACTGAATACTAATTCCTGACAGATAAATTATCCAGTTTTAGGTAATTTCAAAAAATTGAAAGACTGTTCCACATTATGTTTTACCTGATTTTTGTCTGATGATGTAGATTCTTCAGTCTTCTCAAGATTGTCATACATTTTCCAAATCTCTTGGAAAACTTCTGGCAACTTCAAGTCAGTTTGTCCACCTTCTGCCATTGTGATACGAGAATTAGGTGAAGTGTAAAATTCAATAACAATAATGTCCACAACCTAAACGAAATTAAGAATCATTTTTAGGAATTACAAATGTTTAGTTAGAGTAATTTCCCCTTAGTGCAGCATCATAGACTGGAAATTCGGAGTAGTGCATTTTGACTGGTGATCCTGTCCTAATATCGGAGAGCAGCGTTTACCAGTCTATAGTGCATTACACTGGTATTACATCGCTTTCAACCGAGAAGTAGTCTTAATTTTGGACGTTACATATTTCACAGTAACCAGATGAGACCAGACAGAAACTGTACTATTTAAAGGGTCTAGTTACATCAATTTCTGCTAAAAAGTTGCTACATTTACTATTAAAACCTTCCCAATGACTCACCAATTTTCATTGGAGTTTGAATACAAGTTTATCTTGCATATGTAACATGATCGAAAATTGGACTGCAACCTACATTCTATTCTTTCGGGTTTTGGCTGCCATCATCAGACAGCCGCGGTTGTTGTCAAGGTAAGGTGACTAATCATGCAAAGATATCTTTTTTATCTTTAACGCAGTCCTGTCGAGCACAGGTTTCAGATTTTACATGGCAGGATTTCCATTACTACTGAGCTATCATAATGGTGTTAACGCCCCCAAAAAAGGGTCGCGGTCATTCGCTAGTAATTGAAGATTTTAGGCACACTAGTTCTAAGAAAGACAACTATTTAATTTTTAGTGTGGACCATACATAGACGGTACATGTCGATAACATCCCTTTAATTATACTCAAGCACTGTATTCACTATATATTGTTGTACATTTTAATAACCTGTGACTCTTCTATAAGAAGTGATTGAATAAACATATATGAAATATAGCATGGTGTCAGAAGTTGGATGACACTAAGTTTAATCAAATTCTCTGGATATATACTGAGGGAAAAAAAGTTTAGCAATTTCGTACGTTACAGCCAATTTCTCCGGTTTCTAGCTTTGGATTCAAACCATATTTTCAAACATCGATCCTTTATGTGTAAGCCATAGTATTTAAAATCAAAGCGCTGAAAGCCTGAGATTTGTATACAGGAGATTTATGATCTGGATAGAAACAGTTTTATGGTCGGAATAAAGGAGGTGCCACTTTGTACCGAAATCTACTGTCGATTATGCGCAGATCTGCCAATTTGTGCGTAGGGGACACAACCTGCCCGCAATAATTTTCATCCCGTTGAGGTATTGTAACGATATATTTACATGTATATGTCGTTACATATTTTTCACCCGATCAAAATGCTTTGAAGGGATCTGATAAAGGCCACCCAAGGGTCCTTCCTGTGAATTTTGGTTGGGTTTGGTTGAATAATGTTCAGTACTTTCTGAGAAGACGATTTTTAAAGTAAAAGTCGACGGACGGACGACGGACACCACATCATGATAAAAGGTCGTTGGCTTTCAGCCAGTGGAGCTAGCGAGAGAGAGCTAGAGAGTGAGAGAGATTGGTAGCCAGGTTCGAACAAGGAGTCTTTTGCATGCGATGTGAATATTCTACCACACAGACCAATTTCGTTATGTAAATTATATGCACTTTATAATCTCAAGATAAAGAGAGCCAGAGAGGTCGGGTGGTCGTTTACCAGGTTAACATGATTATGTACACCTCTCAAAAGCGGTATGTAGACGTTGCATCCTTTGGGTAGAATTCGGGGGTAAAAATATATAGACACAAATTCCGAGCACGACTAAACTGTTTTCAGACAGTGCGAATATGATCCTATGAATGACCAATTAATTTGTTAAACAAAACACTCCAATCGTGCGTAAAATCGACAGCTTCGCTTTAGGGCTGTAACGATACAGAAAGTGACGAATACGAATACAGATCACGAAACAGGGTCATGAATATGAATATTTATTCATGAATACAACTTTTTTTTCTAGGAACAAACACATTTATTTATATATTTCTTTTGAAACAAAGAAGGAAACAAACTTATGCCTATCTGTGATCCTATTAATACAAACAGCTGTTACATAGTTATCTATTTCATAATACTGCAGTTACGATCAAAGGTGTAAGACAATTTCAAGCCTAACAAAGGTTGACGTCAAGATCCGTCATTGTTTGACGTTGGATCAATTCAAAGTAATCGACTCTTTGTAATGGCTTTCACATATTTGAACTTTAAATTTGTACATTGTAAATTTCTATTTGTTACAAACTTATCAATTGATATGAAAATTATAGTACCAGAAATTCATCAATTATAATGAAAAGACGAAATATTTAAATTTTAGCGAACATTTAAGGTATATTGGACACGCATCCATATTTTACCTTTTAATTTTTAAAAGGGAGGTAATTTATACGTTGCATATTTGAAGTCACTGGTCTTTGCTCGGAGAGATTATGTCATTCAAATTCTTGAGAATCTGCACTTAATTGTCAATAAGATAGAAAAATAAGGTCATTAATACTAGAATTTGAATTGAAAATCTTGATTTAAAAGGTCTAGTAGATCAAAGACTTTGACTTAAAAAAGATAATTTATGATTGTAAGTATTAACAGAGGTCTGACTGACGGTCAAAGTCATACGTTGATTTTCCTTTTAATTAGGAATTAATCTATCATTCACTATCCAAAAATGCCACCTGTAGGCAACTAATAAAAAGCTGTCACCAGTGAAATAGAAATTTGTTGATTTTGTATTCAGTTGCATCAAAGGCACCCTCTGATAATCCACTATGGGAGCCGCGACGGCTTTAAAGATTTGCGTCTTTCTTCATAAGTTTGATGAAACTGCCGTTATAGCTTAACTTGTGTATGTTGGACTGATATGAACTCTTGGATGTTTTTTGCACTTGGCATCCCGCCAAATTCAGAACACTCACGCAAAATTACTGTACATCGAGCCGACAGCTTTCAATGAGTCATATCTCGCCTTCGTCCTTCTCGCCTCAATCGGGCGTATTAATTTATACTCGCGGTCATGTAATTCGCCCGGATCCGATCTACTTTGCATGTGGCAGAAGATCACATTGATTGCGATAGATATTTTTACATTATGTTTTCACATTAAACTCTGCATGGGTTTGAATTTTTAGCATTGTAACTTTAGCCTCAGATTGCTGACGCAATCTCAGGCTAAAAATCAGATGATTTCAAGGTCATACGTGTTTGTTGTACAGCGTCAAACATGGTAGGGGTAGGGAAGTAAAAGTAACACAAAGATTTAATATCTTGTGTGCCCACTGTTTGCGCCAATATAGGCATCACAGCGCCTTCTCATGCTGGAAATGAGCCTACGGTTTAAGGCCATAGGGATACGACCCCATTCCTGACGCAGAACACGTTCCAGGTCTCTAACGTTATTAACGTCATTCCTGTCTCTTACTCTCCTACCCAGATGGTCCCAAAGGTGTTCGATCGGAGACAGATGCGGTGATTTGACTGGCCAATCCAACACATCAACATTTTTAGTCTGTAAAAGGTCCAACGTGTGCCGAGCGACATGTGGGCGGGCATTATCTTGCTGAAAAATGGTAGCAAGCCTTTTACACAAGAACGGCAATACCACTGGCTGCACAATTTCGGTGCAGTATCGAACGGCATTTAAGTTTCCCTGAATAGCTACCAAGCCAGTCTTGCCACGGCATGATAAACCACCCCAGACCATGACGCTGCTGCCTCCAAAACGGTCATGTTGAATGACGTTGGCCGGATCAATCCTTTCGCCATCACGCCTCCAAACCCGTACCCTGCCATCCGCAAACATCAAATTAAAACGGGATTCGTCTGTGAATAGGACCTGATTCCACATTCGTCTTGGCCATCGACGGTGTATCCTTGTCAAATTCAATCTTGTATGTCTGTGTGCACGTGTCAAAGGAATGCCAACGTAAGGTCGACGTGCGCGTAAATGTGCCGAACTCAGACCCGTGTTCCCGTTGCATTTCGGACCAAACCGGCTATACGAGTGCTATTGAGGAAGCGATTACGCCGTGAACACGTCACGATGTAATTGTCCTCATGTTGGGTAGTCTTACGAGGCCTGCTTGAATGTGGCCTGTCTTTGACGGTGCCTAATTGACGATACTTTGTTCTAAGTCTTGAAATGGAACTTTTGCTCACTCCAAAATGTTGAGCCACCTCTTTTACCATCATACCACCAGCCAGCATACCGATGACTACGTTCCGTTGGTCTAAGTTAAGCCATGGGCGACGTCCCATTTGGTTTTTTTAAATGTTTTAATGAGTTATCTTGTTATTGATGCTAACTAATAAACTGGGATAAATATTGTGGATATAGAATTCACGTACATGTGGAAGCACGCGCAGAACGTGTTTCAGCAAAATTGCGTCAGACAGCCTTTAGAAGCGAGGAAAACGTGCTCTTAATCCATCATTAGTTAGTTAGCTTTTGAAAATTGCAAACGAGACTGATTTTAAAAGATTTATACATTTACGTTGAAAATTAATGTAACTTTTTTCCCTTGGTATATTTCAAGTGACATTCATGAATTAATTATATTTTGTAAGCTATTCTAAATATGGAGTTGACTGAAATACCTACCCCGGTGACGAACTGGAGATCACAACTCTGAGTGAAGAATGGGAAAATTTCAAACAACATGTTAACTTAATTTTCTCTGGACCATTAAAGGAAAAAGATGAAGCTGAATTGTGCACATATTAATTATTATGGGTTTGCCATAAAGGATCTGGTTGTTGATTGAATAGGTTTAACGCCACTTTTAACAGTATTTAGCGGCGACTGGGGCACCTAACAATGGATTCCTGGTATTTGTCACACCAGTACTACCAGTACATCCTTTCCTTGCCTCCAGCTGCTATCCCACTTGAGTTTACAATTATCCACCCATTGTTTATAGACAACTGTTGGAAAGAATATGTGCCGTCTCCAGGGTTTCCATAAAGGAAGAGAAAAACGCAAAAGTTGGAACTTAACAATTGGCCAAAACAAAAGTTTGGATTCTTCATTCCAAAATTTCCAGAGATATGTTGAGCCAAAAGTCAATTCAGTTTTTACAAGATTCCAGTTCCACAACATTGTTCAAGGGGAATTGAAGAACTTATTACGAATCTTAGAATTGTAATAGTTATACATTGAAATACACTGTAACTGCAATTACAATTATTTAGATATTGACTATAACCGCTTCCTTATACCTATCCCAGATCAATTGATAAGATCAGTCTGTTACTTGAATCAATAGAGTTAAGATATATCTATATGTTTAGCTGTAGTGTTTTAATCATATTCGTCCTATTCTCACTTGAGAACAATACAAGAATTGCAGCCAAAGAATGAAAATTTCCTAACCAAGATGAAATTATACGTGATAGTCTCGTATTCAGCGTGAGGTCTTCCAAAATTCGTGAGAAGTTTTTAATCGAGGGGATGCTCTTACGGATGAAAGGTCCATCCAAATCGCTGAGTACTGAGTTATGAGTACTGAAATCAATGGACGGAAGAAAACAATATTGATCGATTACCTTTGTGAAAGGGGACATAAAAACTTTCGAAATCTGGTGCCAATAAAAACATTCCGACGCGCACAAGAAAAAAGATAAACAAAATGATCATCGTAAAAAAACACATGTACTATGTTTTGGCCAGGAACTAGTGCAGACATCAATGATAAGGTATCAAATTCTACTATACATTTAGAGTCCGTGATCAGACTAATCAAATCACGATCAATTATGTTCGATACTTTTACGGAAATTTAAGCCAGAGGCTCCATCTGTACAATCCCCGAATTTTAGATTCAATGGACAAAGTTTAGCGGGTCTTTCGTAACAGCGATGTGGCCGTCGTGAGTGTTGAGTTCATTTTTTCATTTACATACCTTCGTTTGCAAAACTGCTTGACAGGTTTCAACCAACCTTTACAGGTATGATCCTGGGGACATCATCTCTCAGATTGTTTCGTTAAATTTAGGTCGGGCAAGAAATTTAAATAGAGCGCTTAACACGGGTATTAAGGTAATGCTTTAAATGCACTATTCTTTTGTCAAACCTGTCTCAGATTTCATCAAGAAGGGTTGGTCTGTCATGAGAGGTAAAAGGTGATATGGGCGTCGCTTATAAGTATTATACGAAATGTACATGTAATAATATAAAAATGTTAAACGATTTTCTGGATATGAATCACTTTTAGAAGGACATTTTTCAGATTCACCGAGAAATTTTCAGTCGGCGAAAAACGTCATCTTGTTTTGAGATAAGAATATTATCACGTCATGGAATATTAATCATTGAATATGAATGCTTTTTGTCAGGTATGGACCTATCTCCGATTTCTTTAAAAGCGAAAATATGGTTATATGCATGGGCAGGGCTTATCAGATCTACAATTGGTAATACGTAAAAAGATGAAAATTCTGCTATGATTTGTCAAAGGAGGTTGACTTTCAATCAGCAGCATAATCAGCCTTAAACTTTGACCAAGGAGACATCACTGCGCGGAAATTTGTCTCGAGATTAATTTGGTTTCCTCCTTAATTGAAAATAGCAACATTTAGTTAGGAGGTATAGTGTAATCATAAATACTTAATTTACTCATTTCCAAACGCTCTACTGAAAAGTATACCCGTGGATAACACTATAAATGTCTAATGGCCTATTCTCTGTCTTGTTTCGCCATCTTATGCCTAAATCACTGTGATCTTTTAGTTAAAAAATAGCCAACGTAAAGTTCGGAATCATTCATGGAATTGAATATTGTGTTGCACCGACAGAGAAAAAGACTTGTTAAAGGAAACTTGTCTACGTAATTCTACGGCCGTGTAACACACAGCTAGTCTGTGTTAGATCTACACAATTTGATATAAATTATTAACTTAAATCAAAGCACTGAAATTGCTGTTAAGTTGAACTGCTATGAATGCAAAACAAACTTGGGAAAATAAGCAGGCCCCTTAAAGTGGTAAATGAGAGTATCTAAATGCTTAAAGGGTCGTCATGGGTATTAAAGATTCAAGGTGTGTACTTTATGTAAGGTATTTGTGTCGAAACTGTATTCATTTAGTCTACAACATGCAAACTAAAAAATGAAGGAAAAATGAATGTTAAAGTCTTAAAACGAGTATTGAAATTAATTCAGTTTTTCAACCTCTTAATACTACAAATCACCGCTGAAACTTAAGATTACCGTTTCTACAACTAAACTAAGCTAGAATTACATTTTTGGTATCCAAACGACTTTCTATGTACGGAACAAACAAATGATCAACAACCAAAACGAGAATATCTTATACTCTCCGATGTCTGGTAATCTGGCGAGTGCGAAAATGGCTAGCCAATCCGATAACGTATAACGGTATGTACAACGGTAAATAATCGCCGCAATTGATATCCGGTTTGATAAATGCAGACGATATTTACCACATGAGTAAGTCATATTAAGAACCCGCGTGGGTTAACGATGACAGTCTAATATCAGTAAAGGTGTGAAAATCGTTGCAAAGCTTTTTATTGGCGGGTGATAGATACAATTAGTTATTGATAATTACGTTATTTTTGACACTGATACAAAAGTTCACATAACCAACACCCTTTACGTGAATTTCGCCGCCGAAAATTTATGGATGTCTTTCCTCAAATTCACGGGATATCTGTAAAGAATGCTTGACGCCGGGACATACTTCGAAAATCCAGTACTGTCCCGCATAATTTGGGACGAATGGTATGTCTGTCTTTAATAAAGTGCCCTACCCAAAGATATAATGAAAGCACTAAAATACTGACGATTGAAGTCTCTAAAACGGCATAATCTGATTTAAGTACAACGTCTCGTCTAGCTGGCTTAACAGGTAATACAGTATGTTTTCTATTCAAGAGACCTGAGCACGATCACAAGTTCGGAAAAAAATGACATTTTCACACACGTCAATGATTTGCCTCACACCGATGGAAATATGGTAATTAACTTGCCTATCAAGATGGCAGAGAAGCTAATGGCTCAAACTTTAATTGTTGCGATAACTACTGTACTTGGAGATGTCCCGATGTGAAAATTGTCAGGAATGCATGGTTTGGTGCACCTACCAATAACGGTTTTACTGAAAAAACTAATGAGACAAAATTCGCTTAATCGTAGTCTAACTAGCTTCCAAGATCGATGCTTTTTTTTTTACTTTTCCGATGACATTCCACAAGAAATAAAAAAAACATAGACAATATTAAATTAGCAATATTATTGAGAATTATTCCTTAAAAAATAAATGAGATATTCTGTATATCTATAAAACCTTCTGCGACCAGTAGCAGCTTAACCCATCCCCACACAAACACGCTTTTTGACGCCTCTGAAGGAATGTATTAAAGTGTAACGTGAAAAGCTCATAGACAAAGCGAACCATTCAGAGAAATTAACGGATACACAGCCCTAAATGGGTCGACTCCATTTTATGAAAATTACCACAAGTCATATAACTCTCTGGGGGTTTCCTAATTTGCATGTAACCGCAGATCACCTCCCCGAAACTGTCAAATTACTCTTTCCTCCGAGGAGACTCGTGGATCCGTCGGGAAAGGCAACTCCGATATGATAGTTGTCATCATCCAACCTCTGCCACCAAATGTATTATGCATAGCTCATGGACAGAGCTATCTATTCAGAGAAAAGGATCCTCAACCCGAAATGGGTCGACTCTGTCTTATAAAGACTACCACTAGTCATATAACTCTCTGAATGTGTCCTAATTTGCATATCACCGCAAATTATCTCCCCTGGAACAGCCACAAAAGAAAACGAGAAAATGAATGTTTTCTACCCGATCTCGACGTTAGTTTTCAATTTCAAAGCGATTTAAATTATCGTCTGTAACTTCTGTCAATTTGGACTAATCTAAAATTTTGCCGTTTGGTAATTGCTAAAAAGGGCTCATTCAAAACAATAATAAACAAACAAGGAACTGATTTGAACGAACACAGCTGTAAAGCTTATAATTCCTGTGGTATACAGCTGGTATGCTAAGTTCTTAAAATAGAGGACAAATTATTCACTATATAATTGAAAGACTGCACGTTATTGAAACTGAGAGCGCGTCTACTCTGAGCGGGATATTGGGAGGTGTTTTCGTATTTAATAGGAGTCTTTACACCTTTTACGAATCATTACACTTAATCCTCGTATTGCGCCATTTTCAAAATATATAGTTGTTTGGAGGAGACAGATTTTGAAAAATGAAAAAATAGAACCTAATTGGGGACTACTTCTCTTCTAACCAAGTAATATACTACTGGATTTTCCAAACTGGGTAACATTAATGGGCGTAGAGGGCGTTTATCAAAAATCGATTTGTAGAAAAACAAACCTCGTGACCTAGCTATATTTTTTTAGCCTTTTGCTAGAAGTTTATTATCTAAATAGTTTTTCTAAGGAATGAGAAAAATCTGAACGTTGCAACCTGTCAAAAATTCTAATTTTGCATCACTTTGCATTTTTTTTTTAAATAAAATTGCAATTTTGCAATATTAGTGACAATTATTTCTAAGAAACATACTACATCAAATTTTGTCTTTTCTTTTTACAGATCTTGATGTGCCAAAATATCCAAGGCGTATGTTCATCTTGTACTGGTATGAAAGTAGGGATGTACTTGAAAAAAAATTTTTTTCTTCAGCTGGTGACCCCCATTTTTGTTATTATTATTTTTCTTTTTCTTTTCGGGCCCATAATTAACAAACTCTTACGAAGTAATGGTGAAAATCTAAACGATTGTCTGTAATCGAACGAAATCCTATTGAAATAAATTTTAAGTATTAGGATTCCATTTGTGTACAAAACTACTACCTGAATTAATGCTTTCTATATAATAGCCTATTTTAATCGATACGCGAGTACCAATATCTTTTTTTTTTTCAAAGCGAGAAAACTCTTAGAATTACTTTACCATAAAAACATTATTTCACTAGTTTAACATGTTCTCTAAAATGTAAATGTGGTTTCGGCTCCTACATTTATTGTGCTTACACAGAAAATGTTAATATGAATTCGTTATGTGGCTTCTCATTAGAATCTTCTGGTCACGTACTTTGAAGTTCGTTCCAATACATCGCGTGTTGTTGGTAACAAAGCTGATGACGTTATATTTAATTCTGTCATATGGCTACAATTTCGACTATCCATAGAGATTGAAATAAATCTCTATGCTTACGCGTGTGTGTTGACACCGTCATAGCGCTGTCGGTAGCGGATCAGACTCCCAATCTTCAATCATGGCATGACATGGGTTCCATCCCCGGCGGTGGCACATATCCTTTCCGACACCAATGGGTGGATTGTCGTAAGCCTAAGTGGGATAGCAGCTTGAGGCTCCGAAAGGATGTAGTGGTAGTACTGGTGTGAGAAATAACAGATATTTATGGTTATAGCCACCGTGATATGACTGAAATACTTTTAAAACTGGTGTCAAACTGATTTGTAAGTTTCTAGTCTAAATCGTCTGTAATTCGGATGGTTCGGATAGATTCGTCATATGCAGTCAAAACCGGAAGATAATGAAGATTGTGAAGTTTTCTCTTATATTTCTCTATTCCCTCATTCATGATGGTATATTTATGTTTTTAATTGACATCATATGATCTGTTGATAAGATTCAAACCCCAAAAATTGATAATCCACACACCAGTTAACATGCACCATCCAAATGTCAAAAGACACATATTTCGGATAGAACGATTGCTGGATACAATCGTTAAAACTGTCCTCGGATCCAGCCCGACACTGAATGAAAATTATGATGGCCAACAATAAGGCCATTTGATGATGTTTCACCATAGTGGCAAAATTATATGAATTCTTCTGAATACACTTTAATAACTTAATTAAAGCATAATCCATTACAATGCTGGGTCCACTTGTCTCCCGAAATTTGGGTGTGATAATTTTTGGTTGCTGCCACAATGGTTACTAATTTGACATTAACGCTGATTATGCCAAGATGATGGATTAACTCCCCCGATCAGTGTCATAACTTTTAACCATAGCAGCACTGTCTAAAGCTTTCTGTTGTCAAAATTTCCATTAAATGCAAAATAATGGGAAAAGGGATAGGGGGACGTGCAGGCCTCTGCAGACTCTCATGATTTGCCTGAGTTACCCTCTCTGCAGAGCCATGTTACTTTCAAATTTTGGGTTGTGTGGTCATGGCTTAAATATAAAAGTTGTGAATGTGAAATTTAGGGGAGAAATTCTGCAAGTCAAACATCTGAGCCATTGTAATGTGATCAAAACAGCAGATAACATAATGGTATTTATTAAGTTAACCCATTCACACAATTCCGCCTATATTTATGCCTCTAAAGAAAAAGCTTTGGATTACATTGCAGAAAATGAAGAAATTGCTAGTAACAAGCACTTTATTCATTAGCCACAATTATTTCTACCCCAAAAGGAAAAGATTTTTTAAAATTTCATCAACTAAAAATTGTCTTCTGTTACTTCTTTGAATTTGGACCAGTCTAAACTTTTGTTGTTTGGTAATGGGTTAAAACTGATTACACTTTCAATAACAATAGTCTTTTGACATGTTAATATCCTTATTTCGCAAACAACTTTTCTAAACTCCAATCTGAGAAAGACTTCACTTAGCCTATTCATCATCAACTCTTTTTAAAGATTTTCTAAATTATTTACCATTTTAGACATTGTATAGGTATAATTCTCTCCTATTTTCAACTAGATTCTATGCAATATTGTTTGGGTGCATTTGGTTTCTGAAAGATGTATACAGAAGAACCTATTATGTTATGTGTAATGTGCTTCTTACTTTGTTGTTTTCTATTCCCCACCGTTTCGGCGAAGGGGATATAGTAATGGTCTCCGTCTGTCATTCCGTCATTCTGTCACTAAACTTGTCCGGAGCATATCTCTGAAATTATAATTGCTATCAACTTGAAACTTCATAGGTCGATAGATCTCATTGAGGAGAAGTGCAGTGCACAAGAACCACAACTCTTGCTTGCATAACTTTGGAGTAATAGCCCTTTGTTTTAAAGACTAAGATTTTGTCCGGGGCATATCTCTGAAAGTATACTAGCCATTAACTTGAAACTTCATAGGTGGATAGATCTCGTTGGGGAGAAGTGCAGTTCACAAGAACCACAACTCTTGCTTGCATAATTATGGAGTTATTGCCCTTTGTTGTTTTAACGACTTGGATTTTGTCCTGAGCATATCTCTGAAATTATAAATGCTATTATCAAACACATTGAGAAGAAACGCAGTGCACAAGAAGCCTAAATCTAACTGGCTTCAGTTTACTATCAAGCTTTTACAGTAGGGGATGGCCATGTCTGGGCAGGGGATGGCCATGTCTGACATGGCTCTTGTTGCATTTAGCAAAAATGGCATTTCTAACAACAAATAACAATGCTGTGGTACACACTAATGTCAGAATAATTTGGCACAACATATTTTGGAATTTATTCATATCAAAAACAGTAACAAAGTTCAATTAAATCTATTTTAAACAAATCAAGTTGGACTATTTTTCCATGGCTACACAGAGCTTGTATAATTTGAATTGGAATACAAGGCCTGGTAACCTGTCATTTTACGTAAAGGTTTCATAATTGTTAATTGATCGAATATCAGTAGAATCAAAATAGCGTGACTTCTCGTAACTTATGGAGTTAAAACTGATGTTTATCACAAACAACTTTTACTTTCACTTTGTGAATTTTCGTAAGTCAGGTAGAATGATTTTATGAATATCAAAATTAGGAAGTTATCGCTGATTATCAGGGCTCTGCAGAGTGGGCGACTCAGGCGAAGAAGTCGCCTGGTTTCATAAAACTTCGCCTGAGTTGCTGACCAAAGCGATGTTGAAGTCACCTGGAAAATACGAGAAGTAGCCTCGTTATCAAATGCGATCATAGCATTTTGCCTAGAGGCTATCAAATCAGGGGACAGTAAATCAATTATACAACTGCTGATTGGAAGCCCTTTGATCGTAAATCAAGCGTGTATCGTTAGACAACATGCTCTTTTTATTTGCACCTCGGCTGATTCAATGGTTGCAAGCCCTTGTGAACTGCCGGAATTTAGGAAATTTTTGATACCCTTCTGAAGATTCAATTATTTTAGTGGCACTTTATGTTTATCTTACAAATATACGAGATATGTTTCGTACTTTCAAGCAGTGAGAATAATGGCGTTTTTATTACGAACTTCATGTCATTTGCCGTATGTTAAAATTCATTGATAAAAGGAATAAAATCTTGGTGATAAAAACTGATTTGTCCGTAAAACTAGATAGAATTTTTTTTTCAATGAAATCCTTGGACTCTAATTATCTGCTTTGATTAAACAAATATAGAAAAACAAAGACAAACAATCTACGGCTTCTACGATCTTTTCATAATTAATATTGTTAGGATTTTATCCAGAAATTAAACTTCACTTATCTTTTTTGGGTAATTAATCCATTCAATGACATATAATCCAAAACACTAGAACAAATGGTTCAGTGTTAACATAGTTTCAAATTTAAACCTTCTCTACACAGTCTGTGATTTATGTAAAATTACTCATCTGTTATCTTTCATACCCTTTACTTACAATAACTGCAACTCTTTTTAAATCTATTATTCAAAAGCTTTTTATCCATTTATTGTTACATACAGGTGAACAGGGCTCTCACTAGGATTTTGAAAGTAGGATTCCGGGAATCCAATTTAGGAAAAAGTTGGATTCCAAGCCGAAAAGTTGGATTCCAGCCTGATCAGGCAGGATTTTCATACTAAATGCGATTTCCACAAAATCTTTTTTTACATCACTATTTTTATGAAAATAGTGTGGAAAAGGGAGATACATTTGGGTTTTAAAGGGAGGTATCGATGTTTCTCAAACTTAGATAAGAAAAAAATACAAATTGCCGAAAAATACACTCAAACGAACATTTAATACTTAAACTTGGGTCAGGTATTGTCTTGGTGGTAATCTAATAGGCCTAAAGTAGTTTTTTGTGGCTAAATCGGAAAGGTTCAGCGGAATTCCAGGTTATTTTTAGATATCACGAAATTCGGCTGTCGACATCGAATGACCTCATTTGCATATGACCCAAAGTCAACTGAAGGTAACAAATTTACTAGCAAAACAGCCAACGTCCTAATTCATGTCACATGAAAGGGTTAGCACAAAACTACGGTAAGTGTTTTTATTCGTAATAACGCTTACAACAGTTTTGCACCGATCTTTACAAAATTAAAGACCAGCTAGCGAACATTACTCCTGATGACGTAATGATGACGTTGGTGTGATGTAATTTAAACTATACTCAAGGTTACAACAGTTATTCGCACCACGTGAATGATCATATAGTCTTCGCAACGGTCTCGGATTAATTTAAAAATAGATTAATAGCCTACGTAGGCTATTAAGGAAATACCCTGCTTTTTTCTGAAAAGCGACCTCAGATTTTTGCAAAACCACTTATCGACATATTGTATTTTAAAAGTAATCGAGACTAAATTGAATAATTAAAATCTGTGACATGAGAAAAACATCGATACCTACCTATAAGATATGTTGTTTACATGTCTGATCATGTTCATTTGATCTTCAGCAAATTCTCTTAATTAGGATTATTTGTAAATCTAATCCAGAAGTAAAGAATTTATGTCAAAAAAGAGCAAATGATAGAATCGGCCCCTACCGATATACGGAGTTTTCCCGAAAATTGCCCTTTAATTAACTCCCTTGATTCTACTGGGTAGTTCCGGTTTAAATTTCACCAAAGAGTATATAATGGCTGAGATTAAAAGCGTCTGTTTTAGAGGTAATTAATTATTTTTTCGGTATTTCACACATAAGAATATTGAGTACTTTTGTAATACTTATAGATTATGAAAATGTTTTGGTAGTTTTTATTTACGTTGCCACGTTATAATCGTCTTCCCGTCCGAGTTTCATCCAGTTTTCATATTCTACTTCTCATTTTCGAAACAAAATTAGCCAAAGTGTCCTTCATGGTGAATTGTTGCTTTTATTTCCTTTGCTTGAGAATATCTATTGAAACATGCAAACAGACAAAACAACAACGGGGGAAACAAAAGTATTGCGATAAAAGGAGTATTTTACAAGGAATTTCTCCAAATCTGAGAGATCCGTTATTTTTGATAAAAATGAATGTTGATATTTTGTCTGCATCCTATTTCGTTCTGAGATTTTTTTTACCAACAAATGTTTAAATGGTAAGTTAATTTTAAGAATTATCGATGTCCGTCCATAAACTCCTTTTTTTAATCCAAGTAACTTACACGTTTTGAATCGGTATCTTTGATTACGCAATAGTCCACGGGTGGTATCCGGATATATCTCATAACGATCGGCTATTTGCTTTGATTTTCACACGACTGCCCAGATGTCTTTTGGCTAATTAACAAGGGAGTCGGTTGACTTATATTATTTGGAATTTATCTAGTTCTAAAGATTGATTAATGTTTTATCTTTCTGTCCATATATTATATGCAAAATATTGTGGTTGGGTCCCTAAGTAAAAGTACACAATCAGAGGTTAAATGCTCCTTTTTTGCGTAGAATCAGATATTTTTCAGAATTTGATACAGAGGAATGTTGAGTACTCTTAAAATACTCTTAGAATATGGAATTGTTGTGGAAGTTTATATTAACGTTGACACGTTTTAATCGTTTTTCTCTCCCGACCTAGGAACCAATTTCATTCTCTTCCAGTTTTCATATTTTACTTCTCATTTTCGAAAAAAAAGCAAAGGCGTCCTTTGTAGGAAATCATTGCGTTTACTTCTTTAACTTGAAAATACTTATTAAAACAAGGAAACCACACAACAACAACCAAGAATAACAATGTTGCGATAAAGAGTACTTTTTACGCCGATTTTCTCCACATTTGAAGGATCCATTATTTTCGGTACACATGGTTATTAAAATTTCGTTCGTATCCTCTTCCGTTCTGAGATTTTTTTCTGTGAAGGGTTAAATGGTAAATCAAATTTAAAAGTTAACGATGTCCTCTCATAAGCTGCTGTTTTAATCCAAGTAACTTACATGTTTCTGATCGGTATCTCTGATTGCGTAATAGACAATGGGTAGTATTTGGATATACACTGGATATATATCATAATGATCGGCTAATGCATTGCCTTTTGATTTTCATCCGATATCCCCATATAACAAGTAACAAAGGAAGTCGTTTGCTATTTCCTCTAATTCTAAGGAAATTATGAGTTTGTACATTTTAGATAGGATTATAAATGCAAGAGGTAAAGGAAATCTATTTTAAAACGTTTCTCGTTTAGAAAAATTTGGGAAAAATTTTTAAGTATGAAAAATCTGGAAAAAAAAACCTTTTAAGATCACTTTCTTACAACAAAGAGATTTGATTTTTTAGTAAATATACATTGTATCATATATGTCATTGCATGATATATCACAATATCAATAAGAATTTGGTAAATGGATTGACACGTTCAACAAGATTGTCTTAGTTTGATCTTTGTAACACTTCTTACGGTCATCTCTTTTTAAATTCAACTTTTTTTATTTCTCACTTTTTCTCAAATACTTAAATACATGAAATGATATATGAAACAATAAATAAGAAAAATTCAGCTGGGTAGAAATACTGTGGAAAAGGAAAAAATTGCAACAAGCATATTCTTTTTCTACAATGCATTCTCAGTTTGAAAGCCACAGGGACGTATAAACCAGGGTTAACCAGAATAAATTTTATATGAAAAATATAAATTTGTGCACACATCTAATATCAGATGCTAAAGCTTGTCCAGATTGATTGAATTAAATTGGTTTACCCATTCCCACACAATGACGCTTTTAGGCGCCCTTAAGAAAAATAATTGGGAAAACATTGTACAAATTGACAGAATTGCTTGTAACAAGCAATTTCTTCATTTTGCCGAATGTTTTCTGTCCAGAAAGATGAAAATATCTACAAATCCATAAACTAAAAGGTGTCATATGCAACTCCTTTAAATTTGGCACAGTCTAATATTTTGCCCTCCGGTATCGGTTAAACACCACTTTCAACATTAAATCAGTTACTAAGCATAACTGACATTTCATCTGAGCCACCAGCTGCTCACCCTATTTAGACCTTATCATTTGCCGATTGGTAAGAAATTAATGATATATCTTACTTACCATTGGTAAGAAACGAATGATATATCTTGGGAGGACCTACAGAGGCAACAATCATTTCTAGAAGCCTCCAGACACTTTACAAAGCTTGTTGAGGATCATGAAGTGAAATTCTGATTAAATTCATTTAATATTCATCAATGAAAAGGGTATTTGGTAAATTCCCATGGTCATGAAATGAAGACGTATGGAGACCTTCTTTGTAACAGTTCCCGTTTGTAAAATGACAGATTACTTATAAATTCAAAGCCCCGCTTGACATGTGAAACCATTTTTTAAAAAAGGAAATAACGGAATGTATTTCCGTGAGTATCATTGTATTTATTTCGATTAAAAAAGCTCTTTTTATGGTAATTAATACGTATATCCGGAATTAGGGTATATCCGAAAAATACACTTTCATACCGGCTCATTTGCGATTATAAACACGTTAAACGTCACTTAGCTTTAAAATTAAGCTCAGCGGTTACAATGAAGTAATCTCTAGATCATCTAGGGTTTCCACATTGATGACACATAGTGAGAGCTGGCAACGACCTGTCAATTTTTTCGATACCGATATCATCGATTTTATCACCGGAACTACCCAAAGATTTAAGGGAGGTCACTCTAATACTAAAACTAAGCGAAGTAACTCTGGATATCGGTAGGGGCCCATTATCCAACATTTGTAATTTTTCTATTATTAGTTTTTCTTTTTCTAAGCACACATGGTAATCAAGTTTACCCTTGTCACACTAAATATGGGATGTTCCTCTTTTAGCAAGAAGTAAAGATGTGCAGTCTGATCTTAGTCAATACCACAATCCCTTCTTTTACTACTTTGATTTTGATGAAATTTTGCACCTATCTTTATTCTTTTTCATAAGGGTTAACTTTTTGTTGAAATTGGGACAAAATAATGTCATATATTAACAGTCAGATTGACAATTTTTTAAACTAAAAATGACAGTAAATTTATGATACATGCCAAGCTTAAGATTTCTAAGAGCCCAAAAAGTTTATCTAATAATTTTCATTTTCAATTGAATTGCCTGTTGTACCCACGAAAACCCATGACAATTTAATTTTGCAATATAAGTTGACTTCTTTATTATGTTTTGTGTCACAGTTAGGGAAAAAAGGTCTTTTGCAATTAGGAAATTACCAAAGATTAATGAATAATGATAATAATAATAAAGTCTTTATTTAACGAGGCAACACAGTTGGGTTAACCCAGTCTTCCCTGTGGGCCTCAACAAATATTTACAGAGTCAATACATGTATTTACAACAAGACAAAGAATTAAAGAAAGTCAAATAAAAAGGTGAATTAACAAAAAAGCTAATTCCAAATAAAACAGATTAATCAGACACTCCACAATTCGACACACAGAAGGTATATATCTTGGGAGAACTTTGTGGAAAAAGGAGAAAGTGATTGCAACCATTTTTCACCCTTTTATCACAATGTATTTTACTCTACAATTTACATCTGCTTTGATAATGCTGTCTTAGAGACTTTTTACATACATTTTAGCTACATTAATCATGAAGTTTCAGTGCAAAACAATTAAAAGTAAGATAGTTTACATTTCAATCAAGAAACAGTATTGACATTTAAATTATTATTTCCACCAGAGTGCCACCAGGTTAAAAAACTGCTTTGAATTTACTAATACTGTCAGAATTCCTCATATACAATGGCACTTGATTCCAAATGTTTGGTCCTGAATATGTGATTGATTTTCTGAAAAATTCTATTCTAGGCTTTGGAATTTCAAGAGCTAAATTTGTATTTGATCTCAGATTGATGGTCTTTGATTCTTTAAAGAGGTCTGTTATATATTGTGGAAGTTTTCCTTTAGAAGATTTATACATGAAAAGACACTTTTGAAAGATAATGTGATCATAAATTGTGAGCCAGTTGAGCTCCTTAAACAATTCTTCACTGGGCGAGTCAATATTTTTATCAAGTATTATTCTAGCAGCTCTCTTTTGAAACTTTTGCAATTTATCCACAATTCTTAAATTGCAGTTACCCCATATGATACAACAGTAGTCGATATGTGGTAGGATTTAGGCATTATAAAACATTTTTCTAACATGTAAATTTAGATAACTTTTGATTCTTAGTAAAAGATACAACAAAGAATTACATTTTTTAATCACATTTTCTACTTGGGTTTTCCATGAAAGATTATGGTCAACTTGAACACCAAGCAATTTTTCTACTTCTGAGAATTCTATTTGCTGACTATGGAAAACTAACGGTAAGGTATCAATATTGGAAATATGATTTGCTGGTATGATTATCATTGCCTTTGTTTTACTTGGATTAGGCAACATTGCATTCTTACTACACCAATCATCTATAACATTTAGGCTTATTTGAAGAGTTCTACATACATCAATGGATAAGTATCCTGTCACACTTATTGTTGTATCATCTGCAAATAAATCTGTAGAAGAGGTATTTTTAAGATGTAATGGTACGTCATTTATATACAGTATAAAAAGGATAGGACCCAACACAGAGCCTTGAGGAACTCCAGATACAATAGTTTGTGAAGAAGATAGTTTTCCTCCAACAGACACTTTCTGTGTTCTATTTGAGAGATAAGACCTAAACCAAAATAAATTTTTATTTTTTATGTCGAATCATTTTCTTTAAAAGTAGTGAGTGGTTGATCAAATCAAATGCCTTGGTTAAGTCAAGAAAGACAGTACCCACAACTTTTCTATTGTTGATGGCATCAATCCATGAACCAATGATGGCTGTAAGGGCTGTCTCGCAAGAGTGATTAGTTCCAAAGATTGGCATCAATTAAAAAGGAAAAAGGCCCTGGATTATTAGGTCAAGATTCAAATGATCTTACTTACTAAATGGCGTTACATAAAGACAGTTCAAATAAATACCTGCTACATAGGATTTTGGTAAAGATAAATGATTGGTAGTAAGTTCAATATACCTCTTTTATTAATTCAACATATCTTTTATGAGCTATTTTGATTTTACAGGTTTGGGTAAAAGAGTGAAGGACAAGATTTATGTTAACATAGACAATGCGAATAATGCCCCATGTTTTAGACGACTTAATGGAACTCACCAGATTGGCTGTACCTGTAAGTAATCCTGACTCTTGGGGCTTCTAAATGGACTGTAGATCCAGAAAGAATGGAAATCTAGGGACCAATGCTCAAAATAGTAGTAGTATTACTTTTTCACTCCATTTTTGATACTAAAATCCGAATCTTTAAAAATCTTCTTCATCCAAACAATAAGGCCTAGAGCTGTGATATTTGGTATAAATCATCATCTGTTGACCCTCTACCAAATACTTTAAAGAATTACCATACTCTGAAATTTAGCCCTTTCTGGTGATCCCTGATTTTACATAAAATTAGAGAAGGATATATTTAAAGAAATCTTCTCCTACACCATAAGGCCTAGTGCTTTAATATTTTGTACTTATCAATGTCTATTGACCCTTTACCAAAGTACTTCAGAGAATTACCGAACTTGAAAATTAGCCTGTTTCTTTGTGATCTCTGATTTTGCATATGAATAAAGAAGGAAATCTTTGAAATCTTCTTCTCCCAAACCATAAAGCATAGAGCTATGACATTTGGTGTGTATTAAAACCTATTGACCCTTTACCAAAAGTCTTGGTAGAATTACCACATTCTTAAAATAAGCCATTTTCTGTTCAATCTAAGATTTTAGAAAGGAATAGAAGGATATTTTTGAAAATCTTCTTCTAAACCATTAGGCCTAGAGCTTTGATATTGTGTATAAATCATCATCTATTGACCCTCTACTTAAATAATTCAAAGAGTTACCATACTCTGGAAATTAGCTCTAAATGGTGGGATCTTCAATAAACCTAGGATTAAATGGTAAATCTTTAAAAAAAATCTGCTCAAAAATAATTAGGTGTAGGGCTTTGATATTTTGTTAATATCATAAAGCCTTGAGTCATCATACTCAGGGGAGTGATGTAGAACCATTATGGTCCTCTTGTTTAGTTGATGAAATTTTGAAAATCTTGGTACTTTTAGTAGAAAAACATTGTGGATAATGAAGAAATTGCTTGTAACAAGCAATTTCTTCATTTTCCACAATGGTTTTCCAAGTTGTGTTCTCAAGGTGCGTAAAAAAGCTTGACTGTATGGGGATGGGCTAATTGGTTTATATTTCAGCTGAACCAAAGGGAAATGTGGGTGTTGTACATTTCATCAATGACTCATCTGATCTGTCCTGGGTCCTTCAAACAGGACCAAACCATCCTTATGCAGTTCTTCTGAAAGCAAAAGATTTCAATGTGTATGTAACCTTAACTCATAATCTCTTCTAATTTAGATATTTTTCAATGCGACAGTATTTCTTTCTTTAAGAATGTAAAAGAGCTTACTTAACTCATTACCACTTGGCACAATTTTAGACTGGTCCAAATTCGAAGAAGTTACAGACAACAGTTTCAAGTTAAGAGAGTTTCGAGTATCTTAGTCTATATGGATAGAAAACAATGGTGAAAATGATGAAATTGCATGTAACAAGCAATTTCTTCATTTTCAACCTTGTTTTCCTCAAGTCTTTCCTTGAGGTGTGTAAGAAAGCAGGATTGTTTGAGAATGGGTTAAAACCTGTTTCTACATTTAACACATTCCCACACAATGACGCTTTTTGATGCCCCTCAAGAAAAACAATTGGGAAAAAAATTGTGTAAAGTAAAAAAATGATTGCTGCAAGCAATATCTTCATTTTCCACAATGTTTTCCACCCTGAAAGTTGACAAAATCTATAATTTCATAAACTTCACCTTGTCGTCTGCAACTCCTTACAATATGGACCAGTCTAAAACTTTGTTGTCTGTTTACGGGTTAAAAGCATCTCATAGTTAGAAATTAAGAACTATTTTTAGAGGTATTTTCACTTTGAATAGCATAAAGCTTATGGTGATCCAAGTTCACATTCTACTGGGAATTCAGTTCTTCACAGAAACTTGTGAACAAGTCTTGTATTTGACTTCATTAATGCAGCATATAACTTACAAATCTCATCACTGTATGGTTTGTTTAAACTTATTCATTTTACATCGATTGGGAAACAAGTTCTTCCAACTTAGATTAATCCCTCTCCATTGTGCTTCCTTGGGAATACACCAGTACTCGCACCAAATGTGTGGGCCAAGAAAAGAACCAAGATGGATAGCCACTCCCGGGAATCGAACTCAGGACCTCTTGACCAGGAAGCCAACACTCTCAATCACGGACACCACACTCTCCACCATGGACACCACACAAAGCAAAGGATGAAATGAAACCCTTTCTGATAACTTGAGTCTGACACAGTCTAACCAGTTGAAGGCAGCATACTTGTGACTTAAGTGACAAAATGACGCTTTTACACAGGTGGCTGTCTTACGAAGGTTCTTGTTTCCCTTGGATCATTATGTTTATACAGAACAAAATAATCCATCTTATATGTATAAAAATGATCCAGGTGATAAAAGAACTCTAGTAGTATGGGTCAAAAATTTATGTTAACTTAAATTACAAATTACTGGGTGTGTGATAGTTTTTGTCATGATGAGCCAAAAATGTTCCAGCTTTGACAGCAGGTATAGACTAAGATCAGCCTGCAAATTTGTGCAGTCAGATCTTAGTCTGCACTACCTGTTTAATGTTTCAACCCATAGTTGCTTATAACTACCGTTAGTATACATTTTTATACCCCCGTAAAACGATTGTCTTTTATTAAACCCCCAAACGAATGTTTTGAGGGGGTATACTGGAATCAGCCTGTCTGTCAGTGTGTTTGTGTGTCCATCTGTCTATGTACAAAATACTACCAATTTTGTGTCGCAAACTCCTCCTTCAGTTTGCTTCAATACCATTCAAACTTTCTACATTAACCACATGTTGATGTTTCGCAAGACACAATATTGAAATCTTACTTGTCCCTGGTTCAAGATTTATCTCCAACTTAGACATAATTTCCCCCTTGAACTAAGACATTATTTATGCTTTGTAGACATATACAGCTAATTATACTACCAATTTTGTGTTGCAAACTCCACCTTCAGTTTTGCTTCAATACCATTTAAATTTTATACAAAGATTAACCACATGTTGAAGTTTTGCCAGATGCAATTTTGAAGTCTTATTTTCCCCTGATTCAAGAGTTATCTTCCCTTGAACTTAGACATTATTCCCCCTTGAACTTAGACATTATTTATGCTTTGTAGACATATACAGCTAATTATACTACCAATTTCGTGTCGCAAACTCCACCTTCAGTTTTGGAGCAATTTTGAAGCCTTCATTTCCCCTGATTCAAAAATTATAACCCCTTAAACTTGGACATTATTTATGCTTTGTAGATACGTACAGCTAATTATACTACTAATTTTGTGTTGCAAACTCCTCCTTCAGTTTTGCTTCAGTACCATTGAAACTTTATACAAAGATTAACCCCATGTTGAAGTTTTGCAAGACACAATTTTGAAGTCTTAATTCCCCCTGGTTCAAGAATTATCTCCCCTTTAACTAGGATGTTATTTATATACAGCTAATTATACCACCAATTTTGTGTTGCGAACACCTCTTTCTAGAAAAGCAAAGTCAGTAGCTATGTCGTGTATTGTTAAAGCTCTCATTACACTGAAAGCACTTGTGGGGGTATTAAGTCACATACTGTGACAAGTTCTAGTTTATTCTGAAATGATTATTGCATTTGTTTCATTTTCAGGACAATATTAAAACAATTCAAAAACTCAGGTCGTGTAAATGGAGTGATGGTAATACATGTCCCAGATGCTAATGTTACGGATGATGATGACACATTTGCTACACCTGAACAGTTTTCACCAGACAAGTCATGTCCAAATGACGAATATGGTAGTTTATTTCTAAATGAACTTCTTTTAATTTGAACCAGTCTATAGTTTCGTCATCTGGGTTAAAATTAACCCATTACCACACAATGATGCTCTTTGACGGCCCTTTATTTTCCACAATTTTTTCCACTCAGAAAGTCGGAAACATTTAAAATTTCATTAACTTTATATTTCATCTGCAACTCCTTTCAATTTAGACCAGTCTGGAATTTTGCTGCTGGTAATGGGCTAATAAAAGTACTTCTTTCCAACTTTATTACTTTAACCCTTTAGTGTATTCAAAATTTTAGAATTGTTGAAATTGACAGAAGTCTCATATGACAATTTAAAGTATGTGCAATTTGAAAAGTGACAAACTTACAGGTTAGAAAATATTGTGGGAAAAGACGTTTTCTCAATTAAAATATAGGGACATAAAAACCATAGATTGTACAAGAAAACACAATATGAAACATTTATTCTATAATATATTTTCAGACTTGTCCTACTCCAGACAATCAATATGTCTCAATTTACTTGTACTCTATCTGATCTTTGAATTGGTTCAACTTATAATTCTTCAAACAAATTAGTCAATCAACAAGGTGTTTTAGCTATTGAATTTATACTGTATATAATCTGTGATTTAATTTTTTTTAAACCATGTTAAATGATGGTTAAATACAGTGGATTCTTGTTAATTGCGGTTCTGATAATAGCAATTTTTTGCTTAATTTCAACATGTAGTGTACTCAAACAGAAAGATTTCTAATGAATTATTGTAAGATAAAGCCAATATAAAAATTTATGAAGAACATTTGTTAATTGCACAATTTTTAACCACATGTACCTTTAACCATATCTTGCATTGTATTTATTCAGGTCTTTATGCAGATAATCCAGACTACAGCCATTGTAAACAAACAAAATGGAACCCGTATGGTGATGACATGATGTTTCAGGAATACAATTTCCCTATTGTCATTTTAACAGACAAAGAAAATGTGACTTTTGTTATAGATAAGGTAAGAGAAATATTAAATTGCTAAGCATAACAAATTTGAAACTTATCTGAGTACAACATGCTCAAGGTGAGTTTTTAACTCACCTGAGTACAAAGTGCTTAAGGTAAGCCATTGTGATTGACCAGTGTCTGTTGTCTTTGGTGTTGTGTGTCTGTCAATAATTTCTTTAAACTTTTCCTCTCTAACTATAATGCAATCTGAATGAAATTTGTTGGGGATGTTCCTTGGATGAAGCTTTATCAAGTTGTTCAAGTTATTGAAACACCCTTAACAATGGGTGAAATGATTAGGATAATTAAAAAACCTCTTCTCTGAAACCAGAAGACGGAGGGGTTTGAAATTTGATATGCAGCATCTCCTAGGGGACCTCTACCATGTTTGTTGATATCATTCCCCTAGAGTTATATTTGGGCTCTGCCAGGATGCAACCCATACTTCCTAAGAACTTAGAAAGAAATCTTGAAAAATATTCTTCTCTTAAATCAGAAGACAGAGAGCTTTGTTATTTGGTATGTGGAACCATCTAGTGGACCTCTACCAAGTTTTTTCATATCATACCCTTAGGTTCTATATATGGTCTCCCTAGGCACGCTCCATTGTACATAGAAAAGAGAAAATCTTTGAAAATCTTTTCAGAGGAACCCGAGAGCATTGATACTTGGTATTTAGAATCTCTGAGTGACTCTCCACAAAGTGTGTTCATGTGATGCCCATTGGACCACTTTTTGGCTCAACCTGAGGACATCTGAACATATGAATAAAGCAGGACATGTGAAATCTTCTGTCTTGAAAGCCAAAAGCATATATCCTTGATATTGGGTATATGTACACTCTTAGTGAACATCTACAAAGCTTGTTCATTTGATGCCCCTTAGGTGTTTTTTTTACTCTGGGCATATCCTATTTAACATAAAAACAAAGAAGGAAATTTTTAAGATCTTTTTTTTTCAAAGCAGTGTAGAACATTGATATTTTGTTTTTTAGAATTTCCTACTAATCTTCTGTATAGTTTGTTAACCCATTAGCACACAGGAAATTTTTTGGACTGGTCAAAAAATTGAAAGACCTTGCTGACGACAAAGTCAGTTTATGAAACTTAAGATTTTCAACTTCATAGCGCAGTTGGTATCGTATCAGATTCCCAATCTTCAATCATAGGGTGCCATGGGCTTAATACCCGGGGCGGCACATATTCTTTCTGACATTTGTCTCTCACCAATGGGTTGAAAATTGTAAACCTACGTTGGATAGAAGCTGGAGGCCAGGAAAGGATGTAGTGGCAGTACTGGTGCGAGAAATATTAGGAATCCATAGTTAGGTGCTCCAGCCACTGTGATATGACTGAACTACTGTTAAAAGTGGTGTTAAACCCCATTCCATCTACCAATTATCTTTCTAGGTGTAAAACATTGTGGAAAATGAAGAAATTGTTTTCGATGAGGGGCGCCAAAAAGCGTCATTGTGTGAGAATACGTTAATTTGATGCCCCTTGGACTACATTTAGGCCCCCCCCATGGCATACCCTGTATTCATAGAATTAAGCAATAACTCTTTAAAAAACTGCTCCAATCTTTAAAAAGCCTTGTAGACAATCTAGAGGCATCAACCCGAAAATTGGTAAAAAATGTTTTTCCTAATGCAATCGTTGAAATTGGATCATGTGTTGTCAAAAACTGAGTCATTAGGTTGATTGGGGTCCTTGGTTTGATACATGGCTGCTGGGAATATCCTTTCTAACATTTGTCTCCAACCATTGAGTGGATTAATGTTTTCCAATATGGGATGTGCAGCTGGAGGCGCGGCAATGATGTTGTGGTAGTGCTGGTGTGAGAAATACCAAGAGTCCATTGTCAGGTGCTCCAGCCACCACAATTTGAAATATAGTAAAAGTGGAGTTAATCCCCATTCAATCAATCAGTCACTAGGTTTATTAGTACAAAAGGCTTATAGATCCTTTAGAGGCCTTATCTTTAACTCAATCAACTTCAAAAATGGCTAGTTTTTTTGATTTTGTGAAATCTTGGATGTGATGGAAATTAAGCCCCTTGTTGTCAATAAATAGGTCAATATGTCAATTCTAAGAAAAACTTGTAGACACCCTAGAGGTATGTTTAGTTCAATCAAACTGTAGAATTGGTCAGGATTTCTATAGCAAATATGTTTGATCAATATTATTTACATAAGGTGTCATGATAAAAACATTAATGAGTTTTGAATTTGGTCACTTGGAGTCAAACAGTATATCCATTCCGAGAAAAAAAATGTTGTCACAGTAATCTTATTTTCTGGTCTTGTAAATTTCATCATTTTTCCACAATGATTTTCCAATTTTTTTGTATGAGAGGCGTGAATAAACAGTATTGGGTTGGAATTAGGTAAACTCAAAATGAAAATTAGTGGATTAAAAAAAGTAGTTGGAAGAATTTGATGTATTTGTCAATTTCTTTAACAAAATTGGATACTATTACACTGATTTAGATGCAATAACCCTTCAAATGGAGGGATTGCTAAGTTGTGTTTTATGGGCAAAATGAAGCTCCAGGTCTCTAACTGGCTTTTGGAAGCATTTATTAGGAGAAATCTCGTATTTGTATTCCAGTGCTACAAAAAGTTTAACCAGCCCATAAATGGTGTAGCCAGGGACTTTCCACTCTGTGCTGTACAACTTAAAGACAGAATGGATGGTGCTACAAACTCGGAAGTTTGTATAAGAAGAACACGGCATCAACTGAACATTACACCAGATAGATATTGTGATCCTTTAGGGGACCAGAATGTGTATGCCACTGTAAAGACAATGAACAGTACAGAACACAGACCAAATAACTCGGTCATCGTAGTAGCAGCAAGAGTAAGTCACTTGGACTGAAGAAAATTCTAAAAGAAATATCTAGACTTGTTTTACTAAAATGATTCAAAAGTTTCTGATGAATTTTTGATAGCAAATTTATGATTGTGGATGGACTCACATAGAGAATAAGTATTTTTTCAGTGTAAGATAGATTTATCTTTCATTGAAAAAAGCTATATTTTCACAAGTGGCAGAGCATAAAAAACAAACAATTATTCCATTTCTTTACTGCAAAAATAGACAAAATAATAGATAGATTGATCTTTCATTGAACAAAAAAAGTTAAATTTTCACAAGTAGAAGGGCATGAAAAACGAATAATTATTCCATTTCTTTAACCCATTTCAACCCAGTGACACTTTTGGACGCCTCTCAAGAAAAACACATGGGAAAACATTGTGTAAACTGAAGAAATTGCTTGTTACAAGCAATTTCTTCATTTAACACAATGTTTTCTACCCAATAAGATGAAAAAATCCAAAACTTAATCAGCTTTAAATTATAGTCTGCAATTTGGACCAGTCTAAAATTTTGCTGTGTGGGAATGGGTTAATGCAAAAATAGACAAAATATTATCTTTTAGGGGATAAGAGTTTTAAAAGCACGTCATTTCACATGTGAAATACATTGCAACCTGATGACATCATCAGTGCCTGCGATCTCGCGTAGAAAACATTCAATTGGGCACAATGATAAGAACATGGCTAAATCTACATAAAAGCAATAATTTAATCTATAGTTTTGTCTATCAAAAACGGGCGTTCTGAATGGTCGAAAAGAATTATTCATATCTGCATGAACAAAATTTTGAGCATGCAATCATTTTGTATGCTTCCGCACAAAATAGTCCTATACAAAAAGGTTTGCGTATTCATACAATGTGATTAGTTTTTTCAGTTCATATCTCCATGCAATCAAAAAGTATTCTCTTCATCTCTTAACCCTTTCCCGTTCCTGTGATTTTATACTGGAGAAAACATTGTGGAAAAAGAAGAAATTGCTTGTTAGAAGCAATTTCTCCTTTTTCCACAATATTTTCTACCACATAGGATGGTTTCAATTCAAATAGCATCCAGTTTTCATTATCGTCTGCAACCTCTTTCTGCAACCTCTTTCAATTTGGACTAGTCTAAAATTTCCAAAAACGGGAAAGGGTTAAATGAATTTATCATTTGATAATTTCACTGATTTTTGGTGAAATTATTGAGTGATAATCCACAGAAAAATCTTGATAATCTAAAGGAAAGCATCAAAGAAATATTACTTAATGATAAACTGCTACTGTCATTCAAAGTTAACTGACTCAACATAGGAGTTGACACTGTTCAATTGAAAATGTAAGCCTTGTTATTATCTCTGTTGTTATGCTCCCTGAAGGATGAGGATATAGCTGCTGCTTCATCTTTCCTTCTTTCTGCTTTTCTGCTGTGATTTCTCCACAAGCCTTTGGCCAAATTGGATGAAACTTCACATGTGTAGTCCTTATGATATTGCGCCAACATCAATTTTTCTATTTTTGGGAAAGCTCCAAGGTCAATATCACAGTTCAAGGTTATACATTAAAACTGAGCTTGTCCAGGGCATAGGTCTTTCAAATATGGATAAATTTAAATATAACTTGACACAATTCTTCCTTAATATGAGTAGATGTACCTTTTGAAGAAATATTCAGATGGCTCCGTGGTCAAGATCACAGCTCAAGGTCTAACTTCAAAATGAAGCATGTCCAGAGCATAGCTCCTAGAATTAAGGACGGATTTCTAAATAACTGTTCACAGTAGTTCTCTATTATGATAAATGTGTCATTAGAAACAAATTTTAAACTTTTGTGACAGGCCTATAATCTGTCTCTGAAGACTCTCGATTTTGAAAACATTTACTTGATTTTCAGATGGATTCATTTTCTATGTTTGAGGATATCTATCCAAGTGCAGACAATCATGTGTCTGGAATTGTAGCTTTGTTAGCTGTGGCAGAAGCAATTGGAAAAGTCAAGGATAAAATCAGAAACTCTCCAAATGATGTGTTATTTACATTTTTCCAAGGGGTGAGTGACTCTCAATATACTTCAACTCTTTCCCAAACAAGAAAATTTTTGACTGGTCAAAATTAAAAGAGGTTGCAGATGACAAAACAAAAATGGTTTGAATTGAAAAATAAGGGTGTGGGGTAGAAAACAGTGTGAGAAAAGAAGAAATTGCTCGTCACAAGCTATTTCTTCTTTTCTCACAATGTTTCCCAAAGCTATAGTTACTCAGCATGTTAAAACGCTGGTTTGGGTGGGAATAGCTTAAACAATGTGTATACAGTAGTGTTTAACATTGGCGTTTTTAGGTTTATTCCAAATATTTATGAATGTGTATTAACTTTGTTTTGTCTCTCATCAATGGGTCAATAATCGTAGACCTATGTGGGATAGCAGCTGGAGGCTAGGATAGTAATGGTAGTACTGGTGTTAGAAATTCCAGGTTTCCATTGTTAGGTGCTCCAGCCGCTGGGTATAACTGAAAGATTGTTGAAAGCGGCGTAAAACCCCATTCAAACAAACCAAAAAAAATTAAGTATTAACTTTGTGAAGGTATACATTGTAAAATACTTGGAGAATTGGAAGCCTTTATGTTATGATCTTTGACAATGTTATCAACTCATTACCACATAATCCAACATTATAACCAATTCCCACACGATCATGCTTATTTATTGAACTTGACACAGAATACAGCTAGGATTACCAAATCTTGCACATTAAAAGTCAAGGTCACAGGGTGACCTTGTACTTGACCTTTGGTACACAAAACCTTGTCCAGATAACCTGACATGGAAATGAGATAAGATCACCAAATGTGGCGCAGACACTCATCTCTGGGTATTGACGATCCCTTTTAAATTTCAGATTGAGGAATTAAAGATCAATGTCACAGGGTATCGTTTAAACTTGTCAAAGCTTGTCATGATGATAATGTGACTCAGAATTGATCTACCTTGATCAAATTACGCACAACCATCTATGGGTGTACATAATCCCTGTTGTTTTTCAGATCAATCCATTAAAGGTCAACGTCACATGTTGACCTACAACTTTTTGATACATGTCTTTACCTCATCAGATATTGATAAAAGGAAAGTTGAACTGCTCAACCAGGTTTTATAAACACATCTCCCTTCTTCCTCCATGTTCTTCAATAATGGGTTGTCATGGGTTGTCTCAAGTTGGCACATATCCTTTCCGAAGTGCACAAATCCTTTTTGACATTTGTCCCTCACCAATGGGTAGATAATTGTAAACCTAAGTGGGATTGCAGCTGGAGGCTAGGAAAGGATGTAGTGGTAGCACTGGTGTGAGAAATACCAGGAATCCATGGTTAGGTGCTCCAGCCGCCACAATATGACTTAAATACTGTTAAAAGTCCATTCAATCAATCTTCCCCTATGTAATACATATTCTACTGATTTGCCAAGTTAATTGTCACCTACCATGGCTTGGAAATCAGACCTGACTAAATTTTTTTGAGCTTGCCTATTCAAAGAAGTGTGTGACTGCCTTGATGGTTGAGTGGTATCTATTCTTGTATGGTGATCTGATGGTCACTAGTTCGAGCCCCACCATCACCAGGGTGTGTACATGGGCAAGACACTTAATAGCCATCCTGAGGCTACCCATCTATAAAATTGGGAAGCAGTGGATTTAAGCCACTGCCTCTCTTTCAGGGATGTGAAAACATCTGGACTGTGATCTTTCGAGGGCAACTCTATAATCTTAAAGCTTTCATTGCAATCAAACCAAAATACTTTAGTATAAACCAAAAAAGTGTGCGTGTGAGGGGTTATTCCAGTCACCCAGACCTCGGCATAATACTAGGGTTTAACCCTTTGCCATACAATCACTGATTTTTATGTCCCTGTGAAATTGAATTTAAGAAAACATTGTTAAAAAAAGAAATGGCTTGTCACAAGCAAATTCTTCTTTTTCCACAATATTTTCTATATATAAGATGGTTACTTATTGAATTGCACTTACTTTAGAATGTTGTCTGTTACCCCTTTGATTTTAGTCAGGTTTACAATTTTGAAAAGTAGTTAAGTGTTGAATTTTATTTGAAGTCTCATTTTTCTGTTTGCATTATTCCTATTACTCCAAAACTTTGAACTTACCTTTGTGACCATTGTGTCATCATCTAACCAAAGATCAATAAGTCTGGCGTTCATTCTAGTGAAATTGTGATCCTTTTTGACTTTGAAATGCTTGGTTAAAGTTGTATGTGCAAGTGCCATATCTCTGTTCTTACAAATGATACTGCTTTGAAACTTTCCACATGCCTGCATGACCATCATATCATTCCATAGGCAGAGATTTGTTACTATGAAATTAATTTTAGTGGATTTATACACTTTTTCGGCTTAGAAAAACTTGTTTAAACTTATAGGTGCTACTGCCTAATCTCTATTCCTATTGTTGCAATTGATCTGTAACAATGCATATGCTTCTCTCACCGTTATTAACCCATTCCCACTCAATCCCTCCTTTTTACGCCCCTCAACAAAAAAGCTTTGGAAAACATTGTGGAAAATGAAGAAATTGCTTGGATCAAGCAATTTCTTCATTATCCACAATGTTTTCTATCCACAAAGACGAAAAAATTAAAAATTCCATCAACTTGAAATTGCCGTCTGCAGCTCTTTTGAATTTGGACTGGTCTAAAATTCCACTTTGTTGGAATGGGTTAACCCATGTCAACCTAAATACTCATTACTTTGACATTCATTTTAGTGGATATTTGAGCCCTTTTGACTTAGACATTCCTAGTTAGAGTTTCAGGAAGTCTCTCCAACTGTCTCATCTTTGTCAAACTTCACACATAATTTTGAATCATATTTCAACTTTCTGGCAAATATTCTTTTCTTTGACATGTACTTTAGTGGAGTATTCAACCTTTTTGCTTCAGAATGTTAAGTGCAAAATTCTCTATCTCTGTTACTACTTAAAGTAATGGTTTGAAACTTTGGACATTATGTTGAGTCATGATTTGACAAATGCTCTGACAATCATATAGTGGAATTGTGCCCAATGTCGACATTGAATTGCTGGTACTATCCAGCACTCAGAATAGTCAAGCGTTACTCTCCATGGACAGCTCTTGTTTTCTTGCTTGACCCATTCTGACACTATCCTGCTTTTTAGGTCACAAAAATGCTTCAGAAAACAATGTGGGAAATAAAGGAATTGCATGAAAACTTAAACTTTTTTCACAGTTTCCTTGTATCGAAATACTTGGTATAAGGATTGCTTATTTACCCATTCCAACACAATCTCTTGTTTTTAGGCCTATGAAGAAAAAAAGCAAGGGAAAACTAAATGGACAATGAAGAAATTGCTTGTAACAAGCAGTTTCTTCTATTTCCAACAATATTTACTACCCAGAGAGATGAATTCATTTTTAATTTCATCAACTTGAAGTTGTTGTCTGTAATCTGTCAATTTGGACAGGTCTAAAATTTTGTTGAGGGTTAAGCCTGAAATCAACAGCTTGTTATGAGATTACAAAGTCTTAGTATGGTTCTAGTTGAGAGGAGGTAGAGATGTCAAAAGTATTGTTGAATTACAATATACACCTTGCACATAATAGAAAACATTATGCCTGTTATAAGTAACTCTCCTTTTCTCACTCTATTTCCTTAGCTATATTTTTAATCAAAGTGCTAGATAAGGGAGTTTTGGTATTGGGTTAGGCTGTACTTTGAAAAAAATAGTCACTCTGCTAAATGTGTTTTCAAGTACTTAATTTAATTTGCTGTTCAGGAAGCTTGGGACTACATTGGGTCAGGAAGAATGGTTTACGAAATGGGGAGAAACAACTTTCCGGAAACACATGGTACATACCTATCTACAATCAATCTGACAAGCATCGCGAAAATTGTTGAGGTCAATCAGCTGGCTTACAGGGATAATGGAAAAGTTTGGATTCATACAGATCCTGTTACAAGGCCAAACGTATCACAGGAGGTATGTAAGCTAAATTTCTCAGCTGATTCATTTTTGGCCTGTCTGTTTTCAGAGAAAACCGGAGGTATTGCTATGGCCATGTCTGCTTAAGTGCTGTCATCCAAAAACTTTGACATTTTGTAATATCTCTGGTATTATTGAACACTTTTATTTATGCATATTGGAATATATGCTCACTTTCAAAATAGCAATCTATACTAACAAGGGTGGTAACTTTAAATGCATTTCTGAATGAATTATGCCCCCTTTTCAGCTTAGAAAATTTTACCCACTATCAAACACTTGAACTGCCGAGGGTTGGCATCCATATGGTGCTCTTATCAAAACTGTTTAATGTTTAATGAATGAGCTTGTATATAACAAATGAATTTTGGTGTCAAAATTGATGTCTTGAATGGCAAAAATGGTATGAAAAAGAGAATTCATGTTACATGCTATATTTTCTTTTCATATTATTGCCTGTAGTTTTGCCTCTAATTTTAGATAAGACCAACTGAAAGGAAATGGAAGCACCAAAAGTATTAGACGTTTTGAAAATATTGCTTCTATTAAAGAGCTTAGTCTAGTTTAAATATCAAGTGTTCATTGTTTTTCATCCAAACCCTATGTTTGGGGTACACAATCGAATCATCTCATTAAGATCATATTTGGTTTAGAAGAGAAATAACAGATTAATACATTACCAGACAATAATATTTTAGAGTTGTCCAAATTAAAAGAAATTGTAAATGATAATTTTAGATGATTAAATTTTTATTTTTTTTCTCATTTATTGCTATGGCAACAAAAAGGTGCAGAATAATCCCTGAAAGCAGAAGACAGAATTTTGATATATGGTATGCTGCACCTCCTAGTTTGCAACCTATTTAATAAAAAATCATTATAGATCTTTTTCTCTTAAATCAGAAAGCCTGTAGCATTGATATTTGGTATGTAACATCTTCTATTGTACCTTGTACAAGTTTGTTTATGTGATGCCCCTTATGATATACTTAAGCTCTGCCTTGGAGCACCCTATGTTCTATTCTCTGAAATAAGAAAGCATAGAGGTAATTGGTTATTTGTTCCTAGGTAGACGAAATGATAAGATTATTGAAGGAGCTTGACAATTCCCTGATAGATGCTGTACAATCCAACAGATCCCTGCCCCCTGCATCTGTTCAATCTTTCTTGAAGAAGCAGCCAATTCCAGCTGTAGTTATAACAGACCATGAGAATGCTTTTACTAACAAGTAAGGTTTCCATCTCAACTTAACCCATTTCCTGTTTTTTTGAAATTGTAGACTGGTGCAAATGGAAAGAGGTTGCAGACAACAATGAAAATTGAATGCAATTTGAAATGAAGCTATCCCATGTGGTAGAAAATATTGTAATCAATTTTTTCCTTTTTCCACAATGTTTTCCCAAGTATAAAATCACGACAATGTTAAGTCTGGGGTTCGTACAGTAAATGGTTGAATAGATTTTGGTTGTAAAAAATTAATTTTACATCATTTTCCGTCCCAAGGCAATGCAGAAGACAATTTAAAAGTTGGTGATATTTTAAAGATCCTCGTCTATCTTGGTAGAAAAAACATATGGGAAATGAAAATATGTCCATGAATTTCTACAGTTTCCAAAATATTTTGTCGAGCATTTTTTCTTGAGAAGGTGCAAAAAGGTAGGTTTGTGTGAGAATGGATTAAAGATTTTGATCTATTAATGGCATATAACTTTAAAAATCATCAATTGAGGTACATTTTCCCTTATTTTAACCCATTCCCACACAAACCCTCCCCTTTATACCCCACAAGAAAAAAGCTTTGGAAAACATTGTCGAAAATGACGAATTGCTTGTATCAATAAATTTCTTCATTATCCTAAATGTTTTCTTTTCAAAAAGACTAAAACCCCATGAACCTGAAATTGTTGTCTGCAGCTTCTTTAAATTTGGACAGGTCTAAAGTTTTGTTGTGTGGGAACGGGTTAAGAATAAGATATTACTTTGTGGGATTTTAAAGTTTTAACAATTGATTGCATGTTATAAAACAGCACACCCTAACCACTTGTCAAAGGAGTTGTTATCAATTATATATGACACCTGTCATACAAAAGATACTTGAAGTATGATATTGAAAATATTGTCCTCCTAAACCTTTTTCCAGATGACAAAATTTTAGGATGATATTCAAAGAGGTTGCAGAGGATAGAACAAATTTTGATAAAATTGAAAAGGGCAAATATGATGTAGATAACATTGTGAGAGATGAAGAAATTGCTTATTATAAGTAATATCTCCTTTTCTCACAATATATTTGAAGAAATAATTCTGCAATGCATAAAAATGCAGATTTGTGTGGTAATCTGTTTAGAATTAAATGTTTGCATTAGTCTACCTCTGGTTACCGGTTTGGGGACTATAGGATTGCTTCCGTACGTCCAACTGTCCACCTGTCTGTCCATGCGTCTGTCCATCCAACACACTTTTGTCTGGAGCATATGTCTTAAACCAGAAGTGCTAGGAACTTGAAATGTTATACATGTACTTTAATAGGTCACAATGTGAAGTGCTAGGAACTTTATACACTTATAGATCACAATGTGGAGAAGTGTCATGTTCAAGAACCTTAACTCTAGCTTGCCTATTTTTTGAGTATTTGTCCGGAGCATATCTCCTTAACCATAAGTACTTGGAATTTGAAACTGTATACACTTATAGATCACAATCTAGAGAAGTGTCATGTTCAAGAACCTTAACTCTAGCTTGCCTATTTTTTGAGAAATTGTCCAGAGCATATCTCCTTAACCATAAGTACTTTGAACTTGTAACTGTATACACTTATAGATCACAATGTGTAGAAGTGTCATGTTCAAGAACGGTAACTCTAGCCTGCAATTTTTTTAAGTTATTGCCCTATGTTGATTTTACCTTTACATTTTTGTCTGGAACATGTCCCAATGTGATAGGAACTTGAAATGTTAAACACTTATAGATCACAATGTGTGGAGGTGTCATGTTCAAGAACGGTAACTCTAGCCCCCCTATTTTTTGAGATATGGCCCTTTGTTGTTTTTACCTTTATATTTTTGTCTCGAGACTATGTCTTTAACCAGAAGTGCTAGGATCTTGAAATGTTATACTTTAATAGGTCACAATGTGGAAAGCTAGGAACTTTAAACTTTATACACTTATAGATCATAATGTGGAGAAGTGTCATGTTCAAGAACCTTAACTCTAGCTTGCCTTTTATTTGAGAAATTGTCTGGAGCATATCTCCTTAACCATAAGTACTTGATACTTGAAACTGTATACACTTGTAGATCACAATGTGTAGAAGTGTCACGCTCAAGAACAGTAAACACTAGCCTGTCTTTTTTAGAGTTGTTTTTACCTTTTCATTTTTGTACAGAGCATATCTCCTTAACCATAAGTGCTTGGCACTTGAAACTTTATACACTTATAGATCACAATGTGGAGAAGTGTCATGTTCAAGAACCTTAACTCTAGCTTGCCTACTTTTTGAGTAATTGTCCAGAGCATATCTCCTTAACCATAAGTACTTGAAATGTTAAACACTTATAGATCACAATGTGTAGAAGTGTCATGTTCAAGAATGGTAACTCTAGCCTGCAATTTTAAGTTACTGCCATGTGTTGCTTTTACCTTTACATTTTTGTCTGGAACATGTCCCCTTAATCTTAAGTGCTAGGATCTTGAAACTTTATATACACGGAGAAGTGTCATGTTCAAGAACCATAACTCTAGCTTGCCTATTTTTTTGAGTTATTGCCCTTTGTTGATTTTCCCTTTATATTTTTGTCTCGAGACTATGTCTTAAACCAGAAGTACTAGGAACTTGAAATGTTATACTTTAATAGATCAAAATGTGTAGAAGTGTCATGTTCAAGAATGGTAACTCTAGCCTGCCTATTTTTGAGTTATTGCCCTTTGTTGTTTTTACCTTTATATTTTTGTCAGGAGCATATCTCCTAAACCTTAAGTGCTAGGAACTTGAAACTTTATACACTTATAGATCACAAGTGTCATGTACAGGAACCGTTACCCTGCAATGCCCATTTTTTGAGTTATTGCCCTTTGTTGTTTTAAACCATGTATTATAAGAACTGTTACTCTCCTACGACTGATTTTTAGTTATTTTTGGTTTTTGCCCTTTGATTACTTTAAATCTTAAATTCGCAATACTAAACAACCATGATCAGGGGAACATCATTTAGTTTGAAAATTTCATTTGATCGCTAGTTGTGTCCTTTTAAACTCATCACGCATTTTCGCAGTGAAGTTAGCAAAAATCTTTACCCTGCTTTCGTTCAATTTACTTTATTTCATTTTATCTGAACGGAGCCCCCCCCCCCAAAATCTTAATGATGTCATGATGACATTGCCTGGTAACCACGTGCAAAATGAGGCGCTTTAAGTAATTTTGTCTCAAAATTTTCATATTTCGTCCTATTTTTGCATTAAAGAAAAAGAATAATTGTTTGTTTTTCGTGCAATATCAGTAAATCTTTCATTTCATGAATAACAAAAGCCATATTTTCACCCAACACTCCTGAAAATGCAGCTATTGTTGTTAACCTAATGAAAGATAAATTGATCTTACACTGAAACAAACAATTATCCTCTATTTAAACCTTTCACAAACAATAAATTTTACACTTCTCCAAAATTAAAGCAAAAAGGTTTACCATAAAAAAGACTTTTTTAGTCCGGTGGGGACTCCTGTATTGCATCGCAATACGACATGCACTTGTTCTACACTCTGTATCAGTTAAATCTTGTGAATTTAACTCATTCCAACTCAATCCCTCCTTTTTATGCCCCTCGAGAAAAAAAGCTTTGGAAAACATTATGGAAATGCAATTTCTTCATTATCCACAATGTTTTCTATCCAAAAAGACGGAAAAATTCAAAATTCCATCAACTTGAAATTGTCGTCTGCAGCTTCTTTCAATTTGGACCAGTCTAAAATTTTGCTGTGTTGGAATGGGTTAAAGCCATATCTTCCCTCCAAAGAAGGAAAAACGGTTTAAATAATTGATTGTGTATTTTGTCACTAAAGCAAACAAGAGCAATCTAAATATCGACATACAAAAGGAGGATATGAGTAATGGTCTCTGGAAAGGGTATATTGTGTTTTTTTACCAGTCTTAACTTGTGTTTCTTTACATTTTGAGATCGAGTCAAATATACCCATTTCTGCACCGGAACACTTGTTTATCTTTGGCATTGACAGTTGTAAGCACACATGCTGATGACTAAACTTTACGGACAATTTCATTAATCATCGTGGTGGAGCTTGTTCACTGACGTCATGATTTTATATAAACAAACCTTAAATTGTGGTGAGTCACAATTTAAAATATTTAAACTTCTTTCATGAATTGTAGGCTTACTGCGTAGAGTTATTTAGATCTTATGATTTCAATCTTCACATTTATTTATGCTCTTTGGCCTCAAGAATGTTTTTCTTATTCATTTTGATGTGTATTTTTTGGGAGGAAAAGGCTTTCAAGTTTCCCATATTTTTTTTCTGTATGCCTTACCAATGTTTTCAGAAAATTTGAACTTATTTTAAACACTCTTGTGGTCATATGAATGGAATCAATTATAAGTCAAAGTACATGTACCATTTTAGGTTTTACAATAGCAGGTTCGATCTTCCTAGTGCAATTAAGGTGGATTATGGGAAATTGAACAGAACAGATTGGTATGATCATGTGACAGAACAAGCTAAAAATCTTACGGAGGTTGCAACACTTTTGGCTCGATTTATATACAGGTTAGCTACCAATGACAACGAAACTGATGGCATATCAGCTGATAATAAAACGGTAAATTTTATATTGTTATGAATCATATTAACTCATTAAAAGACAACAAAATTTCAGACTAGTCTAAATTCAAAGCAGTTGCAGAGGACAATTTTTTAGTTTTTAGCTCACCTGAGCACAAAGTGCGAGGTGAGCTATTGTGATCGGTCGTTGTCCGTCGTCCGTCCGTCTGTTCGTCCATCCACAATTTCTTTAAAAATCTTCTCCTCCTAAACCAGAAGGCCAATCAAGCTGAAACTTTGCAGGGATGTTCCTTGGGTGAAGTTCTACAAAAGTTGTTAAAAGAATTTAATTCCGTCAAAAACTCTGGCTGCCGCAGCATGTGAAAATGGGAATGTTTAGTAAATCTGTAAAAATCTTTAAAAATCTTCTCCTCCTAAACCAGAAGGCCAATCAAGCTGAAACTTTGCAGGAATGTTCCTTAGGTGAAGTTCTACAAAAGTTGTTAAAAGAATTTAATTCCATGAAAAACTCTGGCTGCCGCGGCATGTGAAAATGGGAATCTTTAGTAAATCTGTTAAAATCTTTAAAAATCTTCTCCTCCTAAACCAGTAGGCCAATCAAGCTGAAACTTTGCAGGGATTTTCATTGGGTGAAGTTCTACAAAAGTTGTTAAAAGAATTTAATTCCGTCAAAAACTCTGGTTGCCGCGGCATGTGAAAATAGGAATCTTTAGTAAATCTGTAAAAATCTTTAAAAATCTTCTCCTCCTAAACCAGTAGGCCAATCAAGCTGAAACTTTGCAGGGATGTTCCTTGGTTGAAGCTCTTCAAAAGTTGTTAAAAGAATTTAATTCTGTGAAAAACTCTTGTAACCGTGGCATATGAAAATGGGAAATTTTAGAAAATCTATGTTGTCTTTTTTCTCACAGACTACAAGGCCAAAAGCATTTATATTTTATATAGAGCTTAATCATATGGTTCTCTACCAAGTTTTTAAATATTTAATCTCTTGGGTCTAAAATGGCCCCGCCCTAGAGGTCTGAAGTTTGGAAAAATGCTTACTTAGAGCAATTTCAAAAGACTTCTCCTCCTAAACTATAAGGTCTAGGATATTCATATTTGGTATGGAGCATAACTAGATGGTTTTGTACTATATTACTAAAAGTTGTCCTCAGGTCAAAAAAGGCCCTGCACTAGGGGTCAAAAATTGGGAAAAACGCAAAATTTGAGTATGTTAAAAAAAAATTCTTCATTTTAAGGAGGAGGGCATTTATATTTTGAGTGTAGCATAGCCTGGCTGTTATCTATCAGTTTTGATCAAATTATGCCTGTAGGTTAATAAACACCCCTTCCCTGGGTGTCCAAAGTTTGTAAAAAAGCTCAATTAGACCATGTTCAATAGTCTTTTCCTCCCAATCTACAAAGTCTAAGGCATTCATATTTTGTATATAGCATAACCAGATGGTTCTCTACCATGTTAGCCAAAATGTTAGCCCTGGGATAAAACATGGCAATGCCCCAGAGGTAAAATTTTTTTGAAAACGCTCAATTAGAGCAACATCAAAAGTCTTCTCCTTCTGAAATATAAGGTGAAGGGCATACATATTTGGTATGTAGCATGACTAAATAATTTTGTACTATATAACAGGAAAATATATTCTTAGAATAAAAAATGTCTCTGCTCCTGGGGTAGAAAATTGCGTAAATTGCATTGAAAGAATTCTTTTTAAATATATGCTCTAGAGCATTTACATTAAAAACAAAGGATAACATTAATGTTATCTACAATGTTTATATCCTTTGACAAACATGGCCCTTCCCAAGGCATCCAAAGATATGAAAAACGCTAAAAAAGAGCATGTATAAGTTGTAATGCATTCATATTTTGATGTATAGTACATCCAGATTGTTCTCTACCAAGGTTGCTAAAATTACACCCATTGAAGTTGCAGACAGTAATTAGAGTTTGATTGAAATCTAAATACAAAGAATTACAGGTAGAAAACACTGTGAGAAATGGATAAATTGCTTGTCACTCCCTTTCTCACTATGTATTTTTCAAACCTATTTTCCCTGAGGGTGTCAAATTCTGGAATAGTTTGGTAATGGATTAAACTATAAAGCCAAAGCCAAATTATTATTGTAAAACATTACTGGATTGTTTTGTACAAAGCCCAAAATCTTATATATCTTTCATAAGTTGTGTCTTTTTTATACTAAAAAGTACTGTAATTTGGAGATGCCTCAGGTGAGCGATTTAGGACCATCATGGTCCTCTTGTTTATGTTTCAAAAGTATCAGTCTTCTTGGTATAAAACATCGTGGAAAATGAAAGAATTTCTTATGACAAGCAATTTTTAGCTCTCTTGAGCACAAAGTGCTCTGGGAGAGCTTCTGTCATTTAAATCTTTCGGTGTCCATCTATCTGTCTGTCCATCCGTCACTTCACAATTACAAAAACATCTTTTCCTCCAATACATCATCTATTGACCCTCTACCAAAATACTTCAAAGAATCAACATACTCTGAACTCTTACATCTTCTTAAATCATAGAAATATAGAAGGAAATCTTTGAAAACCTTCTTCTCCCAAACCATATGGCTTAAAGCTTTGATATTTGGTATAAATCATCATCTATTGAACCTCTAAGGAAATTCTTCAAAGAATTAACATACTCTGAAATCTTAAATCTTCTTCTCAAAAATCATTGGATAGATTTCAACCATATTTTACAGGAATGATTCTTGTGTGACCTTTATCAGATTCCTTCAAAGAATTTTGATCATTTGAAGAACATGGCTTTATTGAGCAGGGCTAATTTCCATATATGGTAAAAGCTTTAAAAATCTTCTCCTCAGAAACCAGTGGATTGATTTCAATCAGACTTTACAGAAATCATCATTGTGTGACCCTTAATCTGATTCCTGCAAATAATTTATACCATTTGAAGAACATGGCTTTAATGGGAAGAGCTAATTTCCATATATGGTGAAAGCTTTTTTAATATTTTATGCATAAATCAACCTATTGATTGATATCAAATTTAACAGGAATTATCCTTTGGTAATTTATCAAATTATTTGAAAGAACTCTGATATATTTGCCTATATGGACAATAGTGTAAGCTTTTAGAATCTTTTTTTTTCAGAAGCCAGTAGAATAATTTTAACCAAATTTCACAGGAATTATCCTTTGGAGATCAGATTTCTCCAATGAATTTGATTGGATGAAAAAAATGGCTTTTTGGTGTGTATGTGGGGGGGGGGGGGTATTTCCATATATTTTGAAAGCTTTTAAATTTTCACAGAATCCTGTAGATGGATTTCAACCAAAATCAAAGGAATGATCCTAAGGTCACCCTTTGTCAGATTCCTTCATACAATTTTGATTGTCTGAAAAACATGGCTTTTATTGTTGTTGCTTATGTCCACGTATGCAGTGAAAATTTTGTAAATACCTTTTTATCTGACTTAATGAATTTTACATAATTCTTCTTGACTTTTATAAAACAGAGAAAAGTTTGAAATGGGCCAAGTGAATTATAGCAAAAACTCACCTTTTACGCCCACACATTATACTTTGAAACTGTTTTTAAAAAAAGGTGGTCTTAATTCCTAGGTTTTGTAGGATCCATCACAAAACTCACACACCTCATACACATTGAATGTCACACTTTTCAGGGCAGTTCTGAGGTGTGAAATTACTGTTTTTTTAGGTGGGGTTCAAAAAAGTGTACTATATGGAGTTTGTGCCAAATTTAGTCCTCATAATTTAGAAAGTTAGGGTTAGGGTTTATAGGGTTTTCAACCTTTGACAAAGGACAAAAAAACAGTTCTTTCAAAAATTGAATGTAATAGTATTTCAAGGTAGTTGTGAGGAGGGTTTTATTGCATAGGCTAAAACTAGTCATTATGTAATAACATTCCTACACAATCCTTCCTTTTTATGCCCCTCAAGATGAAATTGGCCACCATTGGCCATTTCCTGATGAATACAATTGCAGATTCAGGCATATTTGCTTATATTTCTGCTAACAGTTTAAGTCAGTTTCTAATTTCGGCACCGCAAACCTTGCTAAAACACTGAATCAGCATTTATGGGTAATAAAAAGAATATTCTGATGAGCTGTTGATAGTAACAGTGGTATTTTATGAAATTTGACAGAAAATTAAAAAATTCTACTGTCCTAAAAGCAGACGAACCATTTCTTTTTATTTATCATTCGTACCCAAGAATGTTCAACCTTAAACTGATTTTTATTTTAAATAACAGATTTCTATGTTATTCTATAATGAAATCAAGCATATCATACAAGGCTTATTACTATTTCCTTCTCTCTATTTTTCTAATCAAAGTCTCGATTATCTAATCAAAGTACTGAAAGCACTGATTGAAGATGAGTAAAATCATTGTAGGTTTATGACTTGGCTACATTCATTCATGACAAAATTACAAATGAATGACCATGTTTACATCCTGTTCAATATTTATATTGTTTATTATACAACATATAAATTAACAAAATAAATGAGCAGTAAAGAAATGTTTTGACTTTGGCACCAACTCCTTCTCAATTTGGCCTCAAAATTTTCCATTTGGCCCCGACCTTTTTAATTTGGCTAAAGTGATGACAACAACTTTTTTCAAGGCAGAGCTAACCCTCACTGGTATCCAGCATTTTCTGTATATCGTCACTTGATGTTTTGTTTCTTTTCAGGTTACACATCTATTATATTGCTATCTTATTTCACCAAACTGTGAGATATTTAAAGAAATTTTGGATTCAGACAAGGCCTCAAAACTAGGTAGGTGTTTTGCTTAAATTTTATGGCCTGCTTATGCGTATACCTTCAATTTACATCAAAGTTTTAACTCATTCCCTCACAATCCCTGCTTTTTATGCCCCTAATAAAAAGGATTTAGAAAACATTGTGGAAAATGAAGAAATTGCTTGTATCAAAAAAGTCGCAAAAATTTGAAATTCCATGTACTTGAAATTTTCATCTGCAGCTTCTTTCTCTTTGGACTAGTCAAAACTTTTGCTGTGTGGGAATGGGTCAGAAGATGAAGAGAATATTATGTTTTTATGGAGATATGAAATGAAAAACCTAATCACACTGGATGAATACACGAAGAGGATATCCTTTCAAAGAGGATGTGTAGAATTGTAACCAATTGACAGACCGCAAGCCCAGCCCACTGGCACTGCCAAGCCCACTCCAACATGAATTTCCAACCCCATATTAAATGGCATTATTAAATATATGGCCATTAACATAAAATAAAATATAGTGTGGTTGGTTGACAACTTAATTGTTGTAACTAAAGTTTGAATAACCTGTATGTCAATGTTGAAGCTTTCAAACCAACAAGAACGCTTCAAATTACTGATGGTCAATGTCGGAGTTGAAAGTTCACTTCCTGTCTAAAACCATGGCCATAGTGTAGTTGGTGGCATATTTGAATCTTGATCATGAAGTCTAGGCTTTTATCCTTGTTGGGGCAAATATCCTTTCAGACGTTTGTCTTCAACCAAAGGGCAGATAATCATGAACCTATTTGGGATGAGCAGTGTTAGGTTTCGGAAAGGATGTAGTGGTAGTACTGGTTTGACAAATACCAGGAATCTTTAGTTTGGTGCTTAAGCCGCCATGATATGACTGATAAAGTTAAAAGTGGTGTTAAACCCATTCAAACAAACAAACTGAATTAATTCAATGATTGGTCCATTGAACTGTGATTGACAGCTGCAATCTATCAATTGGTTTGGCAGGGACGAGAAAAAAAGTAAATTATTGTTAGGCTGTTGTGAGACATTGAACATCCTGAGAACCTATCTAGTGCATTCTACAATTTCTTTGGTCATCTATTGAAACCTAAGGTCTGTAGCTAACTACAGATCCAGCAGTGAAGACTCTAATCATATGTGAAGATGAATAGTCTGATCTGAGTCTTTACTTGAGGGACATGTGAAATTATTGGAAAGGTTCATGTTATGTGTGGTAAAATTAGTCATATATTTATGAGAGAATGTAGTAAATAGGGTGGAAAAGTATTCTTTTCCCCCCGCAAAGTTGTACAAGTTTCTTTCTCTGTAGAAGACATGAAATGTCCGAGTTAAGCTCCAGCAAAGAGGGTCTTTATGTTTATATGTTTTTGGTATAATTCATAGTACCTTTAGTTTAACCAACTCCCACACAATACAGTTTTTTACCTACTAAAGAAATATAGGTATAGAAAACATTTTGAGAAAAAAAGAAATTGCTTGTAATAAGCAATTTCTTCTTTTCTCACAATATTTTCTACCTATTATGGCCTTTATTTATCAATTCAAACCAACTTTGTTTTGTTGTTACAACCTCTCTCAATTTGGTGAGTCTAAAGTTTTGTTGTTTGGATTCAATGATTTTCTTGTTTACAGCTAAGAAGCCTTACCAGTTTTACGTTGGAGTGAACTATCAAATAAATCAGTATACAGCATTAACAGAGAAAGTTCTGCAATATTTCCTTGGAGAAAAAGTAAATGCAACAAAGGACACTTGTAATAGTAAATATAATCCTGTAAGTCTATTTTCTTGCAAGGGGTGTGGAATTTGTATGCAGAAATTGTCTAACTTGTTCTTTCTTCTAGCAAACAGGTATACTTTCCTTCAACTTTTGACAAAGAAAAAATAAATCTAGATCCAGTAAAGAATGCGCAGAATTAAATGTCAAATTGTGTAGTTAATCACATTCATTAATAATTGTTATATTTATTTAGATTTTTTTTTTCATTGAAATAATGATACAATAAAGCTGTTTATTTCAAAGAAGCCACATTTTTTCAAAATTTAGCAATTATATCTAGTCAGAGGCATGAAATTTATTAATCGACAGCTTGGAAAGATCGATTTTTCACATCCCTATTCATGTCCCAACAACGAAAGGTTATCAGCCTATAGTTTATTGCTTGTTTGTTTTCTAAAACTTCACCTGCCATCTTTCCAACTCAAAGTTTCAAGAAATGAACCAGGAATTAGTTTACCCATTCCCACACAATCCAATTTTTATGAACCTCAAGAGAAGAATTCAGAAAATCTATGTGGCAAGTGAAAACAAAGCACATGCAATTTTTAAATTTTTGTACCATTTAGGCTATTGTCATGGAATTATGTCAGTCAAGTGGGCTTATGCGGGTCAATAAACTTTATGCATCAGTAAAATCAGGTGCATACTATTTTACTGATATCCATCTGTTTCAGTGTAAACTTAACACTAAAACTTAACATTTAGCTCTTATTCAAATACTGTTCCTGTTCCTTGCATTGATAGGCAAAATTTAGTAGATTACATTGTTTTTAACTAAGGACAAAGGCATTTAACCCATTCCCACACAACCTTATTTAAGACTTGTCCAAATTGAAAGAAGCTGCAAACAACAATTTCAAGTTAATGGAATTTTTAGCTCCCCTGAGCACGAAGTGCTCTGGAGGAGCTATTGTGATCGGTCATTGTCCGTCGTCCGTCCGTCCGTTCACAATTACAAAAAAATCTTCTCCTCCTAAACTAACCATGGAATTTCAATAAAACTTCACAGAAATGATCCTTAGGTCATGCTCTTTCAAAATACTTCAAAGAATAGAAAACCATGAAGAACTCTGGTTGCCATTGCAACAGAGTGAAAAAACTTAAAAAATCTTTCCTCCCAAGCGGTAAGGCCTAGAGCTTTGATATTGGGTACAAATCATCATCTATTGACCCTCTACCAAAATACTTCAAAGAATTACCGTATTTTGAAAATTAGCCCTTTTCTTAATGATCCCTGATTTTACATAGAAATAAAGAAGGAAATCTTTAAAAATCTTCCTCTCCCAAACCATAAGGCCAAGAGCTTTGATAGTTTGTATATATCATCATCTTTTGATCCTCTACCAAAATACTTCAAAGAATTACCATATTCTGACAATCAGCCCTTTTCTTAATGATCCCTGATTTTACATAGAAATAAAGAAGGTAATCTTTAAAAAATCTTCTTCTCCCAAACCATAAGGCCTAGAGCTTTGATATTTGGTATATATCATCATCTATTGACCCTCTACCAAAATACTTCAAAGAATTACCGTATTCTGAAAATTAGCCCTTTTCTTAATGATCCCTGATTTTACATAGAAATAAAGAAGGAAATCTTTTAAAATCTTCTCCCAAATCATAAGGCCTAGAGCTTTGATATTTGGTACAATTCATCATCTATTGACCCTCTACCAAAATACTTCAAAGAATTACCGTATTTTGAAAATTAGCCCTTTTCTGGGAGATCCCAGATTTTACATAGAAATAAAGAAGGAAATCTTTAAAAATCTTCTTCTCCCAAACCATAAGGCCTAGAGCTTTGATATTTTGTACATATCATAAGATATTGACCGTCTACCAAAATACTTCAAAGAATTATCATACTCTGAAAATTAGCCCTTTTCTGTGTGATTCCTGATTTTACAAAGGAATAAAGAAGGAAATCTTTGAAAATCTTCTTCTCCCAAATCATAAAGCCTAGAGCTTTGATATTTGGTACAATTCATCAGCCATTGACCCTCTACCAAATTACTTAAAAAATTAGCCCTTTTCTATGCAATCTCTTATTTTAATTAGGAATAAATAATGATTTCTTTGAAAACCTTCTTCTCCTTAACCATTAGGCTTACAGCTTTTATACTTGGTATGTATGGATGTCTATACTTCAAAGCATTACCATATTCAGGAAATTAGTGCTATATGGTGGGATCATCAATATACCTAGGATTAAAAGAGAAATCTGTAAACATCTTCTCCAAAATATTGAGACAGAGGGCTTTGGCATTTTGTTTATATCATTAAGCCATGAACCATCATACTCAGGGGATCGATTTAGGACCATCATGGTCCTCTTGTAAATCTTTTCATCCTTTTGGATAGAAAACATTATAGAAAACATTTTTTCTTGAGGGGCATAAAAAGGAGGGATTTTGTTGAAATGGGTTAAGAGTCTATCAAATTTAAGTTATTGTATGTAATTGCTGTGAATTTTGACCAGTCTATAATTTTGATATTTGGTAAAATATCTTTACTCTTGGGCCGAATATAAAAATTTCGCAACAAAAACGCCAACATGTTACTAATCATTATCAATCTATTACCTTATCTTTGGGCTTTTTTAAAGGCTTTACCCATTCTCACATAATCCCTCTCTTTAAAGAGATTTGTTTTATTCATTGTCCACAATGTTTTTTCAACTGCAAAAGACAAGCATTTTTAAGATTTCATCAACTAAAAATTACAGTCTGCAACTTTGAATTTTGACCAGCCTTCTTGTATTAGGTTAAGTAAAATGTTATTGAAAACTGAAATATTGGGAAGTTACTTGCAACATGCAATTTCCCCTTTTATCGTTTTTTTAGCTCCAGTGGCTGAAAGCTGTGGGGCTATTGTCATGGCGTAGTGTCTGTCTTGCGGTAATCTGTCCATCCGTAAACTTTTTTAGCTCAACTGAGCACAAAGTGCTCTGTGGGAGCTATTGTGATCGTTCTTCGTCTGTCGTCCGTCCGTCTGTCCGTTCACAATTACAAAAAAATCTTCTCCTCAAAAACTAACCTTGGAATTTCAACAGAACTTCACAGAAATGATCCTCAGGTTATGCTCTTTCAAAATACTTCAAAGAATAGAAAACCATGAAGAACTCTGGTTGCCATTGCAACAGAGTGAAAAAACTTAAAAAATCTTCTCCTCCCAAGCGGTAAGGCCTAGAGCTTTGATATTGGGTACAATTCATCATCTATTGACCCTCTACCAAAATACTTCAAAGATTTACCATATTATGAAAATAAGCCCTTTTCTGGGAGATCCCTGATTTTACATAGAAATAAAGAAGGAAATCTTTAAAAATCTTTTTCTCCCAAACCATAAGGCCTAGAGCTTTGATATCTGGTATACATCATCATTTATTGACCCTCTACCAAAATATTTCAAAGAATAGCAAACCATGAAGAACTCTGGTTGCCATGGCAACAGAGTGAAAAAACTTAAAAAATCTTCTCCTCCCAAGCGGTAAGGCCTAGAGCTTTGATATTGGGTACAAAACATCATCTATTGACCCTCTACCAAAATACTTCAAAGATTTACCGTATTATGAAAATTAGCCCTTTTCTTGGAGATCCCTGATTTTACATAGAAATAAAGAAGGAAATCTTTAAAAATCTTTTTCTCCCAAACCATAAGGCCTAGAGCTTTGATATCTGGTATACATCATCATTTATTGACCCTCTACCAAAATATTTCAAAGAATAGCAAACCATGAAGAACTCTGGTTGCCATGGCAACAGAGTGAAAAAACTTAAAAAATCTTCTCCTCCCAAGCGGTAAGGCCTAGAACTTTGATATTGGGTACAAATCATCATCTATTGACCCTCTACCAAAATACTTCAAAGATTTACCGTATTTTGAAAAACAGCCCTTTTCTTAATGATCCCTGATTTTACATAGAAATAAAGAAGGATTTCTTTAAAAATCTTTTTCATCCAGACCATAAGGCCTAGAGCTTTGATATCTGGTATACATCATCATCTATTGCCCCTCCAAATACTTCAAAGAATTACCGTATTCTAAAAATTTGGCCCTTTTCTTTGTGATCCCTGATTTTACAAAGAAATAAAGAAGGAAATCTTTAAAAATCTTCTTGTCCCAAAACCATAAGGCCTAGAACTTTGATATTTGGTACAAATAGCATCTATTGACCCTCTACCAAAATACTTCAAAGAATTACCATATTAAAAAAATTAGCCGTTTTCTTTGTGATCCCTGATTTTACAAAGAAATAAAGAAGGAAATCTTTAAAAATCTTCTTGTCCCAAAACCATAAAGCCTAGAGCTTTGATATCTGGTATACATCATCATCTATTGACCCTCTACCAAATACTTCAAAGAATTACCGTATTCTAAAAATTTGGCCCTTTTCTTTGTGATCCCTGATTTTATAAAGAAATAAAGAAGGAAATCTTTAAAAATCTTCTTGTCCCAAAATCATAAGGCCTATAACTTTGATATTTGGTACAAATCAGCATCTATTGACCCTCTACAAAAATACTTCAAAGAATTATTGTATTCTGAAAATTTGCCCTTTTCTGTGCGATCCCTGATTTTACAAAGAAATAAAGAAGGAAATCTTTGAAAATCTTCTTCTCCCAAACCATAAAGCCTAGAGCTTTGATATTTGGTACATATCATCAGCCATTGACCCTCTACCAAATTACTTTAAAAAAAAAGCCCTTTTCTGTGTGATCCCTAATTTTCATTAGGAATAAATGATGATATCTTTGAAAACCTTCTTCTTCTAAACCATTAGGCCTAGAGCTTTTATACTTGACATGTATTGATGTCTATGCTTCAAAGGATTACCATATTCAGGAAATTAGTGCTATATGGTGGTATCATCAATATATCTAGGATTAAAAGAGAAATCCTTAAACATCTTCTCCAAGATAATTAGACAGAGGGCTTTGCTATTTTGTTTATATCATAAAGCCATGAACCATCATACTCAGGGGAGCGATTTAGGACCATCATGGTCCTCTTGTCTTTTAAAACCTTCTCCTCAGAAAGTACTGAACAGTATACGACCAAATTTCACAGAAATGGTCCTTGGGTGAGCCTTTATCAGATGCCTTTGAAGAATTCTGATCATTTGAAGAACATGGCTTTAGTGGGCAGGCCTAAATTCTATACATTGTGAAAGCGCTAAAAATCTTCTTCACAGAAACAATTTGTATGATTTCAACCAAATTTTACAAGAATGAATCTTGGGTAAATCTTTATCAGATTCCTTCAAAGAATTTGATCAGATGAAAAACGGCTTCAATGGGCGGGGTAAATTTCCATATATGGTGATTTATCTCCACCAAATTTCACAGAAATGATCCTTGAGCTATCCTTTATCAAATTCCTTCAAAGAGTTTTGATCGAATGAAAAACATGAGTTTTATTGGTGAGGCTAATTCTATATATGGTGAAAGCTGTATAAATCTTCTTCTCAGAAACCAGTGGATAGATTTCAACCAAATTTTACAAAAATAGTCCTTGGGTGTCCCTTTATCAGATTCCTTCAAAGAATTTTGGTTGGATAAAAATTATTATTTCAATAAATGGTATCACAAAAAGTTTAAAAACCTTTTTTTTTCAGAAACCAGTTGATTGATATCAACCAGATTTCATAGGAAATGTCCAATTTAGACCCTTTATCAGATGGGATAAAAAACATAACTTTTTGGTTATGGATGCTTATTTTCATGTATCAAATATATTCTGAGAACTGAATAATTTGGTGAAAGCTGTATAAAACTTCTTCTCAGAATCCTGTCGATGGATTTCAACACAAATTCTAAGGAATGATCCTGAGAGTCACTCTTTGTCAGATACTTCACATAATTCTGATTGGTTGAAAAACATGGCTTTTATGGGTAGGGGTTATGTCTATATATGGTATATAGTGAAAATTTTGTAAATGCCTTTTCACCTGGCTTTTATGAACTCAACTTTACTCATAGATCTCAGTGACTTGATTTATTTCCGAGAGATGGCTAAGATGATTCAGTTTTTATTGAATTTCTGAATACGCCATTTGCTTAACCAGTATATTTAGGCCTGTGGGGCGATACAGGCACTCAACTGCCTCTAGTTTAATCCTGTACAGTACAGATTTTCAACGTTTACATTATTCAATTTGATTTAGTGTCATACAAATTGATAATAAATTGCTGCCACTGTAATGCCTTTTTATATACATCCTTTTATACACATGTATTTCAGGGTCAAACTGTTTTACGTTACTCATGGATGATGGGACCACAAGATAAGAATGGCACCAGACATCCGTTTTGTATGTCAGGAACGGCCAATATGTCTGCAGCTTCATCTTTAGCCTTTGAAGCAGATGGTAAGTATAAGTGTGACCCTATGTTGTGCAAAGGGATCATATTGGAATTACATTCATTAATCCGTTACCAGACAAGAACATTTTGAATTGGTCCCTATTGAAAGGAGTTGCAGACAACAATTGATAGTTGATGAAATTCTAGAAAATCTTTGTTTGGAAGAATAACAATTGTGGATAATGAAGAAATTCCTGGTAACAAGCAATTTCTTTATTTCCCACAATATTTTCTAAAGCTTTTGTCTTGGATGGTCCAAAATGTCATTGTGTGGGAATGAGTTAAATAATATCGTTTGATATCTTAGTCAAATTACCTTATCTGTGATTCATCATGTACATGTGACATCATATTTCATTTCCTGATGCATGTCAAGCATGTAGCATTCTCATGCCTTACTTGTCTGACATGGGATTTTCTACTTGTGAACAAGTACATTTTTCAAGGTCACTTTTCCATGGATAAGTAAATACCAGGACAAATCTTGGAGTGGTACAAAATATATCTCATAGATTTATTATACTAATTTTTCTATTGAAGGGTAGAAATATTTTTGTTAAGTTCCATCCTTTTCTTCGTAAACAAAATGTTTTCTTAAAATTTATCTATTCACTTTTTGTAGATGAGTTGATTTTGATTCTGGACAAAGTAGAAAGTTATCTCTTACTTCTTTGGGGACAAATGGAGAAAATTTGTATTTCCTCACCTGAGCATTGCACAATATTTGACTATTTCAGATTATGATTATACTTCAAGAGAGTTCTCCACATGGACAGAAAGTTCATGGCAGGTGGATGCAATTAGTGTGAGATTTTTCCTGTTACCAGGAAAAAGTCTGGAGGTATGATTTTTATTGTGATCTAGCTTTTGTAATCAGATATTTAAATGCATTACAGGAACAAAATTTTGTAACCCATGACCAAATGACAAAATTTTGGACTGGTCCACATTAAAAGAAGTTACAGATGACAATTGTTTAGTGAGGAATTAAAAAAAAATCTAGATAATGAAGAAATTGCATTTAACAAGCAATTTCTTCAATATCCAAATATCAATTTCCAAAGCATTTTTCAGGGGCGTCAAAAAGCGGGAGTGTGTGGGAATGGTTTAAGTGCTGATTTAGTTATTAGCACTTACAATAGTTTTGTGTTAATCTCTTAACCCATAACCACATAATCAAACATTTTTATATGACAAAGAGTTGTGGCTTTGAGAAACATTGTGAGAAAAGGAAACATTAATTTTATGAGCAATTTTTAATTTCCTCATTGTATGCTCTAACACATTGATAGAGAATTTGTTTTACAGTCTACAAGGCACCTTTTCCTTATCATTGCTTTTATTTGTGTACATAATTGGGTACACCATTTGACTGATTTCTCTACCAACAAAGCCAACTGTCATTATAGCCCCTAGAACTGCAGGCATGTATGCAAATTTGTTGACTGGTTCAAATTTGAAAGTTTGGTGGTTTGTGTACTTGATTTTAAGATAAATTACCTTTCAGGACAGAAAACTTATGAGAAAAGGGGAACTATATGTAGCAAAAAATTTCCACTTTCCACCCAGTATTTTTCTTCTTAATTATAAGGGGTTAAATGGCAGGCTCCTCATTTGAACTTCTTTGATAGCTAATCCTTTGATTTATTAAGTTATAAAGGGTTAATTAATTTTTGCAACTAGAGCCTTTCCATAATAATCATTGTAAACCCCCGCCCCTTAAAATCATGAACAAAAACAAAAACACGATGTTCAAAAATTTCGAAAATCTTAACTTTAACATTGTCTATAAGTTTACAATGGTAAGTGAAATAGCCTTCATATTTCACATGTGCATTGCTTATGACATGACCTTTCTGTTGGTATTAGGTTTAATGTCATCTGTCAAGGTCATTTATCAAGGTCAAAATTTAAAAAAAATTAACTTAATCATCGCCAATAAGTATACAATGGTAAGTGATATAGCCTTCATATTTTACATGTGCATTGCTTATGACATGGACTTTCTGTAGGTACTAAGTTCAAGGTCATTGGTCAAGGTCAAATTGTCAAGGTCATTAATTTTCAAATACACCTCCTTTACAAATTGCCAAAATTTCTTGTTACTTTACATATATGTTGTTTATTAAGTGCCCTAGGTACCGGTAATGTTTATTTCAATTTTTGACCCAATTAACCTTACCATGCAAAAAGGGGGCTTAACCCTATGTAGCTTTACATTTTGTATACTTCCTACTCTAAAATAAATCAATCTATTGTTTCTGCAAGACTGCTCAAGTTAGAGTCTTCATTTTTTGTATGGAGACATTTTTCATTGATAACTTTGATAGTCAAGGTTAAATATTTAACCCTTTACCATATAATGATATTGAATTTTACTAGAATCAGGCCTGTGAAGCCAAACAGATACCTTCAATGTTTGTAAAACTTCCAAATTTCTTGTGAACTGAACTCTCAACCTATAGTTGCATTCAATAAAAAGTTTTTTGTCCAATAATGGCATACAGTTTTGTGACAAAAGCCTTATTTTGGGAGCATAATCCGTCTCCGACGGCTCTTGTTTATAATAATGTCATCATAGTGTTGTCTACTTTGGTGTTGTTAAACTTTAACCTTGGTGTTATTTTTTGTCATTTTTGAAGATTATTATTCAACACATTGTAAAAATGTTCCAAATCAGAAGGCTATATCAAGCTTTTAATATATCAGATCACTGCTGTCATACAAAAGACATTCAGTGAGCTTTGAACTCTAGCTTTGGATATCATTAATGAGAAAGATTTATGTTGATTTGGCAACACAAACTTGAATAAGCTGTTGTAATGACTTTTTAGTCACTAAGCAACCATTTTGTTTTAATGTTTCACATTACTGACCATTAACCCTTTCCTGGACAAACCCGGGATTTTACGTCACTGTGATTTTATACTTGAGAAAACATTGTGGAAAAAGGAGAAATTGCTTGTGACAAGCAATTTCTCCTTTTCCCACAATATTTTCTACCACATAGGATGGTCAGATTTCAAATTGGATGCATTTTTCATTGTCATCTGCAACCTCTTTCAAATTGGACCAGTCTAAAATTTCATAAAACAGGAAAGGGTTAATCTTTGCAAAAACAACTATATGATATCCAAGTCAAACTTCCTGTTGGAGGTGATTGGGCAAGGCCATCAATTAGGCCTCTTTTTAGGTCACCTGACCGAATGGTCATGGTGACCTATTGCAATCATTGTTTGTCCGTCGTCGTCCGTCGTGCGTCGTCCGTTAACTTTTAAACATTTTCATCTTCTTCTCAAGAACTACTGGGCGGATTTCAACCAAACTTGGTAGAAAGCATCATTGGGGGATGCCAATTCAAGTTTGTGAAAATAGGGGCTCTGGGGGTCATAGGGGCCCAAATAGGGGCCAAAAAGGGGTAATTTTTGGTACTTCTTTAAAAATCTTCTTCTAATAAACCATTAATGCCAGAGCTTAAATAATTTGTGTGCATGACAACTAGGACAGGTATATTATAAATTGTGAAATTCATGCCCCTGGGGTCATGTATGGGGCCACACCCAGAGGTCAAAGTTCATCATGTTAAAAAATTCACATTTTCATCTTCTTCTGATGAAGTACACAGCCAATTTCAAAGAAACTTGGTGAAAAGCATCATTTGGTAATGGTTATTCAGATTTGTGAAAATAAAAAGGCTGGGGGGTCAGGGGGCCCTAAAATGGGGACCAAAAGGGGGTAATTTTTGGTAACTTTTAAATATTTCATCTTCTTCTCAAGAACTACTGGGGGGATTTCAACCAAACTTGGTAGAAAGCATCATTGGGGGATGCCAATTCAAGTTTGTGAAAATAGGGGTTCTGGGGGTCAAAGGGGCCCAAATAGGGGCCAAAAAGGGGTAATTTTTGGTACTTCTTTAAGAAATCTTCTTCTAATAAACCGTTAATGCCAGAGCTTTAATATTTTGTGTGCATGACAACTAGGACAGGTTTATTATAAATTGTGAAATTCATGTCCCTGGGGTCATGTATGGGGCCACACCCAGAGGTCAAAGTTCATCATGTTAAAAAATTCACATTTTCATCTTCTTCTGATGAAGTACACAGCCAATTTCAAAGAAACTTGGTGAAAAGCATCATTTGGTAATGGTTATTCAGATTTGTGAAAATAAAAAGGCTGGGGGGTCAGGGGGCCCTAAAATGGGGACCAAAAGGGGGTAATTTTTGGTAACTTTTAAATATTTCATCTTCTTCTCAAGAACTACTGGGGGGATTTCAACCAAACTTGGTAGAAAGCATCATTGGGGGATGCCAATTCAAGTTTGTGAAAATAGGGGTTCTGGGGATCAAAGGGGCCCAAATAGGGGGCAAAAAGGGGTAATTTTTGGTACTTCTTTAAAAATCTTCTTCTAATAAACTGTTAATGCCAGGGCTTAAATATTCTGTGTGCATGACAACTAGGACAGGTATATTATAAATTGTGAAATTCATGTCCCTGGGGTCATGTATGGGGCCACACCCAGAAGGTCAAAGTTCATCATGTTAAAAGATTCACATTTTCACCTTCTTCTGATGAAGTACTAAGCCAATTTCAAACTAACTTGGTGAAAAGCATCATTGGGTACTGATTATACAGATTTGTGAAAATTAAAAGGCTGGAGGTCAGGGGTGCCTAAAATGGGGACCAAAAGGGGGTCATTTTTGGTAACTTTTAAACATTTTCATCTTCTTCTCAAGAACTACTGAGGGGATTTCAACCAAACCTTTTTCTAATTCTTTCAAACAAAATCACTTGTCTTGGTGCTCTTTTACTCAGGTGACCGTTAAGGCCCACTGGGCCTCTTGTTTTTTTTTGACAACTGGGGCAAGCATGCATCTGCATTGTTACTCTTGTTTCACTATCCAGCGCCTACAGCTTAGAGCAGCATTTGCATGCTTTGCTCTTGTTAGAGGTCTGAACTAAGAAAAAAATGCTAACAGTTTCATGTATGTAACTTTCTTTTCATTGTTTATTATTCTTTTTTTAACTCACATGAACATAGCATGCTCAATGAGAGTTTTTGTGATCATTTTGTGTCTGTTGTCAACAGTTGGCTCTATCATCTTTATGCTCAATTATGCAAAACTTCCTCGTAATGCTCATTTCAATGATATACAGGTCAAGTTCAGAAGTGTGTGTGGTCACTACCTCACAATCCATTATTTTTGTCGAGCTGCTTGCGGTGAGCGAGACATAGTTTTCACTGTGATAAGAAGGTGTATGTGTGTTAGTTAGTCTGTCCGTCTGAATTTGTCCAGACAATAACTCCTACATTTATGGATGGATTTCAAAATAACTTGGCACAATTATTCTCCATCATGAGTAGATGTGCCATTTGAAAGAATTTTTGGGATAGTTCTAATGTCAAGGTCACAGCTCAAGGTCAAACACTAAAATTGTGTTAGTCTGGACAATTACTCCTACATTTATGGATGGATTTCAAAATAAATTGGCACAATTATTCTCCATCATGAGTAGATGTGCCATTTGAAAGAATTTTTTCAATAGCTTCAAGTTCAAGGTCAAAGCTCAAGGTCTGTGCTTATGCTTGTCCAGAGCACGATGCCTACAAAACTTTGCGGGCTCAACAGCAGTTGTCCATGGTCAACCATCTAGTTACAGTTAAGGCCCAATTTTATGCTGCTGAAGAATATTGTGGAAAATATTCAAGGAAAAGGGAAAATTGCTTGTTATTAGTAATTTCTCCATTTCACACAATTTTTTATACCCTTTATGAAACTTATGTTCAATTTGAATTCACTTTTAACCCATTCCCACACAATCATGCTATAGATGCCCTACTAGAACAAAAGCTTGGGAAAACATTGTGGAAATGAAGAAATTGCTTCTTGTCATAAGCAATTTCTTCATTTTCTACAATTTTTTTTACACCAATAACAAAGAATTTTAAATTGAATCATCTAAAAAAAAGTTGTCTGCACTTATTTTCAATCTCGATCATTCTTAAACTTGTATGAAAATGGGTTAAGAATCCTCGGAAGCTTCCATTTTATTTCAAAGTTCTATTCCGGTTATGGGTGAACAGTTTTTGAGTGTTAACAGTGTTTAGCCACATACAGGATAAACTGACATGACCATGCATTGTACATATATATGAGAATGCTACTAATTCTGAAAATTATGTTTGAGTTTTAAACTACTAATCAAGTTTACTAAACCAATTCACAGGTTTCAACATTTGTCGCTGGAATACTGATATTAGTTCTATCCCTAGCTATGGGATATTTTATCAGTTCGAAGTCAGCCATTTTATTCAGCTCAAGTTCTCCAGACAACCCAACTCAGCCTGTCTCGTTATAAAGGTCTGTTATTCCTATCCCAGCATGCATGTTTTGTTCTTCAAATAACACCTGAAATCCTGAAATTGAGGGGATAAAAAGCTATCAATTCCTCAACCCTTTACTTTTCAATGATAATTATTTTTTTGTTAAATATTCTGGACAATCTGCATGTTGGGAGAAAGGTCATAGATGTTGTTTGCCTTTTAGTGCATGATTCAAGAATTGATGAATCGCAGCTGTTAATCAGATAAGCTAATTGACCTATCAAGTCATTCATTTTGATCAGAAGCTACATTTGAACTCTGACATTGGCAAACATTTATATAAAGCATTTTTATTGATTAGGCTACTTAAATGTTGCAACTACAGAATATTCAAGCTGTAAATTTGATGTTGAGGCTGTCAATCAATCATATTACTTTTTTGATACATGATACTAGCCATAGATTTTGCTAAATATCACTGTTTGATGTCTAAGTTGAACTTCCTGTTGGGAGTGACCAGTGCGTCAGTGAGCAGGGTCAGCAATTTGTCAGTTATGATTGCAATGTCATAAGATTATCACATCTTGAAAACACAAGTGGCCAGTGATTCATCAATTATCCTTTCTGCCTGTTGTATGCTGCCTCGCCAGTGATTCTTTTGATGGAAAACATTTAACAGCATCTATATTCACAACAATTTCAGTCAGTAAAGTAATGTGTTGCTTATCAGTCATTTGTCTGTTGTTGATATGCAAATAATGTGCACCTTGGCTGAATAAACAACAGCTCATGGCTGATATTTAAAGATTTTGTTGACTTGTTACCTTGTCATGTGAACCAGGTAAAAAACAAAAGGGCCAAGATTGCCCTAAATAGCCTACCTGAGAATGATATCTCTAATTCTGATATAGCAAGCCCTGCAGTGCCCACTTATTTTTGGGTGAATCAAAATTTTTAGACATATGTCTATTTCATAAGCATGAATTTGATAATCTATCGATCATTTGACATAAATTCTTTAATCCTGAACTTATGATCTCCACATGAGATACTTCAATAAACTTACAATGTGTTTGAAAGATGACGTACATGTGCTTACATTCCATTATGTGACCTCATTTTTACAATAACAAAAAGATGTTATAACATGCATTAGCTCATTTACTTAGTTATTTCACTAGTTTAATATCAACCATGTAATATCAAAAATAGTCAACAGGTTTATTTCAACTCTGTTGTAGGTCATATTTTAATGGGTTTTTCAGTAGCTATCTAATACCCTTAGACTCTTACTGTTGTCTGGACGATGCCTGCTAATTTTTAGTTGCTTTAGTGTATGCTATTAACCAGATAATTCTTAACCCTTTACAAAAATATTTAGACCGGTCCAAAGTGAAAGAAGTTGCAGATGACGACTTTAGATTGGTGAAATTTAAAAATTAATTGTCTTTTAGAGAAGAAACATTGTGGAAGGTGAAGAAATTGCTTGTTTCTAGCAATTCCTTCATTTTCCATAATGTTTTCCCAAGCTTTTTCCATTAGGGACATAAAAAAGCATAATTGTGTGGGGAAGGGTAGAAGGAAAGTCTTTTTTCACATAACTACCATAACTACCAAAATTTCTATGGCTAACAGCCATCATGAATATCCATACCTAACATGTAAGAATCACTTTTTTTTTCAAATGACATCATCTGAATAGCAGCAACCATTAAAGAGATTTGTTACTAGGATTAGAAACAATATTTGCACATGTGTGTCTTGCTTCCAAAAAGTAGGACAAACAAAGACTGATCTTCCATATGATTCGTATGGTAGATATATAAGCTAAAGATAAAATACCATTTAAAACCAAATTTAAAAAGGGAATCAGCTTGCTTCTATTGATCATATTCAAGCTGAAGTATTTTTCAAGTGTGATTTTTATGGCAAAAGGGAATTTAAAACCGATTTTGCATAATGAATTCGTGCACATGGTCTAGAGAAAACCATCATTCATATTTATGATTTTCACATCTGTTAATCCTTTCCTGTACAATCTCTGTTTTTTATGTCCCTGTGAATTTATACTTGAGAAAAAATTGTGGGAAAAGAAGAAATTGCTTGTTTCACAACATTGTCTACCCTGTAGGTATGTTACTTTTCATATTTCACTCACTTTTAATTGTCTACAACTGCTTTGAATTTTGACAAGTCTAAAATTCTAAAATATACTAGTAATTATGTATTGTTTGTCCTACCTTTTGTAATTTGTGCACTACGTTTAATGCAACGCACAAACATGTATTGCCTACGTTATAGACGCTTGCTGCTCTTTATCCCATTCCAATACAGCAAATTTTAGACTGGACCAAATTGAAGGAAGCTGCAGACGAAAATTTCAAGTTGATGGAATTTTGAATTTTTTCGTCTTTTTGGATAGAAGACATTGTGGATAATGAAGAAATTGCTTGATACAAGCAATTTCTTCATTTTCCACAATGTTTTACAAAGCTTTTCTCTTCGAGGGCGTAAAAATGAGGGATCGAGTTGGAATGGGTTATTATAGTGTTGGGTATTGATTTTTCCTGGAATCCAAAAAATAATTTTGAAGATTTATATGAGAAAAAGAATCTTGCCTTTGATTTTCTTTGAGATAAGCTGATCTTATCTGAGTGTAGTTTAGAAAAATTATGAAGCTCACAAAGGCTAACTTAACCCATTCCCACACAGTGATGAATTTGGACACCCCTCAAGAAAATAACTGGGAAAACATTGTGTAAAATGAAGGAATTGCTTATAACAAGCACCTGAGCAAAACATGGGGTTGAAAAGTAGGTCAAAAGGTCAAATCTTAGAAAAGCCTTGTGTGCATTCTGGAAGCCACATTTTTGCCTAAAATGTTTTGATTTTAGTTCAGAATGTTTGTCTACATGAAATCCCAGTCAAGTTTGATATTAGGTCACATGGGCTAAAAAAAATAGGTCATTAGGTGGTCAAATCGTTGAAAAACTTTTTGTGCAAACTGAAGGGCACTTTTTTTGCTCATATTTCTTGACATTCAGTTGTGACTTTGAAACCTGAACTGGCCAAACTTAAACCAATTGTCTCTCAGATGAGAAATTTAATCAAGGCCTTGTGTGACAGAGCTCTAGGTAGTTTGATCTGTATCAAGAGCACCACGTGTAGATGCCAAAGCTCGGCTGTCCAAGTGCTTGATAGTGTAAAAATCTTCATAGTAAAAAAAGCACATAATTTGTTAAAAAATGCTTCTAGAGTTATCCTTCTTGTTGGTATAGATTACTCTTTTGATAGTAATCATATATTCAGAGTTTCAAATGAATGTGTTCAGTGATACCAAAATATTCACAAATGTAGGGAACTTGTACAACATCAGGGCTATGGCACTACCTGGGGTGTTCTCCTAAATCAGCTCAGCTAAAAGATTCACGCAAAAAGTCCACATGTTGTCAACACCATGGAATTAACAACATTGATAATATCAGTTATTACTGAAGATATTTTACTTCAAATCATTTAAGAGATAAAGAGAATATTTTTTGTTTTCATGGAGGTATGAACCGAAAAAACTAATCACACTGTACGAATACGCAAAGCCTTTTGAAAAAAAACGTATGGCTCCAAGGTCAAGGTCGTAGCTCAAGTTCAAACATTTAAATTAAGCTTTTTTGGTCTTTTTCCATTTGTTGTTATCTTGTTCGAGAATCGTGTGTAGGTATCTTTTATTGGATGAGACCAAAGGTCGAATCTAATAAAAATACCTACACACAATTCAAGTACATGATAAAAACAAATAGTAAAACACACTGTTATAATATTCCTTTTATTATATACTTTTTATACGCCTGTCGAAGACGGGACGTATTATGGGATCACCGTGGCGTCCGGGCGTCCAAGTGTCCGGGCGGTGTCCACTTCTTTGTCCGGTGCATAACTCTGTCACCGTATGTCCAATTGACTTTAAACTTGGCAATTATATTCTTCTCATCAATACGGAGTGCAGTGCTCAATAACCATAACTCTACCTGGCCTATTTTTTGAGTTATTGCCCTTTGTTGTTTTTCATACTTGAATCTTGTCCGGAGTATATCTCTAAAAGTATTATAGCTAGGATCATGAAACTTCATGGATGGATAGAGCTCACCAAGTGGGAGTGCAGTGAACAAGAACCATAACTCTACCTAGCCTATTTTTCGAGTTATTGCCCTGTGTTGTTTTTCATACTTGAATCTTGTCCGGAGTATATCTCTAAAAGTATTATAGCTAGAATCATGAAACTTCTTGGATGGATAGAGCTCACCAAGTGGGAGTGCAGTGTACTAGAACCATAACTCTACCTAGCTTATATTTGGAGTTATTGTCCTTTGTTATTTTTCATACTTTGTTCATACTTGGATCTTGTTCAATGCATATCTCTAAAAGTATATAAGCTATGATAATGAAACTATATGGGTAGATAAATCTCATCATGGGAAACGAGTGCACAAGAACCTTAACACTACCTGGCTTATTTTTTGAGTTATTTCCCTTTGTTGTTTTTCATACTTAGATCTTGTCCGGAGCATATCTCTAAAAGTATTCAAGCTATGATCATGAAAATATGATTTGATATGATTTGATATGATTTGAAATGAGTAGATAGATCTCATCAAGGGGAAGTGCAGTGCACAAGAACCATAACTCTACCTTTGTTTCATTTGTTGAGTTATTGCCCTTTGTTGTTTTTCATACTTGGATCTTGTCTGGAGCATATCTCTAAAAGTATTCAAGCAATGATTATGAATCTTTATGGGTAGATAGATCTCATAATGTTTATGGGTAGATAGATCTCATATCGTTTACGCGATAGAGTCCACAGTTTTCATTGGATTCTCTTCAAACTTTCACAGAATGATTGTACCAACATAAGGATCGTTCCTTTTGAAAATGGGTATGATCTGTCAAGAAACACGGGAAAAGGGGCCTTATGAAAATTTAATTAAAAAATCCTCGTTTACGCGATAAAGTCCACAGTTTTCATCAGATTCTCTTCAAACTTTCACAGAAAGATTGTACCAACATAAGGATCGTTCCTTTAGAAATTTGGTATGATCTGTCAAGAATCATTGGAAAAGGGGCCTTATGAAAATTTAATTAAAATTCAATTAAAAATCCTCGTTTACGCGATAGAGTCCACAGTTTTCATTGGATTCTCTTCAAACTTTCACAGAATGATTGTACCAACATAATTATCATTCCTTTTGAAATTGGGTAAGATCTGTCAAGAAACATGGGAAAAGGGGCCTTATGAAAATTTAATTAAAATTCCATTAAAAATCCTCGTTTACACGATAGAGTCCACAGTTTTCATTGGATTCTCTTCAAACTTTCTCAGAATGATTGTACAGTCATAAGGATTGTTCCTTTCGAAAATGGGTCTGATCTGTCTTGAAACAGGGGAAAAGGGGCCTTATGAAAATGTAATTAAAAAATTCTTGCTAACACTCTAGAGTCCAGAGTTTTCATCAGGTTGTATTTAAAATTTCACAGAATGATTGTACCATCATAAGGATTGTTCCTTTGGGAATTTGGTCAGATCTATCAGGAAGCATAGGAAAAGGGGCCTTAGGAAAATTCAATTAAAAAAATCTTAATTAATGCTTGTAAGTCCACAGATGAGATGGGATTGTCTTTATACTCAAACAGAGTAATTATACTTTTGTAAGAAGAGTTCCCTTTGGAATTGGTTCAGATCCATCAAGTAACATGGGAAAAGGGGCTATATGAAAATTCAATTAATAAAACCCTGTTAACACAATAAAGCCCACAGCTTTGATCAGATTTTGTTGAAACTTTCAAAGAATGATTGGAAGGTCATAACTATCATTCTTTTCGTAACAGGGTTTGAACTGTCAAGAAGCACAGGAAAAGGGGCCTTATGAAAATTTCATTTATAAATCCTTATTACCAAGTCCAGAGCTTTCATCGGATTTTCTTCAAACATTCACAGAATAATTGTACAATGATAATGATTGTTGATGTTTGCATTAGACCTGATCCGTCAAGTATCACAGGAAAAGGAGCATTATGAAATTTAATTTTAAAATCATTGTACCACAATAAAGTCAACAGTTTTAATCAGATTCTGTTAAAACTTTCACAGAATGATTATTCCATCATGAGGATTCTTTCTTTTCAAATTAGGCGTGATCTGTCTAGTATCATGGGAAAAGGGGCCTTTAGAGAATTTTATCTATAATCCTTGTAACCAAGTCCAGAGCTTTCATTGCATTTTATTCAAACCTTCACAGAATCATTGTACAATAATCACGATTGTTGATGCTGACTTGAGACCTGATCCTTCAAGTATCACAGGAAAAGGAGCCTTATGAAAAATTTATTTTAAAAATTTGACACCAAGATAAAGTCTGCAGTTTTCATCAGATTCTGTTCAAACTTTCACAGAATGTTTGTACCATCATAAGGATTGTTTCTTTCCAAATTGGGCCTGATCTGTCTAGTATCATAGGAAAAGGGGCTGTATGAAAAATTATAACCAAATCCTCATAAACACAACAATTCCCTTAGTCTTTATCAGAATCTCTTCAAACTTTAATAGAATGATTGTACCATCATTTGGATTGTTCCTTTGTAAATTAGGTCTGATTGGTTAAGTGACACAAGAAAAGGGACCTTATAAAAATTTTATTACAAAACATCATTATTACAATAAAGTCCTCAGTCTTTATCATTTTCTTCAAACTATCATTAGGATTGTTCCTTTGTACATTGGGTCTGATTTGTTAAGTTTCACGGAAAAAGGGGCCTTATGAAAATTTAGTTACAAAAATTCTTGACACAATTCAGTCCACTGTTTTCATTGATTCTCTTTAACTTTTAAAGAATGATTCTACCTTCATTAGAATTGTTCCTTTTGAAATTTGTTTTGTTCTGTAAAGTATCATGAGAAAAGGGGCCCTATGAATATTTCACTATAAACTCATTAACACAATAAATTCCACAGATTAAACAGATTGATTGTACCATCATTCCAATTGTTGATTTTGACAGTGGATCTGACTATAGCAAGGGTCACATAAAAAGGGGCCTTATGAAACACTCTCTTAAATATTCTGGTTACAACAATGATGTCCCTTGATTTCACCGGATTCACTTCAAAATTTCACAGAATGATTGTACAAATACTTAGATGGTTCTTTTCAGAACTGGGTACAATCCATCAAGTATCATGTAAAAAGGGGACTTTTTTTATGATTTTTTTTTAAATATTCTAGTCAACATAATGAATTCCCAATATTTCATCGGATTCACTTTTAACTTTCATAGAATGATAAAACAAACAGTAAAATATCACGGGAAAAGGGGCCTTATGAGAACTTGAATTTGTATCTTTGTTAACACAATAAAGTCAACAGTTTTATTGGATTCTCTTCAAAGATACATGGAATAATTGTGGCATTCGAAACACAGGAAAAGGGGCCTTACAGATTATCATTCAAAACATTCTTGTGTATGTGATGAAGATCACAATCATTATCAAGTTGTCTTTTAAATTTCACAGGACAATTGTCGGGTTGTAAGGAAAGTTCCTTTTGGAATGAAATTGATCCATCAGAAAACACAGGAAAAGGGGCCTTATTGATTTTCATTCAAAACAATCCTGTTTATGTGATTAAGTCCACAATTATTGTCAGATTCTGATGAAATATTCACAGAATGATTGTAGGGTCATAAGGTAACTTTCTTTTGGAAATGGAGTGGATCCGTCATGAAACATGGGAAAAGGGGCTTTGAGGATTGTTACTCAAAATGATAAAGGGGATAAAGCCCCTTTTTTTCTGTATGCATTCTTCTTTGAGCAATTAACTTCCTGAAATATCAGATTTCTTTAACGGAAAACTTGATAACCAGTAGAGTGTCTCAGGCCCTCATGGGCCTCTTGTTGGAAAAAACCAGAACGTCAATACACAAAAAAGTAGTCTGTGTTTAGTGGTACTTGACGAATACGTTTTTTTAGTACACGCCAAATACAGATTTTTTTTCTGTCGAGTTGTATTAGATAGCCAGATTTTAATCAATATCTTTTATAGGTATATAATAAATCTATTTGCAGTGATAAAAGCTTTAGAAAAAATTGTTGGCAAAGATAATAATGATAATAGTAAAGACTTTTAGAGACTGTACAATTAGGTAATATCCAGTCTTTCCTGTGTGCGTCTGTGAAGAAAAAGCGAGTTATCAATATCAATTATCCTTTCAGATAATGATAAACAAAATTAACGAATTGCTGGACCCGCCCACTGACTCCGCTGGACACACCTACTGGCTCCCACAGGAAGTTCTGCTTCGATATTTAATAGCATTATGCTGCTGTATTTATGGCCAATAACATGAAACAAAAGAGTAAAATGGTTGATAACCTAAACAGTGCAACTTAAGCTTGAATAAGCTGTAGTTACACCATTTAAGGTGACAAGCCGATTAAAATGCTTCACAAAATTGTTGGCCAATGTTGGAGTTCAAATTTCACTTCCAGTGAAAATGAATGATTTGATTGGCCATTTTTTTAAATTGGTCAGTGTGCTACATTCATAATTCCATCTGCTATCTAGAAATGTCAAACTATTTTTCCTCTCATTTCTCTTTTCAGACCACCACACTCGCACTTGGAGTCATTGTTCTGTTGGCCTCCACGCTGGGGGCTTGGTTAATTGACTCAAAGGTGAACCATATATTTGCTCCCTCTGAAGTTAACAGAAGATATTGAGATTTTATGTGTTTTCAAGAATGTGATAAAATTATGATAGTGCAATCATAATTATACAGTCTTTACCCATAACGAGACATCAAAATTGTAGGCTGGTCCAAATTAGAAGAAGCTGCAGGTGACAATTTCAAGTAGATGAAATTTCAAAAAATCACTGCCTTCTATGATTGAAAATTGATTGCTGGCTCGTCCACTTGCTCTGTTGGTGATGCCCACTGACTCCTACAGGAGGTTCCATTATGACATAAAAATGTGTTAGTTTGCAAATTTTATGGCCAGTAACATATAACTAAAATTGTTGCTGGGTGACCTAAAAGCTGTTGTTATGAATAATAAGCTGCAGTTATGATGTTTAAGTCGCCAAACCCAACCCAGAAATATGCTTCATATAAATGCTGCCCATTGTCGGAGTTTAAAGTTCACTTCTGGTCTAAATGATTAATTTGATTAATTCTTTGATTGACAGCCCCTATTGATTAATTATTGTAATCTATCAGGCTTCAAATGTCCATCTAGAAACAGCTTATTTCAATACAAGACAATGAAATTTTAGACCGGTCTTGAATGAAAGAAGTTGCAGAAGACAATTCTAAATAAGTGAAATTCTAAAATTCTTAACTTTTCTTTGAAGAAAACATTGTGGAAAATACAGATTTTCTTTACTATTATTGCATTGAAGAAAAGCATGTAAATAGCCAGGAGGCATAAGGACACGAGACATAACTTAATGAAATAGCATAAATGGGGATATCCCCTTCCTCATGTGTTGGGGATGTGCGTGTTTTTAATAGAATATAAAATCTGAGTTGGATGAGCAGCTTGAAGCTTGGGAAGGATGTAGTTGTAGTACTGGTGTGAGACATACCAGGAATCCATGTTTAGGTCCTGAAGCCACTGCAATATGACTGAAATACTGCTAAAAGTGAAGTTTAATCCCATACAAACAAATCAGAATGAAATACGGAAATACAATGATATCTTTGGATGACTAAAACATGGTAAGCTACAGCTTGAATAAGCTGTGGCTACCATATTTTGATGAAAATAATATGAATATTTAATTATAAAATAAAAAGAATCAATTATGTTTAATTGAAACTAAGCACTTGGACTGCCTTTCAGAAGTCAAATTTTACCCATTCCCAAATGACAAAATTTTAGACAGGTCCAAATTGAAAGAGGTTGCAAGAGACAATCTCAAGTTGGTGAAAATTTAAAAGTATTTGTTTTTCTGGGTGGTAGAAATCATTGTTGACAATGAAGAAATTGCTAGTTCAAGCGGTTTCTTTATTTTTCCACAATTTTCTCAGTAGGATTTTGATGGGTATAGAAAGATGGGCTTGTGATGGAAAGGATTAATTTGGCTCATCTGATGATAGTGGTTTAACCCATTCCAACACAGTCGAATTTTAGACCAGTCCAAATTGAAAGGAGCTGCAGACGACAATTTCAAGTTGATGGAATTTTAAATTTTTTCGACTTTTTGGATAGAAAACATTGTGGATAATGAAGAAATTGCTTGATCCAAGCAATTTCTTCATTTACCTCAATGTTTTCCAAAGCTTTTACGTTGAGGGGCGTAAAAAGGAGGGATTGAGTGGGAATGGGTTAAGGACAGGAAGATTGCTGAGTCAAATTCATAATGAAAAGCCACTGTTTGTCATCTGCATGTTTGTGGTAGGAAAAGAGACTGTTGAGGGATTCATTAACCTATTCCCACTCAGTCCCACATTTTATGCTCCTCAAGAAAAAAAGCTTTGGAAAACATTGTGGACAATTTCTTCATTGTCTATAGTATTTTCAGCAAAAAAGGCAAAAGATCTTATGAAATAATCATGAAGTATAAAACTGTTGTCTGTATTTTCTTTGAATTTGAATTGTAAAAAATCTTTATCTTCTGGTGTAGAGAACATTGTGGATAATGAGGAAATATGCTTGTTACAAGAAATTCCCTCATTTTCCATTTTTTAAAAAAAATTCATTGAGTGGCATCTAAAAGCGTGATAGTGTGGAAATGGGTTATACAAATATTTGGAAGAGATAAACCTTTCCTGTACAATCACTGCTTTTTACGTCCTTGTGATTCTATGCTTTAGAAAACATTGTGGGAAAAGAAGAAATTGCTTGTGACAAGCAATTTCTTTTCTTTTTCCACAATATTTTCTACCCTACTGAATGGTTATATTTCAAATTAAATCCACTATAAATTTTCGTCTGTAAAACCTTTGAATTTGGGACAGGTCTAAAAAAAATAAAACAAGAAAGGTCTAAGACATTGAAAACCATTACCTACTAGGGTAGAATAATAGTCTTGTTTGTTCAGAAAATCTTCCAAAATTTATTATATTTATACCTTTGTCAGTGTTGACATGATTCCAGTATGATCTGATGTACATGTCTAAATGTTTGATTTAAAGCCACCAGAAAATTTTGATAAAGTATTGTTTTCATTCGTATGTTTGTCCTAAGCTTATCAATTATCTGTAAATTCCTATTTTGGATGATATTTATTTGTCTGTCCGCTTGTCTGTTTATTCTAAACTTTACGTTTTCATGCTTCTTGGCATGAATGTATGTTATCGATGTACATCTGTGAAGTTCAAGGTCATATTGACTTAAACCTAGATCTGTTATCTAGGAAAGCTTGCTTAATCCATCACCAGACGACAAAATTCATGACTGATCCAAATTGAAAGGTGTTGCAGATGACAATTTTAAATTTAGGAAATTTAGAATGTTTATAACTTTCTGTATAGGAAACTTTGTGTAAAATGAAGAACTTGCTTGTTACAAGCAATCTCTTCAATTTACACAATGCTTTCCTAATTGTTTTTCTTGAGGGGCATCCAAAAGCGTCATGGTGTTGGAATGGGTTAAATGACGTCTCTGTATGTGACTTTAAGTTAGCAATTCTTTACCTCACCTGAGCACAATTATGAGCTTTTGTGATCATCCTGAGTCCATTGTGTCTTCCGTAGGAATACAACAACAATTCTTTAAGTATCTTCTTAAAAAATCTGGCCCTCTTGCTTGTCATTTAGGCAGGTTTTCCTGGATAATAGATCATAGGTAATATATGTAATCAGGCAACAAAATTGAAAGAAGTTGCCAACAATAATACAAAATTAGTTTTCAATTGAAAATAAGCAAAAAATAAGATAGAATACTTTGTTATAAGTAATTTCTCCTTTCCTCACAATGTTTAACAAAACTAAATTTTCTTCAGAGTGTAAAAGGCAGAATTATGTCTTAAAGAATTAAGAGCAGGACAATTAGTGTTTCAACAACACACCTTGTACTTTCAACTGTTGAATGTGAACAGTTATATATTTTATAAATTGTTGCCAGCTTGGCTAATCAAATGTATTTCTCTAGCCTTACTGTTGTCTATGTGTAAAATCTTTGTTGAGGTATTTACCTTAAACTTGGAATATGATAACCTTCGAGAACTTTTTGAGTAATTCCCCTTGATGATATTGATTCTGAATAATCTATATAATCGTAGGGATAAGTTTGCATTTTTAGCTCACCTGAGCACAAAGTACTGAACTGAGCTATTGTAATCACCTTTTGTATGAAAGATCAGCATGTTGATCCATTTCAAAATAGCTATAATCATTATCCTTGGATCCTCAGGGTCAGAGCCCTAAGGGTAGGGGTTTATATAGAAAAAAGAATCATTTTTATACAACATCTCCTCCCAAACCACTGGCCCATTAAAACCAAATTTGGCAGAAATGTTCCTTAGGTAGCCCCCTCTAAAGACGTAGAGCCTTGATATTTTGCATGAAGCATCAATATATTGACCTCTTTCAAAATATAAAGCTACATGGCATTAAGCCCCCTTTTAGCATGGTAAGGCTCATTGGGTCAAAAATTGAAATAAAAATTTCCTATGGCTTTTGATAAACAACATTTATGTGAAGTAACAAGAAATTTTGGCAATTAGTGAAGGAGGAATATTTGAAAATAAATGACCATGACAATTTGACCTTGACCTTGACAAATGACCTTGAACTTAGTACCAACAGAAAGTCCATGTCATAAGCAATGCACATGTGAAATATGAAGGCTACATCACTCACTCACCATTGTTTGCTATTAGGAGATGTTAAAGTTAAAATTTTTGAAATTTTGACATTGAGAAATGACCTTGAACTTGAGAAATGACCTTGAACTTCATACCAACAGAAAGGTCATGTCATAAGCAATGCACATGTAAAATATGAAGAGTGTGTCACTTACGGTTGTAAACTTATAGTCAATGTTTAAGTTAAGCTTTTCAAAATTTTTACCTTGAGAAATGACCTTGAACTTGACAGATGACCTTGAAATTAGTACCAACAGAAAGTCCATGTCATAAGCAATGCACATGTAAAATATGAAAGCTATATCACTTACCATTGTATACTTATGGGCTCTGTTAAAGTTAATTTTTTGAAATTTTGACCTTGAGAAATGACCTTGACCTTGACAGATGACTATGAACTTAGTACCAACAGAAAGGTCATATCATTAGAAATGCACATGTGAATTATGAAGGCCTTATAGACAATGTTAAAGTTAAACTTATTAAATTTTGACCTTGAGAAATGACCTTGATCTTGACAGATGACCTTGAACTGAGTACCAACAGAAAGGTTTTGTCACAAGCAATGCACATGTGAAATATGAAGACTTCATCTGTAACCAATCAAAAGTTATTGCAAATTTTGGAAAAAAGACAGTTAACGTAGAGGTAATAACATTAAGGCCCCTTTTTCCTATGACGCATTTTTTTAAACGAAAATTCATGTTAGTTTAAGGTCAAGGGGATCTGATTTGCTACTCAAATATGAAATTTCATGAAATTCTAACTATAAATCTTGGAGAAATTGGCAAAAAACTAGTTTTTACAACAAGGCCCTTTTTCCATGACGCAGCCTTGAAATAAGAAAAATAAAAAAAACAGGTCTTTGAAATTTCCTAGAAAGATTATATATGAAGTTTCGTCCAATTAGGCCCAGATATGAGATATGACTTTGGACAGACAGACAGACAGACGGCCGGCCGGCCGGACAGAAGGACGGATGGACGGCTGGCCGGACAGAAGGAGGGAAAGATGCACAGGCTGGCGACTACATGCTTCCCCCCAAAAATTTTTTCGGGAGCATAAAAATCTTCTCCTACTGACCCAGAAGGTGTAGAGGATTGATATTTTGCATGAAGCATCAGTTTATTGACCTCTTTCAAAAAAGCTAAAATCATGATCCTTGGGTCCCCAGGAGCGGAACTCCGGGGGTGGGGTATATGCATGAAGCATCAGGTCACTGACTTCTTTGTTATTTCTGAAATCATAACCCATGGATCCAGAGGGAGGAAAAAGTTTTCTCCTTCTTTCAAATTTGCGGTAAAGCCTAGGAATTTGCAATTTAGACTTCAGGATCCCCAGGTACATAGTCTATTTATGTATAAAGTATGGCCCACATGTATCATAATCCTAACCTTAAACATGAAATTAGACTGTTGAAAGAAAAAGAGCCTCTCTCTCAGGTGAGCACCCCAGAGCCAAAGACCCTCTTGTTTAACCCATTACCAGACGTCAAAATATTAGACTGGTCCAAATTTAAAGGAGTTGCGGACGACAACATTAAGTTTATGAAATTTTCGATTTCTTCAATTATTTGGATAGAAAGCATTTTGTTAAATGAAGGAATTTCTTCATTTTACACAATGTTTTCCCAATTGTTTTCCTGAGGAGCGTCCAAATGCATCACTATGTTGGAATGGGTTAAAGGAACATTGCTCCCTTTTTACTACAATTTTTCACCCAATTCAGAGAGTTAGGCATTGAATGAGTTTTTGTTTTGACATTCCAAGATAAATCTTTTTGGTATGGACCAATATTGTTGCATTTTTCCACTAAGATTTTAAGAATTAGTAGAAAGTTACAATAATCACATCTCTTGGAATCTTAACCTATTACCAGACAGCAAAATTTTAGACTGGTCCAAATTGAAAGGAGTTGCAGACGACAATTTTAAATTTAGAACATTTTAGATTTTTGCAACTTTCTGGGTAGAAAACATGTAAAGTGAAGAAAATGCTTTTTATAAGCAATGTCTTCATTTTACAGAATGTTTTCCTAATTGTTTTGCTTGAGGGCTATCAAAAAGCGTCTTTTATGGGAAGGGTTAAATGTCATCCTGTTAAGGTTAATGTTGTCATATGACTTGCTTTATTTATGTATACAAATTTTTATGGTTTGAGTTAAAAACTGGCACAAAAAATGGTCTAAAAAAAAAAAAAGAGTTGCTTATTGTGTAAATGTTATGTTCTTCATGCATCTCATTTCTCATATATTGATGGGTCAACGTGAAACAGTTGTAAGTGCCTCTATGTTTATAGGCAGTTACAACTGATAATTTTGTCTATTGATGAAACACGCCGTACATAGGTAGACACTATTGATAGGCAGGCATACAGACAACCAGTGAATTTTCTAGCTACACTATGTGGACAATCAGGCTTTTTAGGTTCATTTCTACTTTCTTTTAACCCTTTCCTGGTTTTCAAAATTTTAGACCCTGTCCAAATAAATAGTTTTTGCAGATGACAATTTTAAAGTCAATTTTATTTGAAAAATAATCATTTAATATGGTACAAAATATTGTTGAATAATAAGAAAATGCTTGTTACAAGCAATTTTCTCTTTCTCACAATATTTTCTCAAGTATAAAAATGCTAGGACGTAAAAACTTGGGATGGTACAGGAAAGGGTTAACCAAATGACAGATTGCTGCTGTCAATAAAAAAGTTGACCAACCAATCAAATCATTCATTAGACCAGAAATGAACTTTGAACTCTGATATACATGTTGAGCATTTCTGTTGGTTTGGCAACTGAACCCTTGTCATGCTGAATTATAAATTCTCTACACTATTGCATTAACATCAAAGGGCCTAAATCACTTGATAAACCAAGTGCAGGTTAACATTTAATTTGAAAATTTATCCTATAAACAGCTCTGACTAATAAGAGATAAGCAGGTGGTGTAGACTAAGATCAGACTGCACATATCCTGACAAAGAAGGAACATTCTGGGTTCAGTATGATAGGAGTTAAAAGTCATAACTACAGTTAATTATACCCCCTTAACTTTGTTAGGGGGGTATATAGGAGTCAGCTTGTCAGTCGGTCCGTCGGTCTGTCTGTAGCTTTTTTGTGTCTGCTCAATTTCTGGACAACCATTGGACAGATTTGATTCAAACTTCACTGATATAATCAGTATCCAGCAGAGATGTGCATATTTTATTTTGGTTACGGTCCATTGATTTTTGACGGAGTTATGGCCCTTTGGTGAAAAATCAGGTCCGCTCAATTTCTCAGCAACCGTTGGACGGATTTGATTCAAATTTTACAGAAAAACTCGGTATAAGTCAGACATGTACATATCCTATTTTGGTTATGGTCCATTGATTTTTGACTGATTTATGGCCCTTTTATTAAAAAAGTCCATTTTTTGTTATGGTCCTTTTGCAGATAGCACTTGTATATGGACAAGCGCTGTTGGGGGGTATTAGTCTGCTTTGCGACAATGTCTAGTTCAAGCTGTAGTTATGACGTTTAGATCAACGACTACCCATTATGAATTTTGGTACATGTTATTGACCATTTATTTTGCAAAACAAGGCCTTTCAATATCCAAGTCGGAGCCATTGGGCGGGCCAGCAATACGTCAATTACCAGCCAATAAAATTTGAAAGAGGTTCCACACAGCATGTCAAAGTGTGGAGCATTTTGAAAAGTTAGTCGAGGGTTAATTGCGTTATTGTTTTAAGTGTCTATACAATGTATAGACACCTAAAAGCAGTTTTGCAATTAACCCTCGAAGTGTCAAGCAAGGTAGAAAAGAGAGAAGAAATTGCTTGTTACAAGCTCTTCAAAATGAGGCATTGTGTGGTATAGCTAAGTACCACCATCAAAGGGTATTTTATTGTTACAATTGACAGATTGCTTGCCACGCCTCCGGCCTGGCAAGTTGACTTTGGGGAATAAACGACATTAACAAACCCTTTCAAACCCTGGTTTGTTCATTCCTGTGATTTTATACATGACAAAATATTGTGGAAAAAGAAGAAATTGCTTGAAGCAAGCAATTTCTTCTTTTTCCTTGAAGCAAGCAATTTCTTTTTTCCACAATATTTTCCTTTCTGTAGGTTTATAACTTTTCCAATTGAATTCAAACTGCAACTTTCTTGAATTTGGAGTCTAAAATTGTGAGAAACAGGAAAGGGTTAAACATGTGGTCAGGGACATGAAATAATAGGCAAGCTGTTGGTTTGAGACCTAATTAATGAAAAGGCTGTAGGTACAAAATTTAAGTTGCCAAACCAACCAAAATGCATATTGTAGTGGGTCAAAGTTTTCTTTCTGTCTATATAAAACATTTGATGGGTCAGTTGATTTTTCAATCAACAGTGGCATCCATCAATTAAGTTGTGATTTGATGTTGGCATTTTGTGCTCTTTGACCACAGTTCTGTTTATATGTACATGTATGTAAATTTTGATGACAATTGAATATTTTGTAAGTATAAGATGCTATTAAAGAGTGAAAATTAAAGTAATAACTGTAAATGAATGATGAGTTAAGCCCTAATTATGTCTGAACATGATTAACAACCCATTACCTCACAAGAAAATTCTAGACTGGTCCAAATTGATAGAAGTTACAGATAACAATTTCAAGTTGATTAAATTTTAAATATCTTTGTCTTTTGGGGAAGAAAACATTATGGCTATTTCAGAAAATGCTTGTTACAAGCAATTTCTTCATTTTCCTCAATGTGTTCCAAAGCTTTTTTCTTGAGGGGCATCAAAAAGCGACATTGTGTAGTAATGGGTCAGAACACCCCAAAGGCTCCATGTCATATAAAAAATATTTTGTCACTAGAATAATGCATTTTTTCAACAAAGAGGCATAATTACAGATTAAGTGACAAAAATATTGATTACAGACGGACAATCAAGTGTACATCATCACATGCCCGTCTCCTTTGAAGCAGAAGTATAATTACCTCAAGAGAAAAGGGCCTTATTTTAGTATTCCTTGCTACCGATCTAGAGGAATCAATTTTGGCTTAATTTTTAGCTCAAGAGAGCTTTTGTCATGGCATGGTGTCTGTCCACCAGTTAACTTTTACTGAAAAAATCTTCTCCTCAGAATGTACTGAACAAATTTCAACCAAATTTCACAGGATGACCCTTGGGTGACCCTTTATGAGAAACCTTGAGAGAATTTTGATCGGATGAAAAATATGGCTTTAATGGACGGGCTAATTTCCATACATGATGAAAGCTTTGAAAATCTTCTGATGAGAAACCAATGAATGGATTTCAACAAAATTTCACAGAGATGTTCATTGGTTGACCCTTTATCAGATTCCTTCAAAGAATTTTGAATGGATGAAAAACTTGGCCTAAATGGGCTATTAAGGTATGTGGTGAAAGCTTTGAAATTCTTCTCTGAAACCAGTGGATTCAAACAATTTTGATTGTAGAAAATACATGGCTTTAATAGGCAGGGTTAATTTACATATAAGGTATACACTGAAAACTTTAAATTCTTCTCAGAAAACTGTTGATGGATTCAACCAAATTTCACAGGAATTATCCTCAGATGACCCTCAGATTCCTTCATATAATTTTGATTGGTTGAAAAACATGGCTTTTATGGTTTTGGTGTAACTTGACTTGTGTTAAATCTTATGTTATATGATTCATTGACTTGTTGCAAAAGATTTTCTCTGTTTCTATATAAGTTGATGCATTCTCTAGGTGAGTCTAAAAAATAGATTTCTATGTAAACAGAAGGATCAAAGTCTGAACAAAGGGGCATTATATGAACAAATTTTGAAAAAGTTTACTTAAGACTCTACATACCCAATATCAATCTTCAAAAGCTTCTGGTTTTTGAGGCGGAGATTTCCTTCTTTCTTTTCAATGTAAAAAAGGCTGTATCCTTAGTTGGGTTTTCAAGACTTTTTACCATGATTCTATGTATGAAAATAGCCGGCCCCCAGGGAATATATGTGAAGGGTCATCGTATGAACAGCCTTTCAGAGTTTCACAAGGAGGTTCTGCATACAAAATATCAATGCTCTGGGCTTTCTTATTTTCAGAGAAAATTTCAAAGTGTTCAATCTTCGTTTCTATGTTAGATAAGGTGTGCCTAGGCAGAGCCCAAATATGACCCAAAGGGTATTAAATGAACAAACCCTGTACAGGTTCACTTGGAGATGCCAAATATTAATACTCTATCCTTTCTTATTTCAGAGAATAAGATTTTTAAACTTTTTTTTCTGTGTTTCTATTTTAAAATAGGATGCACCCAGGTAAAGCTGATAAACAACCCAAAGGGTATCATATGAACAAACTTAATAGAGGTCCACTATGAGATTATGAATACCAATTATCAATGCACTAGGCTTTCTCTTTTCAAAGTGTTTCTTCTTATTTTTCAATGTATAATGAGGTGTGCCCAAGGGGAGCCGAAATATGACCCAAGGGGCATTATTTAATCATACTTTATAGATGTTCCCAGGGAAGTGCTACATACAAAATTTAAAAGTTCTTGGTTGTCTGGTTTCAGAGAAGATTTTACAGGTTTCATTTTCCCCCCTTTTGTTTCCATGGCAACCATAGTAAAGGGTTGATTTCAATTATTTGACAATTTTGAAAGAGCTTCACCTAAGGAATATCACTACCAAGTTTGATCAAGATTTGCTCTTAGTTTCAGGAGAATATGCTTAAAGAAATTGTTTACAGTTGTACAATGACAACACACTAAGCTAGACATTGTGCGACCTCAATAGCTCACCTTGAGCACCTCGTGCTCAGGTAAGCTAATTGGCCACAACTAACTTATAATATGCACATCTCCACTTGATACTTAATACCAAGTCTATCTGTAAAGTTTGAATAAAAATCCATACAGGTTGAGAGGATAAGCTACAGATGGAGTGACAGACTGACCAGCCAATAGACTAACTGACAAGCTGACTCCTATATACCCCCCCAAAAGAAAAACAAACAAACAAACAAGAGGACCATGATGGTCCTATATCGCTCCCGAGTATGATGGCCCAAGCTTTTAAGATATATAAAAAATATCACAGCCCCACCTAAGTATTTTGGAGAAGATTTTTAAAAGATTTTCTCTAATCCTAGGAACATGTAAATTGATGATCCAACCATATAGAGCTAATTTCTAGAGTACAATAATTCTTTAAAATATTTTGGTGGAGGGTCATTAGGCATTGATACATATGAAATATCAAAGCTCTAGGCATAATGTTTTAGCAGGAGAAGATTTTCAAAAAAATCCTTCTTTATTCCTTTCTAAAATCTGGGATTGCACAGAAAAGGGCTTATTTTCAGAATACAATAATTCTAAGAAGTATTTGGTAAAGGGTCAAAAGGTATTGATACAAACCGAATATCAAAGCTCTTATGGTATGGAGGAAGATTTTCAAAGATTTCCTTCTTAATTTCTATGTAAAAATCAGGGATCACACAGAAAAGGGCTAATTTCACTAATTTACACTAATTCTTTGTTGTACCTTGTTAGAGGGTCAAGGGATGATGATTATGCCAAATATCAAATCTCTGGGCCTTATGGTTCTGGAGGAGAAGATTTTTTAAAGCTTTTTTCACTTGGTTGCTGTAGCAACCAAAGTTCTTCATGGATTACAATTCTTTGAAGTATTTTGAAAGAGCATGGCCTGAGGATCATTTCTGTGAAGTTTGGTTGAAATTCCACACTTAGGTTAGGAGGAGAAGATTTTTGTCAAGCCTGCTTGCGGTGAGCAATACATAGTTGTCACTATGACAAGTCAGTTTATGTGTGTTAGTGTGTTAGTGCGTCTGAATTTGTCCAAACAATTACTCCTACATTTATGGATGGATTTCAAAATAATTAAAGCTCGTAACAGCTCAAGGTCAAACACTAAAATTGTGATTGTCAAAATAAATTGTCAATATTATTCTCCATCATGAGTAGATGTGCCATTTGAAAGAATTTTTGGATAGCTTCAAGTACAAGGTCAAAGCTCAAGATCAAAGACTAAAATTGTGCTTATCTTGAGCATGATGCCTACAAAACTTGGCGGCTCAACAGCAGTTGTCCTTGGACAACCATCTAGTTTGTTACAGTGAACGGACGGATGCACGGACAACAGACGATGACCAATCAAAATAGCTCACCCAGAGCACTTCGTGCTCAGGTGGGCTAAAAAATAAGGGGGGGGGGAGAGTATAAAATAATTTGGATTTTTTTTAGTTCACCTGAGCACAACGTGCTCATGGTGAGCTTTTGTGATCATTGAATGTCTGTCGTCCGTCGTCAACAATTGAAGTGTTTACACTCTAGAGGCCACAGTTTTGACCCAATCTTCATGAAATTTGGTCAGAATAATTGTTAGGTCATGAGGATGAACCCTATTGATTATGGGAGGGTTCTATTTGAAAACAGGAAAAGGGGCCTTAATGACAATTTCTTTGTTTACACTCTAGAGGCCATAATTATGGCTTTATCTTCATGAAACTTTGCCAGAATAATTATTAGGTTATAGAGATGAACCCTATTGATTATTAGAAGGATCTTTCTGAAAACACAGGAAAAGGTGCCTTAATGACAATTTCTTTGTTTACACTCTAGAGGCTAAAATTTTGGCCCAATCTTCATGAAAATTGGCCAGAATAATTGTTTAGTCACAAGGATGAACCCTATTGATTATAGGAAGGTACTTTTGGAATCACAGGAAAAGGGGCCTTAATGACAATTTCTTTATTGACGCTCTAGAGGTCATAATTTTGGCTCATAGTCATGTAACTTGGTCAGGATACTTGTAAGGTCATAGAGATGAACCTTATTGATTATGGGAAGGTTCTATAGGATAACACAGGAAAAGGGGCCTTAATGACAATTTCTTTGTTTACACTCTAGAGACCACAATTTTGGCTTAATTTTCATGAAAATTGGCCAGAATAATTGTTTAGTCACAAGGATGAACCCTATTGATTATAGGAATGTACTTTTGAATCACAGGAAAAGGGGCCTTAATGACAATTTCTTTATTTTGACGCTCTAGAGGTCATAATTTTGGCTCATAGTCATGTAACTTGGTCAGGATACTTGTAAGGTCATAGAGATGAACCTTATAGATTATGGGAAGGTTCTATAGGATAACACAGGAAAAGGGGCCTTAATGACAATTTCTTTGTTTACACTCTGGAGACCACAATTTTGGCTTAATTTTCATGAAACTGATTATAGTTATTTGTCTCTTATTGCATTTTCTTAAATGCAGACAGTTCAGGTGAGCGATCTAGGACCATCATGGTCCTCTTTTTTTTTTTTTAGTAGGAATGAGTTGAGTATGGAAGTGTCATGAATAAAATTAAAACACAACAAATAAAATTTATCATATATTTTTTTTTTGTTCAATGCATTTATCGGTAAAACATGATTTATTTCAAAACAAAATAAGTGATAAACATTTAAATTTGCAATTACTATTGATTAATGATGAATAAAAAAGATCATAGTTTAGATCCATGGCTCATCATTCCATTCCAACACAATTCCTCTTTTTACGCCCCTTAAGAAAATAGCTTGGGAAAACATTGAAAGAAAATAAAGAAATTGCTTATAACAAGCAATTTCTTTATTTCGCACAATGTTTTCTATCCAGGAAAAACATATAATTCTAAAATTCCATCCTCTTGAAAATTTGTCTATATTCTTTAAATTCTTTAATGGATTAACCCATTTCCTCACAGCGAAGCTTTTGGATGCCCCTCAAGAAAATGGCAAGGGAAAACATTATGTAAAATGAAGAAATTGCTTGTAACAAGCAATTTCTTCATTTTACACAATGTTTTCCATGCAAAAAGATGAAATAATCTAAAATTTTGTAACGCTTAAATTGTCATCAGCAACTCCTTTCGATGTGGACCAGGCTAAAATTTTGACGTCTAATAATGGGTTAAAACAGAGAGGAGAGTAACTAAACCTTTAACAATAAGCCAAGGCACTAAAACCATTTCACAAACTAGAATGGAGAATGGTTACTCTTTCCCATGGTAAATCATAACTCAAGTGAAACATTGTGAGAATCGCAACAACTCAGATAACCATATTCCTATTCCAAAAATGCTTCCTAAGCTTTGAGTCAACTTAACCCTTTTCTGTTTTGCAATTCAGACTTGTCAAATTCAAAGGTTTTGCATATAACTTAACCCATTCTAACTCAATCCCTCATTTCTACGCCCCAAAGAAAAAAGCTTTGGATTCATTGTGGAAAATGAAAAAATTGCTTGTATCAAGAAATTTCTTCATTATCAACAATATTTTTAACCAAAAAGACGAAAATATTCAAAATTCCATCACTTTGAAGTTGTCGCCCACAGCTTCTTTCAATTTGGTCAAGGCTAAAACTTTGCTGTGTTGAAATGGGTTAAAGTGGAATTCATTAAAAATTAACCATTCAGTAGGATAGAAAATATTGTAGTTCTTCTTTTCCAACAATTTTTTCTCAATTCCAAAATCACAGAGATGAAAAACCATGGGTTAATCTATGTGCTGTACAAAATGGCTATCAACAAAGGATTCATAAAATGTCTGATAGCAAACATTTAACAAAATTTTGTAAAGGTTCAGAAAGAAATCGGATTTCAAGGTCAGATTTAGCAGGGAAGATTGAGAAATTCATGAACAGCTATTGAATATGATGGGCAGGTGGTATTGGTAATATCAGTCTGCATGTTTAATTTGAGCTTTTGTGAGACAATTCCAAAGATTTCAAATGCACATGAAGTGCAGACACTGAGCAGCTTGGACAGCCACTTGGGGCATTTTGAATACCGTATATATTGATTGTGTTAGAAGTTTTGACTTGACATGTACCGGTAGTTTTTATTTGGTGCAGATATTTAACCCGTTACTAAACAAGATATATTTACACTGGTCCAAATTAAAGGAATTAGCAGAAGACATTTTTTGGTAATGGAATTCAAAAAATGAAAAAGTACTAATTGGTGGTTTATAATGCTTTAAAAAAGCTATATCAGACTGCACAAATGTGCAGGCTGATCTTTGTCTATACGTTACAAAAAGGAATATTTTAGGTTCTGCATGACAAGGGTTAAACATATTTCTTATGAAGCCAAAAAAAAAAGATCAAGAAAATATTGCGGTAAAGGAAGAAATCTCTTGTTACAAGAAATTTCTTCATTATCAAAAATAATTTTAAACCAAAAATATCTTGTTTTTAATAACCACAACCAAAAAGATGCTATTTTTGCCCATGTAACAGCTTGTGACTATAAGTTATCTTTACCTTGTCACATGACCTCAACCTTAGTATCTGCAGATGTGTATTGATGAGATCTATCATCATGCCAAATATGTGCATTGCTTCTTGAGTAGGCTTGAATAAATTGTTAATATTAAGTTTTTAATTAAGTTTTGCAGAAGTTTTGCCCTGACAAATGACCTTGACCTTTTCACATGATCTAGACCCTGGTATCTGCTGATGAGATCTATCAGCATGATAATACATCTATGAAATGAAAGAGCATTGTAACTTGAAAAGGCTTAAGGGAATTGTAAATTTTAAGTTTTTTGGCAAAGTTTCAGTCAGACAGACCATCAGACACAGATAACAATGAGCCTCCCATTTTTGATAAGAGCACATAAAAATATTCATCTGCAATTTCTTTGTAATTGGACCAGTCCAAAAATTTTGATGTCCAGTAATGGATTTATCTGACGTATAGCAAACAATCTTCTAAGCTTATAGCACATTTCATGTAAAAGAATATAATTATCAAGCAAAATGAGAGTATTTCTAAAACAACAATAAAGCCCATGTGATAACCCTTTCCTGTATATTGCCTGATTTTGTAAGTTTTGTGTTATAATACTTGAGAAAATATCAAAAAATTAAAAGAAAATCTTAGTAAATATCTCAGGGGAACTAGTATTGGAAAGGGACTGTTTATTAGAAGAAATGTGGTATGATAACGGGACAGACAAAATTGTTGGAAAACTATTAAAGGCTCTTTCCCATCATTTTCCTCTTTCCACATTGATTCGTAAAACTCTTAAATTTGAAAGATCACTAAAATCTGGAATAGTTTGCAACAAAATAGCATATTGATACAAAAAGCGAGAATATCGTCCTTACTTATATTGCAACTGACCAAGAGATATGTACAAATAAAAACTTGGGACAAACAAAAATTTACAGTATTGAGGTTCATTTCTCAAATCAGAGATTTTCATAATGAATTTCTATTAACCCATTCCCACACAATTGCGCATTTTGATGCCCACTAAAGAAAAGACATTGTAGAAAATGAAGAAATTGCTTGTTACAAGCAATTTCTTTATTATCTTTCATGCATTCTACCTCAAAGACAAAAATTGAAATTTCATCAACAAAAAAATTTTGTCTGTAGTATCTTTCAATTTGGACCAGTCTAAAATTTTGTTGTCTGGTAATGGATTAAGATCCTACTGAAAAGAGGGCAAACTATATATTCAATAAAACGTTCCGGTGAAATAACATGTCTAAATACCACAGCATGTTATCAAAGTCACCATATCAACATAATGATGTGGTAGATTGTTACACAAAAAGCTTCTGAACCAATAATACGGTAAAAACCTTGTTTGCCCAACTAAAACTATCACAGAAAAAAGAAGGAATGAACAGAAAACAATTATTCAATACATAAAATTAAATACATTTAGCAAAGGGCAAACATATCTTAAAAATTTATTTGCTACCATATATTTGCAAAACACATTTTCTTATAACCCATTCCAACACAGCAGAATTATAGTCTGGTCCAAATTCAAAGAAGCTGCAGACGACAATTTCAAGTTGACCTGGACATTGAGTGATGTCTGCAGCATGATTTAAGTTTCCAGAACATTCAAAATATATGTGACCCTTTGAGTTCAAAAGGAATCATTCGACCCATTACCAGACAGGTCCACATTAACAGAAATTGTAGACAAAAAACTCAAGTTGTTGAAGTTCTAAGAATTCTTGTCTTTCTTTGGAAAAGTATTGTGGAAAATGAAGAAATGGCTTGTTACAAGCAATTACCACATTTACATAAGTATTTTCTCAAGCCTTTATCTCTTGTTGGGACGTAAAAAGGGGGATTGCCTGGGAATGGGTTAAGTACAGACAATTGCTAGCTCACATAAACAATAGGCTTACTGGGGTCACCTACTACAACACAACTTTGCATGTTGATACACTGAAGAAAAATACTTACTAAATTGTTGTGGTAAAAGTTGAAATTGTTTGCTACAAGCAATTTCTCTCCTTTGGCTACAATGTTTCTATTGATGTTTAAAATAACATTAATTCAATCATCTGGTAATGAGTACATATTCCTGATATGGCCATTTCTCCTCACAATTTTAAAATTTTTGTTCTTAAAATCTGTATGCGTCTATCTATCTTCTTTATATCGGAAGTTTTAAGAAGGTACCATGATGATTATTAGATTACTATTTACATTTCATACAACTCAGCAGAGAACCAGCTCATTTCCAACAGTAAGCACAATACTGAGTACCAGCTCAGTACACAAAAATCAACACAGGACAACATTTGTTTAATCAAGATATGTAACTGAAATAAACATGTACTTTAACAATCGATGGATTGCCTCTATCAATCAAACAGTCAATTGACCAATCAAATCATTCATCTAGACTAGAAGTGAACTTTGAACTCTGACATTGGTTGCCATTGTCAATCAAACAATCATTGACTTATTTAATCATTCAATTAGACCAGAAGTGAACTTTGAACTCATTGGTTGGCATTTATGTCCAGCATCTTTGTTAGTTTGGCAACTGAAACATTGTAACAACAGCACATTCAAGCTGTAGTTACAATGTTTGGGTTCCAAACCAACAATTTTACTTTTTGTTACACATTGCTGGGCATAAATTTTGCAAATTAATACCATTTAATTTTTAATTGAAAATTCCTGACAGAGATCAGTTGGTATGTGAAGTGATTAACTTATGTGAAGCGATCAGTTAATCACTTCTTCTGTAACAAACTCTCGAGGTCTTAACTGATTCCTACACAATGATGCTTGTTGACACCCTTAAAGACAAACAAACAAATGGGAAAATATTGCATAAAATGAAGAAATTAGTTGTGATAAGCAATTTTTCCATTATAAATTTTTTCATATCATAAGCAATTTCTTCGATTTCCACAATGTTTTCTTCATAGAAAGTTGAAAAAATCCAAAATTTCATAAACTGTAACTCCTTTCAATTTGGACCAGTGTAAAATTGTGTTGTTTGGTAATGGGTTGAATAAGAGGACTATCAATGGTTGCCTGGCACTTGACTGTTTGGTGTTTGATAATGGATGAAAAAAATCTAAGTCAGAAAAGGATCATGAATTTGTATAACTATACAATTAGCTTTGTATTGCAATGAAGATTGCTTTTTTTATACTTAACATCTTTTCTGATTTTCTGAATGCCTTTTGTAATAGCACAATATGTCAAAGTTATAGCACAATAATGCAGATGACAACAAGGCAGTGACAATATCTTGTTTTCTTAATTTTTTTTAAAGAAAACATCCATGTAAAATAAATGAAAATTGTTGATAACAGTCATTACTTTATATGCTCATAAAATAAGTGATTGTCTCATTGTCACACTGATGGATTATGGGACATGTGAAGTAAACTTTAGTTATGCCAATTTTCTATGCCAACCTAACAAAATACATGTATATCTTTACATCAGAATATTGTTGTATCTGATAACTTTACCTTAAAAGACTCTTGAAGGAGACCAAGCATTAGCTTTGTTAGATTAGCATTATAATGACAGGAACACTATTCAAATACATACACTATACATAGTTAAATCTTGCATTCTATAATCGATTTATAGTCTATCACTTTATTATGCTTTTTTCCCTTGGATAATCATCAACATCCACTAGAATTATGCACAAACAAAAATCTGAAATATTATAGAAAAAGTTTGCAGTAATTCTATGGTCAGCCAAGCGATCATGTTCTAATGGAATGAGAACACACAAACAAAAAGTCACTATGGTCTATACTTTTGGGGAATTGCAGGTTATCCTTACAACCCTTGAATTGTAGATTCAATGATGAAATTTCACCCTTTACCACATCATCCACATATTGACACACTGAAGAAATTAATTTGGATAAATATTGTGGGAAAAGGAAAAATTGAAAGTGACAAGCATTTCTCCCTTTATCCCCCAATTTTTTCTATCCTATATGGCACTTATTTTTTCAATCAAAATTCTATTTGATTTGTTGACAGCTATGCTCTCATTTGCAAATTGTAACAAGGTGCCAAATTGTCACAAGATACGCCCGTCACACTGCTAAATATTAACTGGGGGTTTGAATAGAACTGAGGTTATTTTGAATGAATATTTTTTGTCAAACAAAGTATGAAAAACAACAAAGGGCAATAACTCAAAAAATAGGCTAGGTAGAGTTATGGTTCTTGTACACTGCACTCCACTTTGGTGAGCTCTACCCATCCATGAAGTTTCATGATTCTAGCTATAATACTTTTAGAGATATACTCCGGACAAGATTCAAGTGTGAAAAAAACAAAGGGCAACAACTCAAAAAATATGCAAGGTATAGTTATGGTTCTTGTACACTGCACTCCCCTTGGTGAGCTCTATCCATCCATGAAATTTCATGATTCTAGCTATTATACTTTTAGAGATATACTCCGGACATGATTCAAGTATGAAAAACAACAAAGGGCAACAACTCAAAAAAAAGGCCAGGTAGAGTTATGGTTCTTGTGCACTGCACTCCCACTTGGCAAGATCTATACACCCATGAAGTTTCATGATCCTAGCTATAATACTTTTAGAAATATACTCCGGACAAGATTCAAGTATGAAAAACAACAAAGGGCAACAACTCAAAAATTAGGCCAGGTAGCGTTATGGTTCTTGTGCACTGCACTCCTACTAGGTGAGCTCTATCCATCCATAAAATTTCATGATTCTAGCTATTATACTTTTAGAGATATACTCCAGACAAGATTCAAGTATAAAAACAACAAAGGGCAATAACTCAAAAAATAGGCTAGGTAGAGTTATGGTGCTTGTACACTGCACTCCCACTTGGTGAGCTCTATCCATCCATGAAATTTCATGATTCTAGCTATTATACTTTTAGAGATATACTCAGGACATGATTCAAGTATGAAAAACAACAAGGGGCAACAACTCAAAAAATAGGCCAGGTAGAGTTATGGTTCTTGTACACTGCACTCCCCCTTGGCGAGATCTATACACCCATGAAGTTTCATGATCCTAGCTATAATACTTTTAGAGATATACTCCGGACAAGATTCAAGTATGAAAAACAACAAAGGGCAATAACTCAAAAAATAGGCCAGGTAGAGTTATGGTTCTTTACACTGCACTCCTACTAGGTGAGGTCTATCCATCCATGAAATTTCATGATTCTAGCTATAATACTTTTAGAGATATACTCCGGACAAGATTCAAGTATGAAAAACAACAAAGGGCAACAACTCAATAAATAGGCCAGGTAGAGTTATAGCTCTTGTGCACTGCACTCCCCCTTGGTGAGATCCATACACCCATGAAGTTTCATGATCCAAGCTATAATACTTTTAGAGATAAACTCTGGACAAGATTCAAGTATGAAAAACAACAAAGGGCAATAACTCAAAAAGTAGGCTAGGTAGAATAATGGTTCTTGTACACTACACTCCCACTTGGTGAGCTCTATCCATCCATGAAGTTTCATGATTCTAGCTATTATACTTTTAGAGATATACTCCGGACAAGATTCAAGTATGAAAAACAACAAAGGGCAATAACTCAAAAAATAGGGAAGGTAGAGTTAAAGTTCCTGTGCACTGCACTCCCCCTTGGTGAGATCCATACACCCATGAAGTTTCATGATCCAAGCTATAATACTTTTAGAGATAAACTCAGGACAAGATTCAAGTATGAAAAACAACAAAGGGCAATAACTCAAAAAATAGGGAAGGTAGAGTTAAAGTTCCTGTGCACTGCACTCCCCCTTGGTAAGATCTATACACCCATGAAGTTTCATGATCCTGGCTATAATACTTTTAGAGATATACTCCGGACAAGATTCAAGTATGAAAAACAACAAAGGGCAATAACTCAAAAAATAGGCCAGGTAGAGTTATGGTTATTGAGCACTGCACTCCGTATTGATGAGAAGAATATAACTGCCAAGTTTAAAGTCAATCGGACTTACGGTGACAGAGTTATGCTCCGGACAAAGAAGTGGACACCGCCGGACAACCGGACGCCCAGACGGCCGGACGCCTGGACGGCCGGACGCCCGGACACCACGGGTGATCCCATAATACGTCCCGTCTTCGACGGGCGTATAATAAATTATCCAGATATAGTTGTCCACATTATGATCACTTTCATCTTTTTTCAGCCTTGAATTGGTTTTAACCTATTACCACACAGCAAAATTTTAGACCGGTCCAAATTCTAAAACCTTGCAGAAGACAATTCTTAGTTGATGGAATCCTAAAAATCTGTCTTTTTGAGAAGATAACATTGTAGATATTAAACAAATTGCTTTTTACAATCAATTTCTCCATTTTCCACCATGTTTTCTGAATGTGTTTTTCTTAGGGACGTCAAAAGAGCGTCATTGTGTGAGAACTGGTTAATGAATGATAAAAGAACAAACAGCAAATTGGTATCATCTAAAATAATTAACACCGGCCACCGACTCCACTAGTCATGCCTGACTTTGAAGTTTTACTTCAATATTAACCCTTGTCCTGCTGAATGATTATCCACTTTTCACTATATCATAAAACTCTTGCATAATTAGATCAATATTGGGTTCAAAGATTTATCTCAATACATGATGAACAATCAGGTAGTGTACCTGAAGATCAGACTGCACATCTGTGCAGGCTGATCTTAGTCTATACACCTGCCAAAGCCATTGTCAAAGTGGAAATATTCTGGGATCAGTATGACAAGGGTTAAACAGCATTATTTTGCAAAAATCTTATCCCAGGTATTTGAAAAGTATGAACCTATTACCAGACGGCAATATTTTAGACTAGTCCAATTTGAAAGGGATTGCGGACGACAAGTTAATGTTGAGGAAATCTTAGATTTTTTTTTTCAATTTTCTGGGTAGAAATCTTTGAGGAAAAAATAAATAAATTACTTGTTGCAAGCATTTTCTTCATTTTACACAATGTTTCCCGTTGTTTATCTTGAGGGGCGTCAAAAAGAGTCATTGTGTGGAAATGGGTTTGCTCACATTAGACTATGTAGTCCCAAAAGGTTGACGAAGATAGAAATTTATCTGCTTATAAAGTATTTCTCTCAGTGCATAGTCATTCTGCCTAACTTTATTGTCATTCCCAATTACATGTAATGTTTGTTTGAATGAGTTTGAAACCATTACTACTTGACAAATTTTAGACTGGTCAAAATTGAAAGTACTTGCAGACGACAATTTCAATTTTTTGGAATTGATCTTTGCCTTTAGGTTAGAAAACGTTGTAGACATTAAAGAAATTACTTGTGACAAGCAATTTCTTCATTGTCTGTAATGTTTTTCTAAGGGGCATTAAAAAGCAGGATTATCTGGAAATTGCTTAAGATCACTTTCAACAACCTTTCATAGTAAAATTCAAACATTCATGTTTTGCATGGGTATTAACAGTAGATGGTAGGACTATGAAATGTCTTACCTTAAGTCATTTTTTGACAGTTCTAAATTGTTAAGACAAACCCATCTAACCAAATGCACATCTGAGACACAATCTCATTGCATTGAACTCCTCCCTGTCAAGAGTCAATCCCCTAACTGTTACGATTTGAGAATCCCTTTGTTTTATTGATCTAAGATTGGACCAATTTGTTTACAAGTTTTGGAGAGGCTTTGTAAAATATGATATGGCTAGCATAAGTAAAAATCAAGTCGTCGTTGTCTATCAATAATCATTTGACCAATCAAACAATTCATTCACAGGGAAGTGCAATGTCAGCCTCCAACATTCAGATAAATTCTTGTCAAGTTGTAATTACGACATTTAGGTCACCAATTTAAAAAAAAATTTAATACCTCAGCCAAACTACTTGAAAGGGGTTTGTGAGTGTGGCTAACTATCCATAGATTTATAGAATTTTTATTAAATAAAATATATCAGTCAGCAGGTCATTAGCGAGTACTGTATTTTCCTTTATTATGTAAGATTTGCGCACTTGCACTTCATAGAAGCATTTTAATGAGACTATTTATTCCTTGAACTTGAACCCTTGTCATGCTGAATAAAATCCCCAACAGAATTACATTAAAATTACAGCACCAAAAGCACTGGAAAGTGCTAATAATGGGTTGATGTTTATTTTGAAAATTTATCTTATAAATAACTCCAGCTTCAAAGGGACATATGCAAATATGTGCAGGCTGATCTTTGTCTGTACCTCCTGCCAAAACAGGAATAATCCCAGATCAGCATGACAAGGGTTAATATGGGGACATCAAAGAAAAGAATGTAAAATAAATCAACCACTATTAGATTGTCAACCAATACTTTGGACTATTGGTGGGCTTGTTTCTATCAGATTTTCAGATTCTTTATTTTTAAAGCAAGATATTTTCATCCATTTTTGTACCAATGTAAAGCGCATGTTTGATGAAATTACACATGGGGAATATTTATTTGAAACTTTAAATGAAGGTTTACTACCAAAAATGGGAAACCATATCATGAAGAAAGGCTACTCCAAATTTTGAAGGAGTTATGCCCCTTCCTTCGTCTCTATCAAGCACCTGCAGTCACAATACATACCTAACTGTACATGGGGTTCTTGTTAATAAGTATGATTTGCTACTAGTAAGCTGTCTGTTGAAAAGTAACAAACAACCCTTCAGTGATTACAATTTGGTGAACCCTGAGTAAAAAATAGACTACACTCTAAAATACGACAGAAACAAGCCCACGGTGGAAATTATCATCTAATGCCGAATCTGTTATTCTGGTATCCGGTTTTCTAAACCATCTTGAAGTGACTGGAGTGTTTCTTTCATCTGAAAAAGAAATAATTGATTCATTCAGTTAACCCTTTACACGCCAACAAAGTTTAGGATGTGTCTAAATTGAAAGAGGCTACGAACAATGATTCTATTTCAAAGTTGTTCTAATAGGTAAAGTATTAAACATTGTGAAATTATGATAAATCATTTTTTACTTGTCAGTTCCAGTTACATTCAAATTATTGTTACTAATTTGCAGAAGGTTTTTACGAGCTGTAAGATGGTCATTTTTCAAGTGTCTGGTCATCAATTTCTGGAGGATGCACATAGATGTGTAAATTATACTGGGCTTAAACCACAACAATACACAGATGGGCACAGATGGGTGCTCAAAATGTCATAACTACAGCTTTATAAGGCTGTAGTAAGAAATTTTGCTCTCCCAATGACAAGTACACTGCAGCTCCACTATAACACTGTTGGTGGGGTCCAAGAAATGAAACAGCGGAAGAAGTGGAGTTATTATGCTATAACGCTGCCCCCTCCCCCCATAACTGAAATTTTCAACCGTCGGAATCGGAACCAAACACCCGATAATTCGTGATAAAATGCCTGTAACAAGTTTAATTCTATACAAGTTACTAGTCGGGAAATGAAAAACAACAACCGTAGTTACGAGATTTTAGCAGAAACCGACAAAAATTCAGCGTGTGGAGAATTAATTTCTAACCTTACCTTCCCGGTCTATCAGGATTGAATAATCCGTAAATTTCTACTGGTCTATAAATTGTGGTTCTCTTTCTCCCAATATCAAGAAACTAGAACTTTTAACCGAGACATGTTTTATTATTATGATAGTTGTTGGCATTAATCTAATTGAATTTAGTTTTACACGGATGTAAATATTTCCATCCTTAGACAAAAGGGATAAAATCTAAGTATTCCGCATAGCAACGTCTCCTTGGAGACCGACGAGTTGTTGAACACCTGGGGTTACTGAAGAGTTGAGAAAATGTCGCGTGGATCGACCTTCGCACCTGTTTCGCGGTAATGGACTTGGGTCTAATTTCTTTACCATTGTTAAAAATGCAGTAACAATAAACCGACAAAGAACTGTATCTGAACCTACTCATTTACAAATCAGGCATCTAAAACGACCAGTTGCACTTATACAAAACCGGATTAAACTTTGTAGCCGCTAACTTTTAATCATAAAATTGAAGGTCATAATAATCGAAAAAAATCCGAGACGGCGGAATGTCTGGTTTCATAAAGACAAGAGTAAAAAATTCGGTCAGCAAGAATTCTCACGCGGGGTACGCGTCTGACACGTGTCAACTCCGGATACTCTCCCATGAATAGCTGAACATCTTGCGGCGGCACCTTTGATCACCTTTCCTCCCTACGAATAAAATAAACTGTACCCGAAAAACCTTGACTTCAAATTTGTCAACGAACTTTTTGCCGTGTGTTTGATCATACAGGATGGCATTAAATTTTCGGATTATTGAAAGAAATGCGGAAAAATAATGGTATTTTATTTTAATCTTTTTGTCTTGAAGCCACTATCCTCTACGAGCTCCGGATACCAGCAAACTATGAAGTGAATTAAATAGTAGGCTCAAGTCAATTTGTCTAATTTCACTACCGTGCATTACTTTAAGAACACGTCCTACCGGGGACTGAAGAAAATAAAGAACGCCGAGAGTGAAAAAGTCGCACCACCTTCAAGGTTTGTAACTGAAGGATGCCAAGGTGCATGCCTATTCTCTATTGATTTAAAAAATATAAAAGACCTAAAGCATTGATCATCTCAATGTCAAACAGTACGACCAAACGATCAAACTGATTTTGTAAATTGAAACACTACGCGTGTCATCAATCAAACATTGCAATTACCTCTGAAGTAATGCATTAATGACCAGGACTGTCCACGTAAGGTGTTAAAAACTTACCTGGCTTTGGGTAATTATCGACTTTATGTGCAACCCTTTTTCTTCGAGCGGGCCGAAGACGGGATGAAAAAATCGCGGCCAAATCAGCATTAACGTCGTATCTCAGCATCTGCAGCCCGAAATGCCCCCCCTCCAAAATTTTGGGAGCCAAGTGGACCCCGCGTTATAACGGAGTCAGCGTTGTGCCCAGTAGCGTTATAGATGAGTTGCAGTGTAATTGAAATCAGGTTTTTCCGTCGTCAAACCTGAGCTGTATTTTTTTTCTGGTTCAGTGATTTGAATGGTTTTAGTGATACAAACTATCAAATGCCTCATATAGAAATAGTTTTGTCATCAAAGAGCATGATTTTCCATTCATTTGTCTACATTTAATTTTCCTATTGTTGATGGAAATTCAACAATTTGTAACTGATAAGCCATTTACCTGTTCAATCAATGCAATAGATGTTGAGATCATAATTTTCCATTTTTCTATCTGAGCCTCGTGTAATTTTTGTTGTTGGTTTAACAAATTCAACCATCCCTCTTGATTCTGAGGAGGATTTCTGGAAGACAAAATACTATGACACAAGAAAGAAATAAGAAAGAATTGATTAATTCAGGGATGTTGAATTCTGATGTCCAACATGGGTTTTTCTACATGGTAAATGATAGATCTCATGATTACACAATTTATATTTGAAGATTATCCTAGGGTTTATACTGAAGGGTAGAAAATATTGTTGTTAAACAAGGAAATGCTTGGTTTCAGCCTTTTCTTCATTAACAACAATTTGATTCTGGACGATAAGAAAATCATGTTTTACTTGTCTGAGGACAAGTGGAGAGTATTTCCACACCCCTGACCAATCAAATCATTAATTTAGGCTGGAGCAACCATTCCACCCATTGGTGGAAGACATATGTCAAAAAGGATATTTGTTGCAACCGAGGATCGAACCCAGGACTCTATGAGTCCTACACGCTGCAATTCGCTATGAAAACAGACGGATTTGAACCCATAACCATAAAATCAATATTTTCGTCCGCTTCAAACAGACAAAGTAGGAAATGGCAATTCAAAGTGAATGCAATTTGATAAACAATAATACTTCAGTAACAACTAATAAAATTGCCTAAAACTTCTTCATTTCTACCACAAGTTTTGAGCTGCAAGATGTGAAGATTACATTTATCATTTCCAACGAAGTTCCGATATTTTAAAATCCACAGAAATTACTTCAGAAAACATTTTTCTTTTTTCACAACAAATTTTTTTTCCCACTTGATATAAGCCAGCATTATTTTGCAAAAATTTACAAAAACCTAAATGTTGAAACTAAAGCTTGAATAAGCTGAAGTTTACATGTTTTAACCCTTTCCCGTTTTTGGAAATTTTAGACTAGTCCCAATTGAAAGAGGTTGCAGACGACAATGAAAACTGGATGCTATTTAAAATGAAACCATCCTATGTGGTAGAAAATATTGTGGAAAAAGGAGAAATTGCTTGTTACAAACCCAACGGAAATGCTTCACATCAATGTCGGCCAATGTGGGAATACAAAGTTCACTTCTTATCTAAATCAATACTTTGATTGGTCAATTGATTCTTTGATTGACTGCTTCCGTCCATCAATTGAACTCATTAAACTTGTAATTTAATACATACTGAGTTTCACAAACAATTTTATTCTTACTTTAAAATGTTGGGGTCTATCCCACCAGCATATGGAAAATACAGTTTGTTGGCCGTTGCTTCAAGTGACCAGAGTTTGTAAAATAGGGCTGTGTTGAACATTAGCAATAACACTAATCTGAAAGTGAAAATTAAGAAAGTTCATATACACGTAATATAACAAATTGATTACAATTAATTTGGAAGGTAAAATACTAATTTCATTAAAAAATTGCCTTAAGCTTTTCCTGTACAATCCCTTCTTTTTATGTCCCTGTGATTTTATACTTTAGAAAACATTGTGGAAAAAGAAGAAATTGCCTGTTACAAGCAATTTCTCCTTTCCCGCAATATTTTCTAACCTATAGGTTGGTTACCTTTTAAATTGCACCCACATTTAATTGCCACCTGCAACTTCTTTCTAATTGGACCAGTCTAAAATTTTTCAAAAAACAGGAAAGGGTTAATTGCAGAGTCAACTGTTTTATTAAGTTATATTCATAATGAATCTAGCCATTGTCATGCTAAATAGAATCCTCAATAGAATGGTAATTGAATCAAAGGAATGAAAACACTGGAAGGCCCTAATTGCTGGTCAATATTTCATTTCTTAATCAATTCTATAAATATCTCTGGCTTATAGAATCAAGCAGAAGGTGTAGACTAAAACCAGACTGCACAAATGTGCAGTCTAATCTTTGTCTATACCTCCTGTAAAAACAGGAATTTTTCGGGTTCAGCACACTAGGGTTAATCATTATCTTTCCCCCATTTTTTTACCTTATTGTAATCAAAATGTTCAGTTTGAAATTTTCATTTTGCACAGGATTTCTTGTGTGCATCTACCAAATAAATGCAGAAGATTTTATATGATAGTATATGTTTCAATATTTCCTTGTCCACACACACAATACATTTTGAAATAGTGAAATAAATACAGTTAGACACAGTAACTTTTCATAAACTTTGCATTATCAAAAACGTAGATCCAGCTGACTTGTTCATTAAGGAAAATTTAACCAATTACTATACAAAACCACTTTTTACAGCCTGTGAGAAGAGTTCAGGAAATCTACATCATAAAGGAATAAACTGCTTGTAGCCCTGATAATTTTTAAAACAATAAAAACAAAGTGGAATAAGTTATTGAACTGGTATACCATCCAAAATATGGAGGGCTCTACGCCTACTGAGTCTGGAGAACATTTTTTTTGTCAAATTTCACTTTCGTTGCCATGGCAACCAAAATTTTTAACAGATTTCAATTCTTTTCACTATTTTGAACGGGGACCATTTAAGCAGCATTTCTATCAAATTTGGTTGAGATTTGTCCTTTAGTTTGAGTGGAGATACTGTTTAAATTACCTTCTTTATTTCTATATTGGCCCTATCCTCCTTGGGCTTTGCCTTTAAGGATCCGAGTGTAATGATAAACAAGAGCCCCATAGGGACTTATCGGTCACCTGAGTCCAGAGAGCACTTCAAAAGTTAAGAGTCCACCAGATGGTGCTACATACCAAATATCAAAGCTCTAGGACTTTTTCTTGAGGAGTAGAAGATTTTTAAAAGTTTTCACTATACAAGCCTATGTTAACTTGTGACAAATGGGAACGGGCTAATTCTGACACTGGGACCATAATCTATACAATCTTGATTGAAGTCAACCAGAGGATGCTAAATAACCAAATATCAAAGCTCTAGGCCCCTTCTGTCTGGGAGGAGAAGATTTTTAAAATTTTCACTATATAAGCCTATGTTTAACTTGTGACGTCTGGGAATGGGCTAATTCTGTCCCTGGGGCCATGATTTATACAATCTTGATAGAAATGCATTAGATGATGCTACATTCCAAATATAAAAGCTCTAGGCCCTCTAGTTTTGGAGAAGAAGATTTTTGAAATTTTCACTATATCAGCCTATGTTAAACTTGTGACGTCAGGGAACGGGCTTATTCTGACCCTGGGGTTATAATTTATACAATATTGATAGAGGTCCACTAGATGATGCCACATACCAACCGTATTTTGGTTTGTTAAAAAAATGTTATGACTGTGAGCCTATGCACCTCTCCCACCTTTCCCCCCCACCCCCAGCACGGCCATTTCTTGACAGACTTTTTCTTGTACGAACTTGATAGTCCTTGCCCTAAATACTCTAAGTACCAAATGTTTATCTAATCTGACAGGCGGTTCATGACAAGAAGATTTTTAAAGATGTACCCTTTTTGGCCCCTTATGGGGTACCAAGGGGAGATAACTCTATGACATGTTCAAATCTGAATCACCTACTCAAGAGGATGCTTCCTACCAAGTTTTGTTGAAATCTGTCCAAGGGTTCTTCAGAAGAAGTCGGAAATGTAAAAAAGTTAAGGCATGACGCACAATGCAAAACGACGGACAAAACACGATAGCAACAGGTCACCATGACATTCGGTTAGGTGACCTAAAAAGTTGGAAAGAGGTCGATATACTGATGCTTTATGCAACATATCAAGGCTCTACACTTTCTTGGTCAGGAGAAGATTTTTAAAGATTTTTTTTTTAATTTTCACTTATATTGTAATGGCAACCAGATTTCTATTCTCTAGCTATCTTAATAGAGAACCTTCTAAAGAATATATCTGAAAAAAATTATTGAACTTTGCCCTGTAATTTGGGAGGAGATATTGTTTTAAAATTCCTTCACTATTTCTATATAGGTCCCACACCCCTGGGGAGCTGAGGGTAATAATTTAGCAATTTTGGAAAAGGTCAATGTGCTGATGCTTCATACAAAATATGAAGGTTCTACGCCTTCTGGTTCAGCAGATAATATTTACTGAATGATGGATGTTCAATAAATGACTAAAATAGAAGACACAGTGTCATAATAATTATTTCGTTTTTCAACATACCAAGCTCATTTCGGTCAATTCTGAGAGTAATCAGACAAATTTAAATAAATGAAACTTTAATTTCCAAATTCACAGCACTTTATCTTTTCTTTTATTTCAAAGATCAGAAATTCAATCCTTCTGGCAAAGTATATGACTGCAGAAAAATGTTAGGCAGAAATTTTACACGCTCTTTCCCTATACTGTATGTTCTGATTTGAACCTGGTAGGGTCCACTCAATATACAGCATCTCTTTAGCTTAGTGCTATGCATTTAGGTCTCAAAAAGGGTATTTGATGTTTTGCCTCACAGCTGCAAATGTTTATAATTCAGCTATGAATTTATCAAAGACTTTTCTAACTGCATTCTATAATGTACAGAAACCTTAACACTTTCCCTCGCATTCATACTTTTTGACTCCTTGAAGAAAAAAAAGCTCTGGAAAACAGTGAAAGATAAGAAACTGCTTCTTTCAAGCAATTCATTCATTACCCAGTGTTTTCTCCCCCCACCCCCAAAAAACAAGGATTTTTGAAATTTGATCAACTGAGAATTGTTTGCACAACTTCTTTAAATTTTGGTTGTCTAGTAGTGGTGTAATAATGGTACTTACATAAAGCACACAATCCTGACTAGAGTATCGGCATTCATCTTGAGTAACTTCTCTTCCTTCTGGGCGGCTATCATATCTGAAAGAGAATGTTGAAATCACAAGGACCGGTCCTAAAATTTGAGACTGGTGTAAATTAACCATTGTCATGCTGAATCAAAATCCTATGCAGAATTGCCTTAAAATCAAAGGACTGGCAATACTGAAAGATCTCATTGAGGGTCTTTAATTCCTATGAAAATTGACTATTCTAACAACTCTGACTTAAGGGGACAAACAGGAGGTGTAGACCAAGATCAGACAGTTCAGCATGACAAGGGTTAAGAGGGGTTGCCCTTGGCAAATCTTTATTCATTGAAATAGCTAGGAAATAGGAATGAAACTATATAAGGGATAAATAAGATTTGTCCATTTGAGCATCCAATAGATTTTCACTTGGCTGATGTAATGAATTTAGAAAATCATATAGATTTTTTTATCTTATATACACTACAAGCCAGCCTCCATTCTGCTGCCATTGGGCGGAATCAAAGCCAAATGGAATAATCTTTAACATTCTATCAAAACAGAGGCACAGGGCACTTGTCAATACTAGACAATCGATAATGAAAAGAACTAAGTTGACAAAGGGGCAACTTTCTTACAAAAATGCTTCTAGAGTTATTCCCCTTGAGTTTCTCATGTGATATTGAACTGGTATGTCAAGTTTCAATAAAGTATCATCTTTAATAATAACAGAGAAAGTTAAGAGTCTGTCATGTTAACAATTTCCTGTTTGATCCCAGGTGTTTACATCCCTATGATTTTATAATTAAGAAAACATTGCGGAAAAAAAAGAATTTGCTGGTAACAAGCAATGTCTTCTTTTCCCCACAGTATTTTCTACCCTACAGAAATGTTATTTTTCAAATTAAATCTACCTTAAATTTTAGTCTGAAAAAACATTGAATTTTGACAAGTCCAAAATATTGCAAAACAGGAAAGGGTTAATGCCATCAACATGAAGGTGAGGACACCAGCTCAACATTTTGTTCAAAACCAGCCACGCTAAAACAGAACAGATACATACTTCTGACAGGAGTGGGAGGGGTAATCATCTTCTCGGCAGTGTGAGATCTAGACACTTGTCTGGATGTTGACGGAAGATCTCCAGGAGTATTGGCACTTCGTATCACATGACCACGACGCTTACGGAGTTTTCGTTTCGATGTTGGTTTACCCTGATTTAGCTGATGTTTATCTGATTCTCGTCTTAAATGAATACCTGTTTAATATTTGAAAGTATCTGTATATCTTTGAAATTATTCATGAACCCATTCCCACACAATGATGCTTTTTGATGCCCCTCAAGAAAAGCAATTAGAAAAACATTGGGTAGAATGATAAGAAATTGCTTGCAACAAACAATTTCTTCATTTTTCACAATGATTTCTACCAAGAAAATTGATAAAAATTATCATTACATAATTATCAAATTGATGTCTGCAACTCCTTTGAATTTGGACCAGTTTTAAACGTTGCTGTATGGTATTGAGCTAATTTGCATAAAACAGTATCTCAAGTTTGATTTAAATCTATTTGAATGAAAAATAAATTATTGTCAGACAAATGATTTCCTTTATGTCACTATTCTTGTAATAAAATGAGCTGAGACCCGGAAATTTTGTGCCTAAAACCTTAAAAAAAACATTTTAGCATCATCAAAAGTATCGGTATATCTGTAATGAAATGTTTACTCTTAGAATTCACTGTAACATCTGAACATGTGATCAAAATATATTGACAACCAAATTGTTATCCATGACATTTTTTTGACGCCCCTCAAGAAAAGTATTTGGGAAAACATTGTATAAAAATGAAAAAAAAAATGCTTCTAACAAGCAATTTCTTCATTTCACACCATGTTTTCCTTCAAGAAAGATGAAAAAATCTTAAATTTCATAAAAATTTATATTTGTGGTTTGCATTCCTTCAATTTGGACCGGTCTAAACTTTTGCTGTCTTGTAATGTATTGATATTCAATACAAATATATCGAATAAAATGAGATATCTACCTAAACATTGGAAATAATCTAACACCCCTTGAACACAGTTTCTTTCTATCATATCTGGAAAATAAAAAAAATAAAAAAATAGATGGTTGTCCCAGGACAACTGCTGCCGAGCCCGCAAGGTTTTGGCCATCAACTTGACCTTGACCATCAATTTTAGTGCTTGACCTTTAACTTTGACCTTGAACTTGAAGCTATCCAAAAAATTCTTTCAAATGGCACATCTACTCATGATGGAGAATAATTGTGCCAATTTATTTTGAAATCCATCCATAATTGTAGGAGAAATGCTCTTAACAATCACAATTTTAGTGTTTGACCTTGAGCTGTGACCTTGACATTAGAACTACCCAAAATTCTTTCAAATGGCACATCTACTCATGATGGAGAATAATTGTGCCATGTAATTTTGAAATCCATCCATAAATGTAGGAGTAATTTTCTTGATAAATTCGGACAGACGGACTAACGTGCTAACACACTTACGCACATATACTGACTTGTCATAGTGACAACTATGTCTCGCTCATCGCAAGCGGGCTAGACAAAAAAATTATTGATGTAGACAGTGGTAATGTATATGTTATCCCTAGATGATAAACAAGTTGAGCATTTTTTGTTGGTTGATTGTAAAAAGTTAAATATCAGGTTAAAAGTATTTTCAGTCATGTTATGGAAGCTGACTCACTGAACTATGGCTTCTTGTTGTTTCTTCTTTACCCAAGTTCAGTCACATTTAATTCAAGTCATCAGATGATAAAACAACTTTTTTACAGCAGATATCAAACTCAAGAACCAAGGGTTAACCATTATCATACTGAATCCAGAATATTCCTGTTTTTGCAGGAGGAATAGACATAAATCAGCCTGCACATAAGTGCAGTCTGGTCTTTGTTTACACCCTCTGTTTGTTTCAATTTAGATAAAGTTGTTTAAATCAGTAAGACTTTTTAGTGCTGTCAGTCTTTTAATCTTGAAACAAATCTGTATGGGATTTTAACTCAGCATGACAAGAGTGAAGTGCAGTGTTATCATCTGAGCTAATTGGTCTTGACTTGCTATTATTTGGTGTACCAACAATTGATGCATTCAATATGTTGCAAACAGAAATGTAATTATAAACCCATCCTCACACATTCTCGATTTTTTAATCCCTCAAGAAAAACACTTAGAAAACATTATGAACTATGAAGAAATTGCTTGTAACAAGCAATTTCTTTATTGTTCATTATGTTTTCTACCCTAAAAGACAAAGATCTTTAAAATTTCATCAACTTGAAATTATCAGCAACATCCTTCAATTTGGACCTTCCTACAATTTTATCGTTGAGAAAAAGATTAAAGAACAATCTCAATTTCACACGAAGAATTAACAATACTTACTCCTAACAACTCCCCACACAGACTTTTTATACTTCACTTCACTCGTAACTCTAAGTCTACTACTTTGTCTGCTAACTCTTGTTAAACAATAACGATTATGCACATAAAAAGCATCCGCATACGGAATTCCCGTCGGAGTACATTCAGCATCAATCACATATATAACTCCAGGTTGACTCTGTTTATAACAGGAATGTTTTTCAACCGTATGAGATGATTTTGGTCCAAACGGAGCAGTGAGAGGTACTGTGTATGTAAGTTCTCGAACACGACCGACTTGGTCGTCTGTCATGTCTTGCCATGATGACAAGGTTACATCTGCAAAGGAGAGTACTAGTAATTGATTGATTGATTGAATGGGGTTAAAAGCCATTTTTAACAGTATTTCAGTCTTATCCCAGCAGCTTGAAGCACTTAACAATGAATTCCTTGAATTTCTCACAACAGTACTACCACAACATTCTTTCTTAGCCTCCAGCTTCTTATCCAAATAAGGATTACAATTGTCTACCCATTAGTGGGAGAAAAATGTTGGAAAGGATATCCACCACAGCCACAGATGGAACCTGGGACTCGATGACTAGCGCCCTACGCACTACTTTGACCAAGGACAACACACAACGGACGATGCACAACGGTCAAAGGGTGACCACAAAAGCTCACCTTGAGCACTTTGTACTCTGATGAGTCAAAAATAAAATAGTCGGTTGACAGCTTAGATGTCATAACTATAGTTGAATAGGCTGTAGTTATAACATTTGGGTAAAAACCAACAAAAGCGTCTGGCTCGATAAATTTTTTAACAACTTCTGGTGATCTGTTATTTATAAAATGTATGCATCTTTGTAAATAAATAAGTCATCATTTTATCTATATGAAACTATTAACATTATCAATGCAGAGCGGTAAAATAATGGGAAAGCGTATTTGAATTTACATAATACCTTAACACATTACCAGACAATGTAGTTTGATAAATAACACAGCATACAACAGTTCTAAGTTGGCTTAAATTAAACAAGAGTTGAATAGGCACAATATCTGCTGCCAACAAACCAAGACAAAAACAAGAGGGACGTTGGCCCTGGGGCGCTAACCTGAGATAAAGGCTCCTTTCCTTTCAACAGTCTAATTTCATGGTAACCCATGTCATGCTGTTTAAAATTCTTTAGGGAATAGCATTAAAATAAAAGGGCTGAGAGCACTACTAGTACTTGATCAATGATCAATATTCCTTTTGAAAATGAATTTCATAACTTCTCTGGCGGGAAAAGTACAAGCAGGAGGTATAGACCAAGATCAGACTGCACATATGTGCAGGCTGATCTTCGTCTTTACCTCCTGCCCAAACCGGAATATTCCGGGATCAGCATGACAAGGGTTAAGGTTAGGATTATGATACAAATGGGCAATACTTTATACATATATAGACTATGTACCTGGGATCCATAAGTATACATTACAAATTCAAAGGCTTTAGGGCAAATTTGAAAGAAGGAGAAAACTTTTTTCTACTCTTGATCCATGGATTATAATTTCAGAAATAAGAAAGAAGTTGGTGAACTGATGCTTCATGCCAATAACACCTCACCCATCCCAAGAGGCTCCGCCCCTGGGTACCCGAGGATCATGATTTTAGCTATTTTGAAAGAGGTCAATAAACTGATGCTTCATGCAAAATATCAAGGCTCTATGCCTTTATTGGTCAGGCGGAGAAAATCTTTAAAGATTATTTTAAAAGTTCACTATTGTTGCCGTAACAACCAGAGTTTTTAATGGATTTCAATTTTTTTTTAACTTTTTTCAAAGGGGACCATCTATGGAGCATTTCTGCCAAATTTGTTTAAAATTGGCTAGATGGTTTGGGAGGAGATATCATTTAAAAATCATTCATTATTTCTATTTAAACCCTAACCCCCTGGGACTCCGACCCTGGGGACCCGAGGATCATAATTTTAGCTATTTTGAAAGAGGTCAATATACTGATGCTTCATTGGCTCAATGGTTTGGGAGGAGATATAGTTTAATAAGAGTGCCATCGTCACAATATACACCGCCACTTTGCTGCTGTTTTACACTACTTATTTTGACAGAACCAAATTCAAACCATTTGCAGACTACCTTTTTAAATAGTCAAGTTCAAACTGTTTGTTATGTTTGATTTATTGAATGGGCCCAGGGGCAAATCTCTTGCACAAATCAATTAACCGTAAAATCCTTCATCCATGTACTCCTACAAATTATGGTGATGACATTGACTAAGTTTCATTTAAATCAAGACAAAAAGTTAGGAGGAGTTGCGTTCACAAGGCTGCAATTTCAATAAGCCCAAGGTACTAAGTTTTAAGGGGGCATAAGTCAGCAAAAAGTTAATGAACCATAAAATCCTTATTTCATGCACATCTAAAAATTTAGGTTATAACATGCACCAAGTTTCATTTGGTCCAGTCAGAAACTTAGGAGGAATTGCATTCCCATGAGGAATAACTGAGGTAAAAATCAATGAACTATAAAAATCTTACTTCATGCACATCTACCAATTAAGGTGATAACATCCACCAAGTTTCATTTAGATCCAGCCAGAAACTTAGGAGGAGTTGTGTTCACAAGGCTGCAATTTCAATAAGCCTCAGAGACTAAGTTTTAAGGGGGCATAACTGAGGCAAAAATCAATGAACCATAAAATCCTTACTTCATGCACATCTACCAATTAACCCATTACAACTTAATCCCTCCTTTTTACGCCCCTCAAGAAAAAAGCTTTTGAAAACATTGTGGAAAATGAAGAAATTGCTTGTATCAAGCAATTTCTTCATTATCCACTATGTTTTCTATCCAAAAAGACAAAAAAATTCAAAATTCCATCAACTTGAAATTGTCGTCTGCAGCTTCTTTCAATTTGGACCAGTCTAAAATTCCACTGTGTTGGAATGGGTTAAGGTGATAACATCCAACAAGTTTCATTTAGATCCAGCCAGAAACTTAGGAGGAGTTGCCTTCACAAGGCAGCAATTTCAATGAGCCTCACAGACTAAGTTTAAAGCGGGCATAACTGAGGCAAAAATTAATGAACCATAAAATCCTTACTTCATGCACATCTACAAATTAAGGTGATAACATCCAACAAGTTTGATTTAGCTCCAGCCAGAAACTTAGGAGGAGTTGCGTTCACAAGGCAGCAATTTCAATAAGCCCCACAGACTAAGTTTAAAGCGGGCATAACTGAGGCAAAAATTAATGAACCATAAAATCCTTACTTCATGCACATCTACCAATTAAGGTGATAACATCCAACAAGTTTCATTTAGATCCAGCCAGAAACTTAGGAGGAGTTGTGTTCAGAAAGCTGCAATGTCAATAAGCCCCAGAGACTAAGTTTAAAGGGGGCATAACTGAGGCAAAAATCGATGAACCATATAATCCTTCCTTCATGCACATCTACCAATTAAGGTGATAACATTGACCAAGTTTCAAAAAGATCCATCCAGAAACTTAGGAGAAGTTGCGCTCACAAGAAAAGTGGATGTACGTACGTACAGATGGCCGGATGGACGGACGGACAGACGGAGAAGATGACGATTTTATTGCCATGGCAGCCAGAGTTTTAACTGATTTCAATTCTTTTACTTTTTTTTTTAAAGTGGACCGCCTAAGGAGCAATTCTAGCAAATTTGGTTCAAATTGGCCAAGTGGTTTGGGAGGAGATGTCATTTGAGGAAATAGTTGTCAGACAACATGTGAGGGACAACGGAGGGACGACAGAAAAAAGGTGATCACAATAGCTCACTTGAGCACTTTGTGCTCAGGTGAGCTAAAAAGCTTTTGTGGCAATGAAGAAATTGCTTATTAAAAACAATTTATTCATTAAACAAAATGATTTCAACCTAAACAGCCAACATTACTTAATATCTCATTGACTTAAAATTGTCATCTGCAACTTCTTTGGATTTGGTTTGTTTGGTTGGTTAAATACAGTGTATCACCACTTTTAACAGAATTTCAGTCATATTGCGTAGGCTGGAGCACCTAACAATGGATTCCTGTTATTTCTCACACTAGCACTACCACTAAATCCTTTCCTAGCCTCCTGCTGCTATCCCACTTGGGTTTATGATTATCTACCCTTCGGTGAGAGACAAATGTCGGACAGGGTATGTGCCATCGCCAGGATTAGTATGCCATAATAAAGTAGTGAGTTATTGTTTAAAGTTCATATCTACCTTGCAGTTTCCTAGCCACTGTAAAATTTCTGAAGAACTCCGAATCTGTAAACATCAGCTCAAACAGTTTGTCAATGGCCATTTGGTAAACTTCATTGTGAACTAATCGTGAGAAATGAGCATGTTCTGAACACACCACTTCCCCATCTGTAATGAATACAAAGTGTACATAAAATGAAGAAATGCCCTGCCCAAAAAAGAAGATTGATTGATTGATTGATTGAATGGAGTTTTACCCCACTCTTAACAGTACTTCAGTCATATTGTAGCGGCTGGAGCACCTAACAATGGATTCCTGATATTATTCACACCTGTACTCCCAATACATCCTTTCCTAGCCTCCAGCTGCTATCCCACTTAGGTTTACGATTATCTACCCATTTGTGAGAGACAAATGTTGGAAAGAATATGTGCCGTCCCCGGGGATCAAACCCATGATGTCCCATCATTGAAGATTAGGAGTCTGACGCACTACCAACTGAGCTTTGGCCACGGCTCACAAAAAAGAAGATGCTTTGTGTTGAGAGAATTATTCACATCTAAGCATTGTTCTTTACATAACCCATTACCAAACTGCAAATTTTAAACTGGTCCAAAATTAAAGAAGTTGCAGACGACAATTACAAGTTAATTTTTCTTTTTTTAATTCTTAGTCTTTTAGGGTAGAAAACATTGTGGACAATGAAGAAAATACGTGTTTCAAGCAATTTCTTCATTGTCCACAATTTTTTCCGTTGCAATTTTCTTAAGGGGGCTTTAAAAAGCAGGATTGTGTGGGAATGGTTAACCTATTACCAGAGAGCAAAATTTTAGTCAGGCCAAAATTCAAAGAAGGCAATTTTCAGTTAACAAATTTTTTTAAAAAAATGGCTTTCTGTGAATAAAATATTGTTGACAATAAAGAGGAAGTACTTCATTTCCACAACATTTTCTAAAGCCTTTTCCTTGAAGGTGCATAAAAAGGCTGGACTGTGAGGGAATGAGTTAATCTTAAAGAAAATACTTAGTTCACAGGTCAACTTTTGGACATACAATTGGCCTATTGGCCTGATTGACACAGTAAAACAATATCCTGCACTATCTTATGAAAGGGGGGGGGGCTTAAAAATAGAAACAATTTCATTACAAAAAGCATGGGGTGAAAAAGTCAATAAACATTTGCAAATATCCCTTATGTAGTTAAAACTTAATGGAAACAGGTAGTTTTAACCCTTTCCCGTTTTTTTCAAAATTTAGACAAGTCCAATTTGAAAGAAGTTGTAGACAAAAATCAAAATAGGGTGCCATTTGAAAAGTAACGAACCTACAGGTTAGAAAATATTGTGGGAAAAGAAGAAATTGCTTGTTACAAGCAATTTCTTCTTTTCCAACAATGTTTTCTCATGTAGAAATTCACAGGGACGTGAAAACAAGGGATTGTACAGGAAAGTGTTAACAGAAAGGCATAATAACCTCCGAAATAATGGATGGAACAAAATAGATGTGATAAAAGAAGTTGAGCATTATTTGTTTTCTATATATAACATTAAGGCAGCACAAGTACTAAGAGTAATGCCACTTGCAACAAAAAATCTATTCAATTGTGAAAGCACCTTCTCTTGGCTTGAGTATGATTCATATGAGTGTTGAAGCAGCTAAGAGTCAAACAACTGCTAAACTCATTTAACCTTTGCAATGCTAAATAAAAATCATATACAGATTTGATTTGAAATCAAAGGACTGAAAGCACTGAAAATTGATTATTTAACCCATTCTAACATAACAAAATTTTAGAACAGTCCAATTTGAAAGAAGTTGCAGACATCAAATTTTGTTCATGAAATTTTAAAAATCCTAGAAAACATAATGGATAATGAAGAAATTGCTTGCAACAAGCAATTTCTTCGCTTTCCACAACGTTTTCATAAGATATCATATTGAGGGGCATTAAAAGAGTCATTGAGTGGGAATGGGTTAAACAACTCTGGCTTAAAGGGGACAAACAGGAGGTGTAGACCAAGATCAGACTGCACTTATATGCAGGTTTATCTTTGTCTATACCTCCTACCAAACCAGGAATATTCCTGGTTCAGCAAGACAAGGGTAAATTTCTTAGCTTTAATCCAATTAAACCATTACAAGGCAGCAAAATTTTAGGCTGGTCCAAATTGAAAGGAGGTGCAAACGACATTTAAAAGTTTATGAAATGTTAGATTTTTTCATCTTTCTGTATAGAAAATATTGTGTAAAATGAAAAAATTGCTTGTTTTTCTTGAGGGGCTCCAAAAGTTGTCATTGTGTGGGAATGGGTAAATACATTCCCACACAATCCCACTTTCTGACATCCCTCAAGTACAAAGATTGGGAAAATATAGTGGAAAATAAAGAAATTAATTACAAAATGTGTTCATTGTTTCTACTCAAAAAGACGAAAGTTTTTTGTTTTTTTTTTATTTAATCAATCTGTGACTCCTTCCAATTTGGACCAGCCTAAAATTTGGGTGTCTGGTAATGGGTTTCAAGGCTGGTATTGAAACAATGTTAAATTGCCGCATTTAGGGTTGCCTGACCAGTTAAAAAGGACTTTGTGCATCACAACTGCAAGTGTCCATATAAATATTTGCACTTACTATAGTTTTGCTATGAACCCTTCATACTGTAGCTGTTGCCTTATTAGCACGGATACTGCATGAAATAGTTACAGAAGGAAATTCTTCACAAAACCTTCTTACCTTTATCGTCTAAATCATCCTCTGTTGTATCAGACATGTCTGTTTGATCCTCCTGTTTGGACGTCCCAGGTATTGGTGCCGACACAGATTCATCCAGGCTAATATCTGCATCAGCCTGTGTTGAATCATCTTCATCAAGAGCATTATCTAAACCGACAGGCGGGACAAGGTCTGAGGAATCTCCCTGAAATAAAGCAAATATGGCTGTTTCTTTCTATAATGCACATGAAAACTCAATATGACATTGTCAATTCAAATCTGTGGCCATCCATTGGCTAGGGCTGTATCCTACCACTAAACTACTTATTCCAACCAACCTATTAACCCATTACCAGACAGCAAAATTTTACACTGGTCCAAATTGAAAGGAGTTGGAGACGACCATTTAAAATATAAGGGATTTTTTCAACTTTCTTGGAATAAAACATTGTATAAAAGAAGAAATTGCTAATAATAAGCAGCTTATTCATTTTACACAATGCTTTCCCAATTTCTTTTTGTGAGGAGAGTCCAAAAGCGTTATTGAGTAGGAATGGGTTAACTGCTGTTTAATGTTAATGAAAACTTTCTAGATTTTCAGAAAATGAAATTCTGGTAACCCTCCCTTTGTTTTTTTTCACTGTTTCTTCAACATGCATTTTCAATTGCTTTTGGAATATCTATGAATGTTCTTGAATGGGATAATTTTACAGTTTTGCATATTACCAAATGACAAAAAGTAATCCATGAACAGAAAAAATTCAGACTGTTCCAAATTGAAAGAAGTTGCAAATGACAGTTTCCAATTGATGAAATTTTCACAAGAGGGCTATGACAGCCCTATAAAGATGGCCCTAGATTGCTCTACTGATGTTCTTTAGGGAATAAAGAAACATGAAACTGAAACATTAACCCTTTCCCATACAATCACTGGTTTTAACGAACCTTTATCTTTTATACTTGAGAAAACATTGTGGGAAAAGAAGAAATTGCTTTTTCAAGCAATTTCTCCCTTTTCCACAATATTTTCTACCCTAATGAATGATTATTTTCACAAGAGCTTAAAATATGAGACTCTCTGGGTAGAAATCATTTTGAGGAAATCATTTTGAGAAATGAAGAAATTGCATGCAAAAAGTGATTTCTTTCTCAAAGGAATTGTTGATAATGTTTGACAACAGATGTAGAATGACTCACTGGGCATTCAAGTATCACAAAAGCTTACCCTGAGCAAATTGTGTTCTGGTGAGCTAAAATATTAGACATTCATATTAGAACACATTTTGAGTAAAAGAAATTTTGAACTTTTTTACGCACTTCAAAAAGGCCCTGGGAAAATATTGTGGAAAATGAAAAAAATGCTTGACAAGAAACTTCTTTATTTTTCACATTGTTTTGAAACAAGTTTTTTCTTGAGGAGCGTGAGGCAAAATGTTAAGTCTGTCTTACCAAGCTCTTAGTCCTTTTATGTAACCCTTTAATTCCATCCTTAACTTTATGAAATGATCTTGTAAAATTCAAACTACTTCGATGAATGTGTCGATAAGACATACTTCCTGGGTAATGATGTGATCACAAAAGCAGAACAGAATCATCCTTTATACACCCGGGTAACTTTACCCTTAATTTATCATATTACTAGCTTTCCTTTGTTTAATTCACCTTATCGAATATGTTAACCCTTGTCATGCTGATCCCGGAATATTCATGTTTGGGCAGGAGGTATAGACAAAAATCAGCCTGCACATATGTGCAGTCTGATTTTAGTCTTCACCACCTGCTTGCCCCTTTCAAGCCAGAATTGTTTATAAAATCAATTTTCAAAAGAGAATTGACCTACAACTAGTTCCTATGGAGATTTTGGTGCTTTGATTTTAGTGCAATTCTAAATAGGATTATATTCAGCATGATAAGATTTAAGTAAACCTGATTCTATAATGGTTGGATGCTTTCAAACATTCACCCATTCCTAAATAATCATTTATTTTTTGAAACAAAGAAGAATAATAACTTCTCTTTCCCATAAATTTTCTTGCCTTTATCTAGACATAGTTTTATGCACCTTCTTCTCATGTTAATATATTGTCTACATTTGCCCTTAACCCATTACCATACAACAAATTGTAAACTAGTCAAAATTTGAAAGAAGTTGTCAACGACAATTTTGCGTTGGTTAAATTTAGACAATCTTTGCCTTTCAGGGTAGAAAACTTTGTGGAAATTGAAGACATTGCTTGAAACAAGCAATTTCTTTGTTGTCTACATTACGGTTCAAAGATTTTTTCTTTGGGTGCATTAAAAGGCAGGATTGTGTGAGAATGGGTTGAACCTATTACCAGATAATAACATTTTAGATTGGTCTAGATTCCATGAGGTTGCTGACAACAAATCAAAGAGTCTATAAACTAAAAATGAAGAGTCACAATGTGGTAGAAAACGTTCATGCAAAAGGAAAAATTGCTTGCAGAGGGCACTTTTTTCTTTTTCCAACAATGTTTTCTGATTACTTATTCTTCAGAGTATCAATATGCAGAATTTTGTAGCAATCAGCAGTCAGGAATTTTGTTTTATGGCTTAGAATCATTCATTCACCACACAATACAAAGTGTAAGAAAGCTGTGTGTAATACATTGTCCAGTGGAATATATGACTACGTGAAGTTAGTCATGATATAATTGAATAATTTTTCAAAGTTGTGTTAAACCCCACGCACATAAAAATAATGTATTGTATATGGTGAATAGAAGAAAATGTTGCTCCTTAACTCATTGCCAAACGACAAACTTTAAGACTGGTCCAAGTTGAAAGGAGTTGCATACAACAATTTCAAGCTTAAGAAGTTTTCAATTTTTTCTACTTTCTGGGTAGAAAACATTGTGGCAAAATGAAGAAATTGCTTGTTTCAAGCAAACTGTTTTCCCAACTTTCTTTCTGGTTTTCTTCAGGGGTGTCAAAAAGTGCCTTTGTGTGGGAATGAGTTAATGTTTTCTATCTTTTTCAAAATGAAATAGTAACTTTGGATGTATCGAGTGATAGTCTGTTATTACGTCTTAGAAATTCTAAAATATTGTCAATTTATATCAGACAAATGTGATAAGTCTACCTGAAATCAGAATAAATGTATGTGCCCCAAGCCAATTTGACACCAAAATGAAAAGATGTTTTATGAGATAATTAAACCTATTAAAAGTGACCAACTGAACACAAACATATCTGTACAGTTAACCTATTACCACAAACAAAATTTTTGACTGGTCCAAATTGAAAGAAGTTACTGACATTTCAGATAATCATGAAATTGGGAATTAAGGGCCCAATTGGGTAAAAATCATTGTACTTAAAGGAGAAATTGCTTGATTCAAGCATTTTCTCCTTTTCTCAACATTTTTTAATACAATTTATAAGGGGTGTAAAAAAGTGTGATTGAGTGGGAATAGGTTAACAACCCTTAAGAAGTTGGAAAACAATGTGGAAAATGACAAAATTGCTTGTCACTCTCCACTGTGTTTTCTCCCCCCAAAGACAAAAAAAAATTAAAACATTATATCATATGAAGTTAAAATTGTAATCAAGTTGGAAGAGTCTAAAAGTTTTTGTCTAGTAATGTGTAAACAAGGGTTCATGTCATGCTGAACCCAGAACACTCCTGTTATTGGTAGGAGGTTAAGACAAAGATGAGGCTGCGCATATGTGCAGTCTCATCTTAGTCTACACCACCTGCTATTCTCTTTCAAGCCATGATTGATTAGCAAAAAGTCTTGAAATAAAATATTGACCTGCAACTAGCACTTCCAGTGATTTCAGTCCTTTGATTTTGGAGCAATTCTAATCGGGATTTATATTGAGCATGACAAGGTTAAAAAATCCAAACAGTTGTTCAAAAATTAACTTCAGTAACTATAGTAAATTGTTTACCTTATCCTGCACATTGGACCGTGAAATGATTTGGGAGGGTATAAAATAGGACAAAAAACACTGGGTGACAGTAAATCATTCTTTACCACTTAACCCATTCCAACACAAGAAATTTTTAGACTGGTCCAAATTGAAAGAAGCTGCAGACGACAATTTCAAGTTGATGGAATTTTAATTTTTTTCTTCTTTTGGGATAGAAAACATTGTGGATAATGAAGAAATTGCTTGTGACAAGCAATTTCTTCATTGTCCAAAATGTTTTCCAAAGCTTTGTTCTTGTGGGGCGTAAAAAGGAGGGCTTGAGTTGGAATGGGTTAACCCATTACATGGCAGCAAAATTTTTAGACTGGTACAAATTGACAGGAGTTGCAGACAACAATTCAAAGCTTATGAAATTTTAGAATTTTTTCAACTTTCTCGATAAAAAAACATTGCGTTAAATGAAGAAACTTGTTACAAGCAATTTCTTTATTTTACACAATCTTTTTCTAACTGTTTTTCTTGGAGGGGCATCCAAAAGCATCACTTTGTGGGAATATGAAAGAGGGCCAGAACGGCCCTAAATCACTTTCCTGAATTTCAATGACACTGTAGAAGTCTATCATATTCCAAGATGATTAAATTTCAGACTGATCCAAATTCATATATATTGCAGACAACAATAATTTGTTGATGAAATTTCATCTATTTTTGGGTAGAAAACATTGTACATAATGAAGAAATTTCTTGTGACAAGCCATTTCTTCACTTTCCACAATTTTTTCTAATTTTCTCGATAGGGTGTAAAAAGCAGGATTGTCTGAATGAGAATTGAAGATTTCAACAGAATTTGAAAACAGTCCTGTCCTTCCATAACCATATTTATAGGCCAATCACATTGTTGCAAACAAATTTTGAGGAGGGTCAACAAGGAAACTTTAGGACAAAGTTCAGTCGAAATTAGCCTTGAGATAAGTCGGAGATGTATCAAAGAATTCAAATTGGAAATCAGCCCTGCCTTGCATCATCCATAGTTTGGGGTAATTAAGATCAAAACAATTTTTCAGAAGATTTCTGAATAAGCTGAAAGCACTGATAAAAATTGTTGTTAAAAAGTTAATATTTCTTTTAGAAATTTATTTCATAAACAATTCTGACATGAAAAGTACAAGCAGGAGGCATAGACTAAGATCAGAGTGCACTTATGTGCAGGCTGAACTTGGTCTACACCTCCTGCCAAAACCTGAATATTCCAGGTTCAGCAAGACAAGGGTTAAGATTTATTTTACCTCTTTATGATATGTGGTTACCCATAAAAATAGGGCTTATGTTGGTCCAAGGGTAATAATTTGAAGACCTTTGGGAAAGTATCATGAGGTGATATTGCATGAAAATTTTAAGAACACTAGGCTTATGGTATAGGAGAAGAAAACTATTTAAGTTTTTTCTTTCAGATGCAATAGCAACCAGAGTTCTTCATGAATTTCGAAAGGTTGAGACCTAAGGATAATTTCTGTTGAGGTTGGATGAATTCCACTGACTTGTTTACGAGAAGAAGATTTTTTTGTTATTGTGAACAGACAGACAGACGGATCGTCGAATGAATAGACAGATAATGAACATTGACTGATCACAATACCTCACCACGAGCACTAAGCACTCAGGTGAGATGAAAACACTTAAATTGCACCCAAGTAAAATGATATTTTTTTTCATTATTGTATTGCTAAAAAAAGAACAAGTCTACATGTTAATTTACGTAGATATTTCACTGGTAAATTTTTCTCCGAGATAAGATTAAGTGTGAGAACTAGAATCAGTATCTTTAGATTTGAAAGTATTGAAAAAAATGCTGGTCATCAATATTTTTTCCTTTCTGTTGATGTTTTCAAAAGTTTTCTAAAAGGAAATAACAAATTTGAAACTGACTCGGAAAGTTATTTTCTGATTTTGTTGATACCATGTTTTAGCAAAATGTTTGAAAAGTTGCTACTCAATCGAATAAAACAGTTACAGAATAAAAGCAAGAATACCCTTTCCTTGTGGCCAACAATAAGGATTTCAAAAACAATTAAGCTGTATAACTAGATCTTTCAACATTCAAGAGGCCATTTTTTACTATGTTGAAAGTTCCAGTGACATTCACGTCACAAGTTTTGACCAAAAAGGCATGTCTGATAGTGGCAAACACATATCTTTACTTTTTAAATTAGGTCATTTCGAGCTAGTGGATAAAAGTCTTCACAATTTATAATGTAATGTATAATGATCTGCGCTTATTATAAGATTCTCTGGCATGCCATCATCTTTGTTTAATGTTGTAATAGGTGTATGTCAAGGTGGTGTCTTGTCTACATTTCTATAAATAATTTACATAAATAAACTATTAATCCTGTTTGAAGATAGCAACTAGGGTTACAAGATCAAGTCTATTTCAGTGTGTAACCGACATTTGGCGACCATAGAGAATAATCAACCAGTTATTTTTGATATGAAAAATCTCTCACCAGAATGCATTGTTAGGCGTTGAAAAACGTGTCCGAAGGACAAGATAACAACAAATTCCAGAGAAAGATTTTTCATATCAAAAATAACCAGTTGATTATTCTATTTATTATATTTGAACAGTTTTATTTTTCAATCGTTACCTATTTATTTCAATAGTATTCGTCAACTTCAGCCTTGGGAACCGTGCGCATTAATTTCAACAAATTTTGTTTTCAATAATTTCTGGTTGCCATCTTGGATTGCCTTTCCAAGTTGGTGAGGGTTTAAAAGGAATTTTTGAGGGAAAGTCTGTATTTTAAGACACTTAGAGATTTGCAGTGTCAGGCACAAAAACAATTCGGGCAACACATATACTGTATCTAAGGGCGACAATCTTATTGTCGATCTTAAGGCCCCAGGATATTTCGAACATTGATCGACCATTCAAGACTTGGACAGAATCATAGAATAGGCAGTCTGTGATCACTAAGTCTCCTGACTTGAGAATACAAAACCAGCTCATGTGGGTTAGGTAGAGTGTCTATCATTTTAACTGCAGTATTCGAGGTCTGGAATGATTTTGGACGTTACGGTTGTTTGAGTCAATCAGTGATAACACGAACATCCACGTTCGTTATTGTTTAAAACAAGTTGTTAACAAATCGGTTATTTCGGTGTTGTAGTTATATTTGTTCATTTCTTCTTATTTTACTGTCCTGAATTGATTTTTAGCTTAAGAAATTGAATGTAAGATCACCGATTAAGCTGGCCCTTTTGAAATAAAAGTAGTTTCCAATTTTCGTAGTGAAAGTTGATATCATCACTAGTGATGATATCAAAATTTATTACACTGGGAAATCCCAAGATTTCACAGCTAGGAATATAATAAATCATTGTTAGCATTTTCTCTTCTTAATTCACAAGAACTAGTTGATATTGGTTACTGGTATTGTCAGAAATTGAGTATTCAAATCAATGTTTTAAAGTTGTTTGTCAAAGTCTTTAGCCTGCCACATGTCAAGCTGTTGGAATTCAGTATGGAAACGAGTTCCTTGAACAAGTAACATCAGTATTACAATGGAAATGAATGCCTATGGCTTTTATAGTTTAATCCATTACCAAACTATCCCACATTGTGACACCCTCAAGGAAAATAGGTTTAAAAAAGCATTAACAGAGAGGGAGAACTTAGTAGTTATAAGCAATTTCTCCATTTCTCACAATATTTTCTACTCGGAAATTCTTTGTATTTAGATTCTAATCAATATTTGATTACCATTTGCAACTTCTTTTGATGTTGATCAGTATCAAGAGGAAAATAATTTGATATTGCTCTAAATGAACATTTTACCAAAGTTGGGACCTCTGGGGCAGGGACATTTTGACCCAATGGGTATAATTTTAGTAACCTTGGCAGAGAAAAATTTAGATGTACTATAAACCAAAAATGAATGCCTTATATCTTATAAATTTGGAGAGGAAGATGTTTGAACATGCTCTTATTGAGCATTTTTCATAACCTAGGATGCCTTGGGAAGGGATATTTTTGTCCAAAGTATATAAATATTGTAGATAACAATGATGTTATGCTATGTTTTTATTTTAAATGCTCTAGGCCTTATAATTAAGAAGAATTATTTCAAGTTAAGCGATTTACTCAATTTTCGACCTCTGGAGCACTCACGTTTTTGATCCTAAGGGCATTTTTCCCTGTAACATAGTACAAAATTATTTAGTAATGCTACATACCAAATATTAATGTCCTTCACCTAATATTTCAGAAGGAGAAGACTTTGAAGTTGCTCTAATTGGGTGTTTTCCCAAATTTTGGACCTCCGAGCCAGGGCCATGTTTTATCCCTGGACCAAGATTTAATCAAATTTTGCGTATTTCCCTATTTTGGACCCCTAGTGCAGAGCCGTTTTTTGACCCTAGGAGGACAATGTAAATAGATATAGTACAAAACCATCTAGTTATTCTACATACCAAATATGAATATATTCCTAGACCTTATAGTTTAAGAGGAGAAGACTTTTGAACTTGCTCTAATTAAGCATTTTTCAAACTTTGGATCTCAGAGGCAGGGCCAATTTTGACTCATCAGATTAAATTTTTCAAAACTTGATCGAGAACCATGTGATTAAGCTACATACTATGAAAAATAAATGCCTTTGGCCTTCTAGTTTCTGAGAAAAAAAAATTCAAAGATTTATTAAAATTACCCATTTTTAAATGTCGCAGCAACCAGACTTTTTTAAGGAACGAAATTCTTTTAACAACTTTTGTAGAGCTTCACCCAAGAAACATCCCTGCAAAGTTTCAGATTGATTAGCCTACTGGTTTAGGAGGAGAAGATTTTTAAAGATTTACTAATATTTTCCATTTTCAAACGCCATGGCAATTGATTTTTTTCATGGAGTGAAGTTCTTTTAACAATTTTTGTAGAACATCACCCAAGGAACATCCCTGAAAAGTTTCAGATTGATTGGCTTACTGGTTTAGAAGGAGAAGATTTCTAAAGGAATTGTGGATGGACAGACAGATGGACAGACAGACAGATGGACGACGGACAATGACTGATCACAATAGCTCACCTCCAACTATGTGCTCAGGTGAGCTAAAAAGAGAGTTTTCGAACTGAATTCTTCAGAGAGGCTAAATCTACCCTCGGCAATGCTCTTGACGAAGGACTTTCCTTCATCGTAAGGAGCTTTTTTGCCACCATTGCTTGATCATAACTAGGAACAGTCTTTTCTGAGGGTATCATCTAATTATTTTGGTAGATGCATGAAGATGTTTTAGTCTAATGATGCCAATCTAGAATCGTTGTTTCTTTTTGATCACTGCCTTCATCCACAAGCACTTACTCAATAGAATTAACTCGAGAATGCATGGGTAAAATTGAGTGTGTGTCTGTGAGTTGTTGAGTGGAGGTGACTATGTTACAACATTCTTTTTATACATGTACATATATTTAATGTCAATTTATCATTTCTTTCATATGCACATTTTCATGTTAACCCTGGTCATGCTGAACCCGGAATATTCCGGTTTGGGCAGGAGGCATAGACAAAGATCAGCCTGCACATAAGTGCAGTCTGATCTTGGTCTACACCTCCTGCTTATACTTTTCCTGCCAAAGAAGTTAAGAAATTGATTTTAAAAAGAAACATTGATTATTGAACAATTACTATCAGTGCTCTCAGCCCTTTGATATTAATGGATTTCCATGAGAGATTTTATACAGCATGACAAGGGTTAAAGTACTATATTGTACTTTACAATATCTGCAATACTGAAGGCATTAAAGAATTGTATGGTATTCTATTGGTTAAAACTTTACAACTAACTGTATTTATATACTAAATGGAAGAGAAATAAGCAAAATATTTTGTTGAATCCTTTTTTAATGAATGTACAATCAACAAAGTGATTCAAAGGGTAACATTTATTTTCCTATTCCTATTCCTGCCCAACAGTCCATTATTCCCTTAACCCTTTATCAAATGACAGAATTTAAACTGAGCTAAGTCAAAAGAGATTGCAGATGATAATTTAAAGTTTTTAATTGAAAATCAGTGCAATTTAAGGTACAAAATATTGTGGGGAAGAAGAAGTTCCTTGTTAAAAGAAATTTCTTCTTTCCTACAATTTTTGTAACAAGAAACTTCTTCTACAATGAATTCCATAGCTACATTATTCAGCCTACCAAAATGCAGAAATGTTTGGTATTTGATTAACATTTTCCTGAAAATATCACTAGTATCAAAATTAAATGACTCAAAAATCTAGGCAAAGAAGAAATAAGTTGTGAGGTGTAATTTCTTCTTTTCCCACAATTTTTTTTGGCCTAAAGGATATTTGTATTTCAAATTACCGTTGCTCTGTGATGTATGCTTCTTCCTGCAATTTTGACCCTGAATTGTAAGATCTAGTATTTGGCAAGATCTATCATCAGTAAAGGTGTCCCTACACATCTGTACAGATTGATCATAGTTTACACATAAAACTTGTCTAACTGTCAGTTAAGCAATTTGACTTACAAAACTGGAAGAAGTGGGTCCAATTTGATTACTTAATCCATTCCCCAAAACATCTTGTTTTTTACACCCTTAAGCAAACAAACTTCGAAAAACATTGTCAACTAGAGGCACTTGAGCGCATTATTTGCTCTACACCTGAATTTACTTATCATAAAGATATTTTCAAGACAGATGATTTTCAAAATTTCCACTATACACCACATTTGGAGTATTCCTTCCTATACTAGACACATTTTTTACCAAGCCAAATTCTATGGAGGACTCTTCAAAAGAGTCACTCAAGGATAATTCCCATGACTTTCAGTTGAAATCTATCATCTAGTTTCTGAGAAGAAGTTTTTCAAAGTTTTCACTATATTCCTTATATAAAAGCAAGAACCATCAGAGACAAATCAAGCTCCCTGACTATAGCCCTGTCAAAAAGTATGACATAAATTGGGAAAAGGGTTCGGACATACGGACAGAAGGACGAAGCATCATAGAGAAAAATTGTGCAAAGTAATATTGAAATCCACCAAGAACTGATGGAGCTTTGTTTTGGACAATCTCAAATTTATTGTTTGACCTTGAACTGTGGCCTTGACCTAAGAGTTATCCAAATCCTTGAAAACTTGTTGGCACAATACCATAAGGAATTCACATGTGAAGTTTCAATTTGGCCCAAGGGTTGTGGAGAAACAGGGATGGAAGGAAAGAAGGAATAAAGCAGAGGCTTTATGTTCATACATTAGGGGGCATAACAAAGCTCCCTTCCTATGAAAGCTGTGTTTTTCATCTGTTCTAAATTATTTGCAGAATCTGATAAATGCTCACCAAAGTTTCCTTTTAAGGAATTTGATAAAGGGTAACCCAAGGATCATTCCTGTGAAATTTGGTTGAAATCCATCCTATAATTTTTTAGTAGAAGATTTACAGAGTTTTCACCATATATAGAAATTAGCCACGTCCATAAAAGCCACATTTTTCACCTAATCATAATTCTGTGAAATAATCTGAAAAAGGGTCACCCAAGGATCATTCCTGTGAAATTTGATTAAATTATGTTCAGTACTTACTGAGGAGAATATTTTAAAAGACAGAAGCATACATGTACGACCAACACAATATACCATGACTTTAGCTAGCTGGCTTTCAGACAGTTGAACTGAAAATGAAGAAATTGCCTGCAATAAGCAAATTCTTCATTTCCCACAAAGTTTTCTACCCCAAGGATAAATACTTTCAAAATTTTGTCAACTAAAAATTGCAATATGCGAATTTGTTGAATTTTGACTAATCTAGATCTTTATCATGGTTAATCACATATTGAAGATTTTGTAGGGAAAATGCCCCTTACCTTGCTGGTCAAGCTATAGTCTTCCATACCTCCATCTTTGTCTCCAAGACTCTTACGGGGAGGAACGTAATCATCATCACTTGAGGTCAGGCCAAGTTCACTGCCGTAACTACTGTGGACCCACTGCCATAGCTCTTGAGATGACATGGGCTGAAAGAGTAAATAATTTTTCTCAGCTCACAAGGTTTATTTGTCAATGGGGGTCCATGTTCACTTACCAGTCTATGTCAGAATTTTCTCAACCCATCACCAAACAATAAGAATTTAAATGATTCAAAAAAAAATTGCAGACAACAAATTCAAGTTGTTGATACTTTTGAAAAGAGAAATAGGTTGTCCAGGGACAACATGTTGAGCCCGCTGATTTGCACAGAGAATGTGGAGCACAGAATTTTTTTTCAAATTTTTACCTTGACCTTCCAGGTATCACAACCAACATTTTGCATGACACGAGTACTCATCAAGAAGAACAACTGTGCAAAGTTATATTCAAAATGTATAAATGTAGAAGTTATGCTCTTTACAATATTGTTTAACCTTCAACAGTGACCTTGTCCTTCCACATACCATATGACACTTGCACTCATTTAGAAGAACAACTCTGCCACATTAATTTTGAATCCATCTGTGAATGTAGAATTATGCTGATGACAAGGTCAATTTTGTCCTTTCACCTTCAGCTTTGACCATGATCTTAAAGGTATCACAACAAACGTTGCACATGACACTAATTCTCATAAAGAAGAACAACTGTGTGAAGTTATTTCTAAATCACTCTAAATCTATAAGGTAGGCTCTTCACAAGGTGAACTTTATTGTTTGACCTTCAACTATGACCTTGGTGTTATCACAACAAACATTTATCTTGATACTAGCACTCATCAAGAAGAACAACTGTGCCAACATATTTTCAAATCTATCCATCAACTTAGAAATTATGCTCTGAACAAGGTCAATCTTAAGCTTTGACCTTTAACTGTGACCTTGACCTTGGAGGTAGCATGACAATCATTTCATGTGAGACTAGCTCTCACCAAGAGGAAAAACTGTGCCAAGTTATTTCTAAATCAATCCATAAATGTAGAAGTTATGCTCTTGACAAGGTCAATTTTGACCTTTGACCTTCAACAGTGACCCTGACCTTCCAGGTATCACAATAATCATTTTGCATGACACAAGCACTCATCAAGAAAAACAACTGTGCAAAGTTATTTCTAAATCATCCATAAATGTAGAAGTTATGCTACGTCATAGACAATTGCTGCTACTGATAATGACTCAAAGCTGTATAGTTATATAACAGGGCTCTGCAGAGTGGGTCACTTAGGTGAAGAAGTTGCCTGGTTACATAAAACTTTGCCTGAGTTGCTGATCAAAGCGAGGTCAAAGTCGCCTGGAAAATATGGGAAGTTGCCTCGTCATGATAGGCGATAATCACATTTTGACCAGAGGCTATCAAATCAGGGAACAGTAAATCAATTATACAACTGCTGATTGGAAGCTCTTTGATTGTAAATCAAGCGTGTATCAATAAACGACATGCTTGCTTTATTTGCACCTTAGCTCATTAGCCCTTCTAGACTGTTGGAATCAAGATTCTTATATTCTCTGACCCAAAGAAAGAAGACAAAAATATTTGTGCATAGGAATAAGATCTCTGTAATAAGGATTGAAAGAAAGAATGAGCAATACTTTAATAGTAACTGCATATTATATAAAACAAGATACAGTTTCTTGGTTGTAAAGCTATTTCTATTTTAACATAGAAATATGAAATACACACGAAAATTTGCTTTTTATTGTGATACACTTCTCCTGAAAGTCTCACCACCTTTCCTTATTTTGAAAAAACTTCTCCCAATTCTCAGACTAAGGAGAAGTCACTTCTCCCAAAATTCTGAGAGCCTGCAGAGCCCTGTATAATACATGTATCTACAATTGAGGAATTGTGGGCCCTACTCACTTAGCTCTGACTGGAAGTTCCTCTTCAATATCAAACAGGGTTATTTTGAAAAATAGATGGTCAGCAACATGTAACAAAAAAGAAAAATAGCTGGAGGGCAACCTAAAGCTTGAATGTTTAAGTCCCCAAACCAACAAACTGTTACAAGTAAATGTTTGCTTTTGTTAGAATTCAAGTTCACTTCTGGTCTTAACAAATATTTTGATTGGTGGATTGATTCTTTAATTGACAGTCGCGATCTGTCTTTTCAAAAAACAGCTATCTGCTCAGTGTATGCACTTCACACACATATGAAAATATAGAAAAATATCATGCATAAATTTACGTCTGTTTTGTATAACAGAATACATACCTGTTCCATAAGAGCATTCTGCCAGATCCTAAACAACATCATGAATGTTTTATCTCTGGCAGTAAATGAGGTAAAGAAACATTTCTCTCTCTCCGTTGTAATCTGTATAGCGTTTGGTATCACTCTTGCAGTCTTCTCTTTTGTTATTGCACATATCTCTTTAGTCGGGAGGGTAATCTGAGATAAATTCAAAAGTTACATGCCAAGGCCATTTCAATTTGCTCAAATTTGAGCAAATTTCTAAATTCATTGAGAATTTTCTATGGTTTATCATATGATAATTTAGCTTATAGACAAGATCAAAATGGCTGATCAATTATCAGAGATTTGATTATTCCAAATTAAAAGAAGTTGCAGATGACTATTTTGAATTGATGGTATCATAGAAATAGAATCACCTATTGTTTTTTTGGAAAGATATGTAGGTCCTTGAATTATGTTTTCATTCATGTCTCTGCCACTTATGAAAATATAGCATTTGTTGTTCCCTCAATGATAGATAAATCAATCATGTATTAATCATTATGGTGGCATTGATAATTCATTTCACAGGAAGGTAGCAAAGAGAGATTAGTCAGCATATTCCAGGGCCTAGTGCAATGGAACACAGACGCAAGTGCAAACACACACCTCTCTCTCTCTTATCTCTTCTCTTCTCTCTCTCTACCCTCTCTCTCTCTCTCTCTCACCTGTAGACTCATTTTTCAACTTTTACAAATACATACTTGTGAGACATTATTCACATCAAAAATAACCTTTGCCTAAATACTAGTATGCCTAAAACAAAAGTAAGCCAAATAATTTATATATTACCCATTCAGTATGGACATGTTAACTTTTAAAAACAAATACTTACAACTGTTTCCCAGCGGAAAATGTTTGCATAGAAGCAAATCCAGTTCTGTGTGACAAACATTCTGCCATGCACCAGGATCTCCTTCTGAACAGCGCATGAGTAATCTGAAAACACATAAGTCAGCAATGATGATCTTTTTATGCAAAATTAGTTTCACATCATAAATATTCATCTGCCAACCATAATTTCTTTCTAAACAGCACAGTAGTGTTACAATAATTCCCCAAGTAAAAAAGCTTCAGTAAAGTTTGTCATAAACAATTCTTCATTATCCTTAATATGTTCAACCCAAAAAGAATAAAAATCTTAAAATTCCATCAACTAAAATTTGTTGTCTACAACTTCTTTGAATTTGGGCCAGTTTGAAATTTTGTTGTGTGGTAATGGGTTAAATTTGCAATTCCTTGAATAATGCAAAATTATGCTCCCAACAAAAGTGGCAAAAATTCACACATTCATACATGCGCAATCAAACAGACAGACATGGAATTTGATCATTCTACAGTCTTATGTTAACATTCTGACATGCTGGTTATAGCTTTTTGACCCTTTTCTGTAAAATCCCTTGCCTTTAAGTCCCCTCAATTTTGTACCCGAGAAAACACTGTTGGAAAGGAATAAGCAACTTCTTTTTACCACAATATTTTCTACCCTGTAGGTTGGTAATCTTTCATAATGTACTCACTTTTTTTTCTGTAACTGTTTTCAGATTGGACAAGTCCAAAATTTCCATAAACAGTTAAAGAGAATGTAATTAAAAGCTAATTGATAACCCACTTACCAACAATCAATCTTTCATCTGAAGGTATTTGATCTCTAAATTGTCTTTTAAAATCTTCACTTCTGGATTTATAGGTAGGACTCAGCATCTTAATAAATAGAAGGTGAAAAAGTTGAAAAGTCGGTTTATGAAATGGGAAAAAAGTTGTCATTATGCCTTCACCCTGTCCAGGGTTTGACATTAACAAACTTTAACCACAGGCCTGAGGAGTAACTTGTTTAAGTTCTTTCAGGTCCTCCATAAAGATTTAACTCATTCCTACACAATGATCTTCTAAGATGCCCCCCCCCCCCAAGAAAATTGTTTTAGAAAACATTGTGTAAAATGAACAAATTGCTTGTAACAAGCAATTTCTTCATTTTACACAATGTTTTCTACCCAGAAATTTGAAAAATTCCATCAACCTGAAATTGTCGTCTGCAACTCCTAATAATTTGGATTAGACTCAAATTTTGCCGTCTGGTAATGGGTTAAGGTCCTCCAAGCCATGCTCATTTTCTTACAAGATCTCAATAGCAAGAAGATCTAATTCTGAGCCAAAAATAGGTATAACACCTGACTAATGAGGCTGGGCTAAATCATCGAATAGTGGGGAAAAGAATTTACTTATTACTAGGAAATTCCTCCATTTCCCTGGATGTTTTCCCCAGCAAATTTTCTTGGGGTCATGGAAACCAAATCGATTGGTCGGCGCGAAACAGTTGTAACTGGCTATATGTTTTATAGGTAGTTACAACTGTTTCGCGCTGACCCATCAAAATATTGTTTGGGAAAGCTTTAGATAATCAAAATTCAAGAAAGAAGTGGTCAGTGTGGTTTGAACACGAGAACATTAGTCCAGAAAAATTACTGGCAAAAAGGACTTGCAGCAAAGGTGCTACTGTCAGTCCTCCCCAAAAATCACAGGCTTTGAGCCTATGGAAAGATGTAAGTGACACCCCCTATCTGTCTTAACCCATTACCAGAAGGCAAAATTTTAGACTGGTCCAAATTGAAAGGAGTTGCAGTTGTTTACCTTTGGGTTAGAAAAAAATGTGGATAATAAGAAATTGCTTGTAACAAGCAATTTCTTCAATGTCTACAATGTTTTCCAAAGCTTTTTTCTTGGGGGCGTCTAAAAGTGTCATTGAGTTGGAATGGATTAACAGAAGATAGTACATTAAGGCTTCTTTGCTATACTTTTTTAAGTGTCTATACAGTGTGTAGACACTCAGAACAGTATCACAATTAACACTCTATATGTTCTTGATAAAACCCTAAGTAAGAACCTAGTTGGTGGTAACCTATTCCCTCTAATATCAAATGACCTAAAATCTGGCAATTAATTACCCATATGTCAAAATATTTTACTTAACACATTCTCAAGAAAAAAAGCTTTAGAGAATATTATGGAAAATGAACAAACTGCTTGTTACAAGCAATTTCTTTTTCTCTACAATGTCTTCTCATTTATAAAATCACATGGGTGTAAAACAAAGGATTGAACAGGAAAGGGATCAGTCTAAAACATTGTCAACTGGTAATTAAAGCATGTTATCTGTGTAAGATCTATAGGGAAAAAGACTTGCAACAAAAGTAATGCAAACATGACTTACTGAATACCAAGGGGTACTTTTCTTCTTTCTTTCTCCTTTAGGAGCTTTCAATGTTGAATCATCCCCTTTGGTTTCTCCATCCAATTCCACAGCATTCTCAATAGCACATTTGTTTAGAATATTGTTCAAAGATTTCTCAAAACTTTTAACTTGTTCAGTTTGATCATTATCACTAGGTGTATTACCCCTCCCACTCTCACCACTGTCTGTGGATTTTCTCTGTGATTTTGAGTCACTAGTGCCACTATCCGTAGACTTCCTCTGTGCTTTTGAGTCATTTGGTGACCCAATAAGGTCACTTGAACTTCCTCTATCATTCACAGAGGCAGATTCGGATATGGAAAATGATACAGATGGGGAACTCTCACGTTTTGATATGACTATCAACGGGGAACTCTGGGTATCCTTGTCAGCAGCACTTGCAGGACTTGAGCTGTACTCTGGAGAACTTTCACGTTGAAACTGATCCTGGGGGCCTTTCACCAACGCCGCACTACTTCTCCTGTAAATTGAAAATCAGTTTTACAAAGCTACAGATAGTTTGATCTTTTCTATTTAATTGATTCAACATTATCTATACAAACCTGGCATTGTGTGTCCTCATTAAATTCATCTTGTTGATACAATTGACAAAACACAGCTGTAAATCAAAGAACCCATCATTTAATTCATTTAGACAGAAAGAGATCTCCAACATTTACCAACTTTTATGTGAAGAATTTTTGTTGGATTGGCAACTTAACCCATTCCCACTGTGCAAAATTTTGGACTGGTCCAAACTGAAAGGACTTGCAAAAGATAATTTAAAGTTTATGAAACTTTGGATTTTTTCAACTTTTTGGGTAGAAAACATTGTAGAAAAAAAAAATTGCTTGTAACAAGCAATTTCTTCATTTTCCACAATGTTTTCGAAAGCTTTTTTTTCTTGTGGGCGTCTAAAAGCGTCACTGAGTGAGTTAAAAGTCAAGCTGCAGTTAAAACATTTAGTTCAACAACCAGTAATTTGACTTTAATGTACATATTTCTGGCCAAAGATTTTGCAAAACAATGCCATTAATGATTTGATATCTAAGTTGAATGTCCTATAAGAGACAAGCTGATTCAGTGGGCCAGCCATCTGTCAACTGACCAATCGCTGACCCCACCGACTGACTCCCAAGGCCCCACCCATGTGACGCCCCTTTTATCAAATATATTCTCTTTGAAAAAAAATCAAATTATACCATAACAAGAGCACTGCATGATGCTGAACAAGTGCTTGATCGTAAGTAAATTTTGTATGTTGAAACACATCCCCCCGTTTGCAGAGACTGCTCTTTTGACAGCAAAACATAAATTCAAAGTTTCAAGTGAATGTATCAGAAATACCAAAGATATTACAAAATGTCAATGTTTTCAGATGGTGATAATGCCAATACAGATTACAACCGGGCTATAGCAATATCTCAGGTTCTCTCCTAAAACATCAGAGCTAAAAAGCCATAGCAAAATAAAAAAATCAACAATAGAAATAAGCTCACAATTATATACCATTTCATTATCTCCAACTATTCATACTTTATCCAAAACTCTTACTTTGCACAAATGCAGTAAAAAATCTTACTCTGTCAAAATTGCTACTTTGTACACTGATGATTCAGGTATTGTAGTGCGCATAGTATTCTTACTATGTCCGGCAAAGTGGGTTTTCTTAATTTGTGCAGGACAACTCAGGAATATTTTGTGCAGAACAGATATATTGCACATGTGGTAAAGAAAGCAAACAAATGAATGCATTTTTTTTCTTTTCAAACACCAGGTTCTCCTTTAAATATCTTAGGGTCACAAAAACCAATAGTTGTATGTTTAAATACATTTATTATGTAAAGACAATTGCTTTCAATGGACAGAGTAAAAAAATCTATAGGTCCAAAGGACGTGCAGAATTTGAAGTTTCTTCAAGTTCTCTTTCAACCTAATGGACAACAAAATTTCAGACTCACCAAAATTTCAAAGAATTTGCAGATAACAAATTTTAGTTGATGAAATTCTACAAAATCTCTGTCTAAAAGGGTAGAAAACAAAATGGACAATAAAGAAATCACATGCAATTTCTTCACTTTCCACGGCCTTTTTCATGACAGGAGTAATATGGTGGAACTGTGTCAGAACAGGTTAAACTCACAATTCTCCTGTACAAAGACTAGTGTTAGTGTCCGCCACTTAAGATATTTTTGGGGAAAAGATGATGAAACATGGCCTAGCTAAACTCACTCTTTTACCTTTTTTGTTCTGTCTTTTCCTTGTCCATGGTAGGTGACTGTAGTTCTGTTAATGACACATGGCTCTCTGAATGTAATGAGTCAAATGACCTCGCTTTCTGGCTGTAATGAAAGAAAATTTAGATTAGTAACAGCTTTTTATACCTTACTGTGATTAAAAACAAGAGCGCTATAGGCCCTAAAGCACTCACCTGAGTTGATGACTGCAGGGGTAAAATAGTGTAAACTTGTTCTGGCCCAGGGTGACCTGTTATCAAAGTCTTGTCTAAGAAATTGAAACCAAGAAGACATTCTTACCTTTTTCAAGATACATGTGCCAGAAATGTGTACCTATAAAGCAAGGATTTTTTTTCCTAAGATTTGACCTAACAACCTTGTTTTTGACCCAATGTGACTCAGTCTAAAATGATCAATACATAATGCAGACAATCATTCTGGTCAAATATAAGATCATTTGAGCCATAAATGTCGCTTCTAGGGTGCAAAGAAAGATTTATGTGTACTAAGATTTAACCTAGGGATCTAATTTTTGACCACATGTGACCTAATATTGAACTTAACCCATTCCCACACAATCTTGCTTTTTTACATCCCTCACAAAAAAAGTTTCAGAAACTAATGTGGAAAAGGAACAAATTGCTTGTTACAAATACAGCATTCAAAAATGTGTGGGATTTCGAATTAAAATCTAAACAATTAAAAAATGTTTAATATTTCACACACTTTGTTTATAGAAAAACAAATCCCCTACAGATTTTGAAAATTATGGAGATCTTTGAAAAAAGTGGGGAAATACCCCAATCTCCGTGCCTATAATGAATACTGGCCTGTATGTATAAGATAACAAGTAAATGTATCAAAGTTACCCAAGTATCTTGTGTACTTTATGGTAATTACCTCGTAAAGGATATTAGTGTTCTTCAACTCATGAAATTCTAAGAAAGGATCACCAAAGTGTCATTCCTGTGAGATTTAACCCGGCCAATAGTTTGTGAGAAGGCTTTCAGTTTTCACTGAATGTTACATTATGGATAATGGTCCTGCCCATGAAAACTAAGTGTTTCATTGGATTAAAATTTCTGGATGGACTTTATGAACCCATTGCCACACAACAAAGTTTTAGACTGGTCCAAATTGAAAGAAGATGCAGACAACAATTTCAAGTTAATGGAATTTTATTTTATTATTTTTTTTTTTTTTAAACTTTCTGGAAAGAAAACGTTGTGGAAAACAAAGAAATTGCTTGTCACAAGCAATTTCTTCATTTTCCACAATGTTTTCAAAAGCTTTTTTTTCTTAAGGGCGTCTATAGTATCACTGAGTGGGAAAGGGTTAAAGGATCAAACAGATACATGTATTTGTTCTGTAAACTTTGGTTGAAATCAGCTGACAGTTTCTGAGAATAAAATTTTCAAAGTTTTCATTACATACCATAATTATATTATAGAAATTAACACCGCCAGTAAAAGTGTTTTTTTTCCATAATGGTCATTTCTTTTTTGCAAAAATCTGGTAAAGTGTCATCCAAAGATCATACCATTGAATTTTGGATAAAATCTATCATATACTTCTAGAGGAGAAGATCTTATAAGAAAAAGTTACAGATCACAGACAGACAGAACACCATGATAATAGCACTGAGGCCTTCTGAGCAAAAAAAGGAAAAAAATGTTGCTTACAACCAGGTTTTTTACATTGACTATCAAAACAGAGTGAGGGGTATTTTGCCAAATTATGATAAAGAAGGCAGGGGGTCATGGAAAACCCTGACAAGGATCAATTCCTCATTTTGACACAATGTTTTCTTCACTATTTGACATTCATTTTTCAATGTCAATTCAATTTGAATTGTTGTCTGTAATGCCATTGAAATTATTTTAATAGTTTTCTTCGCTTTTAATGAAACTGAGAGCTTTATGGCCTTTTTTCAGTCAAACTTTACTAAGAAAAGAAGGCCACAACCTTTCAAAGCAATTCTTGTCAGACATTTCATTTTTTATATGACTACATCCCCTTATTCTCTTATGTCCCTTCTTTTTGAACTAAGGAAAAAATGTCAAAGAAGAAGAATTTGTTTCTTGCATCCTATTCATCTTTTTACATCAATATTATCTCAGCTTAAACATTTTCATTTTCAGAACTTAACCCTTTCCTGCTCATTCACTGGCCTTTACTTTCTGGGGATTTTAGAATTGTAACAAGCAATTTCTTCTTTTTACACAATATTTTCTACAATATGGTTATGTTTTCAATTTAAATCCACTTTAACCCATTCCTACACAGTGATGATTTTTGACACCCCTCAAGAAAAGGCTTTGGAAACAATTGTGGAAAATGAAGAAATTGCTTGTAACGAGCAATTTCTTCATTTTAGATAATGTTTTCTACCAAGAAAGTAAAAAAGGTCTAAAATTCCATTGACTTTATATCGTGGTCTTGAACTTCTTTCAATTCAGTCTTAAAATTTGTCATTTGGTAATGGGTTATATATGTTCTTCTGCAAAACCTTTGGAATTTGGACAGGTGTAAAATTTTGAAAAACAGGAAAGAGATTAGTGGACACATTTGTTTGTTGTAAATTGCAAACATTCAGGACCTTTCATGTCAGAAACAGATTTGAAGTGCAAAATAGTTGTGACTTCTTTGAAAGTTCATTCTAAACCTAACAACAATATCGGATGTACATTTAACCCATCCCCCAAAAAACAAATTTCAAACTTGTCCAAACTGAAAGAAGCAGCAGACGACAATTTCAAGTTGATGGAATTTTAACATTTTTTCCTCTTTTTGGACACAAACAAAATATTGAAATTTGAATTAATCCTGTGTAAAATATATATAATTTATCTGATGTGTACATGAAGGTACAAAGTCCTTTCCTGTTTTTCTAAATTTTAGGCTGGTCCAACTTGAAAGAGGTTGCAAACGACAATGAAAAGTGGATGCGATTTGAAATGAAACAATCCTGTGTGGTAGAAAATATTGGAAAATATTAGAAAAATATTTTTCCACATTATTTTCCCATGTATAAAATCACAGTGATGTAAAATCCCTGGTTTGTACAGGAAAGTGTTTAGCTCTCCCCAGTTCAGGAGGTAACCATGGATAAGACCCCGAAAATGGAAAATTTAAGTAAATTGTCAATCCGTCCTCATTCAGATATTTCAGCATACAGCTTCTGGGTCAAATGTTACTTTTTACTTTTAGAAAATGTCTGTGAGGTGAATTCAGGACCTTTTTCTCTGAACTTGGTGATAAATTTAATGTACCAGTCTGATTTTACAGGCGCTTATTCCCCTTACTGTCAAATCAGCCCCTCATCGAATTGGCCCAAAAGCAAAACGGCCCAAATCAATTAAACTTGCCACATTATCGATATTCAGTCCTTCAAACCAGCCCCAAAATATAAACGGATATTTTTGTTATTTTTTCTTTTTTTTAATTCGTAAAGTTTTTATGCTTGTGTAATTGTATCAATTTGTCAAGCAAAGCAGATTATAATAGATAATAGCATATATGTAACACAACACTCATAGAGAATTATTTATAGATACAAACTGTGAAAAATATATAAAAAAAAGTAAGAATGTATTTTTCCAAATTCTGCTTTTATAACAACAATCTTTTACCTAACTATATATAAATTTTTCATCAGTCTTTTTACCTAGTGATGTATATTTTCTAAGATCATTTAAAGAATAACAGAATTAATGGACATATCCTCAGTGATCTGCCAAAGCTGCATTGTTGCACCATTATCTCGAAACAGTAGTTCGCCTTGCTTTTTGTGCTCAAGTGAGCTAAAAATCAGAAATGTCCCTACTTTTTTAAGACCATGAAGACAGAGTCTGCTTGGTTCCACAGCCATGGAAGCTACATTGTTAGAGTGACCCATCCATTTTGTAAAATGTCTCCGCTTTTATCAGACCATCGGGACATTGTACTTTTCTTTCCAAAACCTTGGTAGAAAACTGTATCCTTTTATCCTTATATTTCAGAAGGAGAAGACTTTTGAAGTTGCTCTAATTTGGCATTTTCCAAAATTTTGGAGATCTTGGACAGGGCCATGTTTTATCCCAGAGCTATGATTTTAGCTGACATGGTCGAGAACCATCTGGTTATGCTATCTACCAAACATGAGTGCCTTAGACTTTGTAGATTGGGAGAATACTGTTGAACATGGTGTAATTGAGCATTTTTACGAATTTTGGACACCCAGGGAAGTGGTATTTGTTACCCAACTGGCATACTTTAATCAAAATTATAGATAAAAGCCTGGTTTTGCTACATTCCAAATATAAATGCCCTCGGCCTTAAGGTGAAGATTTTTTGTCTAACTTACTCAAATTTTGTGTTTTTCCTTATTTTGGACACCTAGTACAGCCATTTTTGACCATAACGGAAAAATTTTATGTGATATAGTTCAAAACCATCTAGTAATGCTACATACCTAATATAATTGTCCTAGACCTTATAGATTACGAAGAGAAGTCTTTTGAACTTGCTCTAGGGGCAAGACCATATTTTGACCCCAAAGATTAAAATTTTTGAAAACTTTGTAGAGATCCATGTGATTCAGCTACATTTTAAATATAAATGCCTTTGGCCTTCAAGTTTCTAAAAGATAATCAAAGATTTACTAAAATTTCCCATTTTCAAATGCCGCGGCAACCAGAGTTTTTCACGGATTGGAATTCTTTTAATATCTTTTGTAGAGCTTCACCCAAGGAATATCCCTGCAAAGTATCAGCTTGGTTGGCCCACTGGTTCTAAGAAAGAGAAGATTTTATAAAGATTTACTATAATTTCCCATTTTCAAATGCCACTGCAACCAGAGTTTTTCATGGACTGAAAATCTTTTAACAACTTTTGTAGAACTTCACCCAGAAACATCCCTGCAAAGTTCCAGCTTGATTGACCTACTGGTTTAGGAGGAGATTTTTAAAAAAAATTGTAGAAGGACCGACAGATGGACAGACAGACAGGTGGATCACAATAGCTCACCTTGCACTTTGTGCTCAGGTCAGCTAACAAGAGGGTCATTGGCCCTAAAGCGCTCACCTGAGTCGGTGACATTGAAGTCCAGTGGCACAAGTCACTTTATCTTGTCCTAACAAGACTTGTTACCTAAGTTTTGTCTCATATATTAATTAGAAAGACATTCTTATCATGTTTCAAGATTATCTATGTCAGAAGTATAGTGACTTCATAAAAAGGAAGGTTATCATAAGATCTGACCTAGTGACCTACTTTATTCTGAACAAATATAAAGTCCTTTGATACAAATATAAAGGCCTCTACAGTGTACACAAGGTTCTTTTAAGATTTGACCAAGTGATCTAGTTTTTGACC